>CM052439.1:68598468-68678396 GCA_028533085.1 Varecia variegata
AAAAATTAAGAAAATTAACCTTTACGATAAAAGTTTTACCATTTTAAAACAGAAGTTTGGGAGTATGAAGAAATATTGATAGAGATAACTTTAAACAAAAGAACTTAATACAGATTTCATCGTAAGAAGGGAACTCTGGCCACTGTGTATGGAATGGATTAAGAACAGATGTTGATGAGAGAGAAAGCAGGTGAACTGATCCAGAGACAATTGCAGGAGTCAAGATAATGTAGGGATAAGGCAGAAAAGGAAGGTCGAGAGAACCTGAGTGCAGCCATTTTGGCTGATACCAGACCAGAACCTCCCTGGATAAGGAAATCTCCAGCAAATCTCCAGCCTGCTACCACCCTTTCTGTGAGAACAGTTTATGATTAACCTTTATGGCCTGACCACAAGACAATGATGGTCTTATAGGGCTGTTTCCTAACAGGGTTTTTGAACACACAGAAATATTACCATTGCCCATAAGGGGTCCCCCTCCCGCTCAAGAAAGGACTCCTACTCTGTCTGTGGAGTAGGGTCTGTTGTCTGTCTCTCTCTCAATAAACTTTCTGTCCCTACTTGGCTCACTCTCGGATTCTTTCCAGCATGAAGCCAAGAACCCATTTGGCGAGTTCAGGGGGCTTTTCTCCCTTCATTGGGGCACCCCCTGCATCACAGGTATGAAACAACAGGTTAAGAGAAAAATTCTGTGCAGAGTATTTTCAGTCTGTCCATGAGCTATGGACCTCAAAATGCTGACAATCATGAATGACATCAAAATTCTCCTTTGTCCTTAACTTCCAATTTGGTTTGGCTAGTGGGAGATACCAGCCTGAGACTGGAGGGTGGCCGTGGAAGGACGGTGGATATTTATTCCCTCTGCCCTTTCCTTGCTTTGGCTTTTCCTGACCCTCTCTCAAAGGCCACAGCTTATCTCAGGCAGTTCTCACCATCAAGCTATCCTCTCTAGTTTTCAGTAACTGTTCCCTCCTGTTTCTTCAGCCTAGGTTGTTAACAGCTCCCTATTGCTCCTAGCCCTGGGGTCTTGAAGTATGTCCTGTTGGTTTCCTCAAACCTAATTATACTTTGTAACTATGTTTTTATTAAACTCTGTCTTCACATTACTTACTTTGAGCAGGTCACTGTTTCCTAGTGGGCCCCTGAATAACACATGTGGCAGTGACAGAGGAGAAGAGATGTGGACATATTTACATGCACGTGGTACATAAATAGGACAGGACTTAGGGATGGTTTGGAATTAGAGGGTGAGAAAAAGGGAAGTATCCAGAGTGACTTCCAGTATGTGGACATCCAGTAGGTATATGGTGGCACACTTTATAAGATATGGGGAGACAAGTGGAGAATCTAGGTGTGATCGAGCAGGTCAGGACTTTAGTCTGAGCCACACTGAGTATGACTGTCAAGTAGATAGTTTGAAATCAGTCCAGAACTTAGAAGAGAAGACTAGGATGTCAAAGCACATTTCATTGAGGTGATTGCATTCATGTTATCTCAGTGATGTGCAGAAATGAGAAAGACAGACAAGGTTTGCCTGCCCATGAAGCTAAGGTGTAATGGGGAAGAAAATTGAAAAGAAATGATAAACTACAAGATTGAATTAATGCTACAAAAAATAGTACAGGAAAGCATAAGACAATGTAATGAGAAGATAATCTGTTTCTGAAGTTGGAGGAAATGACAGCTCAAATTATGTCCCAATGGAGACATGTTGAGCAGGTGAAAAGATGGAGGGAAAATGTTCCAGGAAGTTGAAATGGTATTTTAACTCTCAGTGGAAAGAAGAAAATATGTTCATTTTAGAAACTAAAAAGTGGCCATTGTGGCTGGAGAATAGAAAGCAAAGGAAGAAGCGGCTTAAGGACTCAGTTGATGAGGTTGATAGGAGACCAGATTATTAGGTCATGATAAAGATGGGTCTTTAGGTTTTAACTATTAGGATAGTATTTGCTACCTAGAGAAAAAGCAGCTTAACTCTAATGCAAATTCTAAAATGATCTCAGCTGTTATGAGAGCTCCACTATTAAATCTTACTTCACATACATCAGATAAAATTGAGATACTCAATATTGTTCATATGATTTTACAGTCAGACCTATTGACTCATCTACAGTACAACTGTAGTAATGTACTACTAAGGAAGGGGAGGGAATTGATGAAAAAGAGAGTATATTGAATAAATTAAATCACATGGAAAACAAACATATACGAATATAATATTTATGTATGTCCTTATGCCCTGAATGGAACTTCATAAACCAAAAATCATTTGTGATTTTTCTCCTATGTACCTTTGCACTTGTGTGAATTATTGTGTGTTCAAAGCAAACCTATCACATAGAAATCTTAGAAAATAAAAGCTTGGGGGTTACTTAAAGTTTATTTTGGAAACGTTCACTAGAATTTTAGTATTACATTTAATAATCCAAATCTCTTAGCAAAGGATGGTGTTTTCACTAGTGAAATATATTTATGGCTGAATCCCAGGTTGCTTGTGGTTACTTACTCTGGTCCGCATGACAAATACAAAAAGAGCAAATTGTAGTTCCATTCAAGCATTACACATTTCTTCTCTAAATGAAGAAAAATAATGAAATGTTAAGGATATTTTCAAAAAATGAACTCACTTTTTGGCTGCTATATGCCAGGCACTGTTCTAAACTCTTTACATATATTAACTCATTTATTCCCTGCAACCATCCTATGAGGCAGGCACTGTTATTATAACCATTTTAGAGGTGAGGAAACAGAATCACAGATGGTTACCTAACTTTTCTAAGGATGCAGAGCAATAAGTTGAAGACTGTAGTTTAATTAAGATAGTCTTGTTTTAGAATGTACAATCTCAGCTCTCACTAATTGATTTAAATAGATTTAGGGGTACAAGTGGTTTTTTGTTACATGGGTGATTTATATAGAGAGCTTTTAGTGTACCAGTCACCTGAATAGTGTACATTATACCCAATAGTTAATGTTTCATCCATCACCCTCCTTCCACTCCCCCCTTCTGAGTCTCCAATATCCATTATACCACTCTGTATGACCCTGCATACATATAGCTTAGCTCCCACTTATGAATGAAAACATGCAGTATTTGGTTTTCCATTCTTGAGTTACTTAACTCAGGATGATGGCCTCCAGTTCCATCCAAGTTTCTGTAAAAGACATCATTTCATTCTTTTTTATGGCTTAGTAGTATTCTGTGGTGTATATATACCACATTTTCTTTTTCTACTTATTGGTTGTTAAACTCACTTAGTCCTTGTAACCATTGTATGAGGCTGGTTGATTCCGTATCTTTGTAATTATGAATTGTGCTACAATAAACATGTAAGTACAGATATCTTTTTGATATAATGACTTCTTTTGGGGTAGATACCTAGTATTGGGATTGCTGGATCGAATGGTAGATCTACTTTTAGTTCTTTGAGAAATCTCCATACTGTTTTCCACAGAGGTTTTACTAATTTACATTCCCACCAATAGTGTATAACTGTTCCCTTTTCACCACACCCATGCCAGCATCTATAATTTTTTGACTTTTTCATAATGAACATTCTGACAGGTGGCTTCAATTTGCATTTCTCAGATGATTAGTATTTTAAAATTTTATATTTTGAATCATCGCAAATCTCTTTCACACACATTTCTTCAAATGTTGCAATCAAATAAAATCTGAGTTTAATGAACATCTAAAAATATTTGTCTACTTTATTTTTGAAAAATAAAATTCCAATAATTCTCTAGAGTTGATTCTCAATCTTAATATGTCTGTCAATACCATGAGGAACATAAACTTCATTTTGTAAGATTTTTATTCAGACTGTCAAGATGATTTGTTTTGAGAAGCATCTAAAAATCTACAGGCCACTCACAACTTTAATATCTGATTGTTCTGTTTAGTATCAAGTCATTTGTCCAATTTGGACAGCTTCATTATATATAGCTATAGATTTTATTCTTTGTCATTATTAAAAATTGATTTCAATGGAAAAATATTCATCACTGTTTCAGGGAATGGGGAAAAATGTCAACAAAGCATAAATTTCAAACATCCCATAATATAATCAAATATTTCTAGATATATACTTCTAGGTGTGATTGAAAGTATAGAATTTTTAAATACTGTCTTGGCCCTTAGTAGACCTCATTTTATTTTTTTTTGCTGTCAATATAAACATAATGTCTACTGAGAAACATGGCTCCACTGTTGTTAAGGATGTCTGTTGTGCAGGTTGTTTTCATTTGGAATTTATTTTCTATGAGATATTTTGGTGTTCAGGATTTAATTCTAGGATAAAGTATCAAATATGAGGTTGCTGGCTACGTAAATACTAACCCCCTACCCCCAATTCAATTTCAGAGAGCAACTCAGGTGAGAGTAAATAAATAAATAAAAGGTTCGGTTAATGTTGGACATTGGCTTGGTACCATGTCATTCAAAACTCCTTCCATTTAACAACACAATTTACATTGAAACATAAATGATGTATAATGCAGTATAATTACTTACGGGGTCTTTGAAAAGAGAAGCCTCTTTTTTTCCAAGTGATTTAACTTTGAAAAGGAATTACTTCACATGCCCAACAAATACTATTAAAAGGCATTTCGTGAGGCTTTTTTCCTGCATATTTCTACACATGGACAGACTATTGTGTGTTCTAAAACCTGTATTTACATGATACACTTTTATGGTCCAATGGGCAAACACTACTTAGTCCTAAAATAACATCACAGTGATGACTACTGTCAAGACAGCAAGAACACGCCACCACCATTATCCATATCAGACTGCACCAGATGGGGTATCTGGTAGAGTGCTGACAGTGGTGGACACGGAACAACTGTTTCTGGTGCATTTGTACAATCTTAGGCATGGCAGTATTACATTCAAAATACATAGTGCACAAGCTCTTTCATTTTGAAGAAATATATTGTATTATATATATATATTTTTTTTTCATCTGCATTTAGTAGAGAAATAAACAGAGAATTGAAGATGAGCTGCATTAAGTGGGATTTAGCCAAATTTCAATGGCTAGAAATCGGGATTTCTCAACCTCAGTAGTATTGGCCTTTTGTGTTGGATCATTCTCTGTGGTAGGGACTGCCCTGTTGCATTGCAGGATCTTTAGCAGCATTGGTGACCTCTCCTGACTAGAACCTAGTACCTGCTCCTCAGGGTTGTGACAACCAAAGATGTCTCCCCAATGACAATCACATGCTCTTCTAACCAAGTTCATTATATTGCTTGCCTTTATCAATATCGATTTTTATTAGTTTTCAGATACAAGTTAAATTTTTTCTCATGGTATATTTCATTTATGTGTGTTTGTGTTACTTTGCAGTCATGGCTATAGGATTTTGCATCTACAATATTATTTCATACATTTTATGTAGACAGCTAGAAAATGAGATGGGAAATATTCAAGGTCAAATAAAACGAGGAGGCATCTTTAAGAGAAAGGCCTCAAGTATTTGTTGAGGAGGGGAGTTGCCTTCTACAGGCCCCCACTGGGCCATGATCTCCCCGAGGCCTGCGGCTCTGAGATCATTCTCCACCCGTGTGAAGAAAAATGTTTCCACTGAGGAATACTTTGTGGCAAAAGCTGCTCTCTCCTAGAATCAGTGGGTTTTTCAGTTACTTTTTTCATCTTCTTATGTTTTTGGCATAAAAAAGCTGCTTCCAGGAAATCGGGTGGTTGGAAGGAAGAAAGGGACAAGATTATTTACCACATCACTGATTATAAACATGACTTGAATTATAATAATAATCAGAAAAGGAGTCTGAATCCCTGCTTCTGCATCATTGTGAGTGTCCACCAGTGGGTCTAATTATCATGCTAAGACTGTCAATTCTGTCATTAGGTGTAGTCAGGGATTCATCGTTTCAGTTAATCAAAAATTCTGCTTTGCAGAGAGTAACCATATATATATATATATATATATATATATGAATTATCAATTTTCAAATTAGTAGAATATAATCAAAGTCTACTTATTACGACATGTTTTCTCATAGTACTTAATCTTTTCTCTTTTGATAATTTAAAAGGGATTTCAGGATATTTTGTTTGCTTTAGGGTTATCGCTGTAAAGCTAAGTTATCATTATTCTGTAGCTATGAAGAAGTGCCTTCTGATAAGGATTTCTGGCTAATATAATGCCAGGAAAAATAGCTTTTAACATCCCATATTGGCATTGAAATATTGATAAGTACTAAATGAATACAATGGCAAAAATAATAGCCTATGTTATGCTGTAAAATGCACAGTACATAATGTTATAAACATTCAAAAATATTTTAAAAGACCAAACCTTAATTTATCTATAAGTTCCTAGCACTTTATATGAGTTGCTTTTCTAAATATTACATATGTAGTGAATAGAGGAAAAGAATGTGACTATTTATATTTCAGAAAATGCACACTTAACATAAGTAATTGTGATTTTAATATTGTACTAATTTTCAGCATATATCCAATTTTCTCCTTAAGTAAAATTATTTAATGTGCCAAATAGCTATCTGCCCTTGTATATTTCTCCTAACTTCAATTATTCAAAATAGTTTTACCTATTTATATCGGACTATAAAGTCTTATCTGAAACTGTAAGTATAAAAACACAAACCAAAGTATTGATAGATTAAGAAAGGGAATAAGATCTGTTTGAACAAACACATTAACTCCCCCCAAAAATTTATGTCCTAAAGAGATGGAGATATTGAATAGGCTTGGCGAATTTCTAAATTTACTTTCATTTTTAATGCCTTTTTCTTTGTAGTTCTCAAAATTCCTTCTACCTAGAGAACAAAAGAAGAATCATTCTGCAGTTAATTTTTATAATTTCATCAACTGGTAGCAGAGGACTAGTTGCTTAGTGGATAAAGTGTTAGCTTTATATTCTAAAGGACAACTTCAAATCCTGTTAAGGTTATATTTTTATTAAAATTTCCATTAATTTTTCCATCAATGTGATTGTAGATTAATATTAATTAATTCTTACCATTTTTTGAAGAAATAAATGGAGCCATATCTGATTCAAAGTTAAACAAGACACAGTATTCAGGCTTTCTTGGTAACCCTTTACTGGGGTTCAGAATTGGTTGGGGAGCAAGGGAATAAGATATCTTTAATGGCATTTTATTGAACTTAGCAATTTAAATGGCCTACCCTGATTTTCGAAGATATCAAATTACCATATGGATGATGTCTTTCTCATCAAATCTAGCTCTTATTGTTTACCAAGAAAATGACAAAGGTAATTTTTAATGTTGGATGTAGTACTTATGTGAATGAGTCCCTGATATTAATGAGAGTTCTGGGATGAGATCTCTCTGTGCTAAAAACTGCTACATCAGCCAACAGATTAATATTGCAGAAACTGACAACAGAAACCACTGGCATTGCTTCTTTGCCATTTTAATTCATTATTAGAGCAAATGAAAAAATGTATCCCAGGAAGGGTATAATCTCCATGCTCCTTGGGGAATTCTGGGATATTAAGGTGGGCCAACAGATATCCCATTTGCATGATGTTCTAAAACTCTACGAGAGATAGAAAAAAGGACTTTGGTATTGATGGGTTCAGCCTCAGATCATTGGAAATAATCCTTTACATATAGATGTGTGACAAAAGATTATTACAAATTTCAGAGAGAAAGTGTTATTCAAAGCAGGATGCAAACTTACCCTAACACTCTTAAATTTTAGTAAGTAGTCTGAATTTCTGCAGGACCAAATAAACTTCATGTTCAACCTTATCATCATCATCTAACAGTGATGGGAAATTTTCAGTATTCTAGGACTTAGAGAGGGATGCAGAGCTTATGTTTTAGACTCTAGCACTATGATATTAAAATTTAAAGAAGTCTAGGGATTAGTATTTCTCTATATCTTACTTGCCTGTGTTTTGTTACCTGTAATATGAAGAGAGGTTTCTAATCTCTTTACATAAAGGATATTGTAGAAATATATCAAAGTATAATCCTGAATATGACATATCAAAGAGAAAATGTTGAAGACACCAAACACAAAAATGCATTTTCCAAATATTTTATGCTATATATTGACATGCTTTCATAGTGAGAACGTTATTAGGCTATTATTTTTAGAAATAAAACTAAAAGCCAACATGCATTGGAAACTTTCTTTGTGACAAACACTGCCAAGAGCTTTTCATCTCATTAAATCTTCATACAAACCCTATCAGAAATGCATTATTATTTTTCTTATTGTAAAGGTAAGTCAACTGAGGTTTAGGGAGGTTAATCAGCAAAGACCAAACATTTAGCCAATGACAGAACAAGGCAGGACCAATCTCAAAATATCCATGTATTTAATTCTTTAAAGTAACAATTTTGTTGGAAATAGCATTGAAAGTAGTGTTTTCAGAGAAACACAAAAAAATTGAGAATGTATTAATCGTCCATGCCATAAGTTGGGAGAGGAGGCACAGAGTTCCCTCTTGAAGGTGTTTTGCAGCCAAGGTTATTACATGAAGAATAAAATGTTCTAGCAATCCATAGATTGACATCTCCATCCAAAAGAGTGGGAAAAAAAAGATCTCCATGCCCAAATCTCCCCCCAAAACATGTGCAATCCATATGGGGCTTGGGTAATCCAGAGCAGGGGTTCAGCACTTTTTCCCTGAGATTGGGTTTCATTCTGCTAACAGCGTGTTGGCTGAGTGCCCACCAGCAGGCAATTAAGACTTTGTGCTTGCCTGCAATTTAGTAGCTCTCCTTATGAAACACGCAGCCACGTGGGAGCAGAAGCTTTGCCAGCATGGGTCACGGTCTGGGAGCAACATCAGGAGAGCCTCTATGCTCTAGGGACTCACAGTCTTCTGGGAAGTTGGGGAGAGGATGGATGATTGATTGGCTGTGCCTACGAGAGAACATCAAGAAGGGAATCTTTGAAAAATGAAAACTATAGGAAGATATGAAAAGTAGAGTTAGGAGAAGAAAGCCAAATGCTACCAAGGACCCTTAAAAAAAGGTAGATAAAGCAATTTCTGAAAATTAAGAAGCGACTGGCTTAAATAAAAAGGGAGCAAAAACTGGGCTTTGGATGAAAGTTTCTTACTACTGAAATTGAATGATGCCTCCATTAATTATTTTGATAAGCAACACACAAGCACCAAACATCTAAAATATGCCAGATACTGTGCTAGGGGCTGGCAGTGTGAAGATGAGTTAGACATCTTCATGTGAGGATGCATAAGAGGAGAAGGGGAGTCACCAGGCAGGTCAGACTCAATGGCTTCTGTGACATTCACATAGACTCTTGTGTGAATGAAGACCTGCATCCCAGACGGCTTCCCTCTCCCCGGTCTCTCTTTGGTTTGTGTCTGGAAAGCATCACAACCGAGCTTGACCTAGGGTGTGGTGCCTAAAAAAATTAGAAAGCTTTATACAAAGATGAAATAGCATCCTTGAAAGGCAGTAAGCCTTTCACATCTGAAAATGAAATAGGCCACATCAGTGGTTTCAAATCTGATTGATTATTCAAGACCTCCTGGGCATGATTTTATAGTACAGATTCCAGGTTTCTGCTCCTGGAAGTTCTGGTTCAATGGATCTGACCAGATATATTCTCATGATGCAAGCATTGCCCTGAATAATTCTGAAAAGAACGGAAATTACAAAAACAGTATTTTCCCCTTCACAATAGACTTTGTTAGATTAAAATTAAATGAAGAACTACTGTCCCACCAGCTATATCTTGCATATAATCTATAAAAATCCAAATGTACAGAAAACTGCCCTTTGAATTATTAATACGGTCCCTTAAATAAGCAATCTTGCTGGTGTATATGAAAGCACATCTATGCACATTATTTTCAGGGATAGATCTATTACATTAAGTGAAGCTTATATGTATAGAATCAGTAATTTATACATTCTCACTATTTGGAAAGTTGAGCATAAACCAGGTAATATTGAGCACTAGTCTCCACACTGACTTTGTGTCTTTATGGCCCTTTGGATGTCAAGTAAAAGTCATAACTTTGTGAAAATCATAGCCTGGATCCAAAAGATTTCTATAATATTTTTAACATGCTCAAAGATCTGAGCCATAAAAATTCTTGGGTTTAAAACGTTACCTTTTAGTAATATAATCTTATGCAAATATCTGCTGTATCAAAAATGGTAAGACTGGAACAGTTTAGGGCAGAACAGGTGTGTGGGGGGTGGGGCAGAGCCACCTCTCCTGCCACCATGTTAGCCACAGTAGGAGCTCCCAACTCCCTGCTTCAGGACCCCAGAGTTCCATAGAGGACAGGTGGAAAACAAAGACTACCTCATTGTTTTACCTATATTTCCAAGTAAATCTCCACAAATTGAGTGTTATAATGATTCCAATAGGTATGTGAAGTTAGTCCCTACCTGACTATTCATTTGCGTTAAATCCCTCAGTGCCTTAAGCAAGTTAAGGAACTGTGCACGCATGGCCGAACCTGGCCCTCTGGGTCACTCCAGTGGGGCACTTCAAGGGATGTAGAGAACATAAGGCTATTTGTCAAACCCAACTAGGGTTTGTCAAACCCTCTAATCTCCATTTGCCAGTTAAATTACCTAGAGCAACTAAGTGAAACTTCCTGAGTCTTCTTCCCACGGCATATTCAGTGGGCATAATAATTTCTACCTTTCACTCTGGTCTCCACCTGGTCTTCAGCATAGAGACTGGCTCTTGGTATTTCTTTTCTCGCTTTCCTGTGAATAGGTCAGGTTAGGAATTTGGGAAATTGCTCTAACTCCTTCAGGCCCATTTTGAGCTTATTCTTTTTATTTCTCTACACTAAATTGACTCTCTGTGATACAAAAGAATTAATAATGGGCTTCCATGACCAAGAAATTGCTACAACTTCTATCATGGAACTGCAGAGAACATCTAATTAAATTCTAAGTTTTCTCAAATGTGTTGGTCACACCTTAGTTTATCATAACTATTTACCATGGTCTTCAGATAAGTTTATCTCTTAATGATCACAGTAGGTAAGTTTGTTACAAGTCACTGCATTTTCAATATACTTAGAAAAATACATACCTCCAGATAGGTGATTCTGTAGATTGGCTAAGGGAAAGAGTAAAACCCCTAAAGGGAAATATATTGTGTGTATAAGGATGTGTGTGTGTGTGTGTATGCACACATACAAGCACATTCCCTGAGGACTACAGGGGAAACAACAATGACAATAACAACATCAAAAATGGTGAATGTCCAGAGGTGGGAATTCCATCTCATTGAAATTAATTCTTAAACTGGTGCAGGCAAAAGAAAGAATTGCTTAGCCTGTACAGCTTACTAGATGTTATTTCCAAAGGAGTTAGTGCAGTGGCACATAGCACATATATACTTGTATAATATAATGAGCATATTTTCTAAAACATATGCAATATAAGTACAAACTGTTGCAATTGAGATATTATTTATATTTCCATCAGGTAGGACGCCATCACCTGTTTAGCAAATATTTCAATATTGAAAGGAAAAGTCCCCTGAATTCTGCTCTATTAATGCACTTCACAAGGAACCCGACGTTTTATTTTGGCAAGAGAAGCTTTGCAGAAATATTTGCAATATTTTGTGCTAATCCCTCCACAAGTCACTTTGGTGTGGCAAATATTTGTTCTAGCAGACTGTACTACAGTAACAGAGTACATCAATCTGTTGTTTTAACCTTTTGAAAATAGCCCTGTGTCTTCTTGAAGGAAATAAAGAGTCACTGGATTAAAGGGAATTGAGTGCATCTCTGCTTACTTTCTTGGCTCATGGCTTTATGGCTATGAGGGGCCTAAAAAGTAAATGGTGGTCAAAAAGAACAAACACATTTATTAGAGCAGTTAGAAAAGACTGTTTTGATATTTGCCAAATTTCTTCTCAATAACATGTTTGGCAGCTACCAAATGACATGGCCTGCCCAGAGTTGATTTTGACGAAGCCTCTGGGATGTGTTAAAAAGTAAACCAGAGCAAATCATGTACTGGAAAGCATAACTCAATCAAGGAAAAATGTATGATTAAGGGTGACATGGGCAAGGAAAGCTTTGCCAGAGCTCAGGGTAAATATTTGTATCAGTGTGAAGAGAAAGCTTCGTGACGCTGATGTCAACCAGCTGGAATTTTCATTGTTTATAAACTTTTGTTGTTAGAGTTGAATTCTGGCAGAAAAAGGTACCAAAGAAAGAGCAGTTTCCCAGCATGAAAGTTTGAATTGTGATAAGGCAGCTTGACCAGAAACAAATGCAACCACGCAAAGTCTCAGCCACTTTTCCCTTCCAGAATTCTCTTGCCAAGAAACAACCCTTTTACCTTACATCCCACTTTGAAAAAAGTCATCAGGATTAGCAAAAAGAAAAGGTTTGGTTCTGTTCTGTGTTATAAGGGTTTATGGCATCTTTTTCCTTAATAAGATGATCAGAAAATGGGAAAGAATCAAAATGGATTTTTATTATTTTTTTTCTACAAAAAAGTATTGCCACATGAATCAGATATGTTAATGATGGAAAATAAATGACTTGGGATCAAACCTAATATTTTGAATTTTGGCTATTAATTATATAATGCTTAGCAATGTATTTTTTATGTCACGGTATAGACCATTGCATAGTTTTGAACAGAACAGTTTCGCAAGTTAAAGGATTTGGGCACTTGATTTAACTTACCAACTATTTCTATTAAAAAGAAATCTGTAGTTTCTCACTACATGCTGTGTTTTGCAGTACTTTTCAGAACACTGGACGTAGCCAAAAGTTATAAAGCAAATGATATCACAAAGACATGGGGTTGTATAAAAACGTACAATAGTTCAGAACAAATAACTCAACTTTCAGGCAGAGAAAGAGAGATTGTTGGAAGCTGACTCTGAGCACATAGTCTTCCTCTCTGAAAAAGAAGCACATAGGTGGTGCTCATGTTGGCAGAGAAGGACACACTAAGCTTTCTCATTTTCGTAGATGGACTTCCACCAAAAAACTCTCTGCAGTATAGATATTCTCTGACGAATCCCTCTTGCTTCTCCCTGAGGGTAGCCTGGAAGCTAGCTTTCAATGAGGACTTTGTAGTGAGATTCACTGAACAGGAAATAAAGTGAACTCCAAATTCCTATCAAGTTATTTTTTTCTTTGAATAATTTTATGTTTTAAATATAGTTCAATCTGATTGCCCTAAGACATAGCACAATTAAGAATTACGTTGATAATGCCGCTTTTGAGAAGGCTGCATTCCATCCATCCAGGAAGGATATCAAGCTTAGAGACCCTCCAGTTGCCCACGCCAGCCTAGAATGCACTGAAACCTGGCCCTGCCAGTGCAGAAACAGGGCGCATCAGGAACATAACCACACTACCCAGATGCACTAAGAATAGAAACCAAGCCCCTGCTGGTGTAATTAAGAAATCTTCTCTTCCAGTCCCTGGGCTTTAGAGACCTGGATCACTAACTAATTCCAATTTAGAATGCTCTTTTGATAAGGGTTTTTGTAAACTAGGAAGTGAGCTTAATATAAAAACTTTACATTATAAATTTCTGACCTAGCCTGTCCTGCTTGTGTGGTGGAATCTCTGGGTTACACTGGCCAAAGGAACAGCCTTCAGAGTGTGGCTCTGTCTGGGCACCATAATGATGGTATATTTTCAGGAGCCAAAGAAGCACCAGTGACTTCCACCAGAGCCTGCACATTTCTCTTCCACTGTGGTGCACATACAGCCCATGGAACTCAAAGGAACGCACAAAAAACCAACACCATACACACAGCTAGAAATCCTATCAGGTGGGAGCACTGGGCTAGAACACACTTAGGTTTTAGTTATATTAAATCACACACAGATAGAAGAGTGACCAACCTGTCACTGAGTTACTCCTTTCTTATCTCCTTCCTACCTCTCAATGACAGGACATTCTCTAGGTCATTCTGTGTTGTGGATTGGGACCCTCTGGCATTATATTTTAATTAAATGGTCAGATTATTAATGCGTGAAAATCAGTCACTGCAAATGTTGAGCTAACCATTTTTCATACATAATGCATCCATATCAACATTATAACAGCCATCTACTAAAGATTGACATGGCCGCTTTTAAAGAAGAAGCCCTGATAAATATTTGAGTTAGAGAGTCTTGGGATCGTATTAAGGAACTAAGAGGTCTGGTCTCATTGCTGATTTTTTTTCCTCTGCTGTGTGGTGATAAAGAAACCACTCAGCCCCTCTTTTTGCAGGTCCATTTTAGAGTTTCATAAGGGAAATAATTAATTAATATTATAGTTATGGTATACTAACCATAAATGTATGAGTAATGAGTAGGCACTCAACATTTTGTTAAGAAGGGAAAGAATTCAGAATAATTTTTAAAAAACTATCTCTATAGACTAATGCCACATGTTTGCAAGCCTAATATCTCTTCTTTGTGGATACTGGCTCCTGTATCTTCTCCCCTCACTTCAACCTTTTGTTACTCTAAGGTACCAAGTTAATATAATTTTTACCTGTGCCTGGCCACACTTGATTGGTGCAAGGCAAGGAAATCGGAGTTCTTTCCAGGGATTTAGATAAGAATACAACAGCCTCAGTTTGGATGCTCTCTTGAATGTAGCAGGGAAAACCTAGGGCAGGTAGGTGGCCTTATGCCTCATTGTAGACTGAGAATAAGACAAAGCCAGACAGAAGGAAAGAATGGAAGAGGGAATGGAGGTTAATGAAAGATGGGGTTGGTTTTTAGTGTCCCAGCCACCAGCTAACCCTTGCCTAGGTACATCCCTTTCCATGAGGTAACTCCAATGCTGAGAAACATTAAAAAACAACTCTCTGTCCAAATTATTTCAGTTGGGTTTCCTTTAGTTGCAGCAGCAGTTAGGACTTAACTTCTACAGCCACTGCCCTCAAGGAAATGATAAAGGCATTTACTGAAAGCCTATTGTGTACTAGGCTGATTACATTCATTACCTCATGTAATCCCGTTAGCAATCCTAGAACTTTAGCCTTATTTCCATTTTCAAGATGAAGAAACTAAGGATCAGAGAAGTTAACTAACTTATCCAAGGCCACACAGTGAGTCACCTCAGAGTGAGTCCAAACTCCATCCGCGTGAATAGCTTCCAAACATCCTTAGAAATTTCCTTGAGGAAGAAAAATTCTCCTGAATTAAATAATTAGAGAACATAATAAAATTGTGAATATCATCAGCAGTGTATGATTACAGATAAAGACATGTCAATGGAGGATGGAGTACCAAGGAAAAAAGGCTCAGATGGAACTCTCTCAGTCACAAAAGAAAGAAAATAGGCTTAAACTAACTTATTAACTCAGGAACTCAAAAGTCCCAGGGTCGGTCCTGTTTCACACACAACTGGATCTGAGACTCAAAGGAGCTCACCAGGACTCTGTCTCTATCCCTTGATTCTACTGGTCTCATCCTTGGTTTCACTCTCAAGCACACTTTCTGTGGTGGCCCTAGGCATGTCCCAAACACTCTCAGGTCCTGTAAATATACACTAGAAGCTTGTGTAAAACAGAGGCCTCTGGCCTGAAGTCCTTGTGTCTCCTCCCAAATATGGAGCCTAGGAAAGAGCCTTTTGTGGACCTGAGAAATTGACAACTGTTTGGCAGAAAATTTCAAGGTTTTGGTACCAACAGAATGATTTAGAAGGCAGGGGGTGGGCTTCAGGCTTGCCCATCTCCCTGGCCCCCTAGGAAAGGGCACTGCAGGAGGGCAAGAGCAGGCTCTAGTTGGGGGACACAGGTATCCAAATGTAGTAAAATACTGGATGGCACCTAGCAACATCAGGCTTACAGCTACTTAATAGAAAGTCCAATAAAAACAAAGTAAACAGAAAGAAGTCCTAAAACAAAGCCCTAGAATTGATTCTTATGGGCCAGACTCTGATGCTCATAGTAGACCAAGTTAATGTTGCTAGAGGTTTGGACTATGCCGATTAGCTAGTCCTGCTTTTGCATCTAGAATCTGGTTTTGGGGTCAGTACCACAGAGCCATAAAGACAGAGGGTAATTGAGTGGTTACCATGCTACTTAAAGCCAGACAGTAGATGACAGGCAGGAAAAAAGAATACAACCTGACTTCGTAAGGCTTCATGGAAGAGTTACAATTTGAAATAACAAGAACTATTATAATAATAATCATTTTGCTGGATTCTGAATAGTAACATAAAAATAATATCTAACATTTAGTGAGCACTTAGTATGTGACAATTATTTTGCTAAAAGCCTAAAATATATCATTTTGTTAACTTAAAAACTCTGATGCTCTGATGTACAGATATTGTCACCATCTTCATTTTATGAATAAAGAAAGGCTTGAAGAAGTTAAGCAACTTTCTTTCTATGAGAACTGTGCAATTTTGTTTGCCTAGGGAGGAATTTGAGATGAATACAATAGAGGGGCCATGGGTAGAAAAAGAGACTTCTTAACATGTAAACCTTAAAATGATTTGATTTTGAACCATTGAATATATTAATTATTCATGGATGCTATAAATTTAAAAAATGATTTTATGATTACCATTGCTTAAAAGTGGTTTTAAAAAAAGTAAAATGGAACAATAACAAGAGAAAAAAATTTTTCAGTGTGGAATTTTGAAGGGTTATGAAAATATCCTCCAAATGGTTTAATAGAATATAAGAACTCAAGACTGTGTAACACCAGCTTCTTGTTCTTAGCCTCTGCAATATACATGGAAACTTTCATTTCTCACACAGTCATCCTTGAACATCTGACATTATGAATAAAACATCTGTAAAATAAAGGCTTGCTGAATTCTAATTCTAGATCTTGAATGCCATGGCAAATGGATGCAAGAGGAAGATCTTGGTATAGGTAACTTTTCTCCATGAACTTGTTCCTCTCCAAGAACCATGTCCTTCATCCAAGAAAGTAGGTCTGAGTACACGAGAGCCTAGAGTTTCTCCTAGAAGACTCAGATGTTGTTTTTTTTGTTTGTTTGTTTTTCATTTTTTGTTTTTCCTTCATAGTTTTTGATTCAAACTGTGTAATTTTGTTTGCCTAAGGAGGGATTCCAGTTAAATACATGAAGCAAAGCTTTAAAATTCTGCTAAACTATTTGGAGAATATTTTCATAATCCTTCAAAATTCAACACTGGAAATTTTTTTTCTCTTATTGTTCCAATTTTACATTTTTTAATGTAAAATCATTTTTAAAATTTATACCATCCATGAATAATTAATGCATTCAATGGTTCAAAATCAAATCAATATAAAGTTTATACGTTAAGAAGTCTTTTTTCCTACCCATGGCCCCTCTGTTCCTTATACATAATCACTTTGAAGAGTGATTTGGCAAGTCACTTAACTTCATTATGCCTTAATTTCCATATCTGAAAAATGGGTATAATAGCAGTACCTACCTCAGGGGATTGTTGTGAGAAGTTAACATGTGCAAAACACTTAGAAGAGAGGCAGCACTTGGGAAATGCTCAATAATTGCTATTTATTATTATCTAAGAAAAACAGCAACTGTCAGGTATGAACTGCTTATAATACGCCTTAGTGAGATATGAAGAGTGTTTTGTGTGTGTGTGCGTGTGTGCCTTTCCAGGGTTAATAAAATTATCACGTAAAACTGGTTCATCATAACTGTTGCAAGTTTTAGTTCTCAGGTTCCTTACCAAAGTTTTCCATAAGGAAACTGAGCCATTGTGGCAGATAGTTCAGATCATTTTTTTCTCCTTTAAAATCTTTCAAAGTAGATCTTACCTATTCTTCAACATATGGAAGGGATAATTTGGATGCCAGCCATCTCTGCCAGTGCAGGTGCACGATTTCCACCTCTGGGTCCAAAGTCCAGGCACCATGGCCAAAGCTGATGTTCCTGATGGAGCCAGGCATTTCTGGAGCAGCCAACCCTTGTCAAGGTCTCAGGACTCTGAGAGTTAAAGAAATAGGATCCTTGGGATGGGCGGTAAGTTATTTACTGCCCCCAAGAGCCATCATGGCAAAGAAGAATACCACCCGAAATTTCAGTGGGCAGATGAGGACATGAGTGGGTGTTAATGGCATGTGGTTTATGGCTCAACCTAGGAAAGATGGTAATGGGCACAGCTGATGAACATTTAACCCCTTTGCAATTTTGTGCTGATTCTTCTTCTATATTTGATTCCAAACTCCACAGAGGTGATTCTGTTTGCCATTGTAGCCCCATTTCCTGACTTGTGTGAGATATTAAACAAACATGGAACAGACAGGCTGGAAGAGGGGGAAGAGGTGTTCAAGTAGTTCTCAGATCTGCATGTTGAGAGACATAGGTGAAGAGGCTGACCTGTACATCTCCGTCGTCTATGATTCTTAAAATAACAAAGTTAGTTACTAGTCGAAGTCCTCTAAGAAAAGGCAGGAAATAGATGGCACACAAAGCACCACTGTGGCAGACTCTGCAGGTGATGCTGGAAGTGAGGACTGTGGCAGGGGATGTTGGAAGTGGGGACGGTGCCAGGGCAGGGACCCTCAGGGAAAGTCCTGTCTCACTGCCATGAAAGTCAGGAGTGGAGCTTGATGGCCAAGCTGGAGGGTCAGAGCAAAGACATAAAGTCCTTTCATTAGCCATAGTGCTGTTCCATATTTCCAGCAAAAGTGTGGAAGACTGTGCTCCCTGATAAGAAAATGAAAGAGTAAAGAGCAGGCAAATACTCTTGGTAGCAAAACAAAAAAGCAAAAATGAAAACAAAAACCAAGCAAACAAAAAACTGGGGTATCCGAGAGAAACAGAAGTCGAGATGGAAGTAGTAAATCAGAAACGAATGGGAACGGAGCACTGTGCTTTCCATTACCCGCTTTAACTGAACTCTCCAGTTCAGACTTCTCGTCCAGTATCTCAGCAATGTGGTAAACACCTGTGATTGGTGTATTACTAAAAATCAATGCTGTTAAAAACCCACTTGTCTGAGAAGGAAATCTAAAGATAAGCCTGATGTAAATGGGTCTTTATACAATTGTATTTCTTAATTGGTAATAAATACGTAATTCTTTCTTAGGGGCGGGCTTCATCTTCCCATAGGGAAGGGATGTGGTATCCTCCGGGGAGTCAGAGCCTGGCATGTGTGGGCTGCAGCTCTGTGAAAGGCTCCTGCTCCTTTCGGGAACAGCCTCGTCTCCACCCAAAGCCAACTCCTCCCCTCTCTTTAACCACACTCCACTGCAAGTCCCTCCGAGAACAGAGACTGGGCTTGGCTGTCGCTTGTCACAGGGACTGTGAACTATCACACTGTCCTTGAGTTTCTACAGCCTTTGCTGCTCCATCTCCATCCTTTTGCAACAAGCATTTCTCCTCCTATAAAACAAACAAACAAAAAGAAATAAAGTGGTAATTATTTTTTCAAACCCTGTACTAATGTAAGCTTTAGAAACATCCACCTTCTCCCCAAACTTTAGTAAGCATAGGTTTGGGATCCAGCAGCCATTATTTTAAAAAGGGCCATGATTATCTAGTACTAGAAATTGAAAAAAAAAAAAAAAAAAAAGTAGTTCCCAATTTAGATCTTTTAAATCAGTTTTCTCAGAACATATATGTTTGGAGTGTTTGAAAACTTGGCCCTCTGTGGCCTGTTACTTCTTCTCCGTGGATTTTACCTTTGAGTGGCTGAAAATATAATGCCTCGGAGACTTAGGGTGAGTGGGGATGGATTAACTAGGTCCCAGGGTCATCAGAAAGGCAAAATAGCTTTATGACTCTCTTTGCTTTATCCCCTGAAGAGGCAGCTGCTGCAGAGTGTGGATGCTGTGTCCACACATGGCAGAGACTGGGCTGCGTCACATTTAGGCCTACGTTAGCCAATTTGTCAATGAATGCCATTAGTGCAAACGGGCCACAGGCACTCGGGGACGGAGTGGCGGGTGAGCGCAGAGCAGCTCGGGAGGAGCAGGCATCGGGTGGTAACAACTTTCAGTCATTACTGACCTGGGCTCTATTCAAACCAGTGACCTAGAAATGCAGGGCTCCAAATCCCATTACTAATTCCCCGAGCCATCAAGTCTCCCCCATGGCCTGGATCTTGTCCTGAAACCCGGGTCTCCTGTTGAAATAGTATTAGACAGCAGCCACCGCGTTGGCAGGCAAGGTTTTCATAATAAAATACAGGGGGCGGGGGTCCGATGCACACATATAGAGTTGGCTGGAATTATTCCTTTAAAGTTTTTAAGCTCCTTTAAACCCCAAAACCTGAACCTTCTTTAAAGTCACATGCTTGCCAGTCAGTACAAAACGGTGTTCAAACTAACACGGCCTTCCACTTTGTGACGAAGGTCCCCTCCCAAACTGAGGAGTAATGAGAGGAAACCAAACGAGAGGAAGTTGTTGAAAAGGAAAGAAAGAGATTAAATGAGTATTGCAAGGACAAGAATATTTACTGCCAAAGTAAGAAAAGGAGCTAAATGAAAGCACCCTTGAACGGCTTTCCCCCTCACTTATCATCTCTGTGTCATTGTCTCGGTCCCTCTCATCAGGGAGGGGCAATTATTTTTCCGTGAAAAAAAGCAGGATTTTTGTGAGTGCGATGAAGCCCACGCAAAGCGAGCTGGATTAAAGATTGCATGTAAAGTTCTGCCTTGCGTTTTAAGCAAAAAGCTCCAATTTATACAAATAGTCCTGTAGATGGAGCTACACTCTGCAATTCTAAGATCGCTGCCTCAACAATGAAGCAATTGTTTCCTGTCTCCACTTAGCAATTCCTCCCTCTCTTTCGGTTCTTTCTGGTTGCATGTTCTATTTATTTTAATGTATACCTTTGTGTAAAGCCTGTCTCTGAGTGGTTAGATGCCCTGTTGATATGTGGCCTTCGAGGGGAAAAGGGAGTGCAGCCTATTCCCATGACATGCTAAGGCTTTGTAGAGCCAAAAAAACCTTCTCAGGAACACCTAATCCTTGGGCTCTGTCCAAGTACCACAATCTCTCTGTACAACTGACATGGGCCGCTTGGGACACTTGAGAGTTTTAGGTGTGTCTCTCTGAAGTCAGCCCCAGCCAAGCATGAGGCAAATGTGCCCTACCAAAGAAAATAAATTATGTGGACTCCAATTTTCAGCAGTTATGAAGTATTGAATTACACATGCAAAGAATTCACTTTGGGATTAACCCTTTGGAACCGAAACCCAATCTTGTCACAGTGCCTGAGAAGGGAGCAGGCTCTGTGGAAGGCCTGCCTTTCCAAAGACAAGGAGGTGGCCGGCCAGGAGGCAGAAAGGCTAAATGAAATACAGTCGTCATTAAATGTGCGTGTGTGAAACTGCTACCGGAGCAGGGACAGGGTGTGTGCTGGGGGCTTGTGCCCTGTCTCAGGATCTGCTGCTCCCTGTATCCTCTCCGTTTTGATGGCACTGTGAAGTTTAAGGATTCTCTGCGAAGGCCACTTTCGGCACTTAATCAGATGCATCTGAGCATAACTCACCCGGCCTCTGAGCTGCTTCTTCATTCAGGTTTAGAGAAGTGGTTGCGAGCCACTGGAACTTGACTGAAATCACAACTACAGAACCCCTGAAACAGCATCCGTCCTCCATGACTCAGTGAGCGATAGAAAATGACATCCTGCCCTGCCCCTTTCAAGAATTCCTGGTTCCCCATAACCCTCTGAAGCACTAAGCTGTTAGTACACGATGTGGCTGAAATTTAACACATAAACCCTGCTGTAGAAAAACAGAACAGCGCTGTTTGTTTCCCCCTTTAAATGTATTTATTTACCAAATGACCATAGAAAGCAAGTCTCCGACAATAACAGGAAGAAATCAATCTTGAAAAACTCACGATTTTTTTTTTTTTGGTAACAAAGTTAACGTTTCAGTAAAGTGTGTGTCTTAAGCATGCAAAGCAAGATTTGGGAAAACGTGCAGCCTGCCCCTCTTCCCCTCAGGTCCATAATCACTAAGTGTGTGATCTGCAAGAGGGACACTGTGTTTGGGGCTGGCAAACTGTGTCCCCAGATTGATCCCTCACTGGTCTCACGTGTGCCCCTAGGAAATACATGACTGTTCAAGTGATATCCCAGAGAGACCCCGGAACTCATCCACTTGCCTCATTTTAACCAATGAAGAAAGTGAAGCTGCCAGAGCCTCAGTGTTGCCGTAAGTTGCCCTAAGTCTCACAGACAGAACAAGAGAAGCCTCCTGACTTCCGGTATAACTTGTTTCTGAAACAAACACATCTCGAATTGGAGAAATATCTCTCTGTCTCTATGCCTCAGCTGCTTCCGTCTGCTCAGAGGGATGGTAACTGCCTTTTCAAATACTTGCTATTTTGAGTTATGTGGGATATTTTGAGAGACATATAGAGATTTGCTAAAATAATTTGAGCAATAATAAAAGGGCATGGGTGTGTGCGTATGTGTGTTAGAGAGAGAGAGAGAAGCGAGTGAGAGATCAAGACAGAGGAATAGATGAAGTTTCTGACATCATATGGGTGTTGGGTGGAGTAACTAATAAAAGTAATTGCTAAGCACTGTGAAATTAGACTGCTGTGTAAAGCTAAACCGGGATGAACCAAAATTTGCAAACATCATGAGACTTTTATTTTCAACAGGTGGCATTTAAGAATGCAAACGATTAGCACGCAAGTGAGAACTGTGCGTAAAGGGGAAGAGAGGTGGGGATTTACGCACGTAGAAAATCAGGGTGACTGGAAAACATTGCTTTATGTTTGTAATCATTTACAGATCCACTTATTGAGAGGGGTGGCTGTGTGGGGATACGCTTAGAAAGAAAATGCTTCTTTTATTTTTACTGGAAGAGGGTTAACATGGGTTTCTACTTAAAAGGTAAGAGAATCTTCTACAAAAGGGAAAAGCCAACTGACACTGCTTGTGGACGGATATGTGTGAGCCAAAATCCAAAATGAGGAAGGCAATAAAACACTACCAAAGCCCCTCCGTTTCACCCATCACAATATTCTTACCAAATTGCCTTGCCTGTATCAGATCCACCCTCACATATTTACTGAGATAAGAAAGAACTCTTTTGCTGGCAAGCACCCCAAGTTTGATTTATCGCTCACAATAGGAATAGACTGCCAAGTAAGCCTTTATAATTCCCAGCCCTTAAAATTATTATCATCACAGGGCCTGGAAATAAGGCCAGAGGTGGTAGATGTGTACACAGTATGACTGGCAAGAAGTTGGTTTGTTGAGGCTGGTTCACTCTGCCAAATCTATATCATAAAAGGGGTCCTAGTCCCTGTCAGATCTAAGGAAGTATTTCCCCCAAGCTGCTTGCAGACAGCAAGGGATTTGTGCAGAGTGGCAGATGTCCTAGAGGATAAATTATTTCCCTGTAACAGGGGGTGCAGACTAAAGCATCCTCAGTGATGATAATGGTGACCCAATTTACCTGGCCGAAGAATAGAAATTCTCAACCCCAAGAAATTTCTAAAAAGGTTACTCTAATTTTTTGGTACTCTGAATTCTTCCCCACATGTTGAATAACTGATGTGATCAACTAGTATCTGTGAATATCCAGAGTATGTGATACTCAGGAATTTTCCCACAGTGAGAAGTTAGACATAATCTCAACCCCTCTTATCCCAACCCTACTCCTTGAAAGAAATATTTGCTTTAGAAGCCAGGGGCGGGGTAGAGTGGGATATAATGGGTGTATGACCAAGGCAATATTTAAATGGGTGATGCGAGAAATTAGTGGAAATCAAAGATAGATTTCTAGACATTTTAACTTCCCAGCTCTGCTTCAGAGTATTATAAAAGAGGCCAGATGTTAGATTCTCCTAATTTAAGTCTTGATGGCATTAGTTTGAAAAAATAATTTGATTTCAAGTAGCAGAGAGCCTCCATCTGACGTGTGCACAATTCAATGTGCATGTGTAAATCCGAGGTGAGATTTTGGCCTATTATCATTAAAAATAATCTTTAGTTTCTCTTTTCATCTCCTTTGTTTGTTTGAACATATAGTGAAAAATAGCTGTTAGAACTTTTTGATAGAGTGTACATATGATTTTTTTAAAGCAGACAAAGGCATTTTGACCAATGTGTATTATGAGAGCAGATTTTATATAAATATATGTGTATAAAATAAGCTCATTTGCACATGGCTCAAGGGAAGCTAAACTCACTATAGAAACTTTTCTAATGTTTATTTCAGCCTAGTTTTCAGGTTTCAATATGTGTAGAAAAAATAAATGCAAGTGGAGAATTGTATAGGAAAGAGGGCTACAGTCTATAACTTGCATTTGTGGTGATATTATGCACAGAATGGAGACTGACTGGCCGGAGGTGAGTTTCTTTATCAGTCAGAGATACAAACCTGTTGACATACTATCACAAAGCTCTGCCCAATAGCACACTTCCTTCAAAATGCCACTGAAACTGAAAATTGTGGCTCTCAGTGTTTAAATCTATATGTCCACTATTTGTCATCTGTGGATCTATCTATTCTCTCTTATCTATAAATCTAGTGCTGCTTTTATTCTTTCCAGAAATGATGTAAAATAATTTACATGTGCATGTAAAATTGCAATATAATAAATCAAAATTAAAGATTAAGTGGGTTTAGGGAACAAACAAAGGTAAAACAACAGTAGAAAAGATAAGATGAAGGCAGAAGTGAGGTTCATACATAGAATGTATTTCCTATGGAACTTTATATTTGCTAGGGGTGTCTAACAAATTAGAATCTACACTTTCAGAAGCAATTGTGAAAAGGAAGTTAAAACTCCCTATTTTATGATTCACAGTCTCCATAATATAACAAGATAGTGTATCAGGAGAAACAAAATTATGCATGGTTCTTGGACCAGAAAGAGCTTTCTTTTGTGGGACCTGAAAGAGTGCAGAAAATTCAACCAATTCCCACCAGTGGCGTAATACCCCAGCTCAAGTCACCGAGAGTAACTCTGCGTAGTATCAACATACTCATGATATAATCACCCCATTCTTCAATGGCTTTGCTGGATACTCCTCAAAAGACTCAACCCTTGAAACTCCCCTTCTCATCTATCTTGTCATTCCTCTGGTGATCTCATCTAGACTGATGACTTTAAATATCATCTTTATATGAATGACCCTATAAGATATCTTTCACCTCCTCAGGAGCAAATAACTCAATCATTTCACTTGTTAAGGCTCAAAACCTTAGAATTTTTTTTTTTTTTTTCTGAAACTGTGTCTCTGTTGCTTGGAATAGAGTGCAGTGGTGTCATCATGTCATCATAGTTAATTGCAACCTAAAACTCCTGGGCTCAAGTGTGCCTCCTGCCTCAGCCTCCTGAATAGCTGGGACTACAGGCATGTGACACCACACCTGGCTAATTTTTATAGAGATGGGGTCTTGCTATGTTGCTCGGGCTGGTCTCAAACTCCTGGCCTCAAGCAATGCTCCTGCCTCAGCCTCCCAAAATGCTAGGATTACAGGTGTGAGCCCTTCAGTCCAGCTAATAGAGTTATTTTTAATGCCTTGCTCTTTTTTCATACTGCACATTGATAACTTCTATTAGATTGTCCTTCAAGATATTTTGAACTGGACCACGTCTCACCACTTTAGTCAGGTTTTAGTCTGAAATGTCAGTTCTTAGTGCACTCATGGCAGAAGAATGATCAGACACACCAGAGTAAGGCAAGCATGAAAATAAGGTTTATTGAGGAGAGAAAGATAGGATTAAAGAGCAAGAGCAAGATATATGTTTACAGAGCGTGATACATATGCCACAGTTGACAACCGGACACACTGTCACAACAAAGGGAGAGCAAAAGGAGTGCACAAAGGGACTTGGTTATGGTCTGCCCGGATTGGGACTTTCCTAGTGGCTCAGATGTCACCATGGAATCACTTTGATTGGACAGTTGGGAGTTGTATTACTATGCATTCGGGTTGTTCTAGGTCAATTTCTGGACGCTATGATACCTGCGCTGCTTGGCCCTTGGGCTAGAGAGTCCTCTGCATCCTTTTGCAGCTGGCACACTAAGTTATTTATGATTGGCAGATTCATAGGGTATTTCCTCCTCCCCCCGGTATGGGGAGGATTAGGGTGGGCAATTGTGCAAAAGCAAAGCTCCCACTTCCATCCTTAGGAGACCCAGAATCCCTCACTATCTACCTACCACCTTCATTGCTACAACCTAACATCAAGCCACCATTGCCTTTCTTCAAGAACACCTCCACTTTTTAATCATTATATCTATTCTCTACCTAGTAGTCAAGGTGATCCATTTGATTAAAAAACTCAGATCATTTTACTACCTTGCTTAAAACCTTCCATTATATTCCCATCAAATTTTAAATAGAAGTCAATTTTTTTTTTTTTTTTCTCCATGGCCCACATGGTCATAGGAAAAGAGCCTTTGTTGTTTTTCTCCAAGCTCATCTCATCATAACCATGCTGGCCTCTTTGCTGTTTCTTGAACATGCCAGGCGCAATCCCACCTCAGGGCCTTTGCACTTACTTCTCTCTAAACTTGGTACATTCTTCCCGTAGAAAACTTCATGACCTCCCTTCAGGCCTCTGATCAAGAGCTACATTTCAGAAAGACCTTACTTGAGTACTCACCTCCCCTGCACCAACACCCTCTTTCTTATCTTGTTTGATTGGTTTGCTAAGAATACTTAGCATTATCTGATGTGGCTTTTCAGCTTATTTATTTATTTTCTAGACTGTATGCTCCATGAAGACAGGGAATGTGTATGCTTTGTTTATTGACAAATACCAAGTGCCTAAAAGAGTGTCTGACTTCATTGTAAATGCTCAGTAGAAAACATCTTGATTAATGAATAGATAGATTGAGAGATTGATTTTTGTATTATCTAGAAGAATAGAATAGTTTGCATATCTTTCAACCAATTTTTGACAAATAATATTTCCCTCACTCCACTCTTTATGAGTATTGATCAACAAAAAAATTTGAGACCATTCTCCCTCATAAGTTACTTGGAGTATAGCACTTAAATTATATACCATGGGCATATACATATGCTTTATCAATAATCTATGCAGAAAGTCAATTTGGTATCAGTGTGAGAAAGTAAGGAGGACAATGATCACATGTGCCTGAATTAAAGGCCAAATGACCTCTGCTTGGAGATGTGTTGGGCACACAGCTCAGATTCTCCATCACAGAAGCAAGCATAGGGTAGAGTCGGCTATTATACCACCAAATTTTAAGCCACAGAGCATGGCCACGGTGATTTTTACTTGGAAAATTTTCAAACACATGTAACCAAATGCCTGCATTAGATATTTAGAAACAACACAAATAATAACCAAATTTGGAAATAAAACTTTTGAAGATGCACATGGATCTTTTAACCCTCAGGTTAAAGAGATTGAACAGACACATTCAGGCATTTGGTAGATATATCTTGTGGAAAAGGATCATTGCTTATAACTTAACAAAACATACACAGTCATATATGTGTTTTCTGTGGATGCTGTAATAAATTACCACAGACTTAGCAGTTTAAAACAACATCTATTTATTATTAGAGGCCCATTGGACTCTATGGGATTCTTTGCTTCCAGTCTCTAAGCCAAAGTGTCAGCGATACTGCTTGCCTTCCGGAAGGCTCTAGGGGAGCATCCGTTTCCAGCTCATTCAGGTTATTGGTGGGATTCAGTCCCATGCTGTTGCAGGACTGAGGTTCTTGCATCCTGGTGGCATGTACAGAAGTTGTTCTCAGCTTCTAGAGCCTACCTGCATTCCCCAGCATGCATCGCCAATATTGACAAAGTCAGCACTGATGAGTTGAGTTCCTTTCGGGTTTCAGAGCTCTTCTTCCTCTTCCTCAGACACATCTCTTTGGACTTATTTTTACTTCAGCAGAGAAATATTCTCTGCTTTTAAACATTCATGAGATTCACACTTGGATAATACAGGCTAACCTCCCTACCTTAATTTCCATAAACTTAATTCCATTCACAAAGTCCATTTTGCCACATAACCCTAGTAACATATTCATGGGTGAAAGATAAAGGGACTATGATTATGGGGCTAAAATTCTGGCAACCACTGGCCATTTCAAAAATATAACAATTAATATAATTTTAGAATAGTTGATCAGTAGCTGTCTGTGAAGACAAATTGAAATCAATGTTCTAATTTGACCAGAATACTTTCAGTTCATGTTAAGACTATGATGTCACCATGTTATCTGCACATAACCAAATGCCTATTGCTATATTCTTACTACTAGAGGTAAGTCTCCATGATTTCTAGAAAAATCAAAGGCAACGAGGATGTCACGTTTCTTTTCTAACTCATTTCAGGGCAAGGGTTATGGCTCCCTTGTACATGTTATAATACAATGTGTACATCACACATCTTTTCTAGAATTTCCAAAGAGACAGGGCCAGACAGTCTTGGAAATCAGCATCAGTCCACCTAGCAAAAGCCTAAAACCAGCAAGTTGACTTCCTCAGGCGCACCTAAAAACACCACTAAATTTTCTTTTAGTAGCTTTGTCTCATAAAGTAGGTCTGTGTAAGTCTATATCATTTGACTAGAAAATGTAAGAGGATCCCTATCTGAAATCTTGTTTAGGAGCCCAGAGCTTAAATTTAAATCACTGGAATCAGTGGGACTCAGAAAACATAATGGCACACACCTGACTTCTAATTCTATCTATTTCTCTTTACTTTGAGTTTACTTGGCTTTTATGATACACTCCATTTACTTTTTCTTTTTTTTTTTTTTTTTTTTTTTTGAGACAGAGTCTTGCTCTGTTACCCAGGCTAGAGTGCCATGGCATTAGCCTAGCTCACAGCAACCTCAAACTCCTGGGCTTAAGCGATCCTACTGCCTCAGCCTCCCGAGTAGCTGGGACTACAGGCATGCACCACCATGCCCGGCTAATTTTTTATATATATATTTTTTAGTTGGCCAGATAATTTCTTTCTATTTTTAGTAGAGACGGGGTCTCTCTGTTGCTCAGGCCGGTCTTGAACTCCTGACGAGTGATCCACCTGCCTCGGCCTCCCAGAGTGCTAGGATTACAGGCGTGAGCCACCATGCCCAGCCTCCATTTACTTTTATATAGTCAAACATACTCAAGGCTCCACTGCATATGCTTCAGCTTAATAAAAAGGAGAGGAAAACTGAGATTCAGGCATTTATGTGTATCAAAAAAATGACTAACTGCATAGCATTTCCTTAAGTCCTTCCCTCCTTCCCTCCCTCCCTCCCTTCTTTCTTCCCTGTTTGCCTTTCTTCATCAAATATTGATTAAGCATCGATTATATTATATAAGAATTATATTGACTTTTAAAAAAATTTCAAAATATTAATTAAGGGGGTAAAAGCGTTTTTGTTACATGGATACTTTCTAAAATGCTTAAGTCAGGGCTTTTGGTGTGTCCATCACCAGAATAGTGTTCATCGTATCCCATAGGTAAGTTTTTATCTCACCCTCGCCCCACCTTCCCTCTTTCTTGGTTTCTCATGTCTTTTATATATTTCATGCTGTGTGCGCACATCTATTAGCTCCCACTTATTAGTGAGAACATGCAGTGTTTGGCTTTCCATTGATGAGATACTTCACTTAGGATAATGGTCTGCAGTTCCATGCAAGTTGCTGCAAATGACATTATTTCATTCCTTTTTATGGCTGAGTAGTACTCCATGGTATATACATAAATACCACATTTTCTTTATCTACTCATGAATTCACTTAGGTTGATTCCACATCTTTGTAATTGTGAATTATGATGCAATAAATATTTAAGTGCAGGAGTCTTTTGGATAAAATGACTTCATTTACTTTAGGTAGATACCAAGCAGTGGGATTGCTGAATCTAATGGTAGGTCTACATTTATTTCTTTGAGGAATTTCTGTACTGTTTTCCATAAAGGTTGTACTAATTTGCAGTTCCACCAACAGTGTATAAACGTTCCTTTCTCTCAGCTTCCATCCTAGCATCTATTGTTTTTTGACTTTTTAGTAATGGCTATTCCGATAGCAGTAAGGTGGTATCTCATTGTACTTTTAATTTGCATTTCCCAGATAATTAGTTATGTTGAGCACTGTTTCATATGTTTTTTGGCCATTTGTCTATTTTTTTTAGAAAATTTTCTGTCTTCCATTGGCATGGAATGTTTTTTTTCACCCCATTACCTTGAGTCTGTGTGAGTCCTTGTGGTTTAGATGTGTTTTTTGGTGAGAGCAAATACTTGAATTGTGTTTTTACATCCATTCAGTCAGTCTATGTCTTTTAAGTGAGTCATTCAGACCATTTACATTGAGTGTTAGTATTGATATGTGGGATTCTGTCCTGTTCTACATATTGGATGATACCTTATTATTTTGTTTTCCTCTTGTGCTTTTGTTTTGTAAGAGCTGTGAACTATAACTTTTGGTTGTTTTTACACTGGTTGGTATCTATTGTGCTGTTACATGTGTAATGCACTTTTGAACATTTCCTGGAGGGCAGGTCTAGTAGTGAAAAATTCCCTTAGTGTTTGCTTGTTTGGAGAAGACTTTATTTCTCCTTCATTTGTGAAACTTAGTTTAGCAGGATACAAAATTCTTGGCTGGCAGTTATTCTATTTAAGGAGACTAAAGATAGGACCCCGGTCCTTCCCGGCTTGTAAGGAGTCTCTTGGCAAATCTGCTGTTAGTCTGATGGGTTTTCCTTCTAAGTTACTTGATGTTTTTCCTCACAGCTCATAGGAGTTCCTCCTTCATGTTGACTTTGGCCAGTCTAATAACTATATGCCTTGGTGATGCCCTTTTTGTGGTTAATCTCCCTGGTTAGGGAAGTCTGAGCAGGAGTTGAGAAATGTTTACATAGGGACCAATGACATGAAAACTGAAGGGCTGAAGCTCCCTGGGGAGGACTAAGCACACATGGGTGAAAAAGTAGTATGGTTTCTATGGCACCCACCACCTCAGCTCAGGTCTTTTGTACTTTGTTCTCAGGAAGCCTCCAGTTCACTGGTAGCATCAGCTTTTGGGCTTATGGGGATAGAGAAGCTCTCCATCAGCTTGGGAGTCTGTCAGAGGTGTCAGGGGAGGAGAAACAAAATCCCCACCTATCCTTTCCATGGAACTCTGAGTTTCTTAGGGCTTCTTCTTGTTCTGCTTTGCAACTTCGTCCCATGGAATCTCTGGTAGGTTCTGGCACTTTCCCCTCAGAATTACACCTAAGCTATACTTTTTTTCATCTAAAATTTTTCATTATTTCTGAGATTATCTGGCAACTGATGTCTCTGGTCAGACATCTTTCTCCTTCAGTATTATTTATCAAGAATTTCATTGGTGTTTAAAGGCATACACATGAAGAAGACAAAGTTCTTGTCCTCAAAGTGTTCACAATCCAGAGGCAATGTCAAGTATATATCTGGAACACAACAGGAAGAATACCTGAGTATACCAGGGGATAGAAAAAGGAGGAAGAAATCTCCGTTTTTCAAAGATAATTTTTCAAAGATAAATGAAAGGAGTGTAATGGGCAGTTGAACAAAAGAAATCACAAGAGAACATAGTGTTTTCAGGACAATTCTCAAGCCATGTGTGGAACATTGGTGTCTGAGGAGAGGAGCAGAGATTGTGTATGGACAGGTAGGTTTGAGTCAATTATTAAGAGTAAGTGAAAATATCCCAGCAAAAATATTAGGCGATTGTGGTTTATGTTAATACATTAAGAAATAAAATAGAAACAAAGAGAAGTCAGAGAGCACAAGAAACCACCTCAACTACATGCACATCAGGGCTCACAAGAAGTTGAACAACATTCAAGACATGAGAGCTGACTTTATAGTCTGCTATCCTTCTAGAATTCCACTCTCTTTGTCTTTGCATTTTATCTCCTAGCAAGCCTCAGCTTGCTGTATTCTTCTTACTCATAGATTCACTTTACTTGTGATATACTCCATTATCCTTCTTGATTTCTGCTCAGTGCTTTGGGTACAGGTCTTTGAATTTCAATGCCACTCACTTGTCTGTATCTCTCTCTGCCTATCTCCCATGTTAAAACTTGTGAGGAAAAATAATATACTTGGATTGGTCCATACTCTGCAACATCAAGAGCTCCTAGAGATCAGAGAGCTCAGGCCATTTGCTACTCAAGTTATGTGCCTGCCAATGAACAACTATGTTTGTCAGAGACTATGGGACCTATGGTCCTCTCACTAATAAGAGAGGCTGTGGTCAAGGAAGCACCAACAGTAACATTTCCCAGAAATGCTGGTCATGGTAGGATGGCAAGCCTCATTGAGTAGAATGCTAAGAAGTTTGACATTTCTTCTGTAGGTTATAGGGATTCATAAAGAGATTTTAAGAAGAAGAGTGAAATTATGGTGTTTGCATTTTAGAAAGATCACACAATATGAAGGATGGCTTGGTTCCAGAAAGGAGTAGACAAGAGGACCAAGTTAGGAGACTATTATAATAACCAGGAAAAAAAAATAAAGTTCAGGACCTCATGGAGTGGCAGTATTGCAAGGTAGAGGTGGAGGGATGAGACAGTAGGTAGAGTATTTAGAAGAGTTTATGCTCTGGAATCACACAGGAAGCCTGTCTTTGAAATGGTTGTGACACTAGCCTTGTGACCAAAATCATTTAATCTCTTTCAGCTTCAGTGTCCTCATAAGTAAAATGAGGATAATACTAGGGAATAACTTGTTAGATTGTAGTATGAGTTTCCTGAGGTTAAATGAGAACATTCATGTTAAGTGTTTAACAGAGAGCCTGATAAGCAGTAAGCATTCCATAATGTCAACTTATATTTCAATTTCTGAGTACAAGGCTTGCTGGATGGGGAGAGAAGTTACGAAGGTAAGGTGGCATGCCCTCCTAGAGTCCTGGATCCCTGGCTAGAAAGTCTCAACCAGATCATCTCATGTTGTCATCATTTCTTCATGCTCCTGGGGGAGAGTAGAAATCTACAGTAATGGTAGATGTAAACACCTAATGGTCTGGAATTCCACATCATTCTCTTTTTGGAGGAAGGCATTAGTTATAGACAAGGCTGCATCTATAAAAGTAATATTTGGAATGCTTAAATTGAATTATTATAATAATTATGATATAAATATTCTTCAATATAAAGCATAATTCAAGAGCATTTCATCACAAATATACAACATCTTAGAGAAAAAATTGATGAACATGGCAATGAAGAAACTTCCCAAAGAAGTGACACAAAAAGGTAGATTCTCAGGAATCTTTGTCATGCCTTATCCCTATCATGACAATCTTCACCTTGCATTTTGTTGACAGTGGTTCTAACATGTTACTAAAGCACAAATCTTGGAATAGAAGAGAAAGCTGTGAAGAATAGAGACTCATACTGATTCCTCTTAGTTGACATATTTTCTTTTCTTTCAAGTCCCCGATGAGAGTTAAAATCATAAAAATTTTTGTGTCTCTTTTCCATCCATGAACTTCTTCAAAGCTAGATCTATATCTATTTATTTAGTAACAATTTATGCACCATACTCTGTTTCCAACACTATGCTAGACACAGTGGTGTATCTTATCACTATCTGAAAAATCACTGGCCCTTTCCATAATGTGAGAAGTCCCATAACAAGTTGTTTTAGAGTTTGCATCATGTAAAAAAATATAACATGATGTATATTAAAATAATTTTGAAGTTCTCAGTGGTTTTCAATTCACTAGCAGCATTCTGTTTAAGGCGTCAGTGATGTTCTCCCATAAGTTTGAATTCTCCTAAAGAAATAAAAACGGTGATTTTGAAGGTTGTGGTTCTTACTACTTGGGATTTCCTTTCCTCTTTCTTGCTTAAAAATGTTGCAGGCCAAGTGAAATTGATGTAGAAGATTTTTTTCAGAGACCTTTTTATAATGTTGCTTGAGCAGGCAAAAGAGTTATAGCAAATGATTTTTTGGCTGACCAGTTTGAGTTTGTCATATACATAAAAGGCAGCATCTAGGGAAGTACTGAGGCAGGAGTGAGGAAAGAAATAAAGAGGAACTGAAAGAAACCATCCTTGCATGGGAGTAACTTCTTCATTCAGTTGGATTCTTTGGGTCCTCATTGACATTCATTCTCATTACGCTTGTATTAGGAATAGAGCAACAGCCATTAGGCTGAGTTTAAACTGAACTAGAAAAAAGTAACTAGGCATTATATTGTAGAAAGGAAATAAATTATTTTGGAGAAGATCTTAAATTCATACATAAGCTCTTTCCTATGATTAATTGCTGCTTTTAGATTCAAAATATCATTACTTTTTACATTAGAAGAAGTTATCATTGTTATACATTGACTTAATAATCATGTATGTGGTAGCTTCTGTATTGCTTCAGGTACCATGGTAGGCACTGGAAATATAGAGGTGAAAAATATATAGTCCCTGACCTCTAGGAATTCACTAATTATTATCAATAATAACATTAATATTTTAGAAATATTTGTTTTATATTTCAAACCTAAATAAGATGAATTCTACTGCAGTCAAATAATAATTAATAGCATGAAGTAATTGTTGTGATACATTAATAATTTAAACACCTACAAATTTATCTCTAGCAATTTCTATTTCTGAAAGGAAGAAACACAAAACTTTTTCAATTGTAGGACTATGCCTCATGTTACTATAATTTAGAACAGATCTTTTTCTTTGTGCATCATATTACATTGATTTGTTCAATGAAGGTACAGAATATAATTGTGAGGGAAAATAACACAGACAAAATGAAGTAATTGAATTGTCTCTGCACAATTAAAATTAGCTTCAACTTACAGTTAAAACTGTAAATCTGGGCTGACATTCTGACTTGACTCACTTAGGCTGTCTTCTTTCCCCCTCCTTAGAAGAGGTCAATTAAGATGGTGATGCTAGGTCAGGTTTTTAGATTTTTGCTGGTTCTAAGATTCTTATGTTGTTGGAGAATTTTTCTAATTATGGCATCTTGGAGGCCGTAATGATGGAAATATCAATATTGGACTTTCATGGTAGTATTACTCTGTTGACACTAAATCTCACTTTAGGCTGTGCCTTCAAACTAAACTGAAATAGATTTCTAAGCAATATGTTTGCATAAAACCTTTGCCACATTTATGTATGTTTTAGGTAAAAAGTATTTTTTTGACCTGTGTTGTTGAGCTTATGGCCTCAATTCTCCACAACCTTTTTGTATGTTTCAACACAACTATGAGCCAGAATGTGTAGACATTGAGAATTATTTTTCCTTTTTACTGTGAATAGCTCTTCTTATCTGTATCCATCTAATTACTATTCATAAATAGCTCAGTTCTCATCCCCCCATTTTAGCAGTTGATCTCACTATGAAGAACTCCTGCTAAATTCAAAAGTTTCCTTACACAGAAGGGAATTCAAGGTACATATTCACAAGTCATGCATGTCAGTCAGTTTGGCACACACTTAACACTAGTGTAAGTGTAGAGTTATTTTCTATAATGGCTACTCCTTTCCTTCTTTCTTTTTCATCACAAGTTAATTTTTATTCTATAGTATTTTAAAAAGCCATGTAGTTCTGTTGAAAAATAAGAAAAAGGGAAGAGAGCATTTCAGTGGATATATAAGCAGGAACATAACCTGTAAAAACTAAAGATAAACCAAATTGAGGATGTGTTAAACATTAGTTGGGGCAGATTGGAAAAATTGAAATTTTGCCAGAATTACACAAATCCAAAACAATAGATAGCTTCACACCAGTCAATAAGTGGGATCTAACAGTGGAAAGAATGAACATGAGAAAAGTATTGGAAAATAAGAACCATGAAGAAAGAAATGGGGATTGCTTAATCTAGAGAAGAAATGGTTTGAGGGTAACAATAGAAATTTCATCATATGAAGAGTTATTTTATAGATGATGGAGTCCAGATGTTTCCCTGTCCCCTTAGCTAATATGGAATTATGTGACAACAGAAATTTTAGGTTAATTATTGTGAATATACAGACTGGGAAACCCTGAAATTGTTTATCAAGAGATGTGTATAGGAAGATTTATTCAACCACGCAAATTGACATGGGGCCAGGTACCCACAGGGCCTTATTAAAATTAACCTTCAAACAAGAAGCTGAGATTTTCATGGCCCCAAGAATTGGAGATACATGGATATATGTAAAATATACAAATTTTATTAAAAGGAAGAAATTGTATCTCTATCTATTAGAGATTATTTGGGATCATTACTCTAGTTTACCTGTATCTGAAAATGGATAATTTTCTCATGCATAATTTCTATGTTTTTCAGTGGTTTTGATTCAATGCTTCCATAAATCTAGATATCTAGGAATGAATTCCCATAGGGCATATATAAGTAAAGCCCATTTCTCAGTAAAAGTAAGAAACTCGGTCACATTTAGAGTAATAACACTTCTCACAAATGCAATATCACAGAAATGTAAAAGATAAGCTCATTGTTACTAACCTACAATGAAAGCTAGATATTTTGAGGGACTCCTCACTTTCTTTTTTGTGGAATGACCTCTTTGATAGTGAAATAGAAAATTAAAATGAAACAAAATAGCCATCAGAAGCAGAAATTTGAATAGGATAAATTATTTATGGTTGCTAATTCTTTCAGCAAATGAGATTGATGAATATGATTCTTTTATTCTATAATGTTCACAAAGAGATATATCACCTAAATTCTCAAAATAACATATACAATTGGAAGCAAATGCTCTATGCACTAGTTATTTATATCAAAAGTGACATTGGAGAGTTCCATTTCTGACTTGGTGAAGTAAGTCCACTACAGCCCATCAATTAATTCCATTGATAATAACAGAAAGCTCTATACAAATTATAAAACAACAACAACAAAAACAACTATCTTAGGATACCAGTAACTAACCCAAAATATGTGACTTTTGCATGGGAAATAAATTTCGAAGAAGCAACCCACATGGAGATGAGTTTTCCCCCATTTTTTCTTTTTACTTACAACTAAAACTCTGAAGAAACAAATCTTCTTGGACAAAATAAGCAGGAACGGGGAGCCAGTGGGCCTTAAGGAGTAGGTGAATCCCTGAGGCATGAAAACCAAAACTGGGGATATGTAAATTATGGGTATAAGCACACATAATTCTCAACTTAACTAGTGAGATACGCATGTATAGAGCAGTAGTGAACCTGTATCATAAAGACTTTGAGATGACTATACATTCAGGCATCATTTCTATAGTTTGTTACAAAGGCTTTGAGTACTGAACTGAGGTTTGAACCACTCATGCAAGTCTCACAATGATCCTGAACTATGAATGCATGCACAGACTCAAATCAGCATATTAAAGAATTAGAGACTGAATTGAGATTCGCATTGAGATATTTCAGAGGAGAAGGGACAAAATTTGCAATCAGAACATAACTAGGTTAATCGGTAGCTAAAACAAAATTATCTACAATCTCTGGAGGATTATAACATGACTTAGAGTTTGCAGTATATAATATTTGTAATGTCTAGAATACAACCCCAAATTACCTGGCATACAAAGAACAAGTGAAATGTGTCCAAACTGCAAGGACGAAAAAATTCTAAAATGCCCACAAGTCAAAATGATCATAGAAAGTCTTTAAAACAGCTAATATAAGTATACTTCATGAGATAAGGAAATACACTCTAAAAATGAATAAAAAGAAGGGCATATTTAAAAAGTTATTTCTTCCACCACATCATAGCATGCCTAGGTATCCTGCCTTCAAATATTCTGTGTTACAGAAGCCGTATCTGGGAAAGCTTTCTAGGAGAGATGACTTTACATATATATGCACCTGTGTGTGTGTGTGTGTGTGTGTGTGTGCGTGCACGCACGTGTGTGCTTGTGCACATGTAAGACAATAAAAATAGCATTATCGGGGAAGACAAAAGTTGTTCCACACATATAAAAAACACTGAACAAAGCTTAAGGCAGGGGATACAAAAAATCATTTTGTTTAAATCAACAACTCAAAAATGGATCAGTTTACAACACTCAAGAAAAATGAGACCTTCGGTAGATTGCCTAGAGTTAAAAGACATTGTTTCTGCATCTAATTGTGTTTTAGTGCTCCTTCCTGATCGCTATACATTTTTATTCAAACCAATATTTAAGGCATAGGCAAAGCTGATTATAAATGTAGGTTAATTCATTCTCCATGATGTCATCTAAAGAGTGACATAGATATTTATCTCACATTCCTGTCACAATTCCTCTCCTCCTATAATTAGAGTTTGTTTCTTGGTTTCATATGTGTTTATTGATTTAAGTGCCAAACCTCCTTATCTAACATATTTTTCCAAATACCCAGATACACTATTATATAAGAGAATATATATTCCTTCGCTGTCAGGACTACATGAGGCATTTGGAATAAAGGAGGGAAGAGGTTCCATCAGAAAAAAAGAGGCACGTTTAAACACAGGGTAAGAACCACCTGGTGAGCTTCACCTCTCTTTCAATTTAGGTAACTTCACGTTCAATTTCTTTTTTTAGTGACCTTGGTCTTTCCAAAACTATGATAAGCAGTATAGATTGAAATGAAAAAAGCTACATAATCAAATTCTTTATATTCAAATTTCTAAATATTTGTACTTTTTCATGTATTTATTTAAAACTAAACCATTTTTGTTATTGTTATGATTATTTCTGTTTCGAAAGGTTCACATCAAATGGGAAAAACCTTAAAATAATTACTTGACACATATCACATATACATTTTATATGTATAGATAGATATGACAACTGAAATGAACGACTGAGGCAACAATTTCAATCAATGGAGGTTTATTAAGCCAGCTTAAGGGCACATCCAGGAAAAATGTGACCCATGAACCACAGATATCTGCACCTGTGGCTGTTTTTCAGAAGAGGTTTCCAGGAAGTTTAGTATTTATACATTTCCTTAAAGTGGGGGAGAAGGTAGATAGGCAGATGGTTTTATTCTTAGGAGACTTCCCAGGAAAGTCTCAGTTAGTGTTCAGGAAATCTACATTTTACATAAGATAAGGTCAATGTTTGAACAGAAAAATGGAGTAAAAGAAGAATCAATTATGCAGATGTCTCTGGGTAGGTGGAGGAATGATTGATCTAGTCTTGTCTCTGTTCTGCACCTGGGAAGATAAGCTTGTAATCAACATTATCAGTGTGGAATCGAACAGAACAGACTTTGGTTTTAGGATCTAGACTTAGACAGAGGACCTAAAGTTACAATTGGCATGTCCTTGTTTATGGAAAGTGAAAGAATTTGCTTTTGAACAATCTGTGGGGGCAGTCTTTAACAGATGCCTGAGGCCTTTTACTTTTATACAGGGATCTTGCTACTGCATAATGTTAGTAATAGCTATTCATTTAAAAAAAGGTGTTGCATGAATCTGCCTCCAGCTTGACTTTACCTTTTGCAGAAGGAGTTTTGGGGTACTGATATTTTTAAATTTTCTTTACAGATAGATAGATAGATAGATGATAGATAGATAAATAAGAATGGTTCTTCCCCTGAAATTCACTGAGCACCTTCTATGAATCAAGTATTTTAGTGGGTATTGCCGTAAGTATGTTTTAAATTTTAATGAATAATGGCTGTGAGTTGGTTATTTGTCTAACAAACCAAATTGTCATTTTCTATAGCATAGAATTTGGAGCATAATTATGAATTCATTCAATAATCATTTACACAAGATCTGTCACTTATTTTTACTAAAAGTCCAGTATCCTTTCTATTTAGACATTCCAATTCACGTATTAATAGTAACAAGAGAAAATGAATGAAGGCATTCTGTAAGATGGCTGCTAAAGTTCTTTCCATGTAAAGAATTGTGTGCTTCTAAAAATCAGTCTCTTTGCAATCTCTAGCATATAATATTAATATTAATATATAACATTAATAATGTCTTATATGCTATAACATATACTATTATATTAATATAATATTTAGAGAGAAACTTTTAATATCAAACCTACAATTAAAAGATCCTGTCCACTGAAGCAGAACAAATAAATGCAAACTATGTGTTATTGCTATTTTTATTGATTCAATGTGGCGTGCACCAGGACTATTTGGTTCCTCCACCACAGCCTATTCTACACATGTGGCTTGTATTGAGACACAATGGCCATGTTCTCTTTCCAAAGCCATCAAAGAACAGTGACCCCTGTGATGAATACTTAAACAACGCAGTGCCTACAACCCCTGCAGCAATGACAGATATAGAAAAGGAGTAAGTCTCAGATGACATTGAGAGTTGACAATTGACATTTACAACAATATTCATGATTCACAGTTTTCAGATCTTCACCATCATGAGAACCTCCAGTGAAGCTTTCACCTGCATGATTCATATGCTGTCTCTCCCAACACTGCATGGAAAAATGGAGCTTCATATTGCTAGAAAATTGGGAGCCATTTAACTCCACCAATCTCTCATGACTGGTGATTGTTGCTAATGGGGTAGCAATAACTCATTTGCAAATTTTTCCACTTTGTATCTTTAACTAGAATGCAATGGGAGGCCCATTTTGTTTAGTGTTGTTTTAGGAAATAGGGTGCAGAAAGTGGGAGAAATCAACAAGATCAAGTCTAAGAGGTCTGAAGTTTTAATGTCCATATAGCTAGATGGCAGTATAATAGGGATCCATGCCCAGTGTTATCTCATTTCAAATCCTATGTACATTATCTTAAATTCCGTGCTTCCCACCATAGCATATAGAGTGTGTAAAGTGTAACATGAGTGCCATATTACATATATGTATATAAATATATGTGTGTATATATATGGAAAAACATGTGTTTTCACATGTAAATTATTTCCTATCCCAGCATTATAACAAGGATAGACTGCCAATTAAATGTAACAAGGGTGCGTATTAAAATATAAATCAAAACATTGTCATTTATATATATACACCATAAGATGAGTAATGTTTATAAACCTACAACATAATATATGCTAGTTTTGAATAAAAATTAACTGCTAACCATGTTAACAAATAAACTATACGCTATATATATGCTTCTATTAACTGCTTATGTGATATTTATGCCATTGAGACACTCACAGGTCAAAGTTCCTTATAATTTCATTTCACTTACTTTTCTTTTACTATAAATAAGAATAATAGGGTTCATATAAGAGTGATATTTTTATTGTAATAAAATATTTCCAAACTGTTAAACATTCATTAAGATCATTCCATACATTTCACTTATTCTACTTTTTTGGTCAACTGAACAAATCTTTTATTATTCTAATGTTTAAGTTCTGTTACATGTTATACAACCAGGCCACATTTGTGCCTTGTGTGAAAATCGACTAAAAACTTGAAACTACTAAGTAGAACTTGCATTATTTTGACACTCCAGATGCTATTCCTTTTTGGGTGAAGTAATGAAAAATATTTCTATTGCAATAGATTCATTTTCCTTTCTGAGGAGAATGTTCATGGTATCAGGCTTGTCAAGTTAAGTCGTTTCCCTTTTCTTACATTATTAATTGCTCAAAACCATACCATCTATTATTTTGTCTAATATTTGGTCTGTGATTTTGATTTTTTCCTACATAGATTTTTTTTTTCCCCTAAAACTTCTATATTTTCTCCCATGGAGTGACAGTAATAACTTTTATTTTAACTTTTGCCTTTAACTTTTATCTTTGTGAAGTTCCAGCTTCTCAATTGTTCTATCTTTTGCATATTCTCTATTTATCTGAAACTTTTCCCACTAAGTTTTTAGTCTACCTGCTTCAATCTGCACTATTTTTCCTCTAGGCCTGCTACACATTTGATATGCTGGAAATCTGTTTCCTACATCACGTATCTTCCTACCTCTTCATATACTCCCTGTTTAGTTTAATGTAGCTCAACAAACTTTTTAAATTAGTTGGAAGAAAAATATTATGAGTCTTTACATATCTAAAAATGTCCTGTCCTCTCACAAAAATCTGATAGTTTTGCTGGGTATCAAATACTATGGCCAATTCATTTCCCTATAAAATTTTATAGAATTTGCTTCACAATTTTCTAGATCCTAAAGCTGTGATTGAAAAGCTGATGCTGTTTCTGATTGGTTTTTTTGGTTATTATTTTTTGTTTTTTGAATTTAAAGTTTCCTCTCTTTGGTAATAGAATATGCCTAAGTACAGATCTTTTTTTTTGCTTTCATTTTGATCGGCAACATAGTGAGTTTCTCCACATTGGAGGCACATCCTTTAGCTCTTGGAAAGAGCTCCTTCTGTTTAAGGATTATTCCTCTTATGGTGCTCTTTTTGCTTTATGGATATGATTCCTTTTCAAAACTCTTTTAATGTAGTCACAGAAGTTATTTTTTAAAACTCTTTTTGGTTTTCTATGTCTAGAATTCACTTTTATTCTTCTAAGATCAGATTTTCTACTTATTTGCCTTTGTACTTATCTCCATTTTGTTGGATTTTTTTTGTGTGTATCTGGAGATTCTTGGCGGTTGGTTCATACTTAAGATTAAAGGATTGGATAGCTCATGTGCATTCCCTCTGCTGTTTTGTTAAGTACTTAAATTTGCTAATAGCCATCACCCAAGAGTGAGAAATATGCAGGAAGTAACAATGGAGCATCAGTCTCAGGTTTTGCTTGAAGTTGATGAGCAAGGAGCTGGCTTTCAGACTGGAATCCCTATGTTCTAATTTGAAGAAAACTTTGCACTGGGAGAATTAGCACCAACACTAAAAATTTTGAAGCTCTGCAAATAATAACTTTACTATATATTTACTAATTTATATTAATAATTTACCTGCAGGATAATACCCACCTGCTTTCTTCTCTGCATAAAGATGAGAGAGTAGGAAGATACTGATTTTTTTATACATAGATTTTAAACTATAAACTACATTCCCCTTTCAGCTCCACTTTTCACTCCTGTTCTTCATCAGATCTACAAACTTTGTGCTTGAAGGCCCTCTGGGAATCTGACAGAAATGTAAACTTGAGAGAGTATGTTCTGGGTTGTAGTTTCCTCTGATCTACCACTTTAACTTGTCTAAGAATAAAGTGAAAACTCTCATCTACTTATGAACACTTCTTACCCATTCTCTTTAGTGTTAAGGGTTATCCCATTTTTGTACTTCAGTGCTTGCATTTCATGGATCTGAAAGATGAAATGTAAACATATCTGTTCAGTCATCTTGAACTGGGAGATGTCTTTTCTACAGTCAAGTGATACATTTAAATGATTTTTGAAATTATAAATGCTATCTCCTGAATTACCCAAAAAATAAAACGAGGAAATTTGCATCTCCATGTTTTGCCCCAGCTCTTCCCCTCCTCGCTTTTTCTCAACTCCTCTCTGTTGTTCCAAAATGTTTAAATCACAAAGTTGACAACTTTTACATCTTTGTAAGTACAATTGCATCCTCTGTGCTTGTTATATATAATGTTTCTGAAAATTGAAAACTGTAACGCAGTGCTTATAAATTGTTCAATGCAGAATGTAATATTAAAGGAATATTTTTAAAAAACAAAAGCAAAGTTTTAAACTTAGGACAATGAAGATGATAAATTAGTTCTTATTTTTTTCAAGTAGTCTCTGTTATTTCAATAACAATAAAAAGTTGATGGTATGAGGAATTTAATCAATATTATAAGTTCTGCATTGCTATGGGTCAAGTAACATTTCTAATACCAAACACAAAGACCTATTTCCATCAACTTTCTGCTCAAACACACTGCATGAAACTTCTCCATGGCTTTGGCAGTCCTGCCTACTCCTTATTATTGTTATAGGAGCTTTCTGATTCCTCTCTCAGCCTCACTTCTCTTTCTAAACACACATTTTTTTAATATACTAATTATTTAAATTTTATTCTTAGAAGGGGTGTGTGTGTGTGTGTGTGTGTGTGTGTGTCTGTAGTTTGACATCTTTGTGGTTTGGCAAAATTACACCTGGAAGCTGGAAGGCTATCTTCTGTTGAGTTTCTGATTTGTACTTCTATTGCCTATTGAACATTTTCACATAGATATGCCATGAACACTAGAACAGAATCAATTGTCCCTTCCATTTCCACCTTCACATTGACAATACTTCTCCCCTGGGTGCTTCCTGTTTCATTTATTACATTACCTTTTAGAAGTTCTCCAGGCCAGAAATTTACCCCTCCTACTTCCATTTAAGTTGCTTAGTTTGCCACAATGTTTCTTTGATCCATTTCTTCCTGTCCATTTCCTTTGTGGATACCCAAATTCAGCCCACATCATCTTTTGCCTATATTACTACAATAATTTCCAAACTGAGTTTTCTAACTTTTGTCACTGTCTCTCCCAATGCATACGTCACACTACCATCTTTATAAGACCTGATCATATTACTCTTTGCTCCAAAACATTCAAGTGTCCCTGAAGGTCTTCAGAATAAAGTCTAACATCCCTAATGTTGGCATGAAAGAATTCCTGTGATCCCACATGCTTCATCGCTACTCCTGCATCTCTCTCACGCAGCCAGTTCTCTAGTCACTGGCTATTCTTTCTAAGTGTCTTCCTTCATTCTGTCTGGCTGTTTAAACACTACCCATCATTCAAGACCAAGATCAACTTCTTTCCTTCTCTAAAGCCTTCTCTGATACACCTTGATTAAAATTTGTCTTGCCTTTTCTAATTTCCTATTTAACTTTGTATCTATAATACTCTCATTCTCACCTCGGGTTGATTTTGCTCCCCATAGATATTTGTTAATGTCTGGGAACATGTTTGATGGCCATGAGTCAGGGAGGAAGAGAGAGAGGAAAACTTCTGGCTACTAGTGGGCAGAGGCCAGATTTGCTGCTAAACATTCCATCAAGCGTGGGTTGGCTCCTCGCAACAAAATGTCAGTAGTACCAAAGATGAGAAATCCTGCTCTATTCTAATACTTATTATATGATATATTCTTTTCCAACTATAATTATTTGTGACATACTTAAACCTTTCACTAAAATATAAACACATTTAGAATAAGGACTTAGTTATATTCTTTCTAATTTCCCTCATTGCCTGGCACAATAATTTGAAAAGAAATTCAGAACTTAACAAATACTTGTTGAATTGAAATGCATACCTTGGAAAACTGCTTAATAGATCCTTTATATTTCTCTGGTCTCACTTTTCTCTACTTTCTCCAGCCTCTCTTATCTTCACACAGTTGCCTGATTAGGTTCCTCTCCATCTCCTTTCACACCATCCTTGCCTTACATTTTTATAGTCTTTATGAAAGCACATTTAAAGTTTTCCATTTGCTCAATTAACTTCCCCACTATACTATAAGCTCCCTATGGAAAGGGACAGTCTGTCTTCATCAAAGTCTTTCCAGAGCCTAGGACAGTGTCTGGAGGAGGTGCTTGATACATGACGCAAAATAATACAATAGAACAATTGTAGAAAATGGTTTTAAGAAAAGATATGAAACGATGTCTATTTTACACAGATTTTTCTGTGGAGAACATTACAAGCTTAGACATCTACTTAAGCTACTGTTTAATATTTAGGAGCATTAAAGAAACAGTACACGTCATCAGGGCGGGGGTTGGGGGGACTAGGTATTCCTAATCATTAACGACTATAGCTGTGATGTCTCTTAGCATTCTTACGGAGGACGTCTTACTTCAGTGTTTCTCAAACTGTTCTGGTAGACCACCCGCACCAGAATCACCTGAGGGTATAATATAAAAAACAACAACTTAAAGTCTCTGGAGTCGAGGTCCCAAAATCAGTATTCTTTACAAGCTTCTTGGATAATTCTTTAGCACACTAATATTTGAGAACCACTACTGTCTTTCCTGTGTTTTTCCACTTACAGTAAAGCGAGACTCTCCTGTCTCTTCCTACTCCTTTCACTCTCATAATAATGTTAATTATGACTAATATTTGGTAAACATTTCCAATATAGCAAACATTGCATTAAACACATTATGCATTTTATATTGTTTGAATCTCCTAACCAACTTTCATGAGAGATTCAATTATTATACTGTTTGGAAAATGTGAGAATCAATGTAAAGGGAGATTATTTGCCTAATGTCACATGTAGATTACTATAATATCACATATAGATTAAGTTCCAGATCTTGCTTCAAAACTCATGTTCTTAAACATGCTGCTTTTGCAGTTCAGCATGTTTTGATGATCACTTTTATTTCCCTTAAATTATCATGAAGTGTTCTCCAGGCTGGGATTTCCATTTAGCCTTAGACAGCTCAAATATATTCAGTTTGGCTTCATTATTTGTGAATCAAAAGATTAGTGTATTTTCCAAAAGACATATTCCATCTATGGGGCTGGGTTAAGCTCTTTTGATTCAATATCCTTAATTGATGAAGATTTTCAAAGTGTATTCCTTTCAACACATGATGGAATCATTAGTAAATATAGATTTAGGAGTTCTGTGAAAACTTAGGCTAAATTGCCTATCACAGTTAAGCAGTTTGAAGAAAACCTTGCAAATGAAAGCCTTTTAAACTTTACTACTGGGGTGACCTGAGCAGGGCAAGGCTGTTATCACCTGATAATGCACTTCTAGGTGAGCTAAGTTTTCCAAAGGCCATTGTGTCCTATAGTGATGATGGCTTGTAGTTGTACAGCCCACTGGGCAGCCTCACGAGAAATTATCCTAGATCATATCCAGAGAGATGCAATTACTGTGTTCTGTTCCTGAGAAATGCAGGCGAAATACAACTTTTGATGGTCTCACTTAAGAAACAGTTTTCCCCTCTGCTAAACACTCCCCCAAAAGCCTCCTTTTATGACTTAAAAATCCAAGAGCTACTTGTCTGTCTGACAAATACCTGGCCCTGCAGTAAACCGTCAGGCTCTTGGTGGAGGGAAGGGATGAGAGCAGATACAGATGATGTCACCCTCTGTCCCTACCACCTGTTTATTGACTTGGAAACACAAGCCTGTTTGTCTTTATCACTGCCCAAACTGTTCTTCCTCTAGTATTTTTCTTGGCTGCCTCATTCTGCTATCTCCTCGCTGTGTAGTGTATGATTGTAACTGGAATTCCGATGGCTCTCATTTTACGTCCAAACAGTTCTAGTTTCCCCTTACCATATGGCCATCCTGATGTTACCATTTGCCTCAATCATCCTTTTTGTAGCTGCTTGAACATCTTAATTGATCTCATGAGCTATGTTAGGGATTTATAACAGACATCAGTATAATTCATCTTGCACATGCATGGACTGGGTCTTTTGTCTGATTGGATGTGTTTTACATATATACATAGATAGTTACATTTCTCTAAAACCTATGTTTCACCTTAGTTTTAACATAAATGAGCTTTCAAGGGCTATAGCTCACCAGGGGAAACAATTGCCTGTGCTTCCTTGTCTGATATGATATTTTTCATTTCCCTCAAGTATTCAGCACAGTAAAACACACTTAAGCCTTTTCCTCCTGTTTAAACAAAGTGGTAAATACCAGTTTTAAAAGTTTTCTGGAATGAACTGTGAGTTTGTGTTTTACTAGCTTCCTATGCTGTTTTTCTTACTTTCTCACTCATTCATTTTCACTATCAGCAAGACACTCAAAATCATTAAACAATATGTGTTCATGACTTTGTTTTAACCCAAAAGACACACAAATTTGCATTGGATCTCTCCACATTTATCAATGATTTCACGTCTCTTTTAAAGCCTGTCCTTCATCAATTACTCCTATATCATCAAAGTAAATTCTCAAAAGCAAATGCCTACAGCTATGTAAACTCACCCTGGACACATATCCCTTATAAACCCAGTAGAGTGAAAGCTAATACCACAGACTGAAAGGACAGTTTACAGAATGTCCTGCCTGATGTATTTTAAGCCGTGACAAGTGGGTATCTATCTAAGTTGCTTTTCTCGGGGGAAGATGACTGACTGAGTTTATTTTCATTATCTTGGATCTGGGTTCATTTTCAGAAAAATTATCAGGTAAGCAATTTTGATCTTTGGTACCATTAGCTCTTCTTCTTTTCCTCCTAATTCTCAATCCTGTTTTAACACAGAAACTATCCCTGTGTTTTCAACTTTTCTCAGTTTTATCCCATGGATATAATCCAGATCTTATACCTTATTCAGGTACATTTACCTTTGAAAACTGACCTATAATTGTGCAACAAGAGGATTAATCCTCAGGCAGAATTTTGAAGCGTTAGGATGATTTATTTTTCGTGGGCCAGTTGGATGATCTGGTTCCTTAAAATCATATGCCTGAAGTTATGTCTCTTGTGTACAGTGCTGTACAGTCTTAGACAGGTTTCCTGACTTTGCCTAGGGGAAGGCGGGTTGGGCCTTTTACAATCTGAAGCCAGATCTTTCCAAAGAGAAAAGCGAACATTGAATGTTCTAAATAAATGATATCAAAATGAATCTGAGGCATCATGAAACCCATAGTTTTTGTTTACATGGTGTTAGTCTATTGAGAATTTCAGTGACTAGAGCACTCTGACTAGGCAATAGTCCATAGAAGACTATTTAGCACACCTGTAAAATTTCATTCAGAAAATCCATTCAGAAACTTCAAAATTATATGTTTTGTTTACTTATCTATGCGATTTAACTAATTTAATTTAAGTGGCTTAGCTTAAAATGACTGAGTACAAGCACACACTGGAGCAGATGCTTGACTGCATGTCTTTCCTGGTTACTTAACCTCAAGGTGCTTTAGTGTCCTAACGTGAGAAATAGGAATATTTGTACTTACCTTAAAGTGGTACCTGAGACATGTGGAAAGCACCCATTAGAACCAGGTTATGTCTAGGCTGTGTCCTCCACAGAGGGGTACCAGATCAATTTTTTAATCTTTGGAGGGTAGAATTGTTTAGGCAACATTGATCAAATTCTAATTCTCTTCCTTACTAACTCTGGCTTTATATGAAAAACACGTAAGTTCTCAGTTTCCATATCTTTGAAATGTGGATAATAATATCAATCTGGGAAGATTTTCAGGGGGGCTAAGTGGCATAATTTACCTGCATGACCCAGTGTTGGGCAGAGTGGGCTCTTACCACATGTCATTTTCCTTTCTGATACTGATGTCTGTGGCAAGGATGCATCTTTCTGCAAGATGCCCAAGAATAAATGCTATTGCTATGGGCACAATTTTTATAAAACAGAAACAACTGAATTGATGGTTACAGAACTCAGACTTAAATAGAGACAGATGCTTGAATGAGAAACTGACAATAGAACATTTTAGAAACCCATTTGAAAGATGCCAAAGACAAGAGATAATAAAAGGGGGCATCACAATATACATAGAGAAGTAAAAACAAAGAAAAGCTATGTGCTATCGGACGGTGGGAAGTGTTTTACTCGAAACTTACGGTCTTGTAAAAAAATCTTTTGTTGACTGCAAACGTTTAGCCGTGGATCCTGCTCTCAGTAATCTTAAAGCTTCAGTTTGAGAGTAGGATTTGTAACTCTTCCAAATGGTGGACTTCTTTTAAAGACTGGATTAACTAAGACGTGAGTGTTATTAAAGGATGTGATGCGGACAATGAAGGCACCTAACATCAGATGAGTCAGGATGGAGATAAATATTGTCACTGGATGATAATGTCCTCAAGGAGACCCAGAAGGCCTGTGGATGACAAGGACAAAAAGATGGGGACAGTGGCATGACTGGAGGGGGTGATCTTCAAAAGAACTCAAGATTTTAAATAAACACAAAGAAAGAATGATTGGGTAGCAGCAGGAGTCATTCCCACAGAGGTGATAATTGAAGCAGGGACTAGATGAGATTGCCAAGGGCTGGTATAGAGAAATGGAATTCCAGCATGAAATCCTTGTCTGAAGGCCAGTGCAGACTACAGAAGTGGAGTCATTTTTGTTCTGTTAGTGAATAGAGTTAGGCGCTGAGCCTGGGTTTTGCATGTGGCTGGTGCTCCTTGCCTGGTATTTTGGCACATGTATTTGTTGATGGTCAGTTATATGACTATTTGCCTACTACCCTGCTTCAGGAGAGGAGAAAATCTACAGTTGCCTCCTAAAATGTTATGGACTCATAGAGTAGTTAGTATTATCCCTTTTTTTTTTTTTTTATGGTTTCCTGACTTCAAATGGCTTACTTTTCATTGAAAGAGCCTTGGCCTTGGACCCTTTGTCATTCATCACTTAAGAACAGGGTGCACTGTTAGAGATCTACATGAGGAAGCTTGTGAAGGAAATGAGAAATGTTTTACCTGGAACATATATTTCTTTGACATATTTTGAGATGGCTGCCACGAGCCTCACAGATAGAAGTAACACTGCAAAGCTGTCTTTTGTGGGAAGAAATTTACATTTGTAGAGAATCTGCATTAACTCAGCCAGGTCTATCCTAACTGGATCTAGGAAAGGTTAACTGAGAGAGAGTCTGACACCTTTAAAGGTCTGAAAAAATCTTTTACCATCTATTCTCCCTGAGGGCTGCCAAGTGCAACAAGACCACCTTTGCTAAGCCAAACCTCTTCCTCTCTCTCTCCCCAAAACCTGTTTTCCTGCTTCCAAGCCCCTATATTTTAAAAATCTCTGTACTTCATTGAAGAGTTGAATCTTCATTCTGAGAAAAAGGTCAGAGAGACTTTGCTTCTGAGGCCTTCATTTTGGGATATTGTTTTCTGAGTCCCAACAGCAGTTAGCTTAGTTCTTTAGGGCCAGGAGTGATAAAAAAATTTAACCCTGGAACTGAGCTATTTCCAGTTTAAAACTGGATAGGTGCACATTCAGTTGAGGATTTTCCCTCTTTCCCATCTATTATTGCTCCCTTCCTATCAGGAGTGACCGAAATTCCAGGAACACTAAGGTGTCACCCTGGCATTGTAAAGGGTGCCTTGTCAGGCTTCCACTAGCATTTTGTTGTCCTGCAGTCTGTAGCTTTGAGCACAAGCTTCTGTCTTCACTGCAGTTGCTGAGTGAACAGCAGTTCCTCGATATCCCTCATTGTTAGAGTCCTCTGAATGCCTCAGAGTCCTTGGTGCCTGAACTCTGAGGACTACTGTAGGAATACTTTTCCCACTCGAGTCTCCTCCCTGCCTCTCTAGGGACTCAAGGGCTGTGCTTTCTCCACCCCACATTGCAGTATGTGGGATCCTGCTAGGCTGCCCTCGGGGGTCTCAGACCCAGTGATTGCCCTAACATTGTGCTTTTTTGCAGCCTCAAGCTTTCTAGGATTTACCATGGGAAACCAGCCCAGGCTCATGATTCTCTGGTATCCTCCAAATCTACCTGGGGTCCTGGCATGTATCTCTGGAGCTTGGGCAAGAAGGGGGAGGAGCTGCATACCTTCTCATATGCTCAGCCTCCTTCCATTCCTACATGAGCCCTCTCCAGTTCTTCACCCTGCCATCTGGTCAAATTTTTATCTCTTTCTGTAGTGCCCAGAAACGTTCTCTTATATCCTTATTCCTTATGCATTCTCCCTTTACTCCATTGTTTGTGGTTTAAACTCTATTTTCCAATTTTTAATGCAAAACTAAAATTTTATAATTCTAAAATAAATATATATATATATTTTTCTCATCTTTAGCCTAGCTCTTCAAGGCAAAAATGCTTTTGCACTGGTCCTATTCTTTGTATTATAAATTAACAGATGTTTACAAAATAATTTAAAATAAGAATCTGACAGGTTTCCCTGTATTCTTGTCATGGTAACAAGAGTAAGTTAACAGCCACCTATAAGTTAAGAAGGCTGTGTTTCACAGAGGGTTTTCATGGTAGAAGAATGTAAAGAGGATTTGCTGAAAATTAAAAAAAAAGACGTAAGGAATTGTTCAATGTTTGCTCCAGCAAATGGCAGATTTAGGATTAGAAGCTCCTGACCGTCATATTATACTTTGTGTCATATGTGGTATCTTAGAAGATTTTAACTGGGCTTATAGTCAAGAAATAAATATTCTTGTTTCTAAACTGGTGAGTTTTTTTCCTTTAATTTGTTCATTTGTTCAACAATTATTTATTACGCTTACTATATGACAGGTGTTGTGATGAGCCATGCGATACAGACATTTAAAAATCATACTCCCTGTTCTCAAAGAGCTTACAGAACAGTGGCTAAAACAGATGCTGAAATGAACAATTATAATACTCTAGGAAACCAGGTTCTACTGAGATGACTTTGACATCTTCCCGTTGTAAGGTCTACCTACCTTAGTCTGTAAGAGATCATCTGACCTGAATTTCTTGGAGAGATTCAAGTGGACTAAATATTTCGTGAACACTTTAAAAGTTGTATTAATCACTTAGAAATAAGTTTTATTGTGTAACAGACTGTAACAAACTATTTCAATCTTAAGTTGCAGGGTGGCACCCACAAAATAGATACTAATATCAGATAGAAAAGTGAAGATGAGAAAATCCCAACAGAAAAAATTTTCAAAGCAAAAATGAAGATCTGGTTCCATAATTCTTAGACCCTTCTATTGGACCAGAGCATAAACAGGCATCTGAATACAGAGATTTCTTCACAGAGCCTTTAACACTCTTTGAGTTTCTACAACCCTTCCCCAAGGGGCAGTTGACTCTCGCCTTAGCACAAACCCAGGGAAGGGAGCTTAATAGAACTCCCAGAAACCATGAAATGTTTTCCCTGATGTTGGGTGGCACAGAGTACTGGTTTTATACCTACAACAACAGAAGCAACCACTGGCCACAGGATAAAGATTTGGGATTTGCTTGGATCCTGGCGTTTACTGAAGCAAGAGATGTATGAACATTTCCAGTGAACTAAATGTGGGCCACGCAGAAGAGAGATTGCTAGGCTGGAGCCATTTTAAGTTCTGCCGAAGAATGTCATGGGACTCCAAGAGCAAGAATCTGTGTAAAATGAACATCATGAGAGTCGTTAACAAAGATGTCCCCAGGAAGGGGACTTAATCTCTGAGGAATCCATGAGTGTGGCATTAGAGAAAGGGTCCACCCTCATATCTTCCAGGGCTGAGATAATGAAGCCAGCTCACAACAACTAGCTTTCATCATCAGCCAAATAGGAACTTTTCCTGGTTTATAGCTTTCTCTGTGTTCCTAGTACCTGCTTACACTCCAGGTGTCTAAAATAGCAGCCAGTAGTCAGAAAGAAGATAAAAAGGAAGAGGGAGAAAAAGCCATACTAAGGGACTTTAAGAATGTTTTTACATAAGAGTTCCCTTTAAAACAAAACCAAACAAGAAAATGGACCTGTTTTGGTTTTCAACTAGAGGGAGGAGACGGATGACAAGGCCCCAATGCATACCTTTTAAAGAAATAATGGGAGACTGTAATAAACAAACAAAGTATGTGCTTTTGTCAGAATACCGGGTTTCAGCACCAAAGATGTCACGGTCGGGGTCTGCCCTCGGTTCCTGGTGTGCTCTTGGCTGACGGATGACCAGACACACCAAAGGGTCAAGTCCAGACTATTACCCGGGTCCTCTGACTCCTCTCTTGGAAAAAATCACCAGTAAGGCCTATACAACGGAGTGAGCTCAGGCAGGAGCAGTTTCACAAGAGCAGCTCTTTACTGTAGGATAACACAGTCTCCGGGAGTGGAAGAGACAGACCAGCTCACTCACTGCCTGACCGGTTCACTTCCTCTGACTTCGCGGATTGTTTCCTTTTATTAGCTCAGTATGGAGGCGGGATCTTGGGAGGCGTAGGATGTTATCAGATGATCAACAGGTGTCCTCGAAATTCCATCTGCCTATATGAGCTCACTCTAAGAAAGCACACAGGAGGGAGAGGCGGGCGTGAACCGCAATGCAGTTTCAAGCTAATGACATATTCATTACCCTTGGGTCACTCTAGGTCACTTTCTAAATCTTATGCCTGGGCTGGGGAATTCCTAGATTGATAAAGCATGCCCTCCTTCTCCAGGTGTAGCAGTTGCTCGGTATAGGATTAAGGGTGGGGCAACACCAAAATGGAGCACCCACCCTTATCCTTCTTCCCAGGTGGAGCAACTGCTTGAATCACCACCAAAACAGGGAACCTTTGTCCTGAGAAGAGCAGCAGATTATCACTGTCTACCTAACACTTTGATTATATCAGAAGTCATGCTTGTTAAGCTTATAGGTTACATTTAGTGATGGCGCTGGGGCCTTGTCATCAAGAAAGCTTTACAAATTGGTACACAGAGAAACCCTGGACTCTGAAATGTATAAGCACAGTGCCTCAGTTGAAACTGATATAGGAAGAGTCCCATTATAGCACTATGTGACAATTATTTCCAGAAATTTATCATTCCATTCAATTTCTTTTGACCAATTCACAGACATCTCTCTCTAAATGGGTTTCTAATATAAATATTTGGGCCATTGAATTATTTTATTAATTTACATGTTTAAACTATAGGAAATTCTAGTAAGTGCAAGCTATTAGCAGAGAGCTTGCTACCTCCAAACTCAGGACCCATTTTCATATCCACAAAGACTCCCTGTGGCTCCTTTTCTCTTTTTAGTGTGGCTCCCATGGGGACATTTTGCTTTCTTCTCTCAGTGGTTGCCTCTACCCACTCTGATGCTTGTAATATTTCTTCCAAAAGCTTGGCTGTGAAGTGGAGCACATAATCCCCTGCTTCTGTGAAACCGTAATTCCATGGGAAAAAGGCACAGGATATCTTTGCTCCTTAATATGGACAAAAAGAATAGAAAATATAGAAAATACACATATACACACACATGTTATGCATGTATATAAACTCACACACAGACACATATATAATTACTATTTACATGCATGCATGCAGTTACAACATTCTAAGAGCAACATTGTTGATTTAATTTATAATGCCTGATTTTCTTTTGAAATGTTTAGTAGAAAAATCAATGCCAGCTAAAATTTCAAGTTCCAGAATTGATATTATTAGCTGCGTGACCTTGGTAAGCTTCCTTCATTTTTCTGAACTTTAGTTGTTCTTCAGTAAAATTGACAGAAATAATACTGCACAATTTTTTTAAATTAATTGAGAGAGAAAAAGTCTCTGGCATATAGTAGGTTTTCAATGGACAGTAGTGTTTTTTTTTTTTTTTTTTTTAATCTTTCTTAGAGTAGATGGAAAAAAAAATGGAACAAACAAAAATACATAAGCTAGAAAAATGGAACTTGGAATCCTTACCACCTCCAGCCCCACCCTTTCCTCAAATGGACATTCCTTTCTTGTTTTCCATAGCTTAAATTTTTGAAGCCTCTGCTCAGGTTACTGTGTCCTATAATCATATAGGACACACTCAAAGCATGTTGTGTATTTCCTCTCTGGAATAAAATGTAATTGTAGGCACACTACCCCTTGTGTCACATTATGATTATAACCAACAACATTCAAGGCATGAGAATTGAGTTTATTTTGTTTTTTCCTTTGGAAAATGACTTTTCCATTCTTGATTTACCTTAATAGTAACCAAACCCATGCTTTCCAAAACATTTGTCCAAGTGGACTAATTGATATTCAATTTTTAATTCATTCAATTAATATTTTTATGTAAAAGGCATTGGTCCAGCAAACCATACTAAAACAGCAATGTGAATGAGCAAAAGTGAATGCTATGGTCTGAGTGTGTTCCCCACAATTTGTACATTGAAAGTTAATCATCAATGCCATAGTATTAAGAGGTGGGACCTATAAGAAGAGATTAAGTCGTGAGGGATGGGATTAGGACCTATCTAAAAGGTGGGAGGGAGAGGGTTCACTCTTCTGCTCCTCTGCCATGTCAGGATGCATCAAGAAGGCTCTCCTCAGACACAGAACCTGCCAGTGCCTTGATCGTGGACTTCCCGCCTTCTAGAACTATGAGAAATAAGTTTCTATTATTTACAAATTTCCCAGTCTCAGGTATTTTGTTATACTCGCACAAGCAGACCGACACAGTAAAATTTTTAGGAAGACCAATAAAATGGAAAAGCGTAAACACTGCGGTGTAAAACTTTCTACCTTTTTCATTTTATTAAGGCTCCCTTTGCTCCAAGAAGAACTTGTTAATAGAAGACAAACTAAATGTTTCAGAATAGCAATCAGAAAAATGAGTCCTAGTATTAAGTTTAGGGATGAAAATTTGAAACAGCTGTTTTGGATGGGGTTGGACTTTAAAAAAAAGATAACTCTATTGGTTTTATTGGAGTATTATCGATCATGAGCACCTGATGGGCCTGCTGGTAAACTGCTAAGAAAACCCTAAAGGACTAAAGGAAGGCTTAGTTTTTCAAGCTTTTATATTTACAGCAGTTGCTCAAGCAATGATTTTTTTTTTTTTTAGCTTAATGCACTGAAAGAACTTTTATCTAGAGTTTCAGTAACTCATCTGAAATATTTACTTCAAATGTTATGTAGAAAGTAGACGGTAGTGCATCCCATTAAAATCCATAACACAGGACCATAGGTTTGATATCTAGTTCTCACGTGAAATAGTTACCACCTCTTTAGGCAATTTTTTAACCAATCTGAGTCTCGATCCTCTCAGCTGTAAAATGAGAATGATATTTCTTTGGCTGGGTTGATGAATGAAATAAATGCAATAGTGTAGGAAAAATGTCCTACACGATTTCTGACAAATACTCCTGCTTATTGAAAAAATAGCTCTTATCAATAAATCATACTATCTAATACAAATAGCTACCAATGTTGCATAAAGATATTTTTGTAGGCCTGTTACACTAGATCCTCAAGAACTTCTTAAGATTAAGAGAACATTTGTTCACTCTGATGCCCGGGATGTTATGTAACATGGTGGACCCAGAACTAGTGCATTAGCTTCCTCTTCACTGGATATGTGACCTTGAGAGATGCCTTTATAATTCTGACCCTCAGTTTTCTCAACTGTAAAATGAAAGTCATATCTCCTGCCAACAGAGTTGCTGTTAGGATTAAATAATGGAGAGCTTAGCATACAAACAGGTAATGAGAAGGTACTTCATAACTGGTAACAACTATTATCAGAAGGAATGGTATGCTTTCTTAATGCAGATTGATCTTGTACCATAGCAATAACATAAATCAGACTTTATTTTTCAAATATTCATTCATACTATTTCATTTTTTTCATATAGCAACTTCAAAATTTATCATGAAAAAAATCATTCTTTATTTTATAGCTGAGAAACCTGAATTTCTTAGAGACTTATGTTTACTCAAATCATAGAGCACAGTACCTGCAGAACTAGACCCCCAATTCAGGTGTTCTAACTCTCCATTCTTGGAAGCTTGTTAGGACATGATATTATATTCCAGTTTCAGAATTCCTAATGCTCGTGTTTTGGTTCATTTAAGGACTTTAAGTCTATAATTGCCTTGCATTGAATCAGAAAGAAAAATCAAAGGAGACCTTTAGCTATTTTCCCTCGATATTCGGCATCATATTGTGATTAAAACAATTCTTAATTTTTATTAATAAATTCCAGAAAATGCATCTAGAAAATGCAGAAAAAGTTCTTCTTCAATGACTAAAATGACTTTCAAGATACCTAAGTATGATTTTCAAATTGTACTTTGTGCTTTTACAAAAGAAACTTAAATATTCCTGTATTTTTCCACTGCAGGTGAATTTGATATTCAAAAGAATGAGAAGACTAATGGTTCTGATTAGAGTGAAGCAGAAAGTGAGGAGGATGTGTGAACTTCCCCACACAGACATTTAGCCAGATAATTTAAGCTTGAGTGTCTGTTACTTTATTTTATTTAAAACAAAATTGGCTCTATTTCTGGAAATCCATGACTTAACTATGTACTTCAATCTTTACCTGAACTAATATAATCTTTATATACCTAAAATCAAACTATTAAGGTAGAACACACACAAAACATGCATTTTCAAGAATACTTTGCTCTTTCATCTCTAACATTTTCTGATCCTCTGAGGTTTCTCTATATTAATGACTTAGTATTTGCACAAAGAGGCGTTTAATGACATTGTTTGCTTGTATTTAGTTTATCGTTTTTTCAAAATGTGGTCCATTTAATAAGTTTTACGCGAAAAGAAATATTTGGCAATCAGAGATATTTGTGTGATGCTGGACTTAATTATCTAGGTCTATAAGCAGAGACAATGTTATTAAAGTTTCTCCAATTTATTTGACCTGGAATCAATCTTTTCATTAAAAATTTCTTCTTTGTAGTTTTCCATGAAACATACTTTGGAGGTCTTACATGTACTTTCATAGTGAGGAATTTATTTAATAGTTTTCTACCTCATGTTCCTATTTTTTCTGTTGTAAAAATAAGCGTAGGGCAACCAATTCTTCCGAATTTATCTAGGACTTTCCCAGCTTTTCCATTGAAAGTCCTGCATCCCAGGAAACCCCAGTCTCCAGCAAACTGGGCTGCCTGGCCACCCTCTTGATAAGCTTGATGCCCAGTATATAATTGCATATTGAAAATTTGAATATCTTTGTGGTGCTTTAAAAACATGTCTACAAATGTTTTGACTCGTCTCTTATGAAGAGATAGAATGTAAGTGCCCACGGCTTGATTATGGGCTGGCTTTAGCAACTTGCTGCTTGACTTCTGAGGTCAGAAAATATTTTTCTAAGATGCTTCATATTCTTCATTTGGATTTTAAAACATCCATTCCTTCAAACAAAAGGGATATTAGTTTTTTATCAGAAAAATTAATTAAGTGTAACCATATTCTGTTAAATTTCATCCTGTGATAGTATCTGGAAGAATTTTCCTAAAGCATGCCCAATATTCCATGTCTACAATTCCATTTGATAGGTCTCATTTTTTAAAGCATGCTCCAATACAAAAGAAATTGATAATAAATTATTTTTATCACACCTCTTTTCACAAATATGAGCCCTAGTCAGGAGAACATATTTAAATATGAAAGATGGTGACATAGTTTATAAACACATGATTTTTCTGTCATACTTAGCTTCTTTTCCAATGTTCCTTATCATTTTTTCCAGTTTTCACCCCTTTTTTGCTCTTGTTATCTGACAGTTTCTAAATTTTGTTTTGTAATTTATTTTTATATCAATTAGCTGTTTTTTTTTAGATTTTGATATCTTTCCCACACTTTTCTTGTTCATAGTTTTATTTTACTTTTAAGTACTCTGTCTGTAAGTTTCTTCTTGCCAGTTTTAATGGTCCATAATTTCCAATGGAAAGTCTGCTGCCAGAACCTTTCTCCCTCCGGTGTTAATGGCTGCTCTTGAGAACCTGCCCCGCCCTCCATCATCTAATTTGAGTCAATGAGGGGGCAGACAAAACAGATGGTTGGCACAGGATGGGATGATTCACTGTTTGAAATCATGGTGAAACATTTTTGAAATTGGTGAGGGAGAGGGAAGCCTGACATTTGACAGAGCCATGTAAAAATTGCAGTATCCAGATGAAGTTCAGTTTAATTTTCACTGTTATTTTCCAGATGTACTGATCATATGATTACAATTTTAAGATTATATCGAGAATATACCTTTTCCCAAATGCACTGTAATCATTTCAGCAAAATGAGTTTATCAACGAGTGTCAATGTCAGGACAATGCTCAAATTTACAATGTTGCCCTAACTTACTTCTTTGTGTTTTTCATGACCTATTGAATATGTCCTCTACTTTCATTTATGTGAAGCCTACCTTTTTTGCATAATCCATCTCCATGTTGTCTAACTGATTTCTTCACAAATTATGGGTGTGATGGAACCTCAAACTACTTCATAAGGAAACTAGTGACCTGGGATATATATACATATACACACAGATATATGTACAACTTATGTTATATTTATATTCTAGTGCCACAGATTTATGGTACAAGATTATACAACCAGAAAGTATTTATCATGAAACTAAGTTATTATGATTATATAAAGAGAGAATGATATATAATAAAACTTAGACAAAGTTAAATATAAAGCAGTTTATTCCAAAAATCTTTTAAATTTGTATCCAAAGCTTTTTTAATTGTTTTAAATTTGATTTTTGAAAAAAACAGAACCATATAGTAAAGCCACCATGATGAATTGACCTTATAAACCATGTATTCCCAACAGGGGCAGTATAACCCCCTAAGGGCCGAAAATTTACTGTAGGGGTATAAAAAAATCTAGTTGTTAAAAAGCTTTGTGGCTCTCCAAAGGGTCACATTACAAAACAGATATGCAGTATTTTCTGACATTGAGATTTTTGGGGATGGAGAATTAGGAAAGAAAAATTTTAAATGTTCCTTAGAGAGATGTAATAAAAAATAAGTTTGAGAAACACTGTTATAGGCAGATCTAGTCTTTTTTTTTTTTTTGTACCAATGCAATGACAAATGATAGTGTTATGATCAACTTTCCAAGTTACTTCCATTTATAATCATAAATACATATCATATAATATGTCAACCTCATGCATTGAACATCAAATAATAATCAACCAAACCATGGGCTTGTACAATCTTCTTTGCAAAGAAAAATTTTTAAGTAAAATATACTAAACAGTCATAGATGAAAGGGTGTAATAGTTGTAAGAATGCATCTAATAGGCAGTGCTTAAACATACACACTTATACAGTGTTTTGTATGTAGGAAAATTTACGAAAGTCATTCTACACATCTCCCTGAATATATTTCTTAGTACTGAAGGCAGTTGCAAAAGAGAGTTATGCTTTCTGCTCTTTCTGCATTGCCAATAGGTAACAGCAAAATTAATTAATGAGATAGCAAAAAGGAAACAGAATGAGACAAAAAAGAATAATAGAAATAAAGTGACTGAGTTCTGCAATTGTGTAAATAAAAAGCATATATGTGTGCACAATACACAAACACTTTTTATATTGATTAAATATTTTATCGTGTATGCTATATATATTTTAATCATAAACTAGTAAGTTATTTGGAGGCTACAGGAACAGTTCAAATGCAAGAAACAAATGATGAAAATAGTTAAACACTGTGAGTACCATAATGAAGTCAAGGTTAACAAGTCTAAACAGTGGGTTATATAGGGGAAGATCGTTGTTGACTTACTAAAAAACAATTTTACCAGGATGGCTGAGCCAAATCCAAGTTATAACGGAAGAAGCATACATACTCAGCTACATCAATTGTGCCCCTATCCACAGTATGCTCAATTTTGTTGATTTTTTATGTGTGTGTGTATTTCTGGACTGTAAACAACATGATGGTAGAACTTCTGTCTTACTCGTCAATATGGTGCCTACAATCATGTCTAGAAAACGTGTGTTTGTGTGTGTGTGCATGTGTGCTAAACAGATATTTTTTTTAAATTTAAAGGAATTGCATAGAAATGAAGGACTAAACATAGCCTACTCTTTCAACAAATTAGTGATGGAAAGAAACACGATTGATGTTTGAGGAAATAGTAGGAGGTAAGAAAGTTAATTGTAGAATTGCCCATGCCTATCACCTCTGCACAGAGTATTAGACAGATTGAATATAAACTGTGCTCTGTCCAATTTGCCTTACAAATCTTTGGAATTTATTGATCATTTTGAAAGGATAGAAAGCTATGAGAATTAGTGAAATAGGTTAAAATGCTAATTAAACTTACTGCTTAGCCAGCTAAAATGAAGTCCAGCTAAATGTGCATCATTTCTTTTTCGGACACCATTTTTATTGTACAACTTATATTCTTCACATTTCTTCTGTCTTTTTATTGATTGGCTATATTGGGGCACGTTATTGATTTTCAAGTTATATTAAAAACCAGTTTATACCACTTGCTTAGGCAGCATTATAAATTTAATTTTTAATTTTTATTTTAATTTAATAATTAATTTTTAAAATTTAAAATTTTAGCATATCATGTTATGAATTGTCATCTAGTTATCTTCACAAATTATATTATTCATTAGGTATCACAAAGGTAATTTAAAATAACTATGATTAATACATTACAGAATCTAAGAGAAAGTTGGAAACAATGCAAAATTAGATGTGTAACCCAGTAGAAATATGAAGACTGTAAGAGAAAATTAAATGGAAATGCTATAAATGAAAAACACAATAACAGAGATATAAAATTTCTCCAATGAGCTAATAAGTAGAATTAATACAGGCAATGGAAAAATCACTGAAACTGAAGATAGGTCAATACAAAATACTCAAACTAAAATACAAAGGGGAGAATAAGGAAAAAAAGAAAAGAAAAATAGCATATCCAAGATGTGTGGGAAAACATCATGTATTTTAATATATAAAAATTTTTCCCAGAAGGAGAGGAAAGAAGGATCAAGGGATAAGAAATAGTTTTTAAAATTTTCTAGAATATTACACATTTCATTACAGACACAAAACCACATATTAAAGAAGCTCAGAGAACACCTACTAAGATAATTTCTAAAACATAACCACCTCTCAATAGTCATATTCAAACTGCTAAACACATAAAACAAACAGAAAATATTGAAGGCAGCCAGTAGGGGGGTATTTACAGAAGAAGAAAAAAAATACAATAGTCTTCTCTTCAGAATCATACAAACCAAAAGATTATAAATTGACATATTTAAAGTGCTGAACATCAGCAAGAGAGAGAAATAAGTTTTCAGCTCTTATCTTCCCACAGAAAAACCGATTTTAACAACTACCCATGGATGACAGCACCTTTGTGGGAGACTGAGTGTCTGGTGGAGAGGTCCCAGCACCTGCTGAAGTAAAAAAAAGAAAAAAATCCAAAAATAGGTACATTGAAGAGAATAAGAAGAACAGTTTTACCCATGTTACTCCTCCACAAGTTGTCACAGCTCAGTACCAAGAGAAAGCCCTTGACCCATGATTTCTCCCATGGGGGAAGTGAAGGCATAGTCAGTATTCAACTTCCTCTGAAATGTGGGGCAGCCAGAAGGGAAAAGGGCCAGGAGATTTTAGCACTGGGGTGAAGAACTCAATGAATGGTGATGCTTTGTATAAACCTCCTCACAAACTATACCAAGATGTGTGCCCATGGACTTTGTAGGACATAACAACTGCAGACCCCCTAACTAGCCCACTTGTGGTCCCAGCACTCCATATGCCTCTTTCTGGTCCCTGTAGGCAGTGCCTTGTGTGCAGCCCAGGATATAGGGCATGTGAGACCTACAGATCATGCACAAGCATATGCAGAAAGCTGGCTTGTCTGTGTAGGATTGAAAGAAGATGCATGACCTTCAGCTGTTCAGGGCATGATCCTACCAAAACAAAAAACTCTAATACACTGATTGCTTTTGCAGGATTGAGAGAATGCATACAGTCCTAAGACACCCTCCCCCCTGACCAAAGGGAACAAGTGAAGTGAAGCAGGTACATTTGTTGAACGGGTCTAAGAGTTCCAAGAATCCCTAGCCAAGATGCCTGGTGAAGAACTTTTGTTCTAAAGCCAGTAAAACTGGAATAGGTGACTGGTTTTTCAAATGTGAAGACAGCAATACATGACTTCAAGGAACATGAAAAATCAAGGAAACATACCACCAAAGAAACATAATAATTTTCCACTAATCAATCCCAAAGAAATGGAAACCTATGGATTACTTAATGAGGAATTCAAAAATAATTGTTTTAAGGAAGCTCAGTGAACTACATGACACCACAAATAGAAACCTCAATGATATCAGTATAACAATTCATGAATAAAACAGGAAGTTAATAAGAGAGATAGACATCATAAAAAATAAACAAAAGGAAATTCTGGAGCTGAAGCATACAATTAAAGAAATAAAAAATTCAATACACAGTGAACAACAGTAGATTCAATCAAACAGAAGAAAGAATCTGTGATCTTAAAGACAGGTCATTTAAAATTATCTAATCAGAAGTGAAAAAAGAAAAGAAGAATGAAAAATTTTGAAGAAAGCCTAAAGAAATTACAGACACCATTAAGCAAACCAGTAAAGGTTGAGCATCTCAAATCTGAAAATCCAAATTTTTAAATGCTCTAAATTCTGAAACTTTTTGATCACAAATGACACGCAAAGGAAATGCTCACTGGAGCATTTTGGATTTTGGATTTTCAGATTTGGGACTCTCAACAGCTAACTATGATGCAAATATTCCAAAATCTGGAAAAAAAATTAAACACTAAAACACTGCTGGTCCCAAGCATTTTGGATAAGAGATCCTCAACCTGTATATGCATTATGAATTCACAGAAACAAAGAAAGAGAAGGTGGCAGAAAGATTATGTAAAGAAATAATGACTGAAAACTCTCTAAATCTTGGAGAGAATGGGGACATACATGTTCACGATGTACAAAAGATCCCAAATAGAATAAATCCAAAGAATATTTCCCTTTGGACATATTATAACCAAATTATACAATGTGAAAGAGAATTTTGAAAGGAGTAAGAGAAAACCTTGTAACACATAAGAGAATCTTAATAAGGCTGTTTGCAAATCTCTCTGCAGAAATTTTGTATACTAGGAGATAGTGGCATGATATAGTAAAAGAAATGAAAGAAGAAAAAAAAAAAACTGTCAACCAAGAATACTATACCTGGCAAGGCTTTCCTTCAGAAAAGGAGGAGAGATAAAGATTTTCCCAGACAAACAAAAGCTAAAGGAATTTACCACAATACCTGTCTTATAAGAAATGCTAAAGGGAGTTCTTTAAGCTGAAATGAATGAATGCTAAGTGAAGCATAAAAACAAATGATAGACTAAAACTCACCGTGAAGGTAACAAGGTTGCCATATTTTTGACAGGCACCAAAGGAAAGCATATACAGGTAGGATTGCATCAAAGTAAAAATCTTTTGCACAACAAAGGAAACACCAACAGAATGAAGAGACAATCTATGAAATGGGAGAAAACATATGCAAACATATAATACCTCTAATAATGGGTTCATATACAAAGTATACCAGAAACCCAAACAATTCAATTTAAAAAAATCTTAAATAACAAAAACCTGAATAGACATATCCACAAAGAAGATATAGGAATGTACAATAGTTATATGAAAATGTCCTCAACATCACTGATCATCCAAGAAATGAAAATCAAAACCAAATTCTCAGATCTGTTAGAATGCCTGTTATCAAAAAGTTGAAAGATAAATGTTAACAAGGTTGTGGAGCAAAAGGAGCCCTTGTACACTGTTGGTGGGAATGTAAATTGGTACAGTCATTACAGAAAACAGGAGATTCCTCAAAAAATTAAAAATAGCACTGCCATATGATCCAGCAAACCTACTTATGGGTATATATCCAAAAGAAATGAAATTATGTCAAAGAGATATCTACACACCTATGTTTATTACAGCATTATTCACAATAGTCAACATAGGGAAACAACCCAAGCTGATGAATGAATGGATAAAGAAAAATGTGATATTCAGCCTTAAAAAAGTAGAAAATTTTGCCAGTTATGGCAACATGGATAAACCTGGATGGAATTATGCTGAGTGAAATAAGCAATAAGCCAGACACAGAAAGACAAATACTACATGATCTCATTTATATGTAGAATCTAAAAAAGTTGAACTCCTACAAGTGGAGGGTAGAATAGTGGTTGCTAGCAGCTAGAGGGATGGAGTGAATGGGGAGATGTAAACACATACACCGTGCAGACAGTAACCAAAAGACCCCTGGGTAAACACAGTAATTTCAAAGAAAGATTAGTTTAGAACAAGGAAGATTATCAGGTATAGGGAAAGACATTACTTAATGAAAAAAGGATAAATTCTTCAAGAAGACATAATAATTCTAACATTAATGCTTCTAACAAGAGAGCTTCAAAATCCATAAAGCAAAAACTGATTAGAAGTGAAGATAAAACCAGACAAATTCACAATTATAGAGACTTCAATACTCCTTATCAATAATTGATATAAGAAGTAGTAATTTATGAGAGAAAAATTAGTAAAGATATAGCAGCACTGAAAAATGCCAATAAACAGCTAGTCTAAATTGATATTTATTGAAAACAACATCCAAAAAAGAAAATGACATTTTTTTCCAAATGAAGAAGGAGTATTTACCAAATTAGAAAATATTCTGGGCCATAAAAAAAACCTAAACACATTTATAAGAAAAAAAGTCACATAGACCAAGGTAGAATTAACTTAGAATTCAGTAACAGAAATCTATCCAAATAGCTCCAGGATTTTCAAATGAAACAATATATTTCTGAATAATCTACAAATCAAAGATGAAGCCTTAAAGAAATTTAAAATATTTTGAACTGAATGAAAATAAAAATACAGTACATCAAAATTTGAAGGGTACAGCCAAAGCTTATAGGAAACATATAGTGCCAAGCAAGCACCTTTATTAGGAACAAGGAAAAGTCAATATTGATAACCTAAACTTCTAGTTTAAGAAACTAGAAAAAGAGAAAATTAAACCCAAAACAAGTATAAGTAAAGAAATAAAGGTTTAGAATAGACATCAATGAAATTTAAAATAGAAAGACAATAATCAATAAATTTAAATGATTATTTTTTGAAAGTATCAATAGACTTGATAAATCTCTGAACACAATTGAGAAGAAAAATAAAGGAGATTCAAATTATTAATGTTAGAAATGAAAGGAAGCATCAATACTTAGACAAAATATTAAAAGAACAATAAAGAAACACTATAAGCAACTCATGATTTCAACAACTTTAGATAAAATTGATCAATTTCCTGAGAGAAAAAAACTACAGAAACTCACTCAAGAAGAAATAGATAACATGAATAGTTCCATCTTTATTTAAAAAATTGAATTATAGTTAAAAATCTTCCAAAAAAATAAAAGTAAAGCTCCTGGGAAAGATGATTTTATTGCTAAATTCTACCAAGCATTTAATAAAGTAATAATAACAGTTTTACAGAATATTTTGCAGAAAACAGAAAAAGGATGAAACATTCCCCAGCTCATCTTATATGAGTCCTGCATTACCCAGATGCCAAAAACACTAGAGTATGAAATGAAAAATATAGTAACTTTATAATAGAGGAATCTGGTAGACATCACCTTAACCAATTGATCAAGTACCCTATCAACATTAATGAGTCGTGTTGATATTATCCACCACCTGCATACGATGCAATTCTTTCCCAATGTCCCTAAACTTAGTCTAATTATGAGGAAACATCAGAAAAGTCTAAGTTGTGGGGCATTCTACAAAATACCTGACCAGTGCTCCTTAAATTGGCAACATCGTGAAAGACAAAGAAAAACCAACACATTCTCACAGATTGGAGAAGATTACAGAGACAGGACAACAAAATGCAATGTTTGATCCTGTGGAAATCTGAATAGAGCCAGTAGTTTAGTTAATATTAACAGCATTGTTCCAACGTCTATGTCAAAGTTTTGATGCATGTGCTCTTGTTATGTAAGATCATAATGGTAAGGAGTTGAGGGAAAGGTATTTGAGAATTTGCTACTATTTTTGACACTCTTGCTTGGATCTAAAGTTATTTCAAAATAAAAAGTTTAGAGAATTGATTTAAAAGAATCAAGACTTTTTAATTTATAGAATATTTATCTTGTACTCCAAGGGTCAAGATTTGAGATGTAACTATCAAATCATTTTGGTCATTTATTTTATTAAGTAAACATTCAAAACTTTTCCAAAGAAGTGCTAGCTTTTTTGTAGGCATATAATATCATACCTCAAAAGAGTTTTGAAGGTCTTTATTTCTTTTTTTTGTAAATGGCTTTAAAATATAGAAATATTATTAGAATACTAAATTCTACAGTTTATCTAACTCAAGACCATATTTTATATTGTTAGGTAGATAGTGAGGGATTCTGGGTCTCCTAGGGACAAAAGTGGATGCCATTGTGGTTCACGACCCCACCATGGGCTTTCAGAGAGGTGCATGGGAGACCCCAAGACCAGTAAGACTCAGGTCATATAACTCCCAACTGTCCAATCAAAGTGGTCCATGGTGACATCTGAACCACGAGGGAGGTCCCAATCCAGACACTAATATCAAGACCCAGACCATAACCAAGCCCTTTTCTCTCTTTTGCTGCAACAATGGGTCTGGTTGTCATCTGTGGTGTATGTGTCATGCTCTATAAACCTGTGTCTTGCTCTTGCTCTATAATCCTACCTTTTTATACTCAATAAACCTCATTTTCGTGCTTGTCTGACTTTGGTGAGTCTGGTCATTTTTTGGCCATGAGCGCACCAAGAACAGACATTTCAGACTGTGACCTGACAATATCAGAACACTGTTATACGTGATACACATCACAAACTAGTTTCTAAAAAATAAATGAAAAAATGATAATGTGCTCTTTTACCTGGTCTCTTTGGTCAAATATGCTCATGTTCTGTTCCTATGCCTGCCTAGCATGCAAATGTGTCCTATCATTCTGCTATGAAGGTAATAACCATGGTCTATATGGTTTAGTAACAAAAGGATTTCGTAAAGGAGTGTGAGAGTTTGCATTTAAAGACTAAATTTTACCAAAAATATTTCATTTAAATATTTGAATATTTAAAATGTTACTTGTATCAATAACCCTATTAGAATTCACCCCAGATTGACACTAATGAAAGACCCTTGTTATTTGGCTAGGTTGCTTCTTGATTATTGTTTTAGTAACTTTAAAATTACTAAAAGGAATGCTTAAATACATTTTAAAAAACTAAGATAAACTCATATAAAGTATGTCCTCAGAAGTAAATTAGTGGTAATAATTTTAATAAATATTATAACTTTTTAACTTATTAATTCAATTACAGAAATCAACATCCATTTTTATTACATCCAAAATTACATCCAATTTTTATTAGGACTGGATAAAAATGTTTCTCTTAAATGAATCACTCCAAAACTGATTATAATATATGCACAGATTAAGTTGTTGCTATATAACAACATAATGTTGAAGTGAGAAAAACTGGAAATGACCTTCTAAACCAGCAATTTATTTTTTATAAACAAGTTTACAGTTAGAAGTCTAGGAAGGTGAGGTGATTGTCTCAATATTATACTACTGTCCAAAAGGAATCAAAAAGACTCCAGAACAACTGTTTTATTTATGCCATATCATGGAATGTCAAAGAAAAATGAATCACGTGAAATCAACCAAAAGGAAGAAAAACATGCAAGTAGACAAATCTAGAAGGTAGAATGTTCTGTGAGAAAACTTGCCTAATCTCATGAAAAACTGAGCTATTTAAATGCTATTTAAGGGAAAAATAATCAGAGATATGACATGTTCTGTGATTGTACACAGATTTCAGGAAATGTTAATATGTGTACTATATGAGATAACTATGAAATAAAAAGATGAAATCAATGACTGAAAAATCGATATTACAGTAAATTTATTATGAAATAATAAAAATTAACTATTATGAAAAAACTTTTATAAATAAAAGTTTATTAAAAAGTTTATTTTTAAAAAGTACATAAAATAATGGCACTTATGTTTGCTATGTGTGGTTTGCGTGGACATAGGTATTAAAATATAATCTAAAATATTAGTAGATACAATTTGTGGGTAGTGAGAATATGACATTTTGTCATATTTTATTTTTGCTTGTCTAAATGTCATTAATTTGTACAATAAATATTTATGACTTCTGTAATAATAAAAAGTTATTTAAAAAAACAAAATTACTTTCATTACTCTAAAACAGAACAATGAAAACCATTAAAAAATGACTAGTGCTTTGTTTATGGCTGATATAACCAATCCACAGAGTGAAAATACTTCAGATCTTCTATGCATATATAGCTCAAATTTACCAATTATTTATGTTCTAAAAATTTTTTAGAAGATATTTTCAATCTTTCTCACTGAACTCCTACTAACATGAGCAAAATCATAGCAAAACATTTTAGCAAAAATCAGAATTTATAAACATCAGTAATAAAAATTTAGTTCAAAAGTTCTCAGAAGATAGCTAAATTTTTGAGTTATTTTAAGTAAATTGATCACTCTGTTCTTAATATATATATTCCAATGTACATGTTTAATAATACCAATAAATTATTTTTAGTTTGGGAAATATCAGAATACATATCAGAAGCACTAAGAAAAATATTGGATTTCCTATTTTTCCAAATGCTAATGTTACCAATTCAACATAAAGGTAAAACATATATCTTTTTAATATCAGTTATTAATCATGATAAATATTGTCAGGCTTTCTATTAACATTGTACATTCTGTTAAAAAAAAGTCTAAACTAGCTTTATAATAATACAGAATACAGAATACTTAGTAATTATGCCATGATTGACATGAAAAATAAGGATGGAAAAGGACAGTATTAACCTTTGGGAATTTATATTTTATTTCTCTGACACTAACAGGATCCAAACTAACTTTTTTTTTTTTTTATTTCAGCTTATTATGGGGGTACAAAAATTCTGGTTAAATATATTGCCCATCCCCCTCCCATCCCCCCGAGTCTGAGCTTCAACCCTGTCCATTCCCCAGACAGTGCACATCGCACTCATCATGTAGGTATACACCCATCCCCTCCCCCAAATAACTTTTAATATTTTAAAAAGTATATGCTGGATTTTGTAATGTATTTTTCTTAATATGTAGGTATAATGCAAATCACAGTGCAACTTTAATTTGTAGAAAAAAATACACTAAATACATTTTTCCCTAACCTTTGAAAGCTACAAAGCCTAGATAATACTTAACATAAAAAGTAATGATTTTTATCACATGATCAATTAATCTGTTCATAGAGACTTTCTTATCTGATCTTACTGACAATGACAAATGAAAGAGCTGTCTGTATGCTGTAACACTGCCACTTAAAGAATGTCATAGAAATAGCCTTCCTACTTTCCCACACTTAATAGAATTTATTTTTAAGTCAATTATAATGTAAAGAAGCAGGGAAAACTAGCCTAGAAGCCAAAAAAACAAGATTCCAAGTTCAATTACGTTTAACAGTACTTCATCCAAAATTGTAAAATATTCTTTGTAAATTTGGTGCATATATGGGTACTTACACAATCCAGCAAAGAAAAGCGAATGCTAGCAAACAGAAAAAAGAGCAAATCATATAATGAATTTGAGCCTAGTTTTGTGAATGAAAACAAAAATAATTATGTTTATATTAGATCTTTACTAAAATATTAAGGCTATTATTTTATGTTTGGCTTGAATAAATATTTCAACAAACACACAGTTGACTATATCTTCAAAGTTTGGTGAAAAAAAAAAACACTGCCCATTAGAATTCTGTACTCAGTGTTAAGAATTGAATTGTGTCCCCCAAAAAGATATGTTTAAGTCCTAACACGTAGTACCTCAAAATGTGAACTTACTTGGACATAGGGTCCTTATAGGTCTAACTATTTAAGTTAAGATGAAGTCAGTGAAGTAGGATGAACCTTTAATTCAATATAAATGGTGTCTTTGTTAGAAGAGAAGAGAGAAGACACACTAGAGAGAACGCCACGTGACAATGGCGGTAGGGATTGAGTGCTGTAGCTACAAGGCAAGGCATGCCAAGCATTGCCAGTAAACCACCAGAAGCCAGAAAGAGGAAAGGAAGGATTCTCTCCTACAGGTTGTAGAGGGAACATGGCCCTGCCAACACCTTGATTTTAGACTTTTAAACACCCAAACTGTGAAACAATAAATTGTATTATTTTAAGCAACTCAGTTTGTGGTTCTTTGTTATAGTAGCCCTAGGAAACTAATACAACCAGATGAGATACATTTTAGGAATTTGTTCACAAACTAACACTAAGGGGTTTTATGACAAAAGATAACTAAAAAAAGAGAGAGAAAAAATGACTTACGGAAAAATTTCAGAGAAGTAGCCAGGTACAGTGAGCCAAGACTATGGTGCAATATGGTACATGTTATATCTCTAAGCAAATGATGACTGTATAAAACAACATTAATGCTGTCTACTTTCTAGAGATTAAAAAAAATGTATTATAAAGTTGGGTCACAATCATATTGTGGAAATTGTCAATATTAAAATTGAGTCACTTAAGTCAAACCCTAACAAAATGGAGCCAGGAGGCCATGACGAAAGAGTTCTTGTGGGCATATACCTGTAATAGGACTTACCTTAAGAAATCCTTGCACACATACGTATAATGAGAATTAGGCAAGAAATTCCTCAAAAACACAATCTTCCAAATAAACCACTTGCAGCATTCCGGATAAACCATTTGCACAAGGACACTTTCCCATCAACAACTGCCATTACCAACTATCTAACACCAACTCCTGCAATAAACCCCTGTACAATGGTCTTTGTTTCAAAACAGTGCATATAGACTTCTCCTTTTATCTTTAAAAGCTTTCCCCAGCCCCAGCTTCTACTGATGTGCCTATGGTCTGCCATGGTACATATATACCAGTTTGCAATCCCCTGCTCTTCCCCAAAAAACTCTTTCTTTAGTGAACCTGTCTCTCTGTTGTTAATTAGGTTGGCAATATAAAAAGAATAATTCCAAAGTATCTATATTGTTTGGGATGAGAGTAAAAATATTATAATAGCTCTGGAACTTGTTTAATTGAATTCCCACCTTTAAATTTTCTGGAAAAAGTAAAACATAATCCAAAATAATAGAGTGGGAGAAATAAGGAGAATGAGATGGTGAGGAGAATATCAATCAACCCTAAAGAAGATGAAAGAGGAAAAAAAAAAAAATTACATTCCAAATAAAATATAAATCTAAATATTTTATAACCATATCAATTTAAAAACACAAGATTTATCAGATTGAACTTTTAAAAATGCTTTATGCAAGTTGTATTAAAATGAAAGCTCAAAAAGACTAAAGTTATAAACATAGCAAAAGATATACCTGTACAATATTAGCTATAAGAAAACTGTTGTAGCTATATTAGTATTATATTATATTTACCAGGAAGTTAAGACAAGACTGAACACATACACACTCAGATCACAACTTGAAGAATAGATAAAACTGCAAGAAAAAATGGACAATCTTACAACCATATTAGAAAATTTAAACATATTATTCCCATACATATCACTTTGAGAAATCCAACGGATTATAAAAGACAGTAAGAATTTTAACATAATTACTGTTTTGACAGATTGGTTATATATCAAACATTGCACAGAACTCATATTAATCTCAAACGTACAGAAAAAAAATTGAAAATTACAAATATTTTGAAAATTGAAGATACTTTAATCAACTATTTAAAGCAAAAATAATATCAATACATTGTGAAATTTATAAAATATATAAAAGTGAAATGTACAAAAGTAAGAAAACAAAAAATTGAGGAATGGGCATATACTCAAATTATTCTTCCATTGTATACAAAGTATCATAATATTGTTCTTAGATGAATGGTGGTAAATTTAAGATGTGCTTTGTAATTCTGCAGCAGTTACTAGAGAACTAATACAAAGAAGTCAACTAATGAGCCAACAGTAGAGATAAAATAAAATCATAGAATATACTCAATTCAAAATAAAGGAGTAAAAAGGAAAGCAGGAACAAAGTATGGATGGGTCAATTAAAAAACAAATAGCAACATGGTAGGTTTGAACCTAAGCATAGTGATAATTGCTTTAAATGTAAATGGTCTAAGCATTGCAATTAAAGACAGAGATTATAATACTGAGAAAAAAAATCAAGAACAGATTATATGCTGTTTATGATACACACATTTTAATCATAAAAACATAAATAGGTTAAATGACAATAAATGGGGAAAGATATACTGAGATATACTGTTGAAACTAATCATATAAAAGGTGAAGTGACTATATTAATATTATGTAGAGTAGACTTCAGGACAAGGACAAATATCAGAAATAAAAAGATTTTTTATAGTGATAAATGTATGTATGCACCTATTAACAGAGCTTCAAAGTAAATGATGCAACTGATATAAATGAAAGAAACAATTATTTTTGGAGATTTTAACATTCATGTCTCAGTAATAAATAGCTTAAGTAGACAAAAAATCAGTAAGGATAAAGAAGACATGAATAATATTAGAAATCAACTTGACTTAATTGGCACTTATGGAACACCATTAATTCCACCATCAAGTGCAGATTGCATATCCTCTTCAAGTGCACATGGAACATTCACCAAAACAGTCTATGGTAAGGTGGAAAACAGTTTTCAATAAATTTAACAGGATTTATGTTATGCAGAGTAAGGGTATAGAGATTATATACTTTCTTGTATAACCGAAACAAGGCAAGAATGCCTCCTCTTACTACTTTTAATTACTATAATGGAGGTCTTAGCAGGAACATTAAGACAAGAAAAACAAATAAAGGCATATACACTGGAATAGAAAAAGTAAGACTATGTTTAATTTAAAAAGGCATGATCTTGTGCATGCAAAATCCTAGGAATCTATAAAAATACCACTAAAACTAATAACTTAAAAAATTTATGGGATGCAGTGTCAATATAAAAATCAATTGTATTTCTGTAATGTAGCAATAATTGAAAAATATATGTTTAAAATAATATAAAATATGAAAAATAGGGATACATGTAATAAAATGTCAAAAACCATAGTCCAAAGCTATTTTAGTAAATAAATACTCATGTATTAGAAGAATACATGATATTAAGATACCAACTCTTTTCTAATTACTCTACTAAATCAATGTAATCTCAATAAAAATCCCGATAGGCATTGTATGCATGTGTGTGTCTGTGTGTAAATTAAAATACTGATTCTAAAGGCAAAGGACATAGGACAGCCCAGTTTCAAAAAAAAAGAACAAATTTGAAGAACATATGCAATCTGGTGTAAAAACTTAACTGACAAACTAAGGTAATCAAGATAGCATGATATTGGCAATGAATATTAATCAATTAAAGAGGATATGTGTAGGGTCAATTGATTTTTGATAAGGATGCCAAGGTAATTTAATGGAGAAAACATAGTGTTTTTGAAAAAAATGGTGCTGAAAAACCTGGTTATCCAAGTAGAAAAAAGTAAATCTCAACTTTTTTTTTTAGCCACAAACATGAAAAATAAATCAACATGGATCACATAACTAAATGTAAAAGCTAAAATTGTAAAACTTTGGTAGAAAAATATGAGGAAAATAATAACTTTGGGTTAAACAAATATTTATTTGACAGTAAAAAAATCACTAGTCACTAATGAAAGAATGGTACATTGGACTTAGAAAAATTAATTTACTATGCTCTTCAAAAAACATTATTAAGAAATGTTATGCTACTGCCTAGAGAAAAATATTCACAGCGTATATAACTGGCAAAATTTTGTATTTTGAATGTGTAAAGAAAGGAAAGAATCCTCTCATTAAAAGGACCAAGGATGAGAAATAACACCTCACAAAAGAAGAAATGCGAATGGCCAATAAGCACATGGGAATATGTTCAACATCATTAGTCATCAGGAAGTTATAAATTAAAATCAAATGAAAAAACATTATACACCCCCAAAAATCCCAAAGACAAGCAAATAAAACAACAACAAAAATAAAGTCTCAATAATCAAGTAATAATGAAGATGTGGAGCAACTAGAAATCTCATATATTTCTGATGGAATCAATGGATGAACTCTTTTTGGAAAGCAATTTGTGCATTTCTTATAAAATTAAACCTGCAGTTTTTCACATAATCTAACAATTCCACTTCTAGGTGTGGAAAAATGAAAACATGTCATCACACACCCAAAAAATGTGGAAATGGAAATGCAAAGATGCTTTGTTTATAACACTGAAAAACTGAGCACAACCTAAATTTCTCAACTGATGGCATACAACACAATTCATTGGAACTCAGGGAAAAGAGAGAAATATAGATACACAACACAACGTGGATGAATGTGAGAACCACTTTGCTGAGTGAAATCAGCCAGACACTAAAGAGTAGATATCATCTATACACAATTCTAAATGAAGAAAAAATGATGTGGTGTCATAAAGCAAATTAGTGGTTTCCTGAGTTGATTGGGCTGAGGGGGTTGACTAATTTGGGACACAAAGAAACTTTTTGGGTTGATGGAAAAATTCTATATTGATTGTGGTGTTGGTTGCATGTACTTAAATAGATGCATTTTATTGTATGCATATTATGCCTCAATAGAGTTGATTTTAAAAATTAAGCACATTCTAGGCCATGAAGAAAGTCTTTACAAATTGATCACTTCATATCTTTCTGTCTATCCTAGACAATTCAACAATTTCCCTGATCCTTAGTTTCCTAAATTCTTGCCAATTTCATTAAGAAATTAATGTGAAATAATGCATAATGCATATAAGAAGGGCACAATAAATTTTGATTCACTTTTCTCATCCACTCTCCCACTAACTTATAGAAATATTCTAATCAGAGAAATTGTGACTTCTGTACTTTTTAAATAATTTTCCAATAAATTTTTGAACTCATTTTTGACAACTTTGCCCCTAGGCCATTAGACCACAGTCTGTGCTATCACTACTAAAAATAAATATATATATTTTTTTAATTTAGGGAGCACATATGTAATCTGCTAATTCTATCAACTAAACAATATTTTATAGAAGAAGCAAATATTTGCTGAATTGATTTAAATTTTGATAGTCATCTTAAAAATCTGAGTCTAGTCATTATTTTAAAATTTCCTTAAATGTATGCTATACACTGTGGTAAATTTTCTGTACTGATAGAAAGATAAAAAAGGCATGATCACACCATCATGTAACTAACATTTCAAAAAAACTACTGAATATATAATTAAGGAAACTGAACATCAGGAGAATTTTCATGATAGGACAATTATATGAATGTTTTCTGGGTAGCAATCAATTTATCATCCAGTTTACTTCTGACATTTTCTATGCTTTTGACTTAGTAAAAGCAATAATCAATTTATTGGAGGGGAAAAAGCAGTTGAATTTAGAACTATTTTCCAAACATACATATAAGAAAAAATAAAAATTAAATCTTATAGGTATTAGATGTATTATCACATTTCTAATTTATTGCAAATCCGAGTGAGTCTTGCTTAGTTCCATTCAGATCAGATACTATTTCTAAAACTAAAAATGTGAGAACTTGTGTCCTAAGCACAAAATTTTCTCTCTTTAATCCATTCAAGTTTGTCAAGTATAGCCATTCCAAATTATCTAGATAAAATCTGCTCACCAAAAATCAGACCTCTGTTCCTATTAGATGCTGATTATCGCAATTACTTTTTAGTAAGAAATACATGAACAAAAACAACAACAAAAGGATCTGTGATTATAAAAGACATTTCTTACATAATTATTTAGATTTCTTATTTCAATCTTTTTAAATTTCATATTTTAAAAATTGATTTGTTTTGCCACATTTCAGAAAAAATCCAAAAGTTGCTGCATGTGAATGTTAAAACCTGTGATTTCTCAGATGAGTCCCTGTTTACCAGCAGGGCTCACCCATACAGGCCAGCTGAACAGCCAGTGTACTTTCCCTTCACTGTGGTCAGTGAATCAGCAAGTGTTACAGGAGTTCGCTGTGAAATACCAGGTGCTATTTCAACAGCCTTCTTTCACAACGCTTAGGGTGGGGTCATTCTGTAGAGCCTGATAAGGTTACTGGAACTCAGTTCCTGGGGTGGTCAAGTTAACATCCTCTACTCTCATGCTCTCTGAATGTAGAAGGTAGTCACAGAGACCTGGTTCCCTTTTTTGGGCAAAAGGCTACTCAACCACAAGCTGCTTATTAAACTCTGTCTGGAAAATATTATTCACCGAAATCATGTCTCAATAGCACAAAGTTTAATTTTGTAATTAACCAAACCATCTGTCACTGCAAGGCTCTCTTAAGGCCATCCAAATGGAAGAACTTTTACTTGTAGAATCTCCCACGGTAAGTGGTGGTTTTTGTAATGAACGACTGTGAGAAGGAAATGGTATCAATTTCAAATGATAGCTATAATACAAATAGATTATCAACTTTCTTCTGCCTTTGATAAATCACCAACTCCAAACAAACTAATTTCCTAAAGAGAATTTCCTGCATCTTTTGGTAAATAGATTTTTGCTCTTTCCATAAAATGTTTAACTCTCTGCTTTATGAAATAAAATTCATCTGAACATAGACGTTGCTGTAGTAAAAGACTGTCCATCTGTATTTCCACTGTCTGTTAATAGTATCATTTTCTTGAAAACTTAAAAATAATTACTAACCAATCAACAATGAGGATTAATCAGTCATATAATTTGTTCTTTTAGATTTCAAAGTTTTCTGTCTTGGTGCATTAATCATCCATAGATATTTAGAATACATGCAAATGCGGAGACATCAAAGAATCAGGTATCTAGAAGTGTTAAAACAGTTATCAGTTGGTGATGCCTTGAATCAGTATTGGGCGAGCTTTGAATCTTTAATGACTAATGTGTTACATATTTGGATCAGACACACCATCCAAAGAACTCTGAACCAATAGCCCAGATGGTATCTTAAAGACAATTTTTGATTTTGGTGGTTTTGTTCTTGGATTTAAAAAAAAAAACATCAAAAAATGTAGAATTTAAAAAATCAATATTTAAAATTTTTAAAATTAAATATAAATACATCTATATCTTTGTACTTGTAATATATTTACCAAATAAGGTCAGATAGATGAGAAATTATTCTGAGTAATTCAACTTACACAATTCTTGCCACCTCTTAGCACTTTATATCATTACATTTTGATACTACATAGTCCATAGGAAGGATAGATAGATGCCAGAAGGGTAATGGTGGTGGATACGTATTGATTGTTAGGGTTCTCTACAACTAATTGGGATTTAAAGTTTTAATTAATAGCTGAATAGATGCTTTCATAGTCAAATAGGGGATTTGGTTTTCAATAACCTATAACATCTTGCACTTCATATTGAAATGTCACTTGCATAGATCCTTTACTCCAGGGATGAGGATGGACAGGAAAAGCAGTTCTAGACCCTGAAAAAGTTGGTTAGTATGGGTTAGCTATTTTCCGATGAGATCAGTCTAGCCCTGCCACCTGCACTCCAAAAGATTGGTCCCAAGAGAGTAATGATGTCATTATGCCAACACCATCATCATCTCAGTGTTGTTATATTGAGTCAGCCAAACTTGGCCCCATATTGGTCTGGTTTCTGTTCTCTGGCTTAAACCCACACAGTTTGGAAATGGTATTCTTTTTGGAAAGATTAATGCCTTCAGTTCTGATTATCTTAATTATCAGTTACTGTCTGAGAATGTTACCTGGATAGGACTGAAAGTTGTAAGACTTGAGCTCAAATAGAACATAACAAGTTTTACCTTTTAAAAGTAGCATAGCTAATATCCCACTTATGGCAACTTTTCCAGTATGTCATCTTATATGTGAACTTTATTTGCTTAGTTAATCAGTTGCCAGAAAATAATTGCCAGTAAAGACAGAGTGAGAAAGAAAGACATTAGTATGCCTAAATTTCAAACTATTTTAACCAATGAAAGAAAAGGAAACACAACTAGGTAATTCCAGATTGGGGTGATATGTACAATCAGTATTTCACAAACCTTACTGAAGAAACCAGAGGAAAGAGCCCACCAAGATTAGAACAGCTACCAGATGTGTAATGTCTAATTATCTGCTCATATTTATTTTTTATTAGTACATAGATGTTGAATAAAATACTAAATGCATTTCTCATGCCATGTTTTTGAATTTTTTTTGGTGAAAATTTATTTCCTCTCTTTGAAGTACAGCTATATGAGTCCATCTTAGGTTTGGAGCTTAGTTTTAAGAAGCACATAGATATCTTATAAATGAGCTAGGAAGACAAACTCTTTACCTTTGAAGATTACTAGGTGATTTTTTTAAAAGACAAATAACAAAACAGAAAAAAAAAAAAGACAAGAGATAATTCCCTTCAGTACTATAATTGAAACACACATAGTCCACATTAGAATTAAAAGAAATTGTACAGTACCTTAAAGGTACATACTTAACAATTCCATTAAAAGTAATTAAAATGAAAAGCAGCAACAAAATACTAATGAAGAATTTCTACCCATTATTGATTATCTGAAAGGGATCAATTTGAAAAGAGAAAATCTTTCCCAAATTGTCCAGATTAAGCAATTTTTTTCCCTTAACTGTAGTTTACCCATGTTTTAAATCCTTGTGAATAAAGTCACAAGTCTGAGAAAAAATAAAGAAACTCTAGCATTGGAGTAAATAAAACATTGAAAGAAAGCAAAGTTAAGGAATTATGCAGGGAAAAGAATAAAATTATTGTTTTAAAATATCTCTTTTCATTATTGCTATATAGGCTATATTTATCAGCAGCCCTTATGTTTGTAAAATTAGTACAGATTGA
>CM052439.1:68678896-68811550 GCA_028533085.1 Varecia variegata
TTAAGGAATTATGCAGGGAAAAGAATAAAATTATTGTTTTAAAATATCTCTTTTCATTATTGCTATATAGGCTATATTTATCAGCAGCCCTTATGTTTGTAAAATTAGTACAGATTGAGCTGGTTATATGCAACTGAGTCATCCAGTTTGGGAATTTACCAGTAACAAATCACTACAGTTCAACCCCCTTGCTCTATTTCCACACGTATTTTTAAGTAGTTACAATCAGAACAAAAAGGAAGTCTTACAGAGTTTTAGATTTGTTTAAGAGTCTAATATCATTAAAAATCTGGGTCAAAAATAGCATATTATTAATATTTTTCAAAATGATTTTCAATACATTTGATTCCTAGAATTAGAATATTCTGTTAAAAATGGATAGAATGTAAGTCAAATTATTGTTACCATCAGCAGCATTTTCAGATAATTCAAACCAACTACAAGTGCTTCCTTTCAAAAACTACCAATGGGTTTATTATTGAATACACTGAGAAGAAAGAAATATTTTCATACTAAACTCTTGTGATATTGGCTTTTGTGCAAGTTATCAGCTAACAAAAGTTATTGATTATTTTAGAAATTTAATATCCTATTTTTGTCATTGGTTAGTTTCAGTAAGAAACTGTTAAGAACTTTTCTAACGCTCAACTTATTATTGCTTTAAAATTATTTAAAAATATCTTTAGTAAAACACAAAACAAGAGTTTTTCTAATTAATTTAAGAAAATAAAGCACAATGGAATTTAATATTTATTCAAAGAGAAATAATAAATATTCAAGCATCTATATTTGTGGATAATAAACAATCTGTTCTAGAATTAAGAAAATTTGTCATAATTAAAATAATTGTGAAAATTAAAATGGTTAATTTCTGTTTGTTGTAGATAATTCTTTGGCTATAATATTCAATTGATTTGAATATGTTTTTTAAATATGCTCTCTGAGCTTTTAAAAGGTTCCTTTTTAGTCCTCAATACCTTTTGTTCCTGAAACCTTCCTGACTGAAAGAAAGGGAGATTAAAGAGACACACACTATTTTACACAGACCAGTTGAGACTGTCTCCCCGAAAGATCATTCTGATGACTTTAAACAACCTACTTCTATAAACTATATTATCGAATATGGATAAATTTACTTTTTCCATCAGGATGTTTGGCTGGCACATAGATCAAACTATGACAGCCTGCATACTAGCAAGAAAGTCAATATAGTATCATAAAATATGTGAAACAGGCCTAATTCTTTCTAGTAAATACTTATTTGTTTTTGTTTTTTTTATATACTGGAGCCATGTCTGTGAAATATCAAACTATCTACCCTATTTTTTGAACCTGGGTCAAGTTGCATTGGTAATGTTTCATTATAGAAACCAATTCAAAAAAAGTTTTGTATATTTCCTTAAAGAGATTATTATATTGATGCCTTATGTATCAGACATCAACAATCTCCTATATCAGCATCTGTTAGTATCAGAAGAAGCTAAAATTGGTCTCAGTTTTCTCATCAATAACATAGATGATAATTATTTTCATTGAGACCTGTGAGTAGGAAAAATGAATTATTAACCAAACTTTATGTATAGTTCCCATATAATAGGCAGATATAGATACAGAACAAGGAAATTTATGTTAATTCTATTATTTGTCTCATTTCTCTTATACCAGTGACTCATAAGCAAAGTAGTTGAGAAGTCAAGTCCTAATCTGACTGTATAAATCAGAGTGGGTTTACACTTAGGTGGTAAATTCTAATTCTGACAACTCTACCCAGTTTGCAAATATGGCTAAGAAACTTTTTTCCTAGTGCCTGTTCTAGCTACCCCATCCCCACCACATACCACCTTCCCCAAATTAACACCTCCTACCCTAAGCCCAAACATGTGGCTCCTCTTGATAGCTTATAAACCCTGTGTCAAACACCTGCGTGTGCAATTTGTTCCAAGGGAAAACATGATCTCTCTTCAGAAGCAAATAAAGCATATGGCATTCAATTCTCTAAGCATACCCTCAAATATTTTAAGCAACTTCTTGATTTTCATAATTCCGACTTCTGAAGTGCTTCCCTTTTTTACCTCAATTTCAAAATTACAAGGTATCGTATGATTATTGTAAAGCTGTGCATTTTGCAAATCAACCTTACTTATTATTAGACTTTGCTTTTTCAGCAGGAGAAATAAATTCCCCACAGTGGCCATTCATTTGCCTCTCAGCATGGTCTCTTCCCTAAAGAAACTTGAATCTAAATCTACTTCCTCTTTTTTGGTTGGAAAACAAATGTTAGATTTGGGGTGAGCATGCATGTGAATTTTAAGCACATACACAGGTAACAGAATGTCCCCAGCACCAACTTAACCATTTAGGTAATTTCAAATTCCCAGGAATGATACTTGTTTCACAGGAAAGCAAAGCACTGAGGAATAGTAGGTAAGCAATTTGAAGGACTTAGGAAATGCAGACATTCCCAGTAACTTGCTGCACTCTGCCCTCATTCCTGTCTTCAAGCTAGAAAGACTTGGGGGAATGTTGCCAACCCATTAACATTTCCAGAACTGAAATATTCTCTTCCCGAGATAGTACTATTGGAATGATGACAAGAAATATTGAGCCCAACTTTCCTGGCTCCTTCAGGTTTGTAGGGAATAGGGTAGTTTCATAGATCTGCTTTTGGAGTCACTTATGACAAAAATCTGACAGGTCAAGCATCTGCAGTTTACGCATTTTATTTCTCTCTTTGGCTTTCTTTTGCCAAAAAGTGTTTGTGTAGGGACCCAGTAAAAGTGATGACAGCTTACACCCTTCATGTCATAGTATTTTTAAGATCTCCTATTTTTCACCATATTTCCAGGGGTGATAGTGTCATTGCAGGACTAAGGTGATTATGACCTAACATTAAAGAAGGAAAGAAAAACCAAAAAGAGCATGAGGATATTAAATTTAGTTGCAAGTGTGGTAGACAATTATATGTAAGCAATGGAATAAAAAAAACTTACTTCTCTGCTCTGGGGAAGGAAAGACCAACTATTTAAATAAGATCACTTATAAGAGATGTTTAAGTCAATCTTTTTGTTTTTTCCTCAACAACTTCCATTTCCCTGTACTCCCCCTATAAAGGCATTATGACTCTTAGTGGCACTTACCTTAACATAAGCCATCCTAAAGATGAGTACTGGACCAACCTATGTTTAAAAGCCTGCAGAGGGGCATGATTATACAGTGGACTTTTGGCATAAGTTGCAATAGTATATACCAGAAAGTTCTTTTATTTGGGGGATAAAATGCAGTGTAACTGTATTTCATATTTACAATAGAGAATACAATGTAAATGATGCTCCCTGGAGTTGTGTAGTTCAGTGGCCCTAAAACTCTCATTTATTATTTGGGCTGCTCACTTCTGAAAACACTAGTTCAGCTATACAGTCACACAGGCATAATTTGGGGTGAGGAATGCATTCCATTTCAAAACCTCTCCATAAGAGAAAACTAAGGAATGTCAAACAAATGAGCAATGTTAGATGCTAATACACTTGTTAATGATATTATTCCTAGAGTATAGGTTCTTAGAATTATCACCTAGTTTCCTCATGTGTATTTTGTGGTATTTATCTGGAGTCATTCAACATGAATTTGTGCTGCAAGCCTATAGATCCCACCCAATGTATTAAAACCACATCTAAGTCAAGTGCAAGGTAGACTGCTGCCCCAAATCCTTAACCCCGAAATTTCTGTGTCACATTTAATTTTGATTCTCTCTCTTCTGTTCTGCATTTATAACTAAGAACCCTTTGAATATGCTATTGTTACTATCTGCAACTATCCGGCAGCAGTTACACTAATTCAAATTGATCAACAAGGATTTAAATTCTTTATGAACCCATGGTGAAAGATGGTGCAGCAGATCCTTGGAAAGAGTTTTCCCTATGTTTTGTGATATCATCATGACAGGATGCAAAACACCATGAGACAGGTCGTATTGCCTAGGTGTCACTACACCTCGTGTCAAAATCCTAAAACTTCTTTTGTCAGTTGGCTAATTGGCTTATGTCCTCAGAGATTCCCAGTTACATGATGTTGGAATTCACAGTTCGGAGGGGAATTGACACACCCATTTCTGTGCTTAGACAACATCCCTATCCTCAGGTCTGTCACTCTCGTCCCCATCAGTTTATTGACAGTCTACAAACTGTGCAGCCTTGTTTGACTCAAGAAACCAGTAAGTAAAGGCAGTATAGAAAAGTAAAAGAGCAAGCATGTGGTAAAAAAAAAAATAGAAGACAGAAATAACACTTTGCAAATGAACTCGGAAAGGTCATTTAAAGTTGAAGAATTTCACTATTTCTTAAGTTGTATTTTGGTAAGTGAATAGATACAACTAAAATGACTCAAGTTTCAACCAAAACTATTTTTATAGCCTACCTTGCTTCTAGGTAGCACTCATTTCCAAAATCTTATCTGGTTTATGGAGTAACTGGAAATGACTCATTAATAGCTACTTACAAAGCTTTCTTCTGGGAATTATCTTTAATAAGGCAAGAGATAAATGTGGTGAAATACTTTATGGGCTGAAGCTATTATCTTTGTATTGAACAGAGGTCTAGACGTGGACACATAGATTCATGTCTGCCCAAATGCTCAAATTCAGGACCTGCTCTGTACTAGAGTATTTTGAATGTATTTTACCAATTCTCCCATTGAATATTAAAGGAAATTTTCAACCAGTAAGAGAGACACATACAAAAAAATCTCTTTCAGGAGGGTCAAGAACTTGAAATGAACCAACAATTATAACAACAAAAACATCAGAAATCACAAGAAAAATTGTTTTCCCTAGAAGATCATATTATAAGCCTCCAGGTCATATTTGTAGATAATTTACTTTTGTTCTTACTTGTAAAATTACTGATCCAAGTCAATATGTGACATAAATATATCATAATACTTTTAGAGAAATTTTTTCTGTGCCAGGTTTTTGGTCATAATTAATGTGATGATTTAGAATCCAACAGAATAATGGGGAGATCAGAAGATAGGATGCGCTTCACCTTGCATTTTGGGTGACTGTGGCCAATTATACAGTCCTCCCTTGGTATACATGGGGGATTGTCTCCACGGCCCCAGTGTGTACCAAAATCTGCTCATACTCACATCCTGAAGTTGGCCCTTCATCTAGCATTTTCACCTTCCAATACTGTATTTTTGATTTGCTTATGGTTGAAAAAATCCATATATCAATGGACCTGTGCAGTTCAAACTTGTATTGCTCAGGCTCAATTGCAGTTATTTTCTTTAAAAGGTCTCTTAATTCTATAGTGTGTTTCTTTTGTATAATAATATGTAGAATCAGGATACAAAGAATATTTCATTAAAAAGTATTTTAAAACATTCATTGAGTTTTTACTATTTTCTGAGTATGTTCATATACATTGTATCTATTGAATTTCCTGAAACAACATAGAGGTAAAAATAATTACCCATGAATGTTTAGCCTTATGGACATTAAACATTTAAAGTCTAATACAATTAGAAACTTACATAACCGGAATTTAAGTTCAGTTGGCACATACAGTCAGGCCAATACTCTTCCCATTACATGAAAAAGAATCTAATGAAAATCACAGAAGTCATTTAGGACACAGCTATCCTTGGCTTCCATGAGGTATAAGGCTTCCAAATTATTTTTTTTTAAGTTATATCATTAGTTATGGACTGAATGTTTGTGTCCCCCACATACCCTGCAAATTTATATGTTGAACTCCTAATCCCCAATGTGATAGTATTCAGAAACGGGGCCTTTGGAAGGTAATTAGGGTTAGATGAGGTCATGAGGGTGAGGCACTCATAATTTGATTGGTGTCCTTACAAGAAGAGACAAGTGACAGCTTGCTCTCTCTCCCTCTCCCTCCATGCTTGCACAAAGAAGAGGTCATGTGAGCACATGGCAAAAAGGCATTCTCCTACTAGCCAAAAGAAAAGGCCCAAGAATGAAACCTACCTGGTCAACACCTTGATCTTGGAATTTCCACCCTCCAGAACTGTGAGAGATTAATTTCTGTTGCTTAATTCATCTAGTCTATGGTATTTTGTTGTGGTAGCCTAAGTTGACTAAGACACTATCTAATCTGAGCTAAACTGACAATAATCTTATTTTAAGTAATATAGAGGAGAAGAGGATGGTAGAGAGAAAGATCCGTTTCTTTCTGCCACAGGGGAGACATGGTTCTCAGTGAGTGAAGAGGTACTACTACTTGGTAATTATACCAATTATCTCTTCTCCCAAATCTTAAGTCTTCTCCCAGACTTAAGTCTAGGGTTTATTTTCATGACTTAAGATCTATATGTCCAATAACACATTTGGTAAGTGACATTTTCATACCTCTTTGTCTCATTCTAGATTTATAACCAAATATCAAACCTATGGGCCAAAATAATTTTTGGTTGAATATCATCTCTTCTCAGATTTTCTTTCTAGCTACTATCAATTTCAGAAGGAACAACTCATCAACATATGACATTGATGAACAATTCAGCCAAAGTCTACACTCTCTTCAGACTGTGAGAGGTAATTTGCTTGTAAGAATTTGGAAAGATTTTTAACTTTCAAAATAAAGATAGACTGCAACATTCAAGATTATTTGTAGGACTTAAGTGACAATCATTTATTGTTTAAGATCAACTCAGTTCTTTGTGGTCACAGAAGTAGAAAAAGATAAACTTTTGAAATTCATCAAATAGAGCCCTTAATTAAGCAATGTCATCCTTAAAATTATATTACTTATATTTGATAACCATAGATAAAGATTGGCAACCTCCTAATATAACTACCTCAAGGCAATCTATCGTAAAATCAAGAAAGTCAATGTTATATATTTTTAAAAACAAAATAAAAACAAAACCAGAAATGAGCTGGAAACTGAATTCTGGAACAATGACATGCTCAGTGGAGGAGAGTAGGCACACTTTGGTAAACAATACTGTTCTCATCAGAAAAACATCAAGCATCTGGGAATATATGCAACTGTCATGACAGGAAAAGCTTTGCTGAGACAGGAGGTAAGACTCACAACTGTGCTATTGCTCAACTGTTTTGAGTCGCATTTCCCCTTCTCTTTCTCCAAGTTATTTAAAGGTTGCAAAGCAAAAGACAAACAATCCACTGATATTTTCCAATTTAGTGAGCAGCTCATTAGAATAGACAACCTGTAGCACTTTCAATTAAGTGTGCTTAGCTCCTAAATATGCATTGAATTTATATTGAAAGGATCAGTTACTGCATGGTAATTACATGGAACCATGAGATGGCACATTGCAGGTTCCCTAAACACAGTTGTATACTGTCAGGGGAAACTGGAAAGACTTGACCAAGTTTCTCTCAATGAATACCTCCACCTCTCAATGGTCAGCTTCTTTTTCCTCTTCAAAATAACAGTTTATGGAATAGAAAATAGCATATTTTCTCTTCTCAAAGGGTGCTTAGTTTCCCTTTCCTGTATTATAATATTGTGAATTGATGTCTTTTAACATACATGTTCTAACTCTTACTGAGAGTTAACATACTTCAAGAAACTCCTGTGCCACAAATGGAAGGCAGGGATGTGGAAGTACCAACCACTCCCCTCTAGGGAGTCCATGTGGGACCTGGGTCTTGTGGAGTTCGTGGGGTCAGATGCCTTTGGCCATAGGCACCATTCCCCTTTACCCTAGTCTATCACGCAAATATTTCCCGGTTTTTCTTTTCTTCTTTTTTTATGCTGGAAAAGAATTGGGAAACTGTGCTTTTTATTTAGAAAATCATTTAGTCCGTGTTCTTGTCTACATAAAGCATATAGCCAAGAGGCCATTCTGACCAGATATATCTTAGTGAGAGGAGAATATGAAACACTGTAAGTGTTTGGATATGAACACGATTCTGTGTTTGTCATAGGAGAAAATTGTGCCTTTGAAACTTCTGAACTTAGTTTTCTGTTTATCTAATTTCTTTTAACAAGCCCAAATGATCTACCAACTGGTCTTCTGAAAATTTTATTTATGCATCATCCCATGTGCAGACATAGTGTTCCCGGTTTCTCCCCCACACTTTATCTATAACGAATTCCATTCCATCGGGTCAGTGTCCTGCAGGGTGACTGACAAACCACTGGTGGTGAAGTTGTTTGATGTGTTAGTTTATTTAGATAACATTTGCATTTTGACAGGGGCTATCAATTCTTCTGGATGGCAGGGAGTTCATCTGATGCTTGTTTCATTAACCCTTGGGCAGAAAGCCTGATTCATAGCTGGTGCTCAATTTTTGCTTGTTTGTTTTTTTAAATAAATTAAAGAGTGGGTGCACTCTAGTAAAAATAGATAGTTGCAACAGAAGTCATTGTAAGTTCCTTTGATTCGTAACCACTGGTTGTTTATCTCGTCTACAGGGGTCATCAGTGCTGATTTACAATAAGGATAATAAAAATTTTCTTCTTTTCATGGCAGAAGAAAAGAGAATTTACACATGTTTGAGGGGTAAAGATGAGTAATTGTTAAACTGTCATGTCTAGACTGGACAGTATGAGGGAAATATTTCTTCGACATTTCTTCCTAAATGATTCAGATTCACAAGAATAAAAAGTATGTTAAATCTTTTTATTAAGAGTATTTTTGTAGGGTTTATACTATGTATAGAACCCGTAAAAGTAAGACCTGCTGACGGATAATGAAATAAGGAATATTTCCACTTTTGTTTCTTTGCTATTATGACACATTTTATTTTGAAACTAAACGTCTCACATTTGGATGGGAACAGAGTATGTTCTTTAAATCCTGGTAAGGAAAACATGCAGAATGGCTTTGGATCAGAGGACATAAGGTATTTCTCTCAGTAGCAAGCCAGTTTTCACGAGGGGGCGGTGTGCTCCCCAGCACCCATCTGCAAGCCTGTGAACAGACCTTCCACCAGGTGTCCACCCCAAGCACAGACAGATACAGAACAAGGAGAAGGTGTCCCCAGTGGAGAAGAGGAATGGCCCTACAATAAATTACCCAGACATGATGTTCTCGCTGGAGATTTCACCAAATGAATTGGAGAGGGAAAACAAACAACACGATGACTCATTATACACAAAGCATCTCTCAACCATAGGTATTATTTCAAATAAAAATGGATTTATTAAGAAAGTAACTATTAAATGTCACAAGTCATTGTGTTTACTAGTAAGGGACACATCAAGAAGGACAAGGCATAATTTCTGCCTTCAAAGAGTGTGGAATCTCAGTATGGAGTAAAGGTGCCCTAACATGAAAGTCAGGAAACAATTCATTTTGGTGAGCACTTAAGGTGAGGTTCAAAAGATGGTGTCATAATTGCGCCTAAACATTTCTTCTTAGGTGGTAGGAGCCACTTAAATGCTCTTGTGAAGGAAAGTGAAGGAAAAGATGAAAAATAGCAGAAAGAACAATTAAGTGAAGCATAATGGTTAAGAACACAGGTCCTGGATTTAGACATTGCATATAAGTCCTGACTCTACAATTTATTGGAAGAGGGAACATTATGGAAAGAGGAAAATAAGGGCAGAGGATCAGTGCAGGGGCTGGGAGTGGTAACGGGTGAACCTAGAGCAACAGGCAATGCTTTTTGAGTTGAATGCCATCTAAAGATTTTTTTCTAGCAGACAACGGGGATCAACTAAAGGGAGAGCTTGTCTTGTGGAGAATGGAGTTCATTAAGACATGAGCATGTGACCGTAAGACATGAGATACTCCATGCTTTAGAAGTCTTCACACATCAGGAATACACAAAGTGGATAAATGTATTAAATTACAGAGGAGTATGTCTGGCATTCAGGATCTGGCATTCAGCAGTAGCACAATAAAATCAATAATCCTGAAGGTTCACTTTATAGCTCACACCCATCTGGTTACAAGAAAATGCTCTTCCACATCTCTTGCCCTAAGTCCTTAAAATAAAAGGTAATTGCATGGGAATGCCATGAAGATGCGAGGAGTTTGCTCCTGCTGATGGGAGGGGGTATAGTACTTCAGAGAATAAGGAACATTTGAGCCGTGGAAGTACTTGGTAAGAGGAAAGACAAATTAATTATCTTGTCAAATCCTTCCTCTCAGAGAAAAGGCACACAATAAATTTTATGTAACAAAGTATCGTTTCCCAGGAATGTCAAGCTTCCATTTTATTGTTTCTTTTCATGTTCTAATTTGAAGTTCTGGAGATACTCATGAATTAGCATAGTTTTTGCAACAGTTGCTCTTACTGGCTGAGAAATATTATTCAATGTTAAAAAATTCATGGTTGATTTTTTTTATATGTAGGTCCAGATGTAAGATGGTGATGCAAAGTAGCAATTCTTTATATCTGCTTTAGAACATAGAAGAACTGTGGTAGGTTTATTTTTAATAACAGTATTTATTATGATGTAATAAAACTTCCAAAATTTAATTTAAAAAATATTTTATTTAAATATTTGAACTTACATTTAGTAATTATAATTTATGATTGACTCAATTTTAATAGATGATTTTGACTATTTAAAATAAGAATATTTTTATTTTATTATTTTTATTTTATTTTATTTTTGAATACTCTTGCTCTGTCACCCTGGGTATAGTGCAGTGGTGTCATCGTAGCTCACTGCAACCTCAAACTCCTGGGCTCAAGCTATCCTCCAGCCTCAGTATCCTAAGTAGCTGGCTACAGCTGTGTACCACCACGCCCAGCTTATTTTTCCTATTTTTGGTAGAGAGAGGGTCTCACTCTTGCTCAGGCTGGTCTCAAACTCCTGACCTCAAGAGATCCTCCCACGTTGGCCTCCCAGATGTTAGGATTACAGGTGTGCACCACCGAGCCCAGTCTAAAATAAAAATATTCTTAAAGACATAGAATATCATGGGAGGCCGAGGCAGGCACATTGTTTGAGCTCAGGAGTTGGAGACCAGCCTGAGCAAGAGCGAGACCCCGTCTCTACTAAAAATAGAAAGAAATTATATGGACATAAAAAATATATATAGAAAAAAATTAGCTGGGCATGGTGGTGCATGCCTGTAGTCCCAGCTACTCGGGAGGCTGAGGCAGTAGGATCGCTTAAGCCCAGGAGTTTGAGGTTGCTGTGAGCTAGGCTGAAGCCACGGCACTCTAGCCAGGGCAAAAAGAGCGAGACTCTATCTCAAAAAAAAAAAAAAAAAAAGACATAGAATATCAAACTTTCCCTCTTTTGCATTTCCTTTTTAAGATTTTTATAAAAGTATATAAAAATTTAGCACATAGTGAATATGATTGCATTTTATTTTAGTTCTTTACAACAGCACTACTATGTTAGAATTAAAATTATATAAAAACCATAACTATAATAACAATAGTAATTTTGCTGAAATCAGAAAGTGCAAAATAAGTTATATTGAATAAAAAAATAATAATTTAGTAACTCATATCTTTCTTTTGTTAATCATCCAAATTTTACTAGCCCATGAGAAGAAACAAACATTTCAACAATACTTAAATTCTACCTGATGTTTTATTTACTTTCAGACATTTGAAAATAGAGCTTAATAATGTTTTTACTTTTGTCTTTATGAGTACATATTTGACAAATATGGGGGGAAATTTTACTTAATAGGTTTTAGCTTAATTTGTAATTTTTAAATTCTTCAACATAATGTTTGTAGACCTGCTTGTGGCTTCTTGCCTTAGATCTGGTTAATGCAGAGGTGAGCTGAGGAGCTTAGAACCAGTTAAGGACTATTTCAATTAAGCACATTTCAGAAAATATAATAATAATGATAATAATTCCAAAATTACCTAATCAAAAAGAAAAGTAAATGTATTGACTTTTTAAATTGAAAAATATAATGTCATCAAGATTTTCTTCTCTCAGTTCTTTTGTTCTTTGGCTCTTGGTGGTCCAGTGGCAGCCACATTCCAGTCATACATTGTTTCAGACTTAAATCCAACAGGAAGAGGGGGCCGGGCTCTCTGGTTTCCCTGCAGGAATGCAGACGGTCCTCTCACTGCACTTGCTTAGGCTATTTGTTCGCCCCAGGAAGAAGGGATGTATTGATTGGCCTGGAACCAAACTACTAGCTTCACCCCTGCAATACGAGACAGACAACATGGAATAAGGGTGGAAAGGGGTAAATCCTCAAAAGCCAAAAATGAATTAAACAACCAAAAAAAGGCCTATTGCTGTTGGAGGAAGGAGGAACAGCTGCAGCGGGGGCAAGCAACTATGGCCCACTGATGAGACTGAGTACAGACCAGTGAGTAACTAGGAGAGAATGAATATTCAAGAAATATGAAATACTTCCAGGGTACTAGAATTGATGCAGATTAATTCTAAGGTTGGGGGGGGGGGAATCCAGCAGGCACTTTGGATTTCTGTTTTCAGCAGCAATGCAGTTTGAAGTAGGAAATACAAGTGAATAGAAAGTCTGAAGGGAAAGGTGGTAAGGCCGGTTATAAATACCTGAGTACAAGGTGTTCCTAAAACTTCCAGGAGGAGATGGGAGATGGGTCTATCCTGGAACTCAGTGGAAAGTTCTCCACTGGAGAGATTCAGTGCAAATATGGGAATGGAGTTTGTTTCTTGATTACTCTGACAAAAGGACCCTTCCTGGGAGTAAATATGAATGTTGTAGCCCATGAATGGAAAGAGCCAACGTAAACACGTAAATTTGGAATCTGTTTTATATATTATTATAGTTGGCTAAGTTTAGTTAGCCAGCCCAATGAGGTAGGTTATTTCAAGATATACCAACCAAATAAAATTTCTAAGCCTACCAAACCAAGCAAAACACCCTCCAATGTGTTGATGCCGCCTGTAAGACTTGCCCCAAAGTGAGGCAGCCACTGCATTGCACTGCAGCGGTGCAGTGTTGAGCAGGGAGGATACCCCCTGCCCTCAGACAGCAGCATTTCTGTACTTACCTGTGTCGTATATGTTCATGGTCCCTTACCAGCAAAATATTAAAACCATCTTTTATAACTGAGTGATTTCTAAATGAAATAGCAATATCTATTTAAAAATTTCTGCTTATAAAGAGACTAAAATATAATTCTTCATAATTCATAGGGGAAGAGTCCTCTATGTGTTGGAAGAAATACTATCTAACGGGGTCTATAATTCTTCTGAATTAATAAAATTAGTCAGAACCAAATTACCTTTATGTAAAAAGTATATTCTTCTTTCAGGAAGAAAAGAAAAATATTCAATTTGGCAATTTATGGCTCAGCTTCTGTTTCAGATGGACAGCAGCTATCACATTGTTTTCTACTTAACCTTTACATAAAGTGACCCAAACAACTAGAAGGCATTCAATACGTAGTTAATAAATCTCAATAAATCTGATGGAAGACTCAATTTGTTTTAAATTAAAAAATAGAAAATACATGTTAATACATTAAATATTTACTTCTGACATTAAGATGTACCTGAAAATCTTTATTCTTTTTTTCAGGTAAAGAATCAATGCAGAAACATCAGAACTATATATAAAAATATAGATACAGCTATAAATATTTAAATATTTTTATATATCTCTAGTTTGATATATAGATACACCTTGTTTTACTGTGTTTAAGTTTATTGCATTTCACAGATATTGCATTTTTTATAAATTGAAGGTTTGTGGCAACCCTATATAGAGCAAATCTGTTTGTACCATTTTTCCAACAGCGGGTGCTCCCTTCATGTCTCTATGTCACATTTTAGTAATTCTTACAATATTTCAAACTTTTAAATTATTATTATGTCCATTATACTAATCTGTGATCAGTGATCTTTTAAGTTCCTATTGTAATTGTTCTGGGGCGCCATGAACCATGCCCATATAAGATGGCAAACTTAACCAATCAATGTTGTGTGTATTCTGACTGCTCCCCCAATCAGTGGTACCCCCATTCACCTATATCCCTCTAGTTGGGTTTCCCTATTCCCTGAGATAACAATAATGAAATTAGGCCAATTGATAATCCTACAATGGACTCTAAGTGTTCAAGTGAAAGGAAGAGTTGTGCGTTTCGCACTTTAAATCAAAAGCCAAAAATGATTAAGCTTATTGAGGAAGGCATGTCAAAAGCGAAGATAGGCTAAAAGCTAGACCTCTTGTGGCAAACAGTTAGCAAAATGGTGAACTCAAAGGAAAACTTCTTAAAGGAAATTAAAAATGCTACTCCAGTGAACCCAGGAATGGTAAGAAAGCCAAACAGCCTTATTGCTATTATGAAGGAAGTTTGAGTGGTCTGGATAGAATATCAAACTAGCCACAGCGTACCCGTAAACCAGAGTCTAATCTAGAGCAAGGTTCTAATTCTCTTCAATTCTATGAATCTGAGAGAGGTGAGGGGCTACAGAAGAAAAATTTGAAGCTAGCAGATGGTTCAAAAGTTTGAACCCTAGTTCATGAGGGTTAAGGAAAGAAGCAATCTCCATAACATAAAAGTGCAAGGTGAAGCAGCAAGTGCTAATGTAGAAGCTGCCACATGTTATCCAGAAGATCTAGCTACAATCATTAATGAAGATGGCTACACTAAACAACAGATTTTCAGGGTAGATGAAACAGGTCTGTTTTGGAAGAAATTATATCTAGAAAAGAGAAGTCAATGCCTGGCTTTAAAGCTTCAAATGATAGGCTGACTCTCTAGTTAGGGGCTAATGCAGCTGGTGACTTTAAATTGATGCCAATGCTCATTTACCATTCCAAAAATGCTAGGGTCCTTAAAAATTATGCTAAATCTACCCTGCCTGTGCTCTATAAATGGAAGACCAAAGCCTAAATGACAGCACATCTGTTTACAGCATGGTTTACTGAATATTTTAAACCCACCATTGAGACCTACTTCTCAGAAATTAAGATTCCTTTCAAAATATTACTTCATTGACAATGCACCTGGTCACCCAAGAGCTCTAATGGAGATGTACAAGAAGGTTAATGTTGTTTCCATGCCTGCTAACATAGCAATTATTTTGTACATTATAGATCAAGGAGCAATTTTGACTTTCAAGTCTTATTGTTTAAGAAATATATTTTGTAAGGCTATAGCTGCCATGGATAGAGATTCCTCTGATGAATCTGGGCAAAGTAAACTGAAAATCTTCTGGAAAGTATTCATGATTCTAGATGCCATTAAAAACATTCATGATTCATGGGAGGTAAAAATATAAACATTAATAGGAGGTTGGAAGAAGTTCATTTCAACCCTCATGGATGACTTTGAGGGGTTCAAGACTTCAGAAGAGGAAGTAACTACAGATGTGGTAGAAATAGCAAGAAAACTGGAATTAGAAGTGGAGCCTGAAGATGAGACTGAATTGCTGCAATCTCATGATAAAACTTGAACAGATGAGGAGTTGCTTCTTCTAGATGAGCAAAGTGAATTCTAAAGATGTAATCTACCCCTAGTGAAGATGCTGTCAACATTGTTCAAATGACAACAAAAGATTAAAAATAGTATATCAACTTAATTCATAAAACAGAAACGGAGTTTGAGAAGATTGACTCCAATTTTGAAAGAAGTTCTACAGTGAGTAAAACATGCTACAGAGAAATCTTTTGTTGAAGAAAAAGTCAACTGATGTGTCGAACTCCATTGTTGTCTTATTTTAAGAAATTGCCACAGCCACTCCAACCTTCAGCAACCACCACCCTGATCAGTCAGCAGCCATCAACACCGAGGCAAGACCTTCTTCCAGCAAAAAGATTGTGACTTGCTGAAGGCTCAGATGATCATTAGCATTTTTTAATAATAAAGTATTTTTAAATTAAGGTATGTGCATTGTTGTTTCAGACATAGTGCTATTGCACATTTAATAGACTACGGTATAGAGTAAGCAGAACTTTCACATGCACTGGGAAACCAAAACATTCATGTGACTTGCTTTACTGTGATATTCACTTTATTGTGGTTGTCTGGAACCAAAACCTCAATAATGCCAGAGTATGCCCAAATACATGCTATAATATAAGCTAAAACATTGTGCGGTAATAGTACAAAAATGAGTTGGGGTCAAAATTACATACATACACACACACACACACACACACACGAACACATACACAGACATATAAAGCAGTTACTTCCTTTTCTCCTGGAAACAGCCATTTTCGGAAAATTATATCTCAAATTTTCACTTTGATTTTGTAAAAGCAGCTTCTGTTACCAATTCTTAGCCTTTTGAGAATAAAAGCCACTATATCTAATCATTAAATCATAGAAAGTAAAGGGGTAATAATATCAGAGATAGCAAATTGAATTATATCAGAACTTAAAAACAAAGTTTCCAAATGGTTAAATAATTGACAATTAAGGAGGAAGAAAATAAGAACTTGTTGTAAAAGTAATGGTTGGACATGGATTACAAAATTTATAATCCAAAATTAACTTATAATTGCTAACAAATAGATTGTAAAGGAATCCGAGTCAACAAAATGTGAATAAAGAAAGTGTCACTCCTCTGTAATGTCGTTTCATAGGAATCGATACCAATCAAGGCCTGGATAGAATTACCCAAACCTAATAGAATGTCAGACACACAAAGTGAAAGTAAGAATAGAATCAACTGTCCAAATCTTTTCACTTCCCCAAATGCAACTCTCTAACAATCAAGAAAACTGAAGCAAAGTCGTTCTAGTTTGAATCCTAAATAATTGCTACATCCTCCATGTGCTATTCTGTTCAAATCTACATTTCAATGAGTTACAATGTTTTAAATCTGCTTTGATAACCCTAAAACAATAGTAGTAATAGCAGCAGCATTAATTGAAGTTCTCCTATATGTCAAACACTGTGATATGCATTATTGAGATACCACGTGAACTATTTTTCAGAACCACACTGAAGAAACAGAGGTGAAAAGAGAGTAAGTGATTTACTCACCAGATAGAGAATTTACTAAGTGGTGAAGCTACAAATATGGCTGGCTCAGAGGACAGTGACATACTTCACTATAGTAGAAATATGTGAAGAGTTGATCCTATACATGATTCTTAAAGGCAAAACTATGTCATCTCCCCATCAGCAACATTTAGAATTTCCAGTGAAGTTAAAAAATTGAGTCAAGTAGGGCTAAAACTAATATGGGAAATATTAGACTCCACCGTAGGACATTAAGACAGTCCAGTAATATTTCATGGTTAGCAGAGTTAAAGGCAGCTGAGATATCTAATAAGATGAGAACAGTCAAAGACCCTATTTCAGAGTTAATAGGCAAATCATTACAAGCTTTGACCAAAGCAGTCCCCATACTGACCTAATCAAAATCTAGAATGAAAATTATCATAAAGTGCATGATGAACCAATTAGCCTGGAGCTGGCTTGATTCTATCTGCTCAAGTATCTCAGCTGGGAATGGTAAATTAGAAACTAAAAGGAAATGAGGAGGAAAAAAGCACAAGAAGACAGGAGCATTAGTTTAAATTCTGGGGACCCTACACAAAAGCTTCAGTGTGAGGCCACTTTTGCCTTGTTTATAGCAAAACAAACAAACAACAAACAAAAAATAAAAACATAACCACAGATCTCTGGCAAAGAACAGGTACCCCTATGTGGGCCTCCACCTACCTTGGAGTAGCACATATAATGCTTGTACCCTACCTAGACAGGTAATAAAAAAGAAGTGCTTTTCTTCACTCTGTTAACATTAAATGCCACTTCTGGAAAATACTTTAAAACAGTGTGGAAGTACAGCATCATAGCTTAAATTGATGAAGATTGTGAACAAGAGAAAGTATCTCATTTGAAGCACAGACCACTTCGTAGAAATTTAATAAGTACTCTATTGAGAAATAGCTTTACTACTTCTTGATTTTCCTGTGCTTTCACTATTTTGTGCCTTTTTCTATATCAAATATGGACAACAAAATTAAAGTAGATTTCATATGAAAAACAAAAGAATGCAAAACATTTTTACAAGGTTGATATGATACTTTTTCTGGAGACTTTCTTAGGTTTGAAGATATCAAATCTAAAATCTTTTAATGGGTGATACTGAGTGATATAGTAGGAAAAACATGGAGAAGCTATAGATCAGGAAACTACTTACAACTGTGCCATTCGCTAATCATGTTACTATTACCAATTCCCTTGACATAACTTAAAGTCAGTTGTTTATTTTCTCTTTTTTTTTTGGTTGAATCAGAGGGTTAAACTCACATAATATTCTAAAGAACTTCTAATACAAAAATATTCTCATTTTAGTATTTTATATGGACATTGGTAGGAAAATGATAATTAAAAAAAATAATAATGGAAAGAGAGGAATTTTTATTCCATCATGCTTTGATCTTATCTCAAAAATGTTCATTCTTTCATTTTCTAGTCTTATGAAAAATCCTCCCTGAGTTACCTCCTTTTCATTTTGTTATACTAATACCATCTATATCAATGTGCATTATCATCTTCAAAGTAATCACCTAAGAAAACTATGTCCTGACCCTTAACCTGTTTCCATTGCTCTAAACTTTTTGAAAGTGTCTCTATGCAAATTTAGACAGCAGAAAAATAGTATTACTCAGCCATGTTAAAAATATATATAACTCAATTTGATCACTATATTTAATCTCAAATTACATTAGTCTCTTTTAGAAAATAAAAAAAATAGTATCAATGTTGAAAATGTACTATGTAAAACTACTAACAGAAAGTGCCACAGCCTGTAAAAAATATTTAAAAAGAAAAAAAAAAAAAAGATGTTCTAAATAATTTGCAACAAACAATTCTTCGTCTCTAAACATTACTCTCCAGGGTAGAATTTTCTCCCTCTGTGAAGAGTCTATCTTTTTGGGGAAATACTTATGTATATCTCTGAATATGGGACTGTTATTCAATATGACCAGTCATGTCTTGTAGGTGAGTCCTTTAATTTATCTCTACATGGTAAATTTGAGTTAAAGTTACTATGATATAATGGCATGGGTATTAGAGTCAACCACATTTAAGCTGAAAACACAGCTTCAACCACTTGGCAGTTATATGATTTCAGGTCAGTTACTGAGACTTGGTTTGCCAACTTAGAATTATGGGAATATTATCTAATCTTGAGGCCATTTTCACAATTTAAAAAATGAAAACTCTTAGCACAATGTCTGGAAAGAGTAGCTGCCCAAGTACCATAGGAGGCTACATGGCCTTCATGTGCCTGGTCTCTATGCACCTTAATGAAAAGATGCCATACACTGGATAGATAGATGGTGGCAATTTTCAGCAAACAGATAAAATTGAAAATTTTCATCAGTGAAATAGAAGAACAGCAGGAAGAAGCTACGATAAAAGTAAACTGATTTGTACCTGACAAGGTGAGGAAATGGTGACTAGACAGAGGGCGGAGTCCATGCAAATTGGCAAGTGGCCCAGAACTCCGACTCCTACAAGAAGATGTGAAAGGTTTTAATTTAATATTTGATTTAAAGGAGAGACCTTTTTTATCACAGTGGCAGCTCATTGGGGAACGATTGGCAGGAATGACAGTACATCTGGCAGCTATATACTTCACTTAGGAGTGGTGGGTGGAGGTATTTGGGTGCTTAAGCTTCTCCACAGACCTGGGGAGTATTACCTTTGCATAGACCACACCAAAATTGAAGCCAGGGAGACAGAATTCCAGTCATGAAATTTCAAGACATACGATCATGCAGCTTTCTTTTGAACCTCCTTGTGGATCTGGTTACTCTCAAACAATTCATGTGCTCGTACACAGACTCAGAGATGAAACCATTTTAGGAGCAAAGTAATTGACAGATAAATATTATTGATTGCATTTATCCAAATACCTTGAGAACATCAAGAATGCTGGTTGGACTGAGAGTATTGACTTGATCCATGGCTGTGTTATTGACATGCAGTTCTCCCTTCTCTCTCATAGAGCTTTGCATAAAGTTTTTCTTTCTTGTTTTCTTTTTATTTTTTTTTGTCAGAAAAAAATTATGAAAGTGTCACTTTCCCTTTGCAGTTAATTCAGGAGAGATCCTCAATTCGAGCAGGGCACATTTTCATGCAAATACAGCAGCACAGTTTCCAGCCCCCTAATAGCTTCTTACAAATGATGTGCCATTACAACGAGGTTTATTTAAACAAATTTAATACATCTTTAATCAAGCTGGAGAGCATTTTCAAAGGTCACGCTCCAAATCAGGATCACTGTACTGAGCTTATCAAAGTATTAGCTTAAGGGGGAGGGAGAATTATTTCTTGGACAAGTAATTTTAGGCAAATCTTTATTTACATTTTTATTCAGTTATTAAATTTTATTCCTTTCCCTCCTCCTTCTAGTCTCCATTTATGAACCTATAAGAAAGTCTGCAAATGGAGCTATAAGCATATCGCTGCAGCCAGTCCTTCTAGAGGCGACGCCTTTGAACACAGAGAGTCTGAAAGGCAAGGACAAGAGACCAGGCATTTTCAATGTCAGAGATAATCTTTTAGTGCCTCTAAAGCATCCTTCCCGAAGGTCTCACATTAGGCTCTGTATACATTGTTGAAATTCTAATGCACCATTTCTTCAGTGGATAAATGAAATAGACATTGAGAGTTGCCCTAACCTAGACCCTCATTCTTTCCCCCGCTCTGTCTTTCTCTCTCTTTCTCTCTCTATCTCTTTCTTCTGTATGTACAAGCAATATGTGCAAAAAAATATTTATTGCTTACCTGCCATGTGCCAAACACTGTGCTCTGCTTATATCTTTAAACTTCCATTAATTATTCCTACAAACACTAATATGGTCATCCAAGGTTCTCTATAACTTTTGAATCTATTACATAGATATTTATGGAACAAAAAAGATCAGCCTGATGCACCTAAGAAAAATAAGTTCAAGATAAACTTATTTTTCTTTCCTAAATCTCTGCACAAATGTCAGTTACAGCAACCACCATATGCAGTCACAGTGACAGAAGAAATGTCAGTGTTTTCAGAGTGCAAGTTCCCATTCCATAAAATTCAACCCTTTATCCTGGTATAAAAGTAACTAATGAGGCCCCAAGATTAAAGGGGAAGTGAACTCTGCAAGAACATAAAAATAGCTGATGGGAAGAAAAGAGTTACTCCTGAGGATTTTAATCCTCATTAGACTTAGGAGCTTTCAAACTTCTCAACAACATAGAAATCAAACAGAGCATCTGAAAAGACAACCCTGAGATAATGAAAAGATCATGCAGCACTGCTATTGAATCTATTTTGGGGTCTTAGCTCACTACCAGCAATTGCCTGTAGGGCAAAGAAAACTAGAGGAGCAGAGCAAAGCAGGAGAATCACACAGATGGTCGTTATCACAGGCCAGTAAGGGACAAAGCACCACCCCTTCGTATAGATAATCTACCTGTAGCACCCATGCAGAAGGCAGCACCTAGTCGCTAAGGGCAGAGGAAGAGTAGGTAAACTTGTTTATTGCTTGGGATGTCAGGGAATTTACATGTAATCAATAACAACAGCACAACGAGGATCAGGCAGTGATTTGGGATTTGGGTTGATTCTCAAAGAAATTATTGAATGATTTCTTATTAAGTCTTTGGGGGCAAAACAAAATATAAACAAAAACAAGCAATGCCCCCCCCAAATCAAACAAACAAACAGATTGTTATACACCCTGTCTTTCTAAATATGATTTCCCTGCTATTCTGAAGGCATTATTTTTACAGGATGTGTGGGAACAGTTAAAAAATAAAGATGTATTAGAGTTTTGGATGATTTTATATCCCTGGCCCAGTGAGATTATATGCCTTTTCAAAAACGTAATGGGTCAGGAAGTCTCAAAAGTTACTTCTACATGAATACATACCAGCCATTCTTCTCTGTAATTTCCAAGAAAATTTTTGCCTGTCTTGATACATCTACATCATATATCAGAAACTCTACAGTAGGCTTGCTTATTCTTTCTGACTCACAATATCCTTATCTTCTTTGCAAAAGGAAGTGATTGACCAAACATGGCCTCCCCTTGGCAAGCCTGGTTTGAGTTGGCCTTCTCTTCTATAACGTTTGTTGTTCTTCTCCCTCTCCAGCCCCACCCCCCTCCTATTCCTGAACTACAACCTGGAATTCTAGAAATACTGGCACAAGACTTTCAGTGCCTTTGGTGCCAGCAACCGTGTTTCTGGACTCAGGTGTGAGTGTGACATGGTGCAATTAAGAGTTCTCAGCTCTCACAGCTGAGACTAATCACTTGCACAGCCTGAGAAATGTGTACACCCTACCACTGTACTCAGAGACTCTGATTTGTTGGGACTGGCCTGAGGCTTGCCATATATATTTTGAAAAAGTTTCCCAAGTGATTATATAGAAAGAATAGTGGAATTCTAAAACAGCTATGTCATCTTCCTAAGTCATTTTCTAGCTGTTTTATCTAGTCACTTATTCTTTCTAGGTCTCCATTTGAAAGATGGAGATCTATTCATGTATCCCATCATTCTTCCAGAAAGTATTTATCAGGTGTGTAATATGTACTCTGCATTAATGAATAATTCCTCTAGGATATTCCAGCCTAGTGGAGTTGACTGATTTAAATTTGATGGTATGTATATCTATCTAGGAGAATTCTCCTCAGGGATGTCAAAGTCGGCAAGACTTTGTAGATCAAATGACATTAGCTGGGTCTTAGGTGATGAATATACATTTACCAGGAGAAAGAGGAAGAATGTTTTAGCAAGAAGGGAGAGAGTATATTTAAAACATGGAAACATGAAAATACATGGTATCTTAATACTGATAAATTCTGTGGACTTGTAAATAAAGTTTATTGGTGAAGAAATGAGGACAGTACTGGGAACTGTGACAGGAAAGGTAAATGAAGACTAAATTTTGAAGGTTCTGGAAAAACATGTTGAAGAATTTGGTATTTTTTCATGTGGAAAATGGGTTACTATTTTTGTCTTTGTCTGCTTTTAGCATGGGAATGGTAGACACATGCACAAAGATTCATAATTCCTAGGGCAAATTTAATTTTGGAGTGTAGGTAGTGAGTAGGATGCGAAAACTGATTAAGGAAGAGAAACAAGAAGGGGGAGATTTCAGAGCCATTTCTCAAATCTCAGGTAGAAATTAATAGACCCTGGTGACTAAGTCTAGGTGATAAGAAAATATCAACGGTCATTTCTACTTCACTGGGTTTGAAAGGTGATGTCACTGGAAAAAGAAGGATAACTTTGTTCTGTGAGGTGGTATTTTTTTCACATGTTGAAAGATCTGAAATTCTGAAGGCATATTCTGTCTCTTGCTTTAATTTTGCACATTAGTCTATATAGTCTTAAAAAAAATCTGATTGCCACAGCCCTTCAACAGCCAAACTATGGTAAAACTATTTATCGACTTCCTATATACTATGGCCCAATGAATTTCAGTTAATTAGTTGAGTTATGTGAGTTGGTAATGTGAGTTAGTTGACGTTATTATAATGTGTATGAGTTTAGTTAACAGAAATAGCAAATCCATGATGTTCAACTCTTGAGTTAGGGAGTGCTGTGGAGAAGGAGGTGGGGGCAGGAGGGACAACTGCTCAGGAGAAAAGAAGACAACTTCTCTATTGTGCCTCCTTTCATTGACTATGTTTTGATTGGACACAGATGGGACTAGAATTGAAAGCCTTGAAATGTTTAGAAAATTTACTTTTTCTAAACATCTGTACCCCTGTAATATGCTGACATAAAAAAATTAAAACAATTACATTTTCTGTTGTTCAAATAGACTTTATAAGGCAGTTTAAGGTTCACATTGAACAGAAGATTCAGGAAATTCCCATATGTTCCCTGCCCCCACCAGAGTGGTCATTAGTTACAATCAGTGAGCTGACATTGACACATCCTTCATTATCACCCAAAATCTATGGCTTACATTAGAATTCACTCATGGTGTGGGACATACACTAGATTTTAACAATGGTATACTGATGTGTATCCACCATCTGTATGATCATAGTATCATACAGAGTAGTTTCACTGCCCTAAAAATCTCCTGTGTTATGCCTATTCATCCCACTGATCCTTCCAATCTTTTGAAATCATTGATCTTTTCACTGTCTTCACATTTTTGTCTTTTCCAGAATGTCAAAAAATTGGAATCATATAGCATCTAGCTTATTGGATTGGCTTTTTTTCACTTAATAATATGCATTTAAAGTTCCTCTATGTCTTTTTGTGGCTTGATACCTCCTTTATTTTTAACACTGTATAATATTCCATTGTCTGGATGAATGACAGTTTATTAATCCATTCACCTACTGAAGGATATCTTGGTTACTTTGTTACTTCCAAGTTTGGACAATTACAAATAAACCTGTACAAATATATGTGTGCAGGTTTTCATGTAGACATATTTTTATGCCTTTTGCAGAGCAGAAGTTTTAATTTTAATGAAGTCCAGCTTATCGATGATTTCTTTCATGGATTTTACCTTTGATGTTGCATCTAAAATGTCATTGACATACCCAAGATCACCTAGATGTTCTCTTATGTTATCTTATACAAGATTTATAGTTTGCCATTTTAAATTTAGGTCTACAATCCATTTAGAGTTAATTTTTGTAAATCATGTGAGATCTGTGTTTAAATTTATAATTTTGTATGCAGATTTCCTGTTGTTCAAATTTACTTTGCCCAAGAAAAAGAAAATAATTAAATCCAGAGTGGATATTATGTTGTTTAGGAAAATATTATTAAGGATCTAATTTCTTAGGTGTTGTTGGCCCTTGGGCCCTGTCTAGGAATTAGAAGATGAGAAAAGAAAATTAACCACATTCTGGAAAATAATGTTCAGAGCCATCTTTATGAAAGACAAATTCCCTTATCAATACTTTGCCTTTAAAAATCATTGATTTTCTGTTATAGAAATTTTGATTTTACTATCTCCGAGAATCATTGTTTGCTATAGAAAGATTATGTGTGTTGTGCTCAAAAAACTACCTGAGAGAGTCTAGAAGTTTTCAAAAGCAAAAAAGGACCATATTCTAGGTGAAATAAATCAGCTATTGAGAAATACACTGCTGAGAATTATTGTGTACTATGGACTGCCCAGGAATCGGAGAGAGCACGATCTTTTGGTATATCAACCTTGAGAGAGACAGAAATAAGTAAAGACTCCAGAAAGAAAACAAGATCAGCAACAGCAGACTACTAATGAGGGGACTACTTGGTCAGGTTCTTGGCTTATAATTGAGGCAGGTTTAATAAAAGGACTATTTTTAAAGTGATGGGTGGGAGAAAAAAAGAACTGCAACAGATGACTCATTTACATAAGACTAGCAAAAGCAAGAAGGCATTACCACCCACAGGTTGAAGGGGCAAGTGGTAGAAGTGATTAGGCTACTCTGAGATTGTCAATTAATGGAGAGGGCCACCCAACAGGATCAGTGTCCTCTGGGAGAGGGATGACCTGCATTGGGAGCCAGTGGAATAAATATCGCCACCTTACATTCCTTCCACTTTCCAAATGTATCTCATTGCCTCCCATTGGCCCATTGGCTGAACTGAACCAGAGGCCAAAGGGCAAAGGATATTGTGGAGGCAGTCCTCACAACCCAGCTTCCCAGGCTGAGGCAGAGCAGGATATGCAAAGGGAGGGAATGGACCTGGAAGAACAGAAAATACGCAACACAGTGATCACCTCTTTGTGTGTGCGTGTGTGTGTGTTTCTGTGTGTGTCTCTGAGAGAGAGAGAGAGAGACATAGGAGAGACAGAGACAGAAAAAGAGAAAGGTGAAGAATTGAAAACCTTTGAGTTTTTAACAGTTTCCAATACTGCCATTTCCTATAATTTCTCCTAATTGTTCATTAAAGTATTTTTCCAGTCTTGTACTATTGACCAAAATGAAAAGGTTCACCAAGAAAGAGTGGTTTTTCCCACATGACTCTTCTGCTAATGCAACAGAGCAGGGACTGTCAAGAAGCAAGGAAGGCTATGGATGCTGGATTCCAGAGGGTGATTCGCTGCAAGGCCAAGAGCTACTGAAGACAAAGACATGGTAGGGAAGAGCAGACCAGATTTGAAAGCAGTATATTAGTGTAGTATAGGTCAGTGTGGGGGTAGATATGAGACAACCTCTTTCCTTTTTAAGTTTTTTTTTTTTTCAAAATATGGAGAAAACATGATACTTAAGGGACAAAAATGCATATTTTAAGACACTATTTTGAAAATATCTATAATCACCAACTAGTAAAATAGTCCTGTTTACTTATTTCTAGATTGCCTTGCATTATGGGTCTTGTATGGGTCCTTGAGGAAGAGATTCTGAAATTATTTTGACCTTTTAATTGCTTAGAGCAATTCACCAAGAACATTTTGCAGCTTTCAACCTTTCTAAAGAAACACTCGCTTGAATAAGAGAATATTCTGCAAATTGACTCCTAGGCTGATTTCCCACTATCATTCAGAATGGATTGGGGCCAATTCCTTCAGTCATTAGCTATGTGATACAAATTGATTTTAATAATGCATTCCAAATACAAATAGAAATGACTATCACAATATATGTAGGCATATATATTGAACTACCTGTTCTTCATTAAGACAGATAAGTGAAAATTTATCCTATCTCTAATTTCTATTGTTTAGTAATTAGATTTTTTTTTTTTTTTTTTTTTTGCTTTTTGGTTCCACTTAGACAGTAATTAATGAAAAAGACTAAATCTCTTTCTTGGAAGACAGGAATCGTGAATACCTCTTGAGAAAAATATATCATGTGCAGGAAGTCATGAGTTTGTGAGGAAGAGATCATTTATTTCATATATAATGGGAAATAATATAAAAATAAATGGAAGTATCTTTCAGGAAAATCATTAGGCTCTGTGTGAATATTACATGGATACACATTTATTTGTAAGAGAGTGTTTTCTTTCCACTTTTCTGTGTGTTGGCACTAAATCTATTGTAGTCTGAATAATTACATTCTGATTTAAATTTTTACAAATAATAGCCAATGTTAGCTCTATAGTATCTATATATATTTAAATTTATAGCTTTTATGCTTTTAAACTTTGTTTATATTAGTGATTTGGATGATATCTCTAAAAAAACATAGTACTGGAGATTAGATATCCCAGATTCATATTCTAGGCCCTCTAAAGTATAGGATTATGACTCAGATTTCATGTAATCTCACTATTCCAGTATCTGGACACTAACTAATGTAGTTGTACTATAATTTTAAGGATAAATTTAACACTTTAATATGACCATTAGTATAGCCCAAAAAGGAAATTGCTAATAAATATTCTTAATTTTTTTGATAATTGTTTACAATATATCATCAAAACTCAAAATTTTATTTGAATTAATTTATATTAAAATACAAAGAAATTGCTATATATTAGTCACTGTTTTTGTTTTAAAACAAAAATATTTTCAATTAACCAAGTATAGTATCTTATGCTCACCAACTATTTTACTACATAGTCATATGCAAAAGGTAATCCAATCTTTGCTGGGAGAATTCTATTAAGCTAAAACACTTTAATGTAGAATATTTAAATAAACATTTGTTATTCAATATTATTTATGCTTTATATAGCGTTCTAATTTTTTCTTAGTTTTTGGTTTGGAATATGTAATATATATGTTTACACCCCACCGCTCAAATGATAGTTGTCTTGATTTCAGTTATTGGTTATGGTAAATTTTTATTTTGTTCAAATATTCCACTCTCTTTCAATACCAAATGTACTCTTCATTGAGTAGATACTAAACAAATTTGCCATTTTTTATGCATAGATATAGAAAATAAAAATAATTTAGGGAGAACACTTCTGCAACTCAAATTGAAATAGTCAAGACAAACCAAGATCTGAATGTAAATTGATTTAGTTAGTTCAATTCATTTCCATGAGAGCTCAGAAAGGGTATACATGAAGGAACACTGCCATAAATTGGAACATTGTGGAGACTGTGATGGTTTATGGCCCAGAGCCCCTGAGCAAAACGATCCACTGTTCAAAATATCAGAGAATTGACCCCTTTGGCTCACTTTCCCCTCGAAGTAAGTGTTCTATCCTGCTGCTAAAAGACCCTGTATAAAGAATTATCACAACTTCCTTCAATGTTCTTTTCTTTGCTTAAAATGTCTCCAAATTAAGAAGTGAAAAGTTACTATTTTTTTTTCTTTACAACATATTCAATTTCAAAAATTTTGGAACAGGACCCACCATGGAAAATGTTCAAACTTTATCCTCTTGATAGATACTAGATAGATACTTCAGAATGAGATCAATATGTCCTCACATTTAAATAGAACATCCCATTACATAGAGCCAGGCTGTCAAGTTTGGATTGCATGTATAATCTTCTTTAAAAAAATTAATGCTTCCAAATGAATAAGATGAAATAGAGTAGAAAAATCATATTCTCATTGCCAATCTATCATTTTAAAGTAATACCTAGGCAGTCCATCAGCATCAAGAAGATAGGGACATCTGCTACGCTTTTCTGAGACAGCCTCATTTACATATTTGTAAATATTAAATATAAATTTAGAAATTGATATTTCCCTTTTCTTCATAAATGGTCATAAATCATTGATGGAATCTGAATATGCTCAGGAAGAATAGATTTCTTCTCTAATTCTTTTAGAAGCATAGCTACTTTTATTGTCCATATCGGTAACATTTTGTGCTATAACGGGGTACTCATAAAAAATAAAGGTATACACACTTTTCTTTTAAAATTTTGCCCTGTTTCTTTAGTTGGTAAATACATCTACTGTAATATTTTGTCCAGTTTTGTTTAAGTGCATCACTCAGACACTGATTCATTTTCAGGCATCTAGTAGATAAGTATTCTCTTTCCTATATATCCCTAATTTCAAGTTTATCTGAGATGTGGACAATCCAATAGAAAATATTTATAAATTTAGTTAATTTTTTCAAGTCTAAGCTATGGATGACAAAATAAAACAGTAAAAGCCAAATAGATTTTGTCTAGTCTTTGCTCACTGAGAACATTTGTTAACCAAGTTTTTAATCTATCTTAGAAATTTTTTTTTTTTTACAGTATATTGTCTGGTTCTTGTTTTCTTATTCCTTATTGACTCTCTGGCCTACAGTCGAATATATATAATAAAATATATTAAATATTATATTTAATATAATATTTATTATATTAAAATGCATTCATTGAGTAAATGGCAAATAAGATATAATAAAATATCAAGGTCAATTTATAAATGAGTATATTCCAAGTGTTAATTTGTAGATCAGCTGTCTGTCACTAGTAACATATTTTTTCATAGAAATATATAGTTGTTAGGTTCCCAGGCTAGCCCAAACATAAATCGTTCTATTAATCAATGCTAATCATACTAGCCTCAGTTATTGACAGCAGGGGTCCTGCCACTTCAGGAAAGAGGAGAATGAGGAGGATAATAAAGATAATTACTCCCCATCCTCCCTTCTCCCTTGGATTCACGAACCGTCTCAGCACCCTTTTGGAACAGTGAATTAGAAAAGAATACACCTTTATATTTCCCTTTTCACATTTATCCCTAAACTAAAAATAATGCTCTGTACTGATTCCTATACACTTAGAAATACTTTTCATAGGTAACATGTTTTTAGCTCTTTCTATGTTCCAGGAACAATGACAAATGCTTTATGTGTATTATATGTGCATGATTATATTTCATTCTAACCATAAACCCTGTGACATATGTGCTAAAATTATCAACATTTTATAGATGAGGAAACTGAGACAGAGTGGGATTCAGTGATTTGTTTGCATAATGAGAAAGGGGCAGTGCCAGGTTCCCAGCACGTGTATCCCATTCGCAAGCCCCATCCAGTGTGGCCCCGCCCTGAGGCCCACCCTTCACAGTGGGGGCTGCCTTCCCACCTAGGTTCAGCCTCATCTGCTCATACAGCTGGTCTAAGCAGGCCTTAGGAGGGAAGCAATGGATACGTCTTTTTTTTTATCTAATTAATACTACCTCTTCTAAACCACCTTAGAGAGATCTAAAAAGAAAATGCTTCTGAACTCAGATTATTTTATAGAGATAATTTACATTGAAAAGAAAATTGAAAGGAAAGATAACACACTGTTTGGGTTAGGGAGGTTCTGAGCCCCCTTAAGGGAACTTCCTCTTCCTCACAGGGGTTTGTCTTCCTAATGTCATTTATTCACAAAAAAATCCTTCCCACTGTGAAAATACCATCCAGTTTCTAGTCATTACATGAAATTTAGAAAATAAAAACAAATATAGATATAAAGTTTAAAAATAATTCATCCTAAATCCATTCCAACAGAAAAATCAAATTTCAACATTTTTATATACTATTTTCCAATACCCTTTCCCCCATATTTCTTAAAGACATACAGAGTTGGAAGATCTTAGTAGCAGATTTTTTTCTTTTTTAAACTTAAGGGATACAATTGGCCTTTTCCCAAGTTTTCACCAAATTTTCGTAGATATAGTGTAAAATGATTGAGTTTTACCTCATCATTGATTCTGAGTGGAAAACATGAAACAGATCTTAGACCCACTAGTTACTTGTATATGGGGGTTTATAATTTAGGGACTGGCTCTCAAACACACTCTTTGCCTCTTTATAAGGTTTGGAATTTGTAATACAATTATATTAATATGTATATGAAAAATGTTAAAGTGAGAAAGTTGATGTCTTAAGAGAAACAATATTCAGTTAACTGTACAGGCCATGGCTTGATGGGGTTACTGAGAGGCAGTGCAAGTTGCTGGACTTAATGAAACCAGAATAAACCCTAATGGATTTGCTTTTGAGCTTTAAAAGTAAGGCCGTGTATGCGTGTGTGTGTGTGTGTGTGTGTGTGTGTGTGTGTGTGTGTGTTTGCTTATCTTACACCTTTTGAGAAATTAAAAGGAGTTTTTGAAAGCACAGCACCTTTATTTTTTTCTACATAAATCAGTACCTTTTACAAATGCCAGTATATGAAAGCTAACCAACAGTGGGCTCATTTTAAGAGAAATGATATGAATAAAAGAGCAACTTATTTTCTACCACTCACTAACCAATTAATTTTCTTTTTTATCAGATTTGAGCTAACATCATTCATCCAACAAAAAAAGATTTAATGATCAATATCCAAGAATAATTAGATTGATAATTCAGATGATTTTACTCTTCTTATACTTTACAATTTTAACAAATAGGGCTTGAAGATTTGAATAAAAACTGCTCTGTGATAGATATAGCACATGAAGAGGTAAGTACAATTTTGGTAACTGAGGTTGGCTAGATGTTTTTGTTTCATGCCTGATTGGTTTACAAAGAATTGTTCAAGTCCCCGACCTTGCCTTGATCTGTATGTTGCAAGCCTCACAGGCAATGGCAGTATTGAACTCATGCTTCAGAGACAGCTTCGGGATTCCGATGCAGGAATTTTCTGCTTTGACTCTACAGAGATTACTCTCAGCTTTTAAAAGATAACTAAAACCATCAGATCAGCTAGCTTCCAGATCTGCATATTATAACAGTATTAACAAATTCTATTACCAAACTTAGGAAATAGATTTTTAAAAGTTAAATATAATAGAAAAAATGTACAGATAGGTTTCGAGCTTTTATTTCCCAGAAAGTCCATAGCAGAGATGAAGACTCCAAATGCTTTCACTCTCTATTCATTTCTTTTGTGATATTAAAGAGTGGACAATCACTTGTACAAGACCTTAAGCTATAATTTGAACTGACATCCTTATAGCCAAGTGCATTAAAATTTAGAAGAAATTCCCAAGAGAAATACTCACGTGGGGTAATATAAATGTATATTTCTCTCTGTGTGTATATGTATGTATAAAGGAAAGTGGGTAAGTCAGCAAATATAGGGAAATATATTCATAGTAATTAAATGCTTTCTTCTCTCACTGATCCTTTTTCTTTTATAGCCAAAGTATCAGCTTAAGAATGCTGATTCAAAAGAGGTAAATGAACCTTGTTCTTTTGGTAGCTGGACTAGTTTTGCTTATCTCGGTTAGAACTAGTAAATAATTCTCAGCAGCAGCATGAAGAAAATCCAGCTCAGTTTCCTGCATTCTAAATCAATCTCAGGTTTAAGAGAAGGTGCAGGCTTAAAAGTTATTACAACTCCACTGTTTTCTCTGATAAATTACATGAATAACATTTGAGACAATGCATTGTTAAATATTTATGTCTAGTACTATAGAACCAAGAAAAGCACAAGAACCCCTAGAAGAATAAATATATTTACCTAAATAAATTACTAAGACAAATATACTCCTATGTGCTCTGTACCAATAAACAGTAGGTATTCACTAAATTGTAGAATATAAATGGTTCATTTCCTCTAAATGTACACTGAAAGATCTATAACATGTTACACATTTCCTGTGCTTTGCATATATATTTCAATATTCATCATGAAAAGCCTTGCTTATGTGTCAATATACATTACTTTGCATATATTAAGAAAGGCTTTTTTTTTTAATTTCAACATTACGGATGCTTTTTACTATGGGGGAAAGCTTAGGTCTTATTTCATGATTAACCCTTTCACGGCTCATCCTTTTTTCTCTACATGACATTTGCACAAAATGAATTGCTTGCTTAGACACAGCTAACTAAATAAAAGCAGGCCAGAGCTGATAGTATGAAAAATGGATTTTCATTACTGTTTCATTGATTCTTGTAAATAAGGGCCTGAGGCCTGCTCCGAAAAGGCTGCAAACAGTAATAATTTAATCTGAGGTGACATAGACCAAAATGTATGTGGACAAAAATCATCCTTGAATATTAAACAACAGCCTCAAGACAGAGAAAAGTGTTGCAGGCGAATTTAAATGTATGCAGATCGGTGGGTAACATATTTAAAAACAGAAATTAAAGATTCCTGTCATAAATCACATTTGCTGCCATGGATATGCCTTGTTATGCTGGCGTTTAAGAAAACCTGAAAGGTTAAGGCAGTTGGTGCATTAAATCGTACAAGGATAATTAATACTTTTCTTGTGGCTATTTATAAGAAATGGAAAATATTGTCAGATCAGCTGTGGCACTGTAGTAATTTGAGGGGGAAGCCATGAAAGCATGAGTCAATAGTTTTAACTGGACAAATGTCAAATGCTTAATGATGCAGGATCCCAATTTGGAAGCTGTTTGAAAGTTGTATGATTTTTAAAATGAGATAAAATAGTTCATTCTTATACTGCAATTATAATTTGTTTGTCTCCCATCCTCTTCATATTGTCCAAGGGAAAAAAATAAAAACAATTTTCACATGGATTTTTTTTGGAAGTGTTTATGTCTCAGTCACCTATACTGTAGATGCCATATGCAAATAAATAGCATTTCTCACAACAAGCATCATAAATTCTGCCTTTCACCATGTCTCAAAAAATAGCGATGACACTATTTTTTTGAGTGACTAATTTACTTGTCACATCAGGAATTAAATTAGTAACATCAGATGACCCTCCAATCACTTCCCCAGAGGAAAATCTACCTTTGTTACTCAAGGAGCTTAGGTTTATGATCACTCAATTATTTAAAAATCTTCCTCTCATAGCTTGTAGGTTTTCTATACTCTAAACTAAAATCAGTGCTTTTTATTAGTATCATGCATTATGAAAAAGTCCTCCCCCACAGGACAGAAGGCTTATAGCATCAAATCCTTGCGATTTGAAACGGCCATTTATCTTTTAGGACACTGCTACCTGTATAATATTCCTTTGAGCTCAGAGAAAGGAATAACTGCCCTTTGGAAAGAAAACTATTCTTATTACAAATAAAATAGTCTCACGATCATAGATGCATCATTTATGCAAACTATAATCTAGTTTATGGGTTTTTCTTTTTAAAATAGGTTTCAAAATAACAGTGGACTTTGAGTATATCACAAGAATAAACCTACTATATTTTCATACAAAACAAGCATGAGGTAAGTAAGAATATTTTCTTTTTGGAAAAAAAATACTGACATAGATTGCACACAGGTAGTTCTCTGGTTACAAAATCCATTAATATTTTTATGGTTGAATTCAGCCTAGAGATATTAACTGAAAGACCTCAAATGAACATTTAATACAATGTGCTTTTAAATATCTTTTATGTAAATAAATAACACAAAATTAGATCTGGGTTTTTGCTAGACTATACCATCATTGACTGTTCCCCATTGGCCAGAAAAACCGATTCGTAGGGGCTCTTCTGGTTTTTTAAATAGGGTGAGTCAGAAAACCTTGTTCACTCACCATTGATAGCTAACACTGAAGTGAGGTGATAAAACCATTTTCACATTAACACCACTGCTCAGTACTGAGGTCATTGGATAGAGCAATAGATATGTATACCATCTTTCATTACACTTATACCATACAGGACTCACTCATGTCTTCTTTCTTTTTTATTGGTATTAACCCTCATAGCCAACCTCTCTATGATGATTCTGAATGTGTGAAAATTGCTTTAGAGAAAGCTATGAGATTTGTTTTAAAATTATAGAATGTTTGCTCAGAAAATTAAAAAAAAAAATCACATGTACAAAATGAGAAAAAGAAAAAAAAAAAAAAACAACTAGAAAAAACCAGATGGGGTGAAAAAACCTTGCTAACATCTGCAGGTTTGTAATTTCTTAAATTGTTCAACCCTCCCCTGTGACTCAGTATCCAGAGACATTGCCTCATAGGTAGAAGATGAACATCAATACATCTGGCCTGACAAATATTCTGTGAGTAATGCCCCCATTAACCAACAGTCCTTCCTATTTGAGCAAAAATGGTATGTCTTTGAGGGAATGAGAATGGTTTAATATCACAACAGCCTTCCTGACTAAGCATGTAAAGTTCAGAGCATCTGAACCAGTGAAACTGACAAGGCCATAGGAAGAATGGAACTCCAGTCTTCATACTCTGGCCTCAGAAGCCTTAGATTAAATACTGTCTCTGCTTAAAGTGAATTGGCCCTGGACCAGAGGCTTCCTGAAACAAAGAAAGTAATGTTAGGGATTAAACTGTGATTTAAACAAAAAAAATGTTTATCTTTTGTTATGTTTTCTGTGTTTTTGTAGACTGGACGTTAAGTCATTATCTTGTTAATGATTAATGTCATGATCACTAATTTGGTAATCAATTTAAAATTCTTCAGCAGATTGTTTTAAACTTAAATGCAAGGCTATTTTCAGTTTTCAACGTTCTTTTTAGCTATTGGTATTAAACATACATAACACATTTCCCTGGAAGTAGATATAACCCAGCTGTTAAGGATAAGATAGGAAAAACAGACTAAACATGAATTGCAAGTGAGAATTTTTCTTGAAGAGAAAGCCTCTGTAAGTTATGTTGCAAAGCGGTAGATCTAAGGAATAACATTTTATGCCTCGCTCTCACTTACTATTGCAGGATAGCCAAATCTTTTGCAAGATGTGAAATATTTTCTGTGTAATAGTAGATTATTGTCTAGACGACTATCAAGGGTAGGTTAGCAAGAATAGGGACACGATCTCCAAGTCAAAGTGCAAGCACTAGCAATTCTAGAAACAGGTTTTGATTTATAGACCAACAAAATATGTTCTAAAATCTACAACTTACAGATATAAGACTAATTTTACCATTAGAATGTACCAAATAGTTTCAATATGAGTGGAGAATTAAACACAAAAAGCTCACCAGCTAAACAGAGTAAGAAGGAGATAGAATAAAATGGAAGAGATCATAGACACTAATCTCTTAAGAGCTGTAATGGCTCCTGTGGGCCTGTTATTGCCTGCGTAATAAATATATCTACTGTGCATGAGCATTAACCTCTGCAAAAATATCATGAGAATATGTAGCACATGGACTTGTAAACATTAGTGGCAGCTGCACTGATATATAAGTGCACAATGAAATGACTCCAAAGTAGCTATAATGTCCTATCATGGCAGGCTTGGTGAATGCCAATGCATTTACATGATCAAAGAGACAAATGAATTGGCTTTAAATGTATCATTAGTTGTAAGCTTCACAATTTGTTATAAGTGACACTGGCCTTCAATGTCATGTAGATTAAAGCACATTAAAACTATGGCGAAAGCCATAGCTTCAAGATATTTATATAGGTCTGAGCATTGGGTGGGAATAAATAGTTTCAGAGAATTGCACACATTTTAGATCTATCCTCATAGCAAAAATTAGGGTAAATGTGCCATGTGACCAGCATAAAGACTCCATGATATCTACTTTACACAATTATAGGTTATAAGGCATTCTACAGGAGAGGGAGGTAGTATAAATGTTACATTAAGTTGAGATTCTAAAATGTGATTTCCCAGCAGTAACCCTAATAAATAACCAAGTGTTCTTAAACATCCCTTAGGCATACTTTTTAATCGAATATTTCCACTTCTAAGGATACATGATTCTTATACCATGTGTTTAGAAGACCATTTGAGTTATCTGCAAAGAAGAAAAATTAGAACCCATATTGTGTGCAACAACAACAGAAGAACAAATAAACATTTAAAGGATTTCCAGCAGCGGTAATACTTGGAATTTTCAAAGAATATTTAATGACTTTGGATAATACTTTAAAACAGAAAATAAATAAAAACAAGATATAAAATTGTATTGCCAATTTTATAGGAAAAATATGTATCTATATTTAAAGATATGGAAAGAAATACAAAAAATATTAACAATACCTTCAAGTATTTGGGAAAATTATTTTCTATAAACTTTTAGTATTTTTCAATTTTTATAAAAAGTATTACTGTACTTAAATTTATCATAAATATTTTCTAAATAAGAAAAATATTGAAGGACACATCCAATGAAGTAGCGATAAACAACCCTTCTGAGGCTACTAGGATCTCTTTTCTATCTATCTTCGAAACAATTACATTGATTTTCTTTCTTTTAAAGTAGCGTTTTATTAAGGAGTCCTCTTAGAGCTTCCCATTCCTCTATAGTGTGGATGAGAGCTAAAGAGAGATTTTCCAAGATTGGAATTATCCTGAAAATAGGTTTTGGAAGGCAGGGATCTTGTCCTTTATTAAATCATCCCACTAAATATTCATTCAAATCGCCATTATTCCATGTGGCTTTTTCAGGTAGATAAACGTATAAACATCACATTAGCAACGTTTCCTGACCTGAAATCTGCCTCAGGTCAACTCAGGGCTACTGAGTAGACTAAGAACAGGATACTTTTTGCCTTTTCATTACCGTTTACAGAGGATACTTGCAGACATGACTTGTGGACATTAGCACCCAAGTACCTGCTCATCATTTCTATTTTGAAATACACCACATGCTGCAAAATTAAATGGCTAAAACTCTATTTATGAGCCTCCTGGAATACTGCTACTCAGTGTTCTAATTATAAACCTGGATACTGTTTTGACTTTTCCTCTCTAACCTTGCAAATAACAATCTGCCAGTCTTGTAGATTTTCAGTCTATATAGGTCTTTAACCCATTCACTGCCCTCAATCATTTCTGTCATTGCCCTGGTCCAGGCTTCCATCATTTTTTTTTTTTTTTTCATCTAGTTTGGTCCAATAGCCTCCTAAGAGTTCTCTCAATACTTAGGGCCCACGCACTTATTTCTGACAATCCATTCTCACATTGCAGACAAAGTCACATTTGTAAAACCCTGCTCTTGTCATGTCACCTCCCTACAGATAACTCATGACCTTTAAGATAAACCTAAAGGTCTCAGCACAGCCTTGAATTCCCTTCATGATCTTGTCCCTGCTTCCCTCTTCAGTCTCACCTTTCTCCATCCTCCTCTGTCTCTTCACATGCTCCTATTGCTCTCACTACTGTTAAGATTCTACCATGTTTCTTCTTACCTCCTGGCCTCAGCACATGGTTTTCCTTCTGTGCAAAAGTCTCTTCTCCCTCCTTTCTGGCCCCCATGTCTACTCTCTTCACCTAGACAAGCCCTGGTAGCTCCCACTTTCCACTGAGGTCTTGTCTTCGAGCCCTGGATTCCTCTAGATTTTGTTAGGTACCCTACTTGCTTCCTTTCATTTCATCCTTCCCTACCTCAAAAATGAGACCTGTCCCATTGTGCTGTTATTGCAGAATAATTACTTGTTTTCTCCATTGGACGGAATGCTCTGTGAGGGCTGGAAGGGTGTCTGCCATATTCAATGTGATATCTCCAGGGAATAGCTTATTCTTCATAAATAGCTAGTTGATTTTAATGATGTTTTTATGATATTTTAATGTGTGAATAAACAAAAGAAGTGTTAACATTTTTCCTATTTAATAGGTCAAACACTAATCCTTAGTGTTTATTTGTGAATGTAAGGACATTCTTAGAAATTAAACATCCTCATAATGATGATGATGATGATGGCTACAACTTCGTAGTGCTTATTGAATCCTTCTTTGTTCTAAGTATTTAACATGTATTACTTCATTTAATCCTTCCAGCAACCCTAGAAGTAGGTGTTATTATGGACATTTTACACATGAGAATACTGAGGCACTGAAAGTTTAGTTTTTCTCACAGCCACACAGCTAATAAATGGTTATATTAGGATTCTGAGGCCACATAATATATGAACTCTACGTTTTTTTTTTTTTTTTTTTTGAACTCTACGTTTTGAAATGATTTCTATAGTAGATGCATATTTTTATTTTTATAGTATTTCATTGCAGTCTCAGGTCAGTGGTGAATTGAGAAGGGGGGAAGTCTTCCACACAATCATTCATGGAACCAGGCTGATAGAAGTTCTGCAAAACTTAAATGCCTGGTTTCCAATATTAACCTAAAAGGGACATCAAGACAATGGAAAAACAAAGCTTTATGGGACAGATAAATGCCTCATATTACTTCTGTTCACAATTACTTGCCAAGAACTCGGAGCAAAGAATGTTGAGAAATATGCTCATGGAGAAAGGAAATAGACATTTTTGATAAATAATTTGCAGTCTGTATTACAGGGGCTGAGGCTATATTTGAACCCAGACAATATGGCTCCAGAGCCCAATTCTTAAGACTCTATAAACCTTCTCTAACAGGAATGTGCCTTATCTATTTAATTCATCTCCTAATTAGATGTATTTAGTATGTCTTAAAGCTGTATGTTCTCTGCTTAAGAAAATATAGATTATATGCATTTTTTAGGTTTGGACAGACTTCTGTTCCTTGTATGTTTACATAGAAAGTAGTTGGCATATGTCGTTCTGAATATCTAACAGAAAGGATTGGTAATGTTATTGCCAAGACTATCTGCAACTCAGGTGACTATATGTTTGTAACTACAATAATTATATATTTAATTATGTACAAGCATGTTCCATTCCCCTAAGGACATTTGGCTAAATATAACAAGAAAAACAGTTGGCCAAATTTAATAACATTATTATTTGACACCTATAAATTATGGTTTAAGGGACAGATCTATAGGCAAATTTTAATTGCATAAAAGTTAACTAATATTAGTTGAAGAAAATCTGAGAGTTGTTTTCCCTGGGTATCACAAGGGGAAAAGATTATCAGAAAGTAAGAAAAAAAATCAGTACAACTGATGGATGTCTGACATAAAGTGGAGTATCAAAGGAATTCTCTGGAAATTGTAATTCACTTAACCTAAAGTCTGTTGTAAGAAACTTAAAATTTGAAAAAAAAAATTACCAACCTAAAATATTCCTCTGAGAAGCTTGGCCATTTGGAATAAATAGGTAATTTGATAAATTAATGCATGGCATAATTTTGGTTAAAGAGGTTGCAGAAGTATGGCTCTGTAATCTGTACCAGTTAATATACCAGCAAAGTGAATTACCCCAAAACTTGGTCTCTTGAAACAATGATTTTGTTTTGGACATGATTTTGTGGACAAGGATTAGGAATTTGGGAGGCACTCACTGGGCAGTTCTTGCTTGAGTCTCTTCTGTCATTGTAGTCAGATGTCCACCGAGAGTGCAGTCATCTGAAGGCTCAACCGGATTGAGCATCCAAGGTGGTTCACTCACATGGCTCACAATGGATGCTGTCTTTTCACTGAAACCTCAGCTGAGCTGTTCTCTGAAGTACTTATGTGTGGGCTCATCAGCATGGCAGTGCCAGGGTGGTCAGTTTTCTTATACAGAGGCTGGCTTTCTCCAAATCAAACATCTCAAAAATGAGGGAAGCTGCATGATTTTTTTTATGATCTAGAGTTATAAGTCACACAGAATCACATCTGTTGCATTTTATTTGCCACAAGTAAACCACAAAGGTCTGTCCTCATTAAAGAGGAGGAGACATAGGGCCTACCTCTCAAAGGAAGAAGAATCAAATAAACTGGGGACATGGTTTAAAACAACCACAAATTTGGATTCTAATACCAAATTTATTAATAATAATATTATTATTAATACTATTTTAGGGAAGAGTGGTAGAGGGCTAAGTAAGTCAGAATAGATTTTTGACAATAGCTCTATAGTCAATAAATTTTCCCTAAATTCTAAACATCCACATACCTCTATTCATAAAAATATTTTCTTTTATTAAAATTTAATTTTTCATTCATATTATATAAAGTATGGATAAAGATGACATACTGAACAGATTATTTAAAGTTGCCTTTTTTTTTTTAACAGTAAGCCCTATTCTTTTTCAAATTAACTTTATTTCCTCAGAGATGATTCCTCTGTATGGATTCAAAGCACAGTTCATGCAATTATTTTTATATTTCTTACTTCTTCAAATTTTATGCGAATCACTTCTTGGCCTTTAGACTAAGATGAAATATAAACTGTGACTCTTTATTTCTTATTAACAAGTTGCAGATTTGGGTCTCTCGGTTCACTCTTTTACATAAGAAGCAAGCAGATGTCAAGTTTTACTATTGACTACTATGATGTCTGAATAAAATGGACACATACAGCATATCATAGAAAAGAGAGATAATGTAATGTATATAGATGACTCCGTTTGGTCATGAAGAACTGGGAATGAGTAGTTTTGAGATAATGGCACTGACTGATAGCCAATATCAGAGCTTATTATAAACCACAGCAATAACAACCCTTCTCCCTCCAAGTGTATTTTGTATGATTGACAGATAATTTTCAACAATTATTTGATTAATACAAAATTATTTCATATAGTTTGTCCCTTTAAAAAATATTCCTATGAATATTATATTAGCTATGAATAATAAATGAATATTTCTATGAAAGTAGCTAAATCAACTGGAGGTTTGGGTGGTGGTCTAAGAGGAAAAGATGCTAAAATGCTAAAATAAAATGTTCTTTGGGAGCATAATTGATGGTCCCATCACTTATTAACACCTTCTTGAATAACGTTTAGGTTAATATCTGTCACAATCTTCTATTAAGACTATGAAGTAATCTCTTAACAGAAAAATAGGTCTGTTTGGAGCAGATTTAAAACTTACTCTTATGAGAACTCCAATCTTGCTCATATTGCCAATGAATATTAATTGACTGCATAGTGTATGTCAGACACAATTCTAGAATGGAGCTATATTAGTGCAAACACACACAATTGAATATGTAATCAGTCAAGTGGTGTTATGAAGAAAAATAAAATAGAAGAAAGTATAATGAAATATAGAGAAAGGGTAAGGTATATTAATTTAGATACAATGATTAGAGAGTGCCTCTCAAATAAGATAGCATTTAGCAGAGACAAAAACCAGTGAGAAAGACATGTGGCTAATCTCATAGAAGAATTCCCCAGCTCTAACCTTGTTATCATCTTTATTTGAAGATTAGAGATGGTTTAAGGAGATATGTATGGGTGCCAAGTTGACAAGGGGTAAACTTGTGATGGTTATTTTGTGTGCCAACTTGACTGGGCTATGAAACTCTCAGATAGATGGTAAAACTATTTCTGGGTGTATGTGTCTGAGAGGGTATTTCTGCAGGAGATTAGCATTTGGCTCAGTAGACTGAGTAAAAAAGATCTGTTCTCATCAATATAAGTAGGCATCATCCAATCCATTGAGGGCCCCAATAGAGCAAAAATTTGAGGAAGGGCTAATTCTCTCTTTCTGTTCTTGGGCAGGCATATCCATCTTCTCCTGACCTTGGACAATGGAGCTCCTGGCCCTGTAGTCTTCCAACTTTGGGATGTACACCACTACCTCCACCCTCCCTGGTTCTCAGGCTTTCAGACTAGGATTAGGAATCATGCCATCTCTTCCTCTGGTTCTTGGTCTCCATTGTCACGGGGGCCAATACCCATACTCTCTCTCCCTCTCCCTTTCTCTCTTTCTCTCTCTGCCCCCATATCTATCTAACTTTTTCTATCTATCTATCTCTCTATTTACCCATATTCCAATGGTTCTGTTCTCTGGAGAACCCTAACAAATCTCCTCTGTACGATATTTTTCCATGGATGTACTTTCTTGATGTCCAATAAATTAATTTTGTTTTATGATTCTCTACTCAATGATCAACTTTTAAAATGCTAATGAAGAGGCCTTATTCCTAGACCATTTTACATTTGCAGGCTTTCCTCCCAGACCATTCTCAGCTATTATCATTAGATGAGAGCAGGAATTAGTATTAACCAAACCAAACCAAACAAAAATAACATAAACGTCTTCACAGTATTCCAATGATAGAAAAGATTAAGCATCACTGTCCTAATCCATAAACCACATCCAAATTAGAAATTCAAAGAATATTAGTGTGCCTGGATCTGTTCCAACTATTGTTTAGGGGAGAAAATGGAAACCCAGAGAAGGCAAGTGTCTTGATCGGGAACACAGGGCCGACCGCTACAGCCAATCTTTTTCAAGGAAATAAGAAGAGGAAAAGAGGAGTGCCCATGTCCTTGTCAGAGTGCTGATGGGTGAAAGAAAGGGGGGGGATTGGAAAGGAATCTGGGAGGTTTCTGGGGTTTTGAATGGCATCATCATCTGGAAACCTGGTCCTTGGCTAGGGACCCCATCCCCTTGAGAGGTAGCTGGATAAAAATGGAAAAGTCTTGCCTTTGGGAACCACTGTGATCCAGTTCCATGAAAAGATGAGCTGTCCTCTCCTCTGAATAAAGATCAGTTAATTTCTTAAATTGCCTTGCTTCTCTTCTCTCTCTTTCTCTTCCTTTACTTTCTTATGATTTTTTTTTTCACTTTTATGCTCTTTTTATAACATTTTAAAGTGAGGGTTTTGGAAATAGTACAAAATTCACACCAATACATACATTTCAGTACATGGTGCCTATTGAATGAAATAATGTTGAAATTGTTTTGATTGACAAGAAAAATTTCACCATAATTTTTATCCTTTCACTCTTGGCTCAAACATTTCTAATATTTGTTGATAAAATCTGTAGTTTTTGACCCACTTGATAACTGATAAATTATCACTCACAATATTTAGTTCATTCACAGTAACTAAATCACTGTCAGGTGGTTTACTTATCATCCTGGCTGCTGGTAGAATTTTTTTTTCTTTATAATTAAGATTAAAAATTTTCATCAAAATATATTTAGACAATGGCCTCTCTTCAATGTTCTTGTTCATGATATTTGCTAAGCTGCATCAATATGTAGCTCTGGATTTTTTTTTTTTTTTTTGAAATCCCAATAAAGTTTTTTTTTTCCTTAAAAAATAAATTATTTGATTATTGCATCTTATTTTTGTTCTTATTTTGGGCTTTTGTCTTTTATGTCTTCTATCTGTGTTTGACCTCTCTCATTTTTTTTTCTTTTTCTCTTATACAATTTTCCTCTGAGGCCTGGTTGAATTTCTTGAGTTTAACTTCTACAAATCACTTTTCTATTATATCTTAATTGTTTTTTTTGCACCCCATCATAGTTTCAATTAAGCAATCATATTTTTCTTTCTCATGAAATGTTTTCTGATTTCATATTGTTCCTGTTTCGCATTTCCTTCCTCCATGTAAAGAGATAAAATATTATCTCAGATCTTAATGAGATCATATAGCTTCTAATATTTTGTAGATGTTTTGATTCTGTCATGTGGTTTTTCATTTTACAGTAAATCTATTTTATTGAATCAGTTCCTCTAAGTATTCAGGAATGTCCCCTTGTCTTGACATATCTTTTTATAGAACTGGTAGTATTTTTTTTTTCTTTTAATTTTGATGCACAGTTAGAAAGAAACTTTCTGTTTGTATCTGCTGCTAGAGAAGGAAGAAACTCTGCCATATTGGGTTTCTAAAATGTTTATTGAGACCACATCCTGTCCTTTTTCCTCACAGAGACAGTGAACAGTCTTCTCTCATCGTTAGCTATGCTCAGATCCTGGCCACATTGTTCCTGCAGGAAAACTTTGGCAGTGAGGGGAGGGTCAGAAAAATGACCCCAGTGCTCTCTTGTGTAACAATGCTGAGGAAGATGGGGAGGTGACTACTGCTAGACACTAGGCTGAGCACTTGCCCTGTTATTAATAATAAACTCTCACAACAGATCTATGATACAGATATAAATACATTCTCTTTACATTTTATATGTGACAAAACTGAGGTATAGGAATTTTTAATATTTTCTCCTAAGACCAAAGAGCTATTGAGTGAAGAATCTGGACTGAACCCAAGTTCTTACCCAATACACCATTTCCCCCTGTTTATTATTTAATTAAAAGCCTTTGGAGCTGAGAGCATGAGACTATCATCCTTCCTCTTTATGTCAGCAAGGAAAGTTTCTCTCCATTTTATATTCTGCTAGCCACTCCCATGGATCTCTCACAAGAGTAAAAGGAGAGAACCAAATTGGAGAAAAACGTCTTTCCCAGAAAGAAATACTCTTTGATTTGTGCAAAAGAATAATAGCCACTCAACTATCAGCTTATCTGTTTATCTGACTTCCAAATCATAGGTCTATGCCCTTTTTAACAACATTGGAAACTTGAATTCCTGGCATTCTAAAGGTATGACTTCCAAACTGTTTAACACATAGTTCCTTTCAAAAATGTTGGTGAGAAAATAACATTTAAAAAATATAAAGACTGACTATATAAAGTTTAAATGCTTCTAAGCTCTTCATTTCAAGGCTTTAAGAAACTTAAATATGCATCATTATTCCATAGGATTAACTACTGTTAGGTGATACTATTACCATTTTCAAAGGATTTTAAGTGGTTGTATATTGACCATCATGTAACTATTGCGAATCGGAGCATTGTGAAATTTATAAAGCGGCAGATCGTAAAAGCATTTGTCAACCAGCATACCAACACACAGTGGTTCCATCAAGATTTTTGGAATAAAAAATAGTAAAAACTAATTGTTAGCTAAGTGGGACATAAATAAAATAGATAAAAAAACTGGAAAATGAACAACATGGAATATAGTAGCCAAGTGGTTTATTTGAGAAAAGGATGACTTCTGGAATATTTGAGCAAGAGTATTTATTTTTTATGGCTCTCAACACCTACATGAGTGCTTTGTCCATAGGAAATGCTCACTAAACACTTCCTCAAAAGGTGATGAAATAGTACCATAATCAGGGTGTGGAGAAAGATAAGACAGAATGCAGCATTGATTTTTACAATTACCATCTGGAGAGATACAAGTAAGAATGTCACCAAGACAGTAAGTTGGCATTTGAACTCCCCATGATAATAGGTTTTTTGCTTAAGTAAAACTTAAGCACCCTTTTCACATATAGTAAAATCACGTCCTTCAAAAAATTATATCTGAAAGTATCTTGGAAATAAAAGGGGTAAAAAAGTATAATGTATTATTATTCATAGACATATCCAGATTTGAGTATTTAAGTGAAAAATTTTATGTGTTTATTTTAAACGCTGCATTAAAAATTTTTAACATTATAATCACAATATTATACATATATGAAGTATTTCCACCCCTTTTGTTTTACAAAGACATGCATATTTCATTTAAGTCACATATTTTCAGCAGTCCATCTATTGAAAACACTACTGTTATGCAGTAGAAATCAGACATTTTGTGATATAGTTCACGGGGATTATTTCTTGTGAAATAAGAAGTAATAATTATCAGAACATATTATCCCTCGAGCAGGGTAAGGAATATTTGCATTTATGGGTGTTTGGGCATAGGAGTGTCTGTGAGAAAATACATAGCCAGTTGACAACTTTCGAATGTTTATATTTGGCCATGAAGCACTTTCAAACTCTTGTTCCAAACTCAACTAATCACCTCACCACCAACCTATATTAATTACTGGCCTTCTCTCTGAGACTGGTACTACAATCACCACCAGGCAGGCTTTGCATTCCCACCTCATTCCCACCCCCTGGGTTATCCTCACCATACTCATCCAACAAGTGCTAAGTTCTATCAGTCTCACTGTGGTGGTATCTCCATCATCAGTCATTTCTTTTCTTTTTTTATGCTACACATTTTCATTTTAATAAAAATACAAAGGAGCAAATCTGTATTCTTCTACTTATTGACTCAGTTCATATTTCCAAATCAATTCTTTTAATTACCAATTGTTTATTTTTCTCCTTTTTGTTAAAAATTATATTAGTAATATTTTTTTTTTTTCAATTTCCTCTGCTGGTACTCTTGGCCAGGCTTTTATTTTTTTTTATTTTTTGCATGTGTGTATATTTGCATAATAATAACTTTATGGTGATTTCATGCCATTAGACTGTATGTAGTGTGAGACTCAAAGTCATGTTAATATCAGACATAGTTTAATAAGATAGGGGTGTCGATTGTACCTTCCTGCTTTATCTGAACAAAATAATAATTTTTGAATATCTCATCCAAAAGTTACAACCTCCCCAAATATGACCTCCAGGCCTATTCAATTGCAGAACAAATGGAATGCAAATATAAAGGGGTATGACTTCATCTTTGTTCACTTCATCATAGCATAGAACACAGCTCTTGGCCTATGCCTGGTCATATATAAGAAACACTCAATAAGTATTTGTGGATATGAACTAGAACTTATTTTGTGAACAAGTTTAATACATATGTTGTATTATAGTTTCTGAACACTGTAGTTAAAAACCAACTTCACATAAAGCTATACGGGGAACATATGAAAATAAAGACACGATATAATTTTGAGCTTTAAATTACCTATTTCTACTGAAAATATAACACCTGAAAGAATACAGAAAAACCAATTTGAAAATTATATTAAAGATGTACAAGAGTTGTCCAGATTCCATATACCTGTACATATTCCATAAATTAAATGATGCAAATAACATTAGTAAATAATTCTTTTTTTTTTTTTTTTTTTTTGAGACAGAGTCTCACTCTCTTGCCTGGGCTAGAGTGCCATGTCATCAGCCTAGCTCACAGCAGCCTCAAACTCCTGGGCTCAAGCAATCCTCCTGTCTCGGCCTCCAGAGTAGCTGGGACTACAAGCATGTGCCACCATGCCTGGCTAATTTTTCTATTAATATTTTTAGTTGTCCATATGATTTCTTTCTTTTTTTTTTTTTTTTTTAGTAGAGACAGGGTATCACTCTTGCTCAGGCTGGTCTCGAACTCCTGTCCTGGAGCCATCCACCCGCCTTGGCCTCCCAGAGTGCTAGGATTACAAGCATGAGCCACAGTGCCTGGCCTAATAATTCTTGAGTATATTATCACTGAACATATATTTCTGGTTACACAATAATCACATAGCTATATTAATTCCAAAATTAAGGCTTTCCTCTATCATGCCATTGCCCCCAAATGTCTGTTACCAGTGGAATATCACTATTGCATTAGAAGGGCTCAATGAATATGTTGTTTTCAAAATTTATTTTATTATTTTTAATAATCTTAATGAGAGAAAGAGTTTTAGAGTCTGATAGTCTGGCTTCAATTCTCAGGCTGCCAGCTAGCTGTGTGATCTTAGGGAAGTCATTCAAGTTCTGTAAATTTGAATTTCCTCTTCTCTATGTAAGGATAGTAACAATGCCTGCTTCATACCTACATTGTGAGGATAGAATAAAATCATGCTTGAAAGAGGAAAACCAGAAAGAGCTGCCCAAGTGGTGATTAAGGTGTAACTTTCTCAGTTATTTTCAGAATTGTTAGAATTTTAACAATCTCTCATCTTATATTTAATATGACAAAGTACGTAAGTAAAAGTGAATGAGACTGTGGGCCATAGACAGTCTCTTGTCCAACTCTGTCTCCTCCTGCACCCAAAAGTTTGTCTCCGTTTAAGGATAAACACTTCCTGAATGTGTATTATGTGTCAAGCAATGTGGTCAAGACTGGAGGATTAAAAGAAACAGTGTTTTCCCCCTAGTGCTTAGAGTCTAGTAGAAGAGGGACACATAACAAGTTAATCTCAATAAAGGAAGCACTAAAACAATGTATTGCACACGGTGTTTAGACATGTTGAGTGGCATAGGATGGCATTTCACTTAGCTTTTGTGATTAGAAATGCTCCTAAAAATGACAACTGCATTGAATTGCTGACTAATACTTCAGTTATTATGGTGACGGCCTGTAGGGCTTTCTAGGCAGAAGATCCAGCAATAACATAGGTGTAGAAGTGTGGCTCAGTATGCAGTGGGAATGAACCTGCAAGTTCCTTATTATGTGAAAATCAATGTGAAACAAAGACCAGTCAAAAACAAGGCTGGGAAGAAAAAGATACCAAGTCATAGAGGTATTTTGAGCTTACCATTTGTCCTCTGCAGAGTGTGGGACAAGTGAAAGAATAATCTACTCAGATTAGAGTTGTAGTTAGATCCCTGAGTTAGCAGGTGTGAAATATATGAAAATGGACAGACCTGAGACTGAGAAAATTAAGAATGGTGCTACCAGGATTAAAAGTCTCTGGGTTGATCACTTGGCTTCAAATCCTAACTCCAATACTTTCTAGCAAGGAAATTTAAAAAACAATTTACTTAACCTCTAGGAGCATTAGTTTCATTATTTGAAAAAAGTATATGATAGTTAATATTGTCTGTCTCTGATTGGGCCCCCATGAAGAAAGCATTTGGCCCAAAACCTGGCACATAGCAAAGACTCAATAAATACTATTAGTTAGTAACCCTATAGCATTGGTTTAAACATATCATTAAAGTGTTTTTTTAATTAAAAAGTAACTGCATAATTATCCTATAACTAGGTAGAGAAAAAAATTGATTAACATTTTTTTTTTTCTTCATTAGATTGACTGGTTGTGTTGGCATTTGAAAACTGTGGCCCAACTCTGTTTAAGGCAATTTGGCTAAGATTAAAAAGTGCAGAAAAGAAGGATTAAAAAAGAATATTTAAACTTTATATGGTACATTTAAGATATGCACTAGATCAATAGCATTAGAGAAAAACTTGTGAATTTTTTGTCAAAACTTTTCTTAGTGCTATTTTAAAATTGTAAATTCATAATTTATAATTATAAAATTTATGGGGCATAAAATGACATTATAATTTATAAGTATAAGGTGGAATAATTAAATCAAGGTAGTTAACATAACCACCACCTGAAATACTTAACATTTTTTGTGGTGAAGACATTTGAGATTTACTCTCTTAGCAATTTTGAAATGTATGATGCTCTAATATTAACTATATTCACCATGCTGTGAAATACAACTAATAAAAAGGAAAATAAAATACATACTCTTCCCATCTACTTGAGATTTTGTACCTCTGACCATGATCTTCCAATCCCTCTCACCCTCCAATCTCTGTAACAACCATTCTATTCTCTGCTTCTGTGAGTTCAATTGTTTTAGATTCCACATAGAAGTGAGAACATGTGGTATTTGTCTTTCTCTGCCTGACATTTCACTTAGCATTATTTTCGCCAATTCAATCTATGTTTTTGCAAAAGACAGAATTTCATTCATTTTTAAGGCTGAATATTATTCCATTGTATATACATACTGCATTTTCTTTAACCATACATTTGTTGATGGACACTTAGGTTGATTCTATAATTTGGCTATTGTGAATAATGTTGCAATGAACATGGGGGTGTAGACATCTCATCAACAGACTGATTTAAAATCTTTTGGGTAAATACCCAGAAGTGGAATTGCTGAATCATAAGGTAATTCTATTTTAAGTTTTACAAGGAACTTCCATACAGTTTCCTATAATGGTTGTACTAATTTATATTACTACCAACAGTGTACTGGGTTCCCTTTTTATTCCACATCCTCTCCAACACTTGTTATTGTTTTGTCTTTTTGATAAAAACTATTCTGACAGGTGTGAAGTGATATTTCATTGAGATTTTAATTTGCATTTCCCTAATGGTTAGTGATGTTGAGTATTTTTTCATGTATCTGTTGACAAAGTAACTCACAATAGGAAACTGCTATAGGAACTCTCGCTACTGTCCTGCTAGGGGAAGTTTCCAAACACGCTGGCAGGGTATTTCCCCCTGTAAATTTACTGTACCTTCAGTTTTGTGGCAGAGAATTGCTTTTTTTAAAACTACATGTATGTAAGTACTTCTCATCTTCTGGGTTCTTTATGCCCTCACTTTTTCCACAAATCAAATTTTGAGCAAATTGGCTATGTTTCTCATATAGTGAAACATTGTGATTTTTTCAAAAAAATACGATAAGTCCTTGGCATTTTAAAGCACTGGTGAGTAATAAGAAGATAGTCTCTGTTTTCTTGAGTTTTCTTTACAATTGGATTGGGACAAATGTCCCTTACTGTGAACTTTTAAAAGGCAAATTTTATGTCTACAAACCTTTGTATTTGTCTCTATCTGATATTAGCAAGATTGGAGACTCAATAAATATTTGACAAATAAATGTTTGCAAACCAATGGGTAAAGTGCTATCACAGAAGTAGGGGTACAGAAGGTAAGAAACATTTCCAAATAGGAAAACTGTGAAAGCTTTACTAAAGAGATCGCATGTTAGTTGAGCCTTGACTCATAAGGAATTCAGTAGGAGAAGTGGGTGGACAGAGAATGCCAGAATAGCATAAGCAAAGACATCCAAATGGGATAAAACATGATATCATGTTTAGGTATCAGTAGCACAAAAATAGATAGAAGAACATTACAAAAGAATAACCTGGTAATGTAGAACGAGATCAACTGTGGTTGCTCTTTAAGAGATGGCTAAGATCGGACTTTTTTCTCCTGTCAAAGAGAAGTTGTGTTTTAAAGAGGAGCAGAGCCTGATCTGTTTTGTACTTTAAGATGATGACTTTGCTCAGAAACCAGAAACCAGGAACAAAATAGACAACTGTGCAATGGAAAGTTCTCTATCATGCAACACACACCCACCCACACACCCACACACACAGAGACACAACACATACCTACATTACTAGATTTACAAAAAAAAAAAAAAAAAGTGGTTCCTAAGTAAATGAATTAAATAGCATAGAACAGAATTCATGGGTTTGAACACCCAAATCAAGCAACATTGGTTAAATGACATGTTTTTTATCTATAAAATAAAGTCAATGCTCAATCTTTCATTTTTTTTTAACCATAGGAAAGAATGTTGTGAATGATGCTGCCCTAGGAAAGGCAGATTATGTTCATTTTCCAATGTCCTTATTGTAATAATGCTACAGTTTTCATTCCCATCCATAAAATATATTAGAAGGCAAGTATATTAGAGGAGATTAGTATATAAATAACTTCACACTGTCTCTAGTCTTTCTATTTTTTTCCAGTGTAGTCCAATACTTTTATAGGTATTAGTAGAAAGAAAATATTCTTTGCACTTCATAGGTGATTAGGAAATACTATTGTTCCTTGCCTGAGAACCATTACTTTATAGTACTAAAATGAAAAAAATATATATATTTTAGGGGAAACCCAATTTCTCTTTTTATTTGATTACTGAAAAAATTCTATTTCCTGAAAGCACTAGGCAACATTTTAAGAGTAATCCCTCTGCTCAGAATGAAACTGGGTATCCCAGGTCCCAATAGCAGTTCAGCTTCATTTTCAAGGTCCTTGCCCAAATTCCTGGATTCTTGAATCAAATATAGTCATCTTGAACTAATATTTTTCATCCAAGTGGGTAGATACCAAAATTAAAATACTTATAATAAGCATGATATTATCGATAATTTTGTCTCATATGTTTTTCTGGTTTTCTGAAAATAGGAAGAGTGATTTTTTTTCTGAGGGGGGAGAAAACAAACAAAAAAAAATGTATATTGGAGCCAAAAGCCTTATTTGCTGTGAAAATTGCAAATGTTTGCCTGGAGCAAATATGTGAAAATTTGCAATTTGTTGTAGGTGTGGAATTTTGCTATTTTTCACAGTGGAAGAACTGTTCTGTGTAGTTTGCTTTTTCCCCCCTAAATGTGTGAATTCTCGGAGAAATTCTGAGATCTACGCATTTTGATGCCAAAGATGGCAGGTGAACAATTACTTTTAACAATAACACAAAATTCTGCTATGAAACTCAATGAAATAATTTTTTTCAAAGTTGAATGGTTAGGATAAAGAGGAGTCCCAATGTTGTGTTGGGCTTTCACCTAGTATAAAAGTTCTGTATTAATGTATAATAATACTTTTACTCAGGAGTATATTGATATGTAAAATAAAAGATATGAAAGGTAGGTAGATTAAAATCATTCAAGCTTTTATGATTTGTAATAAGGAACCTGCAATTGTTATATTTGCAATCTTATATATGCAAAATAAGATTCATATGCCATATAAAATAGAATCAATTTATAAAACACAAATGTTTCACAATTTCAAAATTATATAATAATAAAAACTCCTAGTTACTTAACTATGTAATATATTTTTTAAATTTAGAATCGAAGGTAGATGTCTTGCAGCTAGATAAAATAAATTAATTGTCCAGGAAAACAGAAATGTAGTAATTATGATATGAAATATAGTCATGTGTCACTTAATGATGAGGATACATTGTGAAATACATGGTTAGGTGATTTTGTCCTCCTGCTGACATCATATAGTCTACTTACACAAACATAGATGGTATAGGCTACTACATACCTAGGCTATATGGGATAGCCTATTGCTCCTAGGCTACAAACCTGTGTAGCATGTTATTGTTCTAAACACACTAGGCAATTGTAACACAATGGTAAGTATTTGTGCATCTAAACATATCTAAATATATAAAAGATACAGCAAAAATACAATATGAAAGATAAGAAATGGTACACATTTATAAGGCACTTAGCATGAATGGTGCTTGCAAAACTAGAAGTTGCTCTGGGTGAGTGAGTGAGTAAGTGATGAATGAATATAAAGGCCTAGTACATTACTGTATAATAATGTAGACTTTATAAATACTGTACACTGAGGCTACACTTAATTTATAAATAAAGTGATTTCACTATGACTTTACAATGGCTATGATGTCACTAGGTGATAGGAATTTTGAGCTTCATTATAATCTTATGGGACCATTGTCATATACGAGGTCTGCTGTTGACTGCAATGTTAGTGTGTAGTACATGACTATATATACAGTTGACCTTTGAACAATGCAGGGCATAAGGGCACCAACCTCCATGCAGTCGAAAATCCACATAGAACTTTTTACTCCCAAACTTCTAATAGCCTACTGTTGACTAGAAGTCTTACCAATAACATAAATGGTCTATTAATACATATTTTGTATGTTATATATATTATATACTGTATTCTTAGAAGAAAGAAATCTAGAGAAAATAAAATATTATTAAAAATAATAAGAAAGAGAAAATATATTTACTATTCATCAAGTGGAAGTGGATCATAAAGGGCTTCATCCTCATCCTCTTCACATATTGAGTGGGCTGAAGAGGAGGAAGAAGAGGAGGGACTTGTGGCATAGATGGGAAGAAAATTTGCATATAAGCAGATCTCTAAAGTTCAAATCCATGTTGCTCAAGGGTCAACTATATTTGATCTTTGGCTTGGTTTCCTGACATCAGGCTCCTAAAATCCTTGGAATCTCTAAGGATTATAAGACAGTAATAAGGTAATAAGAGAGTCTTGTATGCTATATGATGACTGGTGCCTGACAGCATCCAGGTAGCTTCAGGAGGCAGCTGGTCAAGAGATAATTAGAGGGTTGGAGGCGGGTGGATCATTTGAGCTCAGGAGTTCGGGACCAGCCTGAACAAGAGCAAGACCCCATCTCTACTAAAAAATAGAAAGAAATTATATGGATAACTAAAAATATATATACAAAAAGTTAGCCGGGCGTGGTGGCGAGTGCCTGTAGTCCCAGCTACTCGGGAGGCTGAGGCAGGATTGCTTGAGCCCAGGAATTTGAGGCTGCTGTGAGCTAGGCTGACACCACGGCACTGTAGCCCGGGCAACAGAGTGAGGCTCTGTCTCAAAAAACAAAAAAAAGAAAGAAAGAAAAAAAAAAAAAAATAGAGGGTTGGAACTTTTAGCACCACCCTCACAATCTCCAGGGAGGGGAGAGACGCTGAAAGTCTAGTCGATCACCAGTGGCCAATGATTTAATCAGTCAATTATGCTTATGTAATGAAGCTTCCATAAAAACTCCAAAGAACTGAGTTGTGAGGGCTTCTGAATAGCTGAACATGTAGAGGTTTCTGGAGGGTGGTACGCAAGAGAGGGCATGGAGGCTCCGCACCCCTTTCCCTAGACCTCGCCCTATCTCACGGTTCATCTGTATCTTTTGTAATATCCTTTATAATAAATGGGTAAATGTAAGTAAAATGTTTCCCTGAGTTCTGTGAGCTGCTGTAGTAAATTAATCAAACCTAAGGAGGGAGTTGTGGGAACTCCACTTTATACCTGGTGGGTAACAAACAGAGTTCACAACCTGGGGCTTGCGATTGGCATCTGCAGTGGGAGGCAGTCTTGTGGGACTGAGCCCTCCGCCTGTGGGATCTGAAGTTATCTCCAGATAGATAGTGTCAAAACTGAATTAAATTAGTGAACACCCAGCTAGTATCTGTTGGAGAATCAGCTGCAGGATTGCTTGGTGGGGAGAAATCCTCACATATTTGCTGGTGATCAGAGGTCATGGAAATATTGAGTGGAGAGTAGGAAAAACAGCTTATTTTGTTCCTAAATCCTTTCAGTAATACTCTATTTCCTTCTGGTCAATGTGATACTATGACTACCATGTTCCTTCTGTGTATGGTGTTTTTTTAAGAAAAATTGTGAAATAATTGCACTGTCTTTGTTGTCCCTCCCTAGGTGATGCCTGCCTAGATTTGCCACTGAGAAGGAAGGCAGATTGCCCCATTCCTGTCCTCCTTCACATGAAGTTTTCTGTCCCATTTCTCATGCCATCAGGGACACCTTCCTTTTAAGCTATAAAATTATAATTAGCTTCTTTCATTAAGTAACCTGTGTTTTCACAGATTTCCCAGAGCACTCTCTCTTTTTTTTTCCTAGGTAATATATGCCTTTTAGAGTTCTTCCAAAGGAAATGTAGGACAATATATTTCTTTGGGTCAGTGGAATTCTCTCACAGGCAGAAAGCAAGCCTAGATGGTTTGTTTCAGAGTTACCCAATTAATCTACTCGATCAAAGTATTAATTAACAATATAGTATGTGTATAAGAGTCTAAAAGGCTAGCTTATCATTTGAATTAGTGCATAGGTTGCCTTTTATTTTTCAAGTATCAAAATCACTAAAAACTGAAAAACTTTGCAGACTATTTCTGTATCTCCCTAGTCTTCCTTGGAATGCTACATGAAGTTATTTTTGGTTTGCTTTAGTTTAAGTAAGATTCAGTAACTTCAAAGCTTTTCATAATATCGTATAACCTTAACATTGGTACCTGGTTTTCCTCATGTGTGGTTGAGACTTGGAAAACATATTTATCTCTCCATGGGACTGTGGAGAAAATCCACTATTAAGTGATTCTCAGCATATGTGCATAGGGTAAAAAATGGTGGAGAAGTGAACAGGGATTCATCTCTTTAGAGCTATGCTAAAATTTTCTTCCTTTTGAAATAGTAGTCTAACTAAAAATAATAATTGAAAACAACTTTAGTCAAAATCAATTTTGAGAGATTATTTATAAAGCTAAACATCACTTATAATGTAAGTTAATGCTAATAAAAATAAAACAATTTACAATTAATGTATATATATATATATATATATAAATAATCTTCTCCTTAAAAAGAAACAAAAATCACAACTGGAGGGTTTATTGCTGTGTTTTTTATTGTGGAGAATGCTTCTTGAAGTTTAATTCTTTAGTGAATTTCATTTATAGATCACCCTTCCAGCTAAGCTTTCTACTCACCAATAAGCACCGAGGAATGTCTCCTCTCTCTGTCCAGATCATATTGCTACCCCTTTTTCTTATCTGCCCAATTAGCTTTATAGGCCTTAGCTACCACCAGCCTAACTACCTTGGAGCTCCTAGATGAAAGTTCCTTATCCTAGGCTGTTCTATTCATCAGGAATCTAGCAAAACTTAGGTTTGAATAGTTTCCTATGAAACACCTCCCACTCAACTGATTTGTGGTTCCTAATGAACCATAAGCTGATGGACAATTATTCATTTGGCTGAGGCTCATGGAACATTTAAAGAGTAGTCGGGATCTCACAAGGCTGCATATGTGACTTCCATTTAAGTTTAGATGCAAGCTTTTTGACATGAGCAAGAAATATAACAAGACTTTAAATGGAATCACCATGAAAGAGCAACTTTGAGTTGAAATCTCATGTTCCCTGTGATTGGTGTTCAGATAAACCAAAAAATAATAAGGGCAACAATTTCTAACATTCAGAAAAGCAACGATGAGTTGCATTAAATAGAAACTTTCCCAGTTTTAAACCATCACCATCGTGTATTATGACTAGGAAGGAACTGCATTTTTTGAAACCTTAATCAACATGATTTTTTTATATTTGCAAAAGTTTGGACTCATATTTTACTTTACTTAAAATCCAAACATCCAGAAATAAAAGATGGCAATGGAACTTTTTTTCTTAAACAGAGCAAGAATATAGCTTTCTAAATTTGTGATTTTAAAAAATGCCATTTAGGCTTAATAAGCATATCTAGGCACACTTTTTTCTAAGTACCTATTAAATACTTCTGCACAATTCACTGTCAGGTAAATAGATGATCAGAAATCTTCCTAAGACAGGAGGATGTATGTTTCGTAATTGAAGACATTAATTGAAAAATGTATCGACTGGTGTTTAGCATCATCTAACTCAGCATGTACAGTTAGAGTGTGAAGCACAAAGATGAACACAGAGAAAAGCCATAGGCAGCACCTATTAGATATGTAATGGGCTACCCCGAGGCATCTCTTTCCAACCCAGGTGTGCCATCAATATGACAAGTTTCCAGATGCAGCTATAAGCTAAGATTTGCACACAGGTGCTTGATCTTATCAGCTAAGAATGAGGATTTTTATGTGGTTATTGTTGTTGTTCTGTTTTCTTCACTATTGGAGATGAGGACACTACTATTTTTTAAGACTATGTGGCCAAATAACTATTGTAAATTTAGACTTACTGCCGGTGAAATTTACTAACTATAATAAAATGTTTCCTATTGATGGATAAATTGAAAAACTTAAAGCTTACTTCACTAAGATCTCCCTGACTCCCACCCTCTGCCACTATTAAATGCCAATACTAAGTAATAGTGTGTGTCACAGTGAGCAACAACTTTAAAAAAGATGATGGAGAACAAAAGGAAGAAGAAAGGAACTGAAAAGTGACACACGCACACACACACACACACACACACACAAAATGCCAATTTTGTTTCTTCTTTTTTATTTCATCTTATTACAGGGGTACAAATGTTCAGGTTACATATATTGCCTTTGTCTCACCCAAGTGAGAACTTCAAGTGTGTCCATCCCCCAGACAGTGCGCACTGCACACATTAGGTGTGAATATACCCATCGCCTCCTCCCCCACATCTGCCCAACACCCGATGAATGTTACTACTATATGTGCACATAAGTGTTGATCAGTTAATACCAATTTGATGGTGAGTACATGTGGTGCTTGTTTTTCCATTCTTTGAATACTTCACTTAGTAGAATGGGCTCCAGCTCTGCCCAGGATAGATGGCCAACAAACATATGAAAAAATGCTCAACATCTCTAATCATCAGGGAAATGCAAATAAAAACCACTATGAGATATCACCTAACTCCAGTGAGAATGGCCTTTATCAAAAAGTCCCCCCCAAAAAAATACTGGCATGGATGTGGAGAGATAGGAACACTCATATACTGCTGATGGGACTGCAAACTGGTGGAACCTCTATGGAAAATAGTATGGAGATACCTCAAAGAGATACAAGTAGAACTACCATTTGATCCAGTTTTTTGTTTCTTTTCAAATATTTGTTCTGACATGCCATAGGGCTTAATCTGTGGAATAAAATCTACCTTTATGCAGAAGTAATATATGATATAGATATGGATAGTTTGCTTCAGGACACAGTGATTTTTTTCTTTATATTTTTATTTGGGGAAAAATATGCTTTTTACTAGACTTGGTAATACTAACTTGACTATTTTTCACCATATAACTGGCTTAATATTTAATGGAAGCCTAAGAAATTGTCATTTTTTTCAGATAAAAATATGGTCACATATTGGCGATTTCATATAGATTAACTAACTTCTGGGTAGTGTGGTTTTCTGTTAAGAGGGAGGCACTGGACAATGAGCAAAATGGGAGTTGGCTGACAGTTTTATTTTTGAGCTGTTACAGTATTTTCCAACATCATGGGTGTCCAGGTCTCATCAAAGGTAATTGTGAACATTTTTCAGTTAATGCAAATTCTTTTATTTTCTTTTAACACCTCATACTTTATAACTTAGAATATCCATAAAAAAGGTAAACCAAAAATATCTTAAGAAAACCATTTACTTTTGCTATCCTTATAATGCCAAAGTTGCGATATTATATGACTACACAAAATTTAAATTTATTTGTGCCATCGGAGAAGGATAAAAAAATTAATTTTGCCTTAAAAATATTACAATAATTTATACCCTTCCATTATATGTAGAAACAAATTGTTTTCCTTCAATAGTACTTTGATGACATTTTATATTAATAAATTTGAAAAATGGAGATTTTGCACTTGGAAATTGGGAAATGTTTAATACACAAGAAGAAAAATATCTTTAAAAAATAAAGCTATGAATGAGAATCTCCATATGTTAGCTACTTAATGTGGTGTAAATAATTTTTGAATTTCTAGGTTGAGTCAAATCCAAAGGTCCAGAGAATTGACCAATCAAAAAATAAAATAAATAAAAAAAGACAAAGAAGAAGAAAGAAAAACAAGGATCTCAGGTCCTGTATTATATTGTACTCATTCAGTGAAAAATAAATGGTCAAAATTAAAAATAAAAAAACCTGTATCTGTATATTCAAATACTATTTTTTAATAATTCACCTTTGAGACTGTTTTAGTATTAAAAAGAATTTGCTTTAAGAAATTATTTCTTAAGACCACTCTCTAAGCTCTCAAAATAGTCCATAGGAATCCCCTTCCTTGTCACTCTCATGTTCTGGAGGCTGTGTACCCAAATAGCACGTATGATGAAGAGTGTGGGTGAGCCTTTGAGCCTAGTCTGCTCTGCTTTATAGACTTGACCTCATTTAAAGAGGCAATAGCTGCCAATAAGAAACAAACAAGTCGAATTCAATCCAGACTCAGTCATGAAGAGACCAGAAAACACCTCTGAAGCTACATGTCCCTCAGTCCTATTCTGAGGACAAAGACCCAGGGAACAATTATAAACATGGAAAGGCCAAGGAGAAAGCCCCTATTCCTAGCTGTGCATCTTTCCTCTTTGTATCAGCCTGGCTTCCTGAGTGCCGAAAAAGTGTCTTAATATTCCATGTGGCATCATGAATAAAACTGTACTGTTAAGAAAGAAGATTAAACAAGTATAGAGCATGCAAATAGTTCTTTGCAGCCGTTGTATCTTTTAACAATAATAATAATTTTGAGGAATACTAGTATCCCCCATAATAATGAGGGCATTGAAACCAAGGGGATGACTTCCTTTACCCAGGATCTTGCAGAGATTAAGTGGTGAACCTAAGATTTCAACTCAAATCCTGTGACTCCAAATTTGCAGTTCTTTCTATGCTGTTCTAATGTCTCTCTAATTAATCCATTGACACTGAGAAGGTAAAAGATGGATAAAGATTTACGTGCTGATTGCTAAAATTACCTGGGGAACTTCAAAATATTAAAAAAGATTTCTAAACTCAAGCTTTAGGTACTATATTTGGAAAAAAATCTAGGGTTTTGTAAGGTGTCTGCATTTTTTCTTTTAAGTTTTCTCTAAGTAAGGCCACTGCTCATCCAGATTTGGGAACTTCTTTAAAGTATTGAAACGGCTTTAAAGAATTTACAAGAATATTTGCATTTTCCAAGTGAGAAAATAAATCTTTTCAAAGAAACATTTCTACTTAGAATTTTTGCATTATGTAGATGGTTTGTGAAGGTATTTTGAGGAAGGGGCACTTCCTGGCACCTCTGAAATCATGACATGAACAAAGATACTTACTGTGCTTTCTCGAAACTGTACCCTTACTTAGATAGTGCATGCATGGACCCTGATTAAATCTTAGATTTGAAAAATGAGTCAGTAGGCTGCTTATCAACTTTGGTAGAACACAGAATACAAGAAAAACAAAGCTGTTTCAAATATTAGCTACATCTCTGTTAGTTGCGTGGACTTGGGAAACAGATTTAGCCTTTCTGGGTCTTAGTTTGTGTATGCATTAAACATACATATTCATATGTTTCTCATTGGGCTGTCCCAAGAACAAAACAAGCCGTTGTTCAGTGTTTGGCCTACTAGATGCACAACTAGCATTCATTTTAAAAGGATATAGTCTTTGTGCAGTAACTATTTGAACAACAACAACTTCCTATTTGTTCATGTATTATATTTCGTCTTGTGTTCCATTTTTCTTAAAAGATGCTGTGAAAAATAACTTTCTATGAACAAATTTGGTAAAAACTGAAGAACTCCTTTTCATTGATAGATTCATAATACATAAGTTGAAAATCTTGAAGTGCTGCATGAAAAATGACTTTAACCCATCATTTCTATAAACCTATGTAGCTATGGGAGACCTTTTCCTTATGGGACACCTACTAATATCCTGGAAATGATGTCCCCAAAAAACACACTTTGGGAAAATATCTTCCTTTTATTACTAATGTTGTAACAACATGTACAATTTTGTGCTTGGCAAATTGAGACAGTGTAAAATGAAACTTCAGGGTGTAGAATTTAATTATAAGTAGGTAGTATAACCACGTTGTAATGAACTAGCAGAAGGGAAGTCCATCTATATTATGAGATCCTATGTACAGCTATGATGTAGCCACTTTTCTCCTGTTTGCATGTAGGTATGGATATGTACGTATGTGTTTGTATGAGTATGTCTTCATATGCGTGTGTGTGAATTTCTGTGTATGCGTAGAATTAAGAATGTCTTTATGTAATTACTATATCAATTTGTGAATGATGTATGAAATGTAATTCCCTATGCAATAAAAAGGATTTATAATCACTGCTATGCTGTTTTACTCTTTATCCTATATGATAAATATAGACTTACTAAGCTTAGAAAGCCCATTAATTTAAATATCAGATCTAAGCACAAATTTAAAATAAGGTCTTTTAAACTCTATTCTATTTTCCCACATTCTCTCCTACTCCTCAGAGTTTACCCCCACTGGCTGGTATTTTCTCAGATAACCAGTTTATTTACAAAAAAACCAAAGAACTGAAAATTATGTTGTACACAAAGCAATATTTAGGTTCTTTCAACATTTGAGGCAAAGCAACAAGAGGGTTGATTTCCTCCAAGACCAACTTAGGGTCATGCTTGTTTGTTTTCCTTTACATGGGCACTCCAGCTTTCCTTAACGTCCAATTTGCTTTCAATCAGTAGGTATTTAAACTTCAGGAGAAATCCAGCCAAAATAAGCCATCCCTTTGCCAGGCCCAAAGTCTACTTTCCTCCTACTCTCTCTGGGTTTCCTCTTATAACTTTACCCTTCACTTAGTTCCACGGAACTTGCCTGGGCCTTCCAAGGGACAGTTAACTTTAGGGAGTTATTACCCATTTCAATCAAAGTGGCAGAGTCACTATTCCTGGACAAGAAGGTAATTGCTGGCAGAAAACTGAACACAGAACACAAGCAGAACAAGCCCTCTTCTTATTTTGGTCTTGTTCATCGTGGCTTTCTACTGATTCTGAAGACCTAGGTAGCCAGGGGCAACTCCTTGTCCACGACACGCGCACACACACACACACACACACACACACCACACACATACTCTCTCTTTTTCTCTCTCTCCCTATTTTATACACACACAAACACAATGAATGCACATAATACAGACGTGATCAAATTCACAATGTAAGAAAATCATTTTACATGGTAGTTTTAGGCCTACCTGAAACTGTGGAAAGCAAGTGCAGCTACCATTTAAGGACACACTGCTCCATGTTCCTTCCTTTTATCCCATTTTCCAAGCAATATGTCCAGATTTACCCACACCCCCATCAGTCTCCAAAACCCAAGTCCTGCGCTTTCTCTTTTCTGAACACAAACCTTAATAAAAAGGACTGTTACCCATGCAGTCAATTAAATAGTACTGAAGACACTTTAACTCCCTGGAATTGGAGCATCTAACTGAAGGTGCCTTGGTTTTAGTCCCTGATTTCCCCCCTCTGGCACCCCTTTCGTTTAACAGGCACCCAACTCACCCATGGCAATCATGAGCCACAGAATTTAGGCGTGAGAAACCTTCCCTCAAGACATCCAAAAATGATTTTTTCTCATATCAAGAGCCCTTTAAAATTCTTTTTTAAAATAACACTTTGAAAAAAATAACATCTGTTTAAATCCTTTTATCATGATTTAAACACATTTTCAGTTATCACATTTTTTTTTCTTATTTTTTTTTTCCTTTTTTTTAAACTTCTTTTTATACCTGTTACCATGGACACAATGTTGCTTGCCTCAGAGTCTAATTAAAATGGTTACTTGCTCAGCCAGGGAATTAGAGAATAATCACATGATGGGGGAGTGGCTTCAAAATCTGAGGAAACTACTGTGTAGGGTCTCTTGACAGAAATGTTTCTCCTCTATCACAATCCTCTTTCCATTTTACAAGGAATATTTTGGACAATAAATTCCTAAAAAGACCCAACATATACTGTTCAGAAGCTGTTTTGCAGATTTTAATCCTCCATGCCTCTGGTCTTTGGGTAGGTTTCCATGGATTATAAAGCAAGGATCTGATATCTGCATATGTGAGGAGGGGAAGGGGAAAATTCCTTTCTTACTAAATTACTAAATATGTGATATTGGGTCAAAAGTAGAATTAAAAAAATGTATTGACAAAGTAAGTCCCTTTGTTTCAATTCATCTTCCCATAAAATCATGCTTCATCTCTTTTTATACAGTGGATTCCCTCATTTTGGACTAAATAGTTTTGTTGTTTTGGTTAAGAGAAAAGTCAAATACTTTAAATGGTCAAAGCCTTTGCTTAAATTTAATTGTGATAATGGGTTTGTCTAATACATCATCATGGAAGCATGTATATGAAACTAGATAAGTCAGAAAGAATTTCTTTTATTCTTCAGTAATAGTGCTTCTTTTAAGAGCACACCATCAACAAAGTTGACTATCTGGCTGCTCAGAATAGATGATACTAATGCAGAAAGCTTCCACAGTTTTCTAGCAAAAGTAAAAGTACAGTATTTAAAATTTCCAGGAATGGAGAGACTTTACTATTTTATTTATTTTTCACAGCCCATTCACTTTTGCAATTTTTTTTTTTATCATGTACCATCACATGCCATATGTATAGTACTTTACTTGCCCAGTATCTTATTAGAGAGACTTGACAGGTGTTTTGAACATTATTTGACGTGAACTCCCATCTCTTGAAATCTATCATGAGTTTACCATGAGCTTTACCTCATAATATGTTTTGATTAATCTATATTATATTGTTACTAAATAAACTTCACAGAAATATGGAATTCCATTGATCAGCAATGCAGTAACAAGTAGTGGCAAAGCAAGTGGGAAGTGGACCAGATGGTGTGGCAGGAAGTAGGAACTCAAGGGTAATCTTAGGTGCTAATAAACTTCAAGACACCTTGTTGAACCATCATACACCCTCTCTAATACAAAAGGGGTGGGTCCATGGTCTCTAATTTCCTTCCACCTCCAACATCCTGTGATAGTTCAATTTTCTAGCAACATCTACTAATAAATCAGTCCCTCTCAAACTGCCAATGACTTGGGCTGGGAATTCAGTGTCACATTTCCCTGAAGGATAATCATACTCAAAGGTTTGGAGAATTAGTTATGTGAGAGTGCAGAAGGAAATTTTCTAGTAGACAAAGCAGAATCTCCATGAATTTTATGATGAACTATGGGATTTTACAAAACTGATTTGATTATAGTAGGCAGTTTTGGGTTCTAACCCCAAATCCCCAAATGTCCAATTCCTTTGTCATTAAGGTAACTTAAATGGAACATTTTCGGGCTTTTTAGAGCTAAGATTTGGCCCTGTGGGAAGTACTTTGATAGTCTACCGTTGCCAAATATATTCTATAAGACTTCAGTTGGTAAATATCTGTTTGGCTAACTTTATTTGAGTTTGACTCATTTGTATTTCCCATCAAAACTGGTGGTTTTCCATTGAAACACATTGCTTATGCCTTTAGACAGATATTTAATGTTACTGAAAATAAGAAACTAACTTACCAAAGCCACAGTTTTTACATTGAGCTATAGGAAAAAAGAGAGACACAAAAATAAAATTTACTTTTCATTTAACACCTAAATTGTTTCTCCTTTGACCATTCTGCTGACTGTTTCATCAAACAATATACCAATGCCTGAATGAATAATCCCTGGTCTCTCCCACACATAGCTGAGAACCCACAGAGGCAGGAAAGGTCTCTGTAAGGATGCCAAATGACTCTGGCTTAACTAAGGGACCAAAAAGGCAAATATTTCCAGAAAACCAAGGTTGACCTTAACCTTGGTACTTTGAGAATCAATTTTAAAACGTGAACAGAATTTGATTCACTTATTTCTAAATCTATTCTTGGATGGTTAATAAGGACATAGGAATATGGAAAAGTAATATATCACCTATATTTTCTTGGTGATATTAAACATATACTATATTCTTATTTAATTAATCACTTTGGTATGTTTAAGTTTCACATTTAAATTAAGATGAATTCAAACTTTTGAAAATTAAATTTAGTATAGTTTCAAAGCAAAAGGCCATGCCAAATCTAAAAGGTGCTATAATTCACTTAAGGGTCCTTCCAATTTAAATAGTATTCATTAATTGTAAAACAATATTTAGTAAGCTCTATGTGCCAGGTGCTGTTTTATGTGGTTTAGATACAGTGAGGAACAAAAGAGACAAGGACTATTCTCTCATGGAGTGTGTATTGAGAGAGACAGGTGATAAATAAAAAAATAGGTAATTTCAGAGAACAATAGTATTTGTGAAAAAAATAAAAATAAGTTTGACAAAGCTCTGTTTCTTTAGCTTGGAAGTTTGTGAAGGTGAAATTTAAGTTGGTAATGGAATGACAAAGGGAAGCAGAGCTTGTGAAAGTCTGAGAAGGGGAATCCCAGGGCCCTGAAAGTCAGGGTCAGGACTTTGAATTTCTCTGTATTAGGTGGGATGTTGCTGGAGGATTCCAGGCAGTGGAGTGACAGAATGATCACATTTATATCAGCCAATGTCCACTCATCAGTCAGATCTCAGTCCCAAATATCACTTCCTCCAGGAAGCCTTCCTTAGTCAACTAGGATCCTCTGTTAGATGTTCTCAGGGCACCGAAACACTTTCCTCAATTGCATTTGGCACATTATAACATTTGATTTATTTGTCTGCTTATTTTAGTAAATCTCTCTTTTCCACTAGACTCTGAGATTCATGAAATTAGGAACTTTGCCCTTGTTCATCTTGTATACCCCTGCTCCTAGCACAGTATCTCAACAAGCATCTGTTGAGAAAACAGATGAACCATAAATTAGTAAATGAATCACAGATTAAGTGAAAGAATTCATGATTTGGAATTTTAGGAAGTAGTAATATTGAATACTTCATAGGCATTGAAAAATACAAAGAAATTTAGGTAAGCTCATTTCTTCTTCTTTAATATGCCTGAGTTATCATGAGGAAAGATAGTCCGAAAGTAAAAACCAAATCAGCCTTGGTCTTGAGCCAAGGGCACAGATATAGATGGCATTGATATTGTTTTTTTTTTTCCTATTCATTTCTTGGTGACCAGATTCATCAGACAATAATTTTCAAAGAACCTATGTTTAACTACAAACTCAGTATGTCCCATATCTATCTGCCTGGAATGATTTTACTCTTTGTTTAGATTAACAAATCTCTGATATTTCCAAGTGGATCTAGAAAAGATGGGATAACATATTATACTTGCCCTTTCTTTCTTTATAGTTGGTGAGTCTATATTGCTGTAGGAACAGTTCTTCTCATTTAGTGGACAAAGAATCTGTTCTTAATTCCACTCTCATAGGTAGGAAAACAAAGACTTTAGCCAGACTAAGATGCAGAGGCAACTGGCCCTACAGTAATAAAGAACATGGTAAGAGCTAGAATGCATGGTGGAAGCACAGAGGAGGGATATAGAGGGTCGTTTGAGATGAGACAGATGTTAGACCATGCAAAGTCTTGCGGATGAAAGATTTTCATCTGTATCCCCAAAACAATGGAATGTTACAGAGGAAGAGAATGGGAGAGATAATGATATTGTCAACTTCTTATTTTTAAAACACTAGGAAAGCCCCAGTGATGAAAGAGAAAGGGGAATATGCTAAATAAATATTTAAGAGGCAAAAGCTGTTGGTCTTAGTAATATGTTGGGTGGAAGTGGGAGTAAGGGCAGTGTCAAGAATGACCACTAGATTTCTTCTGAACTGAATTAGATGGCAGTGCCCTTGACTGAGATAAGGGTGGTGGGAGAAAAACAAATTTGATGAGTTTGGTTTTTTTTTTTGGTTTTGGTTTTTTGACATGATGAAATTGAGTTCCCTCTGAAACTCAATTGTAAGATTGAAATAAACAGTTAGATAGAAGGAGCTAGAATTCAGAAGAAAGTAATAGAGATCCACATTTGAAAGACATTGGCTTACGGATAATAATTAAAAGATGTTTTCCTAAATAAAACTTCCCAGGAAGAAAGAATACAGGGAGATGAGGGCCTGGCTTTTTCTTGATGAACTTTAGAAAGAATTAAATCCGCCAAATAAGCCTGCCAAGGAGATAAAGAAGAAGGTAAACCAGGAAACTGTGTTGTCATACAAGCAAGAGGAAGAGAATGAGCCAGTTTTGATATAGTTTTAAAATTTTTCATCTATTTAATAAATATATACTAAGTACTGTAATATGATATTACTATAGTCCTGGAGATTCAAAGAAAAGTAAAACACAGCTTTAATAAAAACCTAAGCAGTTCTCTTAAGACAATCAAGTTTGAAAAAAGCAAAGTTGATACCAACATAATCAAATCAAAATGATTATTGATTAAATGTAATGAATTAAATAAAACAGATACATTTTATTTCACGTGATTTCTCCATCTTTTTATTTGAGAATGCATTATTTGACCAATAAAGAGAAGATTGTAGCTTAAGAAAACATTATACTACTTTGACCTTTTTGATATTCTATTTTTTGATTGGCTGGATTGGAATATCTTATCATGTCCATCCAAGTAAGGGCAAGACTGTAAACACTATGAACTTGACTAGTCAGCCAATCAAATTAAAGAGTGCTGTAAAGGTCAAAGCAATCCAAAATGCTACTATAATTTACATAACATATGTGTAGCATTACAAGTCCAATATTTCATCTTTCAGACAAGGATTGAACAAGAACATAAAAAGGCATAACCGTGAATGCATTCCCCTGACAATAGTAGAAGTGGAAAATATTCTTTGAAGAAAATTTTCTTGAGATTTCCAAAATTGTTACCAAATTAAAAAAAAATAATTAGTTATTAATAAGAGTGGGTTCAAGGCAAAAAGTAAGATATAGGAAGCACACAGAGAAGTCCCAAGAAAAAGGCAGTGAGGCAAGGGATAAATTGGTCTCTAAGTTGGGAGACCTAGTTTCTAGTCCCTATTATGCTACTAACAAGTTATGAGACTTGAAAGAGGTATTCGATTTCTGGATACTCTTTTCTTATTCATGAAGGAAGAAATACATTCATAATTATTGATTTCAATAATGCTAGGAGCACAGTGTGTCATTCTTCTTTGCCCTCACGTTTGTCTAAAGATCTACATTTATATAGAAGATATATGGTATGGGTATAATGCCCATAATCTTAATGATTATGAGTCCCTAAATTCTGGTTAGAAAAATAGTTAAAGATTCAACAGCAAGGTAGCAGGAGACTCTACACATTGGTGCTAAAAATGACAATTGACTCAGGTTAAAAAAATTTTAAATCAGCTTCAAAAACCTGCCTAAATATTGCAGGAAAAATGTAGCTGCTGCTATTCCATTCCTTTTGCTTTACTTTTTCTAGGCAGAATGTAATCTGTTGATTTTTCCATCCTTTCCATGCAAATATTGATATTGAAATAAACATTTATTAAAATGTTGAGAAGGCAGGAAATGGAAGTGGATTTAGTATAAATTTTTAAAAACTTATACTTTCTAGGTCAATCATAGAAATATTAAAGACTAAAAATTCAAAAGTAACTTGGAATATCATAAGTTATGCTGATGCTGGAGTTAAGGTTCAGAGGAATAATACATTTTCCTTGAAAAGTTACTTAACTTTACGTGCTCATAATTTCTCAAGCCAAATCAAGAGTGAAAGTATTGAGCAATAAATGAGAGAATCCAGTCAGCTGTTTTTACCAAACAAAATTGTGAAAAAAGGACACTTAAAATTACACACCTCTTTCCAATTACTGAAAATGACTATCTGGTGAACAATAAATACTTTACAAATGTTTAATACATGTGAGACAAAATAGATTTGCAAGAGAATATTCAGAATCTCTTCTTGGTCTTTTTATTTTGCATTAAATATATTGTGTTTTGAAAGTGAATAAGCAAATGTGGTCATTTTAAAGTTTGTGATTATTTCTCATGCAATATTATATCTATTGTACTAGAGGATGATCTTAGTACTTCAGTCTTTACAACTGAAATAATTTCTTTCAAAAACTGTAGAAAGTATCTACAGAATTTCTAAAATGTAAAAATTAAAACAGTTGAAATAAAAGAAGTTTACCTACAGTAAGATGTATATATGGAAGCATATTTAAAAGGGAATAGAAAATAATCTCTAGCAAATGAATTTTTAAGAATTGCTTGGCATGACTGTTTTCTGTGATTTTAGGAAAAGAAACATCTTTGACTCACTCAGTTAATGAAGAGTTGGAGTAACCAGTGAAAAGATGACTAATGCATTAAATATTAATACTTTTCAAAATACAGAGGACCTTTGAGATGATCCAGTAGTGCAATTATTTTATTTTACAGATGAATACACTGAAACAGGGAGAAGCTATGTGACTTGTTCAAAGTCTCACATCTTATTAGTTGCAGAGTTCAAAATATTCCTAAGACTTCATATGTCACTCAGGATAAAACATGATTACAATGGCCTCCAAAGCAGTGCCAGTCAGGGTCCTAGCATGAATTTGATGGTACATGCAAGGGTTTACCTGAGAAGAGTTCAATAATGGGTCTGTTTACAGAGGTGTAGGTAGGGTTAGAGAAACGAATGATGACAGTAAAACATCCAGACAATAACAGTAATGAGAAGCCTCTATTACTCCTAGATTTGAAAGGAAAAGGGGAATGAAACATTGTTGCTAGAGTTCATAGAAAGCTTGGGGCCATGGATGAAGGACCATCTGACAGAAGGATCTGACTGGATTTACAATCACTGATAGAACTGAGGCAATGCAGGGAGAAGGCAGGGGTGGAGGAAATACTCCATTCTCCATTTTTCTTTCTTCCAACTTCCTGTGGTGCCTCCATTTGGGAAAATCAAGTCAAGGTTATGGGGGCCTAAGTGATGCAGTCCATAGAGGTCAGCCTCCCAGGACTCAGAGCATCAAGGAGAAAGCTGGCAAAAGGATCTGAGATGTGTAAATGGCACATGGCTCCTCAGGACAATGATTCTTATGCCCTGTTTTATCATTTTACCATCTATTAAACCTGTACAGAAAAACTCCAAAGCCATTTCAACTGAACTGATTAATTACTCCATACGTAGGTATGTATTGGTTATCATTGCTTGAGATACACTGGCAAATGGGCATGTTGGTGTCTTTATAAAGTTGGGCTTCAGTCCCAACTTATAAATATGGGCTTCAGTCCCATGTGGATGTTCCATGATGTCTGGAACACTAGTCAGCATGCTTTCTCATTCCCCTCAGTGACTATTTTCATTCTTCCTCAGACTCATCGTATTTCTGACCAAACTCCTGCCCATCTTGCCAACAAAAGATTTTACCACCTTGTTCACAGAGAAAATAGAAGTTATCAGATGGAACCAGGGGAAGCTGTGAGCCAAGAGGAAAGATGGATTTGGGACTAGTTCTTGCTGGTTGCCATAACAAATTATCACAAGTTTAGTGGCTTAAAACAACACAAATTTATTAGATAACTGCTCTGTGGTTCAAAAGGCAAACATGGGTCTCACTAGGCTGAAATCAAGGTGTCAGCAGGGCCCAGTTCTTTTCTGGAGGCTCTGGATAAGAATCTGTGACCTTGGCTTTTCCAGCTTCTAGAGGCAACCTGCATTCCTTTGCTTGTGGTTCCCTTTCTCCATCTTCAAAGTGAGACAGTGCATCTCTCTGAGCCTTCTCTCACTAACCACAGCTAGGAAAGGTCTACTTTTAAGGATTCATATAATTAGCGTGGGCCCACCTTGATAATCCAGGATAATCTTTCATTTCAAGGCCTGTATTCATGTATGCTCCATCACCTTTTTCCTAAAAGGTAACATATTAATATTTGCAGGTTCCATGGGATAAGGGCATGGAACTCTTTGAGGGGCCATTATGCTGCTTACCACAGGTTTGGAGAACACATTGCATTGTGTTTTCCACAATTTTCTTCAAATTTCTCTCTAAATGTGCAGCATGTTTCTCCTTTATAGTCGAACTTATGAAATGTTTTCTCTATTCTCAGTCTTCATTCTTATTCACTTCTAAAACCAAAATAATTCAGACTAGCAACTTAACACTCCCTGAAACAGATTCTTTCAAAGTTATTAAGGTCTTCTCTTTGCTAATAAACCAAAGGAACATTTTCAGTTCTTATATAATTGCATTGGGTATTATTAACCTACCTTCCTTAAAATGCCCTTTACTCTTGACTTTCTTGATTTTTCTATTACCTTTTCTTTCAGCTCCTTCTCAATCTCCATTAAGATTGTTTCTTCCTCTATTCATTCATAAATATTTTTACTTTTGCTCTAACGACCCATATATGATATGAGATATTTCACAAACTTGGTGTACAAAAGATGCACACTTTTATTTCCTACTAAAGATCCACTGACCCAACTCAGCTTGATGTTTGATATCACCCTCTTGTGGTCTTCTACATTTCCATTTCCTGCCTAATCCAGAATTGCATAAGGATTAATATTTGTTGAATAATCATGTGTATGATATTTTCATATAAATAACTTCATTTTCTTTTGGTTTGTTTCTTCTTTTTTCCCCCTCTTCTGTTGGGAGAGAAGAAGAATCAAAATGAGATTTTAGGTAAAATCTCAACCACTCCCAATTTTTACCCTTCAGGGGATGTTCTGTCTCTAAGAATGGAGTAGACGTGGAGGTGAATAGGGTTAGGAATTATGGCCCCTGTCTTCAGTTGAGACACTCAAGAATGTGGATGGAATGCACACTCTGGGAAGAACACTGGGACTTTAGCTCTCAGGTATGGCTTTGTTAGTAAACCTCCCCAGCTTCAGTTCTGAATAACCATAAAAGAAGTTTTCTCCTTACTTTGCATGGAGCATGCAATAGAAGTAGAGACAGTAAGGTCCTGAAACCTTTGGGGAACTATGTGGCGAGGAAGCACCTGCCCACCCTGCACAGAAGCCCTCCAAGGCAAGGTCTACCTTCTACCTCCTCACAACTTGCCCTCTCACTTGCTTGCTCTTCTCTCTCTCTTCCTGCCCCCATTTCCCTTTCATTTGTTCTCTCTCTTTGTTATCTCCTTCATTTTTCCTCATTTCCCCTCTCTTCTCCTCCCACTTTTTCTCGTTTCCCTGCTCTTTCTTTTTCGCTCTCTCCTCTTTCTCCTTTTCTGAGAAAAGATTCAGTTTTGGTTAGCATTCGGTATGAGTCTTGCTTCCTCTGACCTGGTAAAGCCATCCTGACTATGAAGTTCATCCAGCAGTAGGGTAACTCCTTTAAAAAACGCAGAATAATGACAGGACTAAGCGACCCCAAAAGCTGCACTGTCAGGGGCTGACGAGCCAACTGGATAACTTAACTTGAATTGAACATTTTAAAAATATGTGCTCCTCATCTGGAAAACATATCAAATTTCTAGTAAAATGTTTTAATATTACTTGGTTATATGTTAGAGGATTTAATATTTCTTACGTATTTTGTGTGGATAGCATGAAAACCCAAACCAAATAAAACATAGTGAAAAGCCTACACTGAACTGTTGAAATGCAAATCTATAGCTTTTCTCTTTCAACAGAGGCATTTGAAGAAGCTATTTCCAAACTACACTTGTGATTTGGCCCTGACCATTATAATTAAGGAAGCCATCCCTAAAGCAAAAATCCGTCACCTTTATTATATTTTTATCTCTTCATAGAATTTTTTCATGCTTAGAAAACACCTTCTATGTTTAATGTCTGTCTCCTCCATCTTTAAAGAAAGATGCCTGGAAGGAAGGAAATTGTCATATTTCCTGCTATGTCCCTGTCACCTAGTATAGTGCCTGGCCCATGACAGAGATGTACAAGTTAAGATCACCCTCCAGTACTCAATCTGAAAGCTTCTGGCAGGAATCTGAATGAAATGGATGTTTCATGAGGTCTTCATGAGTTGACAAAGTGAATGGGAGTGAGAAAAGGGGAGAAATTTATTGAGAGTTCATCAGAAAAACATCATCGTTTCAGTAGAAGTCAAGACTCAAAATGCTGATTCTATACTTCCTAATATGCAACAATTCAGCATTTAAGAAACTTACAAATGGCAGATGCTTCCTTCATACCCCTGAAAGCCACTTGGCTTGTCATAGAGAGAAATGAAAAAAAGAAAAGTTATTTATTTGTACATTTTCTACAACAGTAAACTTTGTATTTTTTTATTTTTTCATTCTTACATATATACTATAAAAATAGTTCTTATCAAGTATAAGGTGCACTATTAGACTGGAGGATTACACATACCTTCACCCTTTAGAGAGTGTGATATTTTGGAAACATTCTCTTAAACCTGATCTTTTTATATACTTAACTTGAATGGTTGAGTTCCTGTTTCTAGAGGCCCAAAGAAGTACTATGGCCCTGAAGGTCCTGCTAAGGCCCCCATCCTCATTTTGCTTTTGTCAATTTCTTAAACTCCAAACTGTCTTAAACATCATAGAGCACATGCTGTTTCCCCAGACAGGAGACTCTCTCTTCAAATCTCTGCTAGCTAACTCTTGCTATTTCTTCAGATCTTAAATACTCATAATTGCTTAAGGAAAAATGGACTTGTCCTCCCTCACTAGATCAAATATGTTATGATACACTCCCAGTTTACTACGCAAATTCCTATTTTACACACAGTGGCTCTTTTATGTTTATTACTGTGATTGTTTGACCAATGTCTGTCTCTACCGCTAGTTTGAAAGCTCCAAGTGGACATAGAGAGTGCTGAAAAAATATGTGTTTGGAGAATGTGTAAGTGCAAAACTACCAGGTTGTATCCACTAACTGTAGATCCTGTGAATGCTGCTCAGCTTGAAATTCTAGATTTAGTCCATTTAACAGCAACAATTCAAAGGCAACCAAAAAACCAAAAGCCGAAAACAAATAAATCTCTTATGATAGACATCTTACATCATGTCATAGTTCAGAGAGTAGATTTTTAATTTTGTCATGAATATTTGGTCTTATATAAATATGGCAATGGTCTGTATCATATATCTGTTATTCAGTCATTTAATTTTTTTTAACTTTTTCTTTATTTGTCCATTCTTTCTCTCATCCCTGAACTAACACCTAAAGACTAGAAATAGTATAAATCAATAATGAGGGATAATTTCCTTTTAATATTCATTTGAAGTCCAGAAGTCATTCCTTCATTCATCTACTAACACATTCAAAAAATTAAATATTTATCTAGCACCTAGAATACATGAGAACATATGGGATACAAAATGTCTTGATAAATCAAATGCATAAAAAGTTCTTATTTTTAAGCAGATCTTGATTTCACATAGAATTTATAATAATTGCATAAATAGCTGCAATAGAAGACCAATGGGATAAAAGTCTTGCTAGTTGTTTAAATTAAGTATCAAAAATTTCAGAAGAGATCATTGCTAGTAGGGGTTATAAGTAAAGAGAAGGTATCAAGAGGGTAGCATTTGCATTGTCCATTAAGTAATTGGAGGGATATTGTTTGGTTAAAAAAATTTTCAGGCAGAGAGAATGACACTAGTAAAAGTGAGGAGGCCAATAGTCTCAATGGTGGAGCGCAAAGAATCCAGTTTAGCTGGTATGGCTCTGGAAGGCAGCACTGGAGAGGAGGATCGAACTCATTTGCCAGAGGTCTTGAATTAAGTTGACTGGATATCCCAGCTGGCCTGTGATTGTCCCACTTCATACCTGCTGTCCCAGCACCCTATCTGGTTTCTCATTTGAAAATATTGTCTCCCAAATAGTTATAAATAGAACCACCTTACAAGTCTACCAAATATAAAAACCAATTCAAATAAATGAATATTTATAAAATTATATAATTTTATAACTTTAGTGCCCTGTTTTGCTAACAAATAAGTCTTACTTTGGAAGACAAATTGTATAATAACCCCACCAGAAAATGTCTATCGTTGTTTATTAGAAGTGAGACAATGAGAAAACAACCCTTTATTTTCCTTATAGCATAATATACTACAACGTATCTTGTGAATTAAATGTAAAAATGTAGAACATTGCTATAAAAGATAAAATAGAGCCAACATATGTTAGTTTTCTGCCTTTTTTCATAACTAAAAGAATCTAAGTTCTTTTATCAAATTTTTTTTCAAATCCATAAATATAATCATTTTATATATAGCATATTTTCTAAATAACTTATAGCTGCATTTATAAAAATGGAGTTCTATGGTCAAATAAATTTGGATAAAAGCATATTTTATCATCCTCTTAAATAAAATCTTGGGTAAACTTATTAGAGATTCACAATGAACGTTAAAGACTTTGAGGTATTCTGCAGAAAAAAAATTGTTTAATATTTTATAACCCCATTTAACAAATGTATTAGAGCATAGAATCCTTTTATCAGTAAAATAGAAAGACATCATGTAGGAAAAAATATGTATCCCAAATTATTATAGGAACTATTGTGGGACTTATTCCAATGTTGATTTCTATTAGTGTAAATAATCATTTAATTAGAGATATTAGTACATAGTCATGTATGCAGGTGATTAGCATTTTATTTCTCTATATTCTAAGCAGTTGAGGGTTTTTGTTAGGGGAGGTGGCAGATAGGGTAATTCATTTCTAGACTTTAAGGATCTTAACACAATTAAGCCAAAGTGCATTCAAAGCATAGTTTATCTCACCCCCTGCTCTCAGGGAAGTGAATATCTAAAAATCCTCCAGAACTGATAGCGCTTTTCATTTTTCTCGGATATGTAAGCAGGAAAATTTCCAGTTGCCCAATCAGTCGGTTCTGGTGGCAGCCCTATCCAGGGCAGCCCTCAATCGAGATGTTTTTGCTAGGGTCCAACTCAACTCTCTACTGTTTTGATTCGAGTGTATTCCTTTGTGTTTGGTCTGTCACAGACACTCAGAACAACTGCTGAGCATCCTTCTCATAAATGTTTCATATACTTGACGACAGTATTTATCCCTTAGTTTCCGCATATTTGGATTTTATTCAATATCTTTTTGGTTGATGTGGAAGAAAGGGAGATGGCACTTATGTTTCATACTCCACATTGCTGCCAGATCTTTCTAAAACACAAATTGATAATGTCAGTCCCTGCTTATGATATCCTAGTGATTTCCCACTCCCTCCAAAGCGAAGCCCAACTACCATAACAAAGGCCAAAAGACTCCTCGTCTTCTTGCTTCTGCCTCACTTTCTGTCTGAATCCTTAATAATCACCTACTTCCACTGCAATCCCCAACACACCAGAATAATGTATGTCATATGGCTTGCTGTTTTAAAACTCCATCTTTCTGTGTTTTGTTGTTTTCTCTGCCAGGAATGACCTTTCTTGCCTTCTTCAGGTTAATGACTACTCATGCTATAAGGCTTTATTAAATAACAATTAAATTAAATGGTTTTTGTGCCCACCAGCACAGTGGTTCACTCCTTCTGTGCTATTCCGTGTTTGTGCTGACTTCTTTTGTTCATCTTACAGCACTGAAGTATAATTATGTATTCGCCTACATTTTTCTCCCACTGCACAGCTACAATGTTGAGGATGGGGCATGGTTGAATCATAAAATCTAATAAATGGTAACTGATACAGGTAAAAGGTGCATTTTTCTCATGAAACTAGAATTCCAGGGCTAGGTAGTACAGAAAGAGTGCTGCAGCTCATGAACACCAACAGGAAATTGATCCATTCCCCCAGCCTGGAGGCCTCCATCCTCATTCTGATTGTCTAGTGGTCACTTCTTTACCTCCAGGTGTCACATCCACAGGACTGACAAGAAAAAGAAGAGAAAAGAATAAAGGGAAGAAGGAGTTAGGTCTGGCAACAGATTTCCCTAAAACACCTAGAAGACCTCCACTCACATCTCATTGCCAGGATTGCATCACATACCTGCACCCTTATTATAAGAGATTTTGGGATGGTGAGTGTTTTGGAATGGACATATTCTTCCTCCCTTAAGAAAATAAAGGTTTTGGTAGCAAGGAAGAAAGGTAGACAGTATAGGCAATTAGCAGGGTTTGCTACACAGATTTTGCCTTCAGTGCCCTGAATTATACTTATCAGATACTAAGTGCAAGTGCTCAAAAATTATTAAATAAATGAATGACAAAATGACTAAGTCTGCTTTTTAAAACTACATGTTTTCTAATTTAATCTTCCCCAAAGCATCTGTGTGCTTTCCACCAAGAGTTCATAGTTTTTAAGTAATTAATAGTTTCTGGCTTTTCTTCTTCCTTTCTTTAGAATTTGACTAAGATAACAGGACTTTTTCTTCTTTTTAGCTTACCTTCTTCTTAACTTTGCAAAGTGAAGACTTTGAACAAATAAATTATCTGTGCAACCATAACTAAAAATATTAATTTTAAACTTTTTATTGAAAGAATCCATTTTTATCATTTGATGAAGTGGCAGTGTCATTGTCTTATATCAAAAAAAAAAAAAAAAACCTCAAAAATTTAATGTAGTAATATTAGTTTCTGAGATTCTAAGTGTCCCATAGGACACATTATTACTTTTTTTTGTATAATCTATCACTTATATTTATTAAAACAAAAAAGCAAAGTGTATATATATGTATATATATATATTATAAAATACACCCATTTAAAGCCAATACTTGCCTGGGCCAAAGAACACAATGAAGGTAATTTTGCTCTGTTTCTCACTTTCATTTTCTTCAGCAATTCTCCCTAATCTGATTTATTAAAACAAACAAAAAATTTTTTTGCCAAATGCTTATTGAATATTTCCTATGTGCCAGACACTGCTCTAAGTGCTTAGGATACATTAGAGAATTTACGAATGAGATATATATGTATATGGGATAAATGCATTTTAGATCATTTTCATATAAACAAACACCTATATAGGTCACTTTGACCTCTCATATTAGTAAACTCAATGACCGATTCTCTGTTCTAATCTTACTTGAACTATCAGCGATGTATTTTTTTTCCTCCACACCCACCCCTATCAACCAGCAATATTTTGACAAACGGTCAATCACTACCTGTATTTTCAACACCACAGCCTCTACACATGGCTTCCAAGACACTACATCTTCTTGGAGTCATCGTGTCATGTTATTTACATCTTCTCAGTCTGTCCTTTGCTAGTTCTTTCTCATCTATTCAAATTCAACAAGGTCTCTAAGATGGAAGCCTTAGACTCTTTTTTTTTTTTTTTTTGCTTTTGCTTAATCTACTTTTTCCAGGTTATTTTTATCTAATCCTATGGCTTTAAATACTCTCTATATGATGACAACTCCACAAGTTATATACTCCGAACTCCTGTCTTATACATTTGACTTTCTACTTAATATGTCCATTTGAGTGTTGATGAGTTGTCTGAGACCTAATGTAAATGAAATCAGATTCCTAATCCCTGTTCACTTACCGCAAACCTTCTTTTTCCATAGTAGTTCTCACCTGAGTAAATGGCAATTCATTCTTTTTTCCAGTGATTCAGGCCAAAATACACATACTCTTTCTTAATCCTTTCTTTCTCTCACACTCAATACCCCATCAGCAAATCTTATCAGTTTTAACTTCAGATATTCAGAGTCCAACCATTTTTTATTATGTCCATTACTACCGCTTTGGTCTAAGCCATCAATATCATTTGCCTGCATATTTGCAAAAGTTTTCTAATTGATCTCATTATTGCAACCATTGCTCACTACTGCCTACTTTCAACATGGCAGTCAGAGTGATCATGAAGAAAATGAATCACATGATGTTACTCATTGTTTTAAACTTTTTCAGTAGTGTACCTCTCACTCAGAGTAAAATCCAAAGCCCTTATAATGTCCTATGTGCTTTTATACTGTTATATTTCTGACTTTACCTGCTATGATGACTCTAACCCTGCTCCGGGGATATTGGCTACTTTCTTCTTCCTTTATCTGCCCAGGAGTTTCCACTTTAGGGCCCTTCTGTTTATTGTTCCTTCTCCTGGAATTATTTCCCCTAGATATCTACCTGGTTTATTCCCTCATTTTCTACATTTTTCTGCTTAAATGTCACCTTATCAATGAGACCCTCCCTGATGATCCTTATAAAGTAACTAATGACTATCCCACCCTGAACCTGAAACTCCCTATTTTTCTTACTTTGCTTTTTTTTTACCCACTGGATTTATTAAAATCCCACCAACCAACTAAATATCTATTTATGATTTGTTGTTTTTTTATTGTCAGTTTAGCCACTCTAGAACGTAAATTTCCTGATGGCAATAATTATATCTATTTTGTTCATTTCTATATCCCCAGCAGTTAGTATAGTACTTGGCATATGGCAGAGACTCAGTAAATATTTTTATTTAATAAAAATTAATGAATAAGCCAAAGCAAAATAGACAACATTATAATGTTTCCTTAATAAAAACAATAGAACAATCTCCTAAGTTCTGAGAAAGCGTTTGATTTGTGCACATTAATGATTCAAATCAAAAGACATCAAAAGTCTGTGAATTCAAATGTTTCATATAGCTTACAGGCTACATTTTTCTTTTATTAGTTGACTAAGACTCAAGTTTATAGCAATGCACAGAAATAGAATCTGTATCTATTAATAATCAAAAGAGAACAATCAAAGAAGCTAACTAAATATGTCTTTTCTTCTTATATGTGTCTATTAGCTGAAATACCACTTTAGTTTCTATAGTCTCATAAGTTATAATTTTCTTTTGTCAGAATCAGAATGTTCTAAATGGCTCCTTATAGTGATGAGAAGGTATTTGCTGATCATTTAGAACACCTTACGAAGATAAATATATATTAAATTATTTTCTTTTTAAAACTTACATTGAAGTAACCCTCAAAGACCAGATAGTAATTACTCTTAATAAGAAATTAAACTATTCCCTACTTCTTTTAAGTTTAAATATGGTCTAAATGGAAAAAAAAAAAAATGAAACCCAGAGAAAGAAATAACTTCAAACCTGTTGATTTACACGTCTTGGTAAGGAGATTTCTCTTTTAACATTTGGGAAACAAAATTACATTGAACAAAAAAGCCACTTACATTTCTAGTCATTCCACTTAACATGTAATAACCTTGGACAGATACTGGTGTTTGCAGCTTCTACACAGAAATCATAAACTAAAGAGATAGAAGAATACTTCAAGATGACCTCTTGTTTTTCTTCTCCTCAAATGCTCTCTTTGTCAAACAATTCAACCCACACAGAATTGTGAAAACATGGTGCAAACCCCTCTACTTTGTTCATTTTTGTAAATTGCAAACATTTTTGTAATTTTTTGCATATGTTTTACTTTCCAATTTCCTTCAGGTTTTCCTCATTCCATTTATTAGTCACCTTTGTAACACCCACAGCTAGTGGAACAAATGTGACAAGAACAGTTGTTTACTGCAACCCTATAAATTCCACTTATGAATGGGGCCCAGTATACTGGTGATGTGGCGTTACAAAGTGTTCTCTGAAATTTCCTGATTTATTTTCTCTTCAGTGCAACTAGCAATTGATAAAGAGAGGGGGAGAGAGAGAGAGAGAGAGAGAGAGAGGCAATTCCAACAGTTAGTTCACTCTGAATGCAAAGTCCGGGCATTTTAATAAGAGGTTTGTTTCAATTGCTTTTAACTCTTTCTGAAATGTCATACTGATCTCTATATATACATAGGCATGCATACCTACACACACATACACGTATATAGATATAAGAAAAACATGATCAACTCCCATGTAATATGAAATATAAATAATTACAGGGGATCTAACATCTGGTTTAAAAGATTATTTTAAACAAAAATATGGAGAGCCTTATCATCATCATTATTCCATGACATAGGGCCCCAGTGGGGTAGGTGGAGACAGCTGAGAGGAGGGAGACAGGGAAGATTTATTGATACGGGAAGAGAGAAATACATCTAGACTAATAAAGCAAGAGGTTTAGACCATTGAGTCCAAAGAGCATGACCAGCTTGCCTCTATGTGATTTCTTAACTGAATTGTCTGGAGATGCACAGACTTGCCTAGGTAATAATGGCCCCTCCTCTTCCCAATGTCAGAAATGAATAAAGTCCCTTTATTTTTGAGATTTTCACAGAAGCAAGCAACAGAAAGGGCTAATCTTTATTGTGCTAAGGAATCTGAAAAAGATTTAAAAAATTTAATCATTTATACATTTCCAAAACACTTATATTGGAGACATAAGTAAAATAGATGTGTATTAGCCCAAATTATTCACTTTGAAGATGCTGCCCATTGTCAAATTCGTCCACTCTCTCAGAATCTTTGATGGGCTTCTCGGGTCCTTCTGAAGGGATGGAGACAGATGTTCTCTTTATAGCAGTTTAAGATCTTTTATTCTGGAATGTAGGGAGAATTTTTATAACCTTTCCCACACAAACAATATCTCCTTTTAAAATAGAGTGTGAATTTAGTTAAAAAAATGTGCCCATTGAGGCAACTAAAGTCTTCAGAAATTTGACCTTTCCCCAGGTCATAACCAGGCCTGAGAAACAATTAAACTGTCAGCTTTCTGAGAGCAAAGACTACATCTTCTAGTTTATAATCTGCCCACAACCTATACAGCATGCTGCACACATTTTTGAAAAATGTGATTGAGAGCTAATTGTTTCCAGGATAGCCACATAAAACAAACTTCTAGGACATCAAGATTACCAGAGTCTTATTTAGAACACACTGAAAGCCTGGACATACTGGTACAAATGGATCTCAGGCCAAAATGGAACAAAACAAAATCTCTTTCTTCTCCAGTAAGATCTGCACCTACAGAGCCAAGCTGGACCCAACATCTGCAAGACGTAGGAGTGGACATAGGAAGGTCTTACTCTTGTTCAAATCTCTTGAATTTGGATTTCCTGGTTACTTACAGAACTAATGTGGAATGTGGCATGATTTCAGGGAGCTGGAAAGACCTTCACTGGCCTTCCCAAATATTCTTCCACCCCCAGCCCTCTCTTTTTGGACCACTTTCTCACACCTAAAGCTATTTAATAGAGACAGCATGTATGTTTTTACACTTTTTCTTTGACTGAACTATTCTTGCCTACTTGAAACCCTGCTTTAGCCTAGCAGTTTAGTTCATATCAGTTTGAATAAACTGCCATCAGAAGAGAGAAAGTGTTGTATTCTACGCACCTCTTTAAGCTTCAATTCCCTTTTCAGAATTGTGAATGACTTAAGATAATCCATTTCAATTACCTCAACAAATACTTGTTGAGTGCCTCTTTCTGTGATTGTTTTGGGGCTATAGCAAAACCAAAGGCAGTCCCAGTTTTTAAGGAAACATAATTCTCTGAATGAGAACTAGAATTACAAATAAAAGATCATGTGAATAAAATAGTGAGCATAATCTTAATTACATTTAATTCAATTTTATCTATTTGCAAAGGTGGAAACTGAGGCTTAGAAAGTTAAGTGACTTCCCCAAGATGCCAAATGGTTAAAGACAAACCTAGATCTATTACTCCAGTGTACAGAAAGAAAAATACATGATGATGAACAAAGAATTATTTTACTTATTGTCAAGTTTCAAAACACATTTACATAGATAGCATTTTCCTTTTATGATAGTGTATTGGTACAATAGTTATTTGGCCACCAAGGAATATTTAAGACTTTACAAAATAGTTTTCATATTCTATGTGCTCTAGAAATATCTATGCCAAATAAATTAATGAATCACTAAAATTAATGTATTGGGGAAATTAAATGCATTTTTTCAATAATAGATCAAATAATTCTTATACATTTTGATAGCTAACAATACAGGACAATAGGACTCATATCCTTGTCATTGTATACAATTTTTTTACACCTATATTATGTTTTTGTGGCAAAGTTATTAATATGAAATGAGTGTGAACCTCATCGATATGTGTCCTTTCTGATTGTGTGTGTTAATGTTACAAATGGGGAGAGCAAAAAACTATAACAATTGCCAAATAACAGAATGTTGTGAAATAAAATAGAGAGGGCAAGGGAGTTTTCAGGATTCTAAAACTCTGTGTGTGTCACCCTGGGATGCATGTCTGGCTAAATCATATTGTTTTGTATTTTTCTCTTCTTTAGCTTTGAAAATCTACCCTGTTGCTCCTAAGTTTGTTTTAGGGTGAAAAAGGGAAGCTCTCTTACTAATTTTGAGAGGAAAAAAAGATAGGAAATAACACAAGGGCGTTTGTCTTCAGTGATTAGACATTTGGTGAACAAACAAGTTGTTTTTCCAAAAGAGCCAAAGGTCCATCTATTGTAGAAGAGGGAGGCCCTCCCTCCTCTGACTGCTGAAGGGACAATGCTGAAAAACAGCCCGTGTGCAAATGGCTCAAGAGAAAACATAGGACAAAATGTTCAAGAAAATAAGATCTAGGCTACCGACTGCTGTTGGTGGAACAAATGATAGTACATGTGAATGAATGAATGTTTCTATAATGCCATTAGCATACTCCTTCTTTGAAGAATATTTAGTAAATTTCAACCTGCTTGACCTGATCATAAATGTGGCCCAAGGGTCATAGTGCCATCCCAAGCACTCCATGTGGTTCTGGTTGTGCCTCCCTCTACCTCTTTGGCTATAGTCACATCCTACTCATCTCTCCCGGTCCCCTTCCCGCCACACCCTCCTTGCTCTCAGTCCTACTGCCTCAAAGTCCTGTCGAATAGAACTCCCTAGCTATTTGATTTTAGGCAAATAATTGAAAATCTTTTAGAATGATTTCCTCCTGTGTAAAATGCATCTAGTAAAAAACTCCTCCACGTGTTTTGAGAGGCTATCTGATGAAACCAAATGTGAAATATCTTGGGGAACTAGAGATGCCTATAGAAAAGTAACAGGCTAGCATAATAAGAAATACTTGTTCTTTTAGCTGGTTCTCTGTTAATAAGAAAGAATTATACTGAATCACCAAAGCAGATGCTTTCCGGCTTGTTAAAAGTGAGCACTAGTCTTACGTGAAATGAGGAATTAGACAGGGGAGGAGAGCAGTCAGTGGCTGGAGGAGAGGAAAGTTTGTGAGTCTGTACATGGATTAAGTCTAAGAGTTTGTATTTGGTGACCACAGGCTCTAGCCAAATGAGCGATTTGGCAATACAATAAAAACATCTTTAACACCTTTATTTTATATGTAATATACCAAGAGTGGAGGGGTGTGGTGACTTGCTCCAAGTTACACAATCTTTTAAAAGAGAGCCATTCTTATTAAAGGAATACAGAAGGCGGTGAAGTGACTAGATCCTTCAAAAACATTTGAAAATGTTTGAACACAGTAGAGTGTTGGGCCAAGCATTATTTTGTTATTTTCTGCTGGTTCTACTAGAAACTCAATTAAAACTGGCTTTTTTTTTTTTTTTTTTTTTTTAACAAATGGGTTAGCTCTGCTAACTGGGTGATCTTGAAGATGATTTCAATGTCACGTACAACCAGATCTAGGGCTCAAATTAATATCACTGCAATATCTGGGTTTTTCTGTATTGGACCTATTCTTAGGTAGGTTTTATCTAGGTCACTTTTTGTTCAATGCTTATGTTGTAACACAGGTAACAAAACAAACAAGAAACTTTAAAAGGTATGTTTTTTTGAGATTTTTTTTTCAGATAGTTAAGGCTTGATTCTTAGGAAGGACTCTCACTGGCTGGTTTGGGTCCTATATCCAGTATTGAGATAATTATAATGGCCAGGTCACTGGCATATCCTGATTGCCTGGGTCAGGTTCAAATGCCCATTTCTGAAACTAGGGAGTGAAACTTTCACATAGTAAACACATGAACTGAGAAAGAGAGACTAGTTGTTCCCAGTGGTCTGCTTGTCTTTTGTTATTTGCAAAACTTATGGCTCTCTGGCTCAACTACCACTAGCATCCGCAAGTTCAGGGAATACTTAAGGAGAATTTTCATCCTAAAGAGAAGAAAAGAATATTTGACCTAACAATGTTGGGTGTCTACCTTGTTCATTAATATCTTTTTTTAAAATTCTTTAAGTAGGTCAACTCTAGATCAATAATTAACCCTTAAAAAGCTGCATAATTGATTTTAATTTCATAAATATAAATTTAAGTAATTTAGATGTAGTGAACGTTGTTAGTTACAATTTCTAAGTTGGTTTTTCAGGAACCCTCAGAACGCTCATGCGAGAATCACACACATAGTAGGTACTCAATCGATATATGTTAAATTTGATGGAGTTCATTTTTTGAACCCATACACGATGGGGATTGGTAGAGCAATAGCTATGTGTCTGTATGTAACCAGAAAAGAAAAGAAAGCTATTTTCCCCAAAAAACCCTATTAACACGTGCAAGCAAATTCTGAAGGATGAGAAAGTTGATATCACTCTGAGCTGTACATTTAAAATCATTGTCAGGATTCATTAAAGGATTATAATCAATTTCAAGGGTCACAACAATAGTTTAACAATATTCAAATTATAAAATAGAATATAAATAAGTAACGTAGAACAGGAAAGAATAAAATTGAGTGCATCACACACAGCAGGGATAAATATTACTCCATACCATTTTATTTCATTTGTTGTTCATATGTCTATGTGTCTGTGCTAGACTGCACTACCAAATGTATTTCTTTCATGGCATTGCAGTCAAAAAAGTTTGAAAGCTACCTCCCCCAGAGTGATGGTATGTGTTTGCTTTGTCAGGGTCCATGGTTTATGTTGTCAGCTGAGAGCAGAATCAGACCGCAACATTGACACCTACCATATAACCATATTTGGCAGATGAAGACCTTGGAGAGCATGGGCCATGTATGAATCCAGCTTAGGCAGCCTTTCAATTTGTCCATAATGTACTCGTTGGTTTGGAACTCTGCGGATGTACGTGTCATTTGGTATGGATGGATTTGTCTGACTTCTTGTCAAATCAATGTTTATTGACAAAAATCTATTTTGTTGTTTTGTCCTGGAAATCTATATTGGCACCATTCCCTGTGGATATTTGGCTAGTCAGTGGCAACCAGAGATGCCAGCTAGAGTTTTTACCGTTTTTATGGTGCCAGCTGCTTTCTTGGCTTAGGTTTCTTTTGTTCAGATTGTAAATGAGGGCAAGACACCCAAATCCACCCCAGTGTGCTCAGTGGGAAATGACAGGAGCCCAATAGCTTAAGGCCAAGCAGCAGGAGCTTTCATGAATGAGGGGTCAGATATAGTGGTGGCTGCAAATGTGGAACTGTGCTAATGGATGTCATGCATAAAAGTGCTGGAGAAGTGTGTATGTGAGAGTGTGTGTGTGTGTTTGTATGTGTTTGGGAGAGATTTCTTTTTGATTGGAATGCCACTATTTTTAACTAAATGAGATGATTGATTTTGTTTAAATGCATAAGAAAGCACTTAAAGTACGGAAGAAAATTTCTCCTCACAGAGTTATAAATATGTGATATATTTTTAAAGCAGTCACAGATTACTCCATTGGTGGATTATCCAGGAGTCTGTTCTTTTTCTTTTATTCCTAGCTTACACACTTTGACCATTTCAAGATTCTGTAGGACTTCTGCCAGGGGTACAATGAGGGAAACTGAAAAACAGGAACTTTAAATCCTTTAAATGATATTATTTGTTTGCATCTCCTATAAAATTAGGGAGCCAGGGGATTGAAGATTATACCTACAATGAAGAGTTTGAATCATCCTTATACTTAATGATCTGGGATTTTAGATCCACTAATTATCATAAGTAATTGAGAGATAGATGAACCACACAGGATGCCCCTTAGACCTGCTGTGGCAGAGAAAGGTTTCCAGCCAGGCTGTAGGGATGGGGCCAGGGAAAGGAAGGGGATACTGTGTGCCAGGGTGGAGAGCCAAGGAGAGCCTACTTCCTCTTGAATGACCAGCTTTCATTTGGGGAGGTCAATGATCCAGTTCCACTTACTGGGATGTGTTGAAAATAAAGCAAGTTCAAATTAAGGTACCATCACAGAAGCCTGTTTAAGGCCAGACATTGCAATGGAATGGATCACAATTGTGCTACCAATTGGGGTGGGGGGTGGGCGGAGGGGGGGGGGAAGAATAAGAAAAAAGAATTCATAATGGCAGTCCAGTAATTAAATGAGTGTGATATATTTTGTTAGGCTGATAAAGATATGACTTCCATATGAAGTTTTGATGCTTGGCATAGAAAAATTTTCAATTTCACAATTTCTGATGGTGTTTCAATTTTGCTTCAAGTCTATATGTGACTGGCTGTAAATACCTCCAGATTTATTCTTCTACAATAATAAACTGTGATTGTGGAACTCTGAAAAACAATGCGTCATTTCTATAAGGCACGCTGCTGGTTAAGAAGGATGCAAAGGAAAAGTTATTGGCTCGTGTCCCGACTTCTAAGCCATGTTTCCTTTGTCAATGTCTAACCAGAATCTTCACCCCAACCCTAACACTTCCACATTGGTTTGTTTTTCAAGTCCCAGTTATTTTGGGTTTTGCTTATTCTGGCCACCCAGGTAGTCTCTGCAAGAAATGGGCTGAAAGGTTAATGGGGTACAACGGGGATCCCCTGAAGTGGTAGTTGCAAGTGCAGATACACAGTGTCAACGGACAAGTGGTCTCCTTTCCCTGCCTCCTCATCTCCTCCCTCAGAAACCCTATCTAACACCATATTGTCAGTATTGTAAGAGGTCCTCCAAATCCTGTTTGGTTTCTGACTCTGACTCTACAACAGATTAAAAATGAATGTATGACTGCCCAGAAAAGAAATTCACAATCCACTAATAATCTTCTCAGTACTTTTGTCTTTGTCTATATCTAATAAATCAACTTCCTCTGAAAAAATCGACTTCACCAGAAACCAGAAGAGACTGAAAAGACACACCCTGGGCTCCACTCAACCCTCAAATCAGATGAGAACTTTCTATTTTTTAAAAGAAATAGCACCATAATTGCTTTTCTGCTGCCTCGCATGAAATCATGAGACATGGAACATTTGCCAAATAGTTCTAAGCCTCTTAACATGATCAACTACTTGTGAGTAACAAAAAGGGATTCAGGAGGATTCTTTCAGTATTGAGATCATGAATTTACAGAAAACTAAAAAATCAGCTTGATACCTTTAAAGAAAGCATTTCTAAGAAAATGCTTGCTGAAGAGTAACAGCATGAACCCTTCTCACTTAAATATTTAGGAAAATGTTGCACTTGTATGCCCACAGAAACTTATGTAAAAGCATGAACGATGTAATATTTAGACAGTAATTAGGACAGGGACACTTGCAAATTTTTTTTTTCCCCACCAAATGTCCTGTTTAGCTCACATATGAATTAAGTGAACCATTCAGAAAAATCTTAAAAATACGTGGTTAAGACAAGAATCTGTATCCAAAGTTGCAGCAAAGCAAAAGGAAATTCAGCAATCCTGTTACTTAACCTGGATGCAGGCCTCAGTGTTTTAAAAAGGGATTATGTAAGGGTGTACTAACCCTTCCAACTTAATTAAAGGCCAAAGCAATGCTCCGGTGTATAAAAACATATACTCATTTTCTGTCTCAGAGTCTAAGAACATGGAGAAAATGGACCTAACTACTAGTTCACTACTATTAACCCTTCAACCTTCTCTCAATATCCTCCACATTTAGCAAGAAACAGAGATGTGAGATCCATAGAATGCAATCTATGGCTTCCAGGCTCCTGGTTATAGGCACGTAACATGGGAGGTCCCATCATATTATCACTCAAAGGGCAAGCCTCTGGGCTGCACTACTCTATTATGACAAGCGTGCAACGACAATCGACCCTGGAGCTGTTCCCAGGGGGCCTCCTAGGCTCATGGAAGACATGAAGTCTGCATAACCTTTCTGGGTCATTCAAATGAGCCAGACAATCTTGGGGGTCTCAGTTCTCGGGAGTGCTCGACTTTCCTGCTTGTTTATTTGGAGAATACATTTCTTTTAGTTAGAGCTAAGGATCTCTGATTTATCCTTGTTCAGGATCGTTAATAGAGAGAAAATACATGCCAATATGGAAGGGAACAGTTGTCCTGCAAGCATTCAACCAAAGCACTACAATGCTGAGTTTTCCAGGAAGTTTGAGGATTCTCGAGTAAACCCCTAAATCAGAGCAGAGCTTGTTAGCTATGAAGATTTCGAGGAAAAGACCTGGTGGATTTGAACACATTTTGCCTTTTGCGAGTGTGAAATGAATATTAATGAAGACAATGGAGTTCAGTTTAGGGAATAGAGACATTGAGTTTGTCTAAGGAGAAACAGAACCACCAGGGTTACATAAATATACATACATCCCAGTGATAACAGCATTTATAAGAGGGAATTTCTTCCAGCAAGAGGATGTGAGTAATGTAATATAAGAAAATGACTGGACAAGCAATTCAGAATGTGTAAAAAATATTTCCCTGGAAACTGTGTTTAAAGTGACCACGTTTTCTGGAAGAAAACAATGGAATTCAGAGATGGTACCAGTGTGCTTAAATGTTTTTAAATCAGAAAACACTCAGGTCAAGTGCCTGATTTCCTTTTTCTTATTGATAAAAAGAAAGATTAAAAAATATTTTTTTTCTGAATACTGACAGAGAAACACAAGGGGGTTTGCCTGTATTCTAATTTTTGCAATAAATTGATATTGCTGTCCTTTTAGGCTTGCATTTAGAGATTATTACTTCACTGTTAAATATTAACATTTCCCAATTTTTTTTCATCTTCCAGAAAACTGGCACTCTATTAAATACAAGCTTTGGAAAGTGCTTTTGTATTCTACTATCCTCTTTGAGTTGAGGGTGATTGCATAATTAAACCTGGCCTGAAATCAACCATGTAAGAGTTGAATGAATACCAAGTCCAACTGGGGAGGATTTACCATATGAATGTTCCTTTCCTAAGACTAAAACACAGGTTAGATTTCCAAGTTTCAGAATGTTGCTCAATGAAAGAAATATGTTGCCCATGAGAAAAAATAAATCAAATGGTGGTGTAATCTATAATCAAAGGCACTAATGGTCACAAAGCATTCAGAACAAAGGTTTGCTGAGCTAGCAAAGACATGGAAAAAGTTTAATACATAATCCATTCTAAGTAAAAGGTCTTTATTACTAAAAGAATAGGAAAGCTTGTTGGTGGTTTAGAGTATTTTCTTTTTGTTGTTTTTGCTGTTATTTTTAAATATCTCTAAGACTAGCACAAGTAGATTAACTCTTTCTGTAAAGAGAGAGACTTTTTAGAATACAAAATCTCTTGAGAGGGAATAACACTCAATATGCTATTTTTCACTCTAATTTCACAACCTAAAGTATATTTCAAAAGAACCTCCCAATTTTTAAAAATTTTATCTTTCTTTAGGACTATTGCAAATTTTTGCCTCCTGGGGTGCTCTTGCAAGAAAAAGCAGAGATGTGTCTCTGCTTGTTTGGTACTTGGAATTGCTCCTACAGAAAACATTTGATAAACAGCACGAGTCTTATGAAGGAATGCAATGGTGGTATCTGCTTATCCTGCACTTTAGACAGTAGGAAAGAAGAGTATTTGTACAGGAGAAGAAAAAAGGAATACTTTATTTCTCCTTTTATTCATAGGTAGAGGGAGATAAATGACATTCACATGAAAGCAGATACCTTTGTTTTCATTCCATGGCAAAATCCTCACTTGTTACTCAGCCCTACCAAATTAAAATAAATAAATAAATAAAATACAAGAAGAAGAAAATAAAAAAGACATGTGTGTGCATATGTGGCCTACATACCAGCATTTGAGTGGGTGGTAAACAGTAAACCTGCAGTATTAGCAGAAGGAAGAAAATGGCCAGCATGCAGATTTAAGGAGGCGTCTAAGAAAAGGACAGATAAATTACTGATTGTTTTTGATCATGACAAGATAATGCATCCTATTTGCAAAAATTTCATTCTCTAAGCAACAGAAACAATTTCAGTTCTCCTCAAAGGACAGTGACAATATTTTAATATTATAGTTCAAATAAACCATATTTCACCTTCTACAGAGGGTACCTTGACAATATTAATATATTTATTTGTTTGGTCTGCAAATTTTGTTCCTGTTCACATGTTTTGTCCTGGCAAACAGAGCCTAATATTCTTGAAGGCAAGGGGTGCTTTGCTGATTTCATCTAAAAGTTTGCTACTCCCTAAATTTAATTGACTCTAAAAGAATGATTAATTGAAATACTAGGTTGCCTGAAATATTTAAATTCTGATGTTAACCTTCAAACCTTTTTTCTTTGAAGTCTTCTTTAAAATTCTCCCAACAGTATCTTTCACTAACGAGTTAGGCAGTGGTCTCTGTTCTAGTCTATGCCTATTTCTAGCCACTAAGGAGAGTTGACTACAATGGCTTCTTCTGTGAAATGAAAAGTGGGGACTAGTTGAGCTTTACTATTTCAGCTTTCAGAACCATCCATGGGTGTGCTTTGTTATGGAAAGTCTCATGAAGAAAAGGGAAGCTTTCTGAGCACATGTGCACTCTGATGTATGTGCTGTGATCACTAGCATCAAGAGAGATTAGGATGAACACATACTGACCCTAGTGCTTTTTTCAAATAGAGACATAGCTATAGTAAATAAAAGAATACTTTGCTGCTAGAAACATAATTATTCAAAGTAGAACTAATATGAGTTATGGGAACAATAACCAGAATTTTAGAAAACTGAGATGATGGCATGAAAAGTGTTTTTAATGTTTAATATGACCAAAATATGAGCAGAAGTAGGAGGGGGTCTTCATCTTACTTTTGGTGGGTTTAGCTCTGTTTGTCTAATACAAATAAAAACCTCAAGTATGTGTTCAGGGGCCCATTTGCAGTTGCGTGACCAGGATCTGTAAAGCTTGCTGAGAATGGTTTTGAGAAGTTCAGAGGTTCACATCCAAACAGCTTCCCAAGCTGTAATTTTTTTTTACAAAAATTAGTATGATAAGAAATGAGCAGGGGAGATAGTAGCACTGTCTTGAGTCTCAAGACACCAATGTCTAATCTTGGTTCAGTATGTAAGTGACTTCATGGTCTCAAGCAATATAATTTCACTTTTTGAGTTTTAGTATTTTTGACCCGAAAGAAGAATTCCTGCTATCTAAGATCCTATTTCAAGAGGCAGTATTTTTACATATCTAGGATTCATCCATCAAATAATCATTTTAAATCGCTTATAACAACTTGTCCTCTTGGCATTTTCCTCTTGCACCAAGCAGATTGCAGGAGAGTAGGGGGATTGCAGGGAGGGTGGGGAGACTGGTTGTGCAAGGCCTCGGGGCCAGTAATTTCCAGGTATTGGGATTTAATGTTCTGTGCTGTCTTGGGCTCACACTGGATGCTCTACACATGGTGTCACATCATTCTAGAAGGTGGGAAGAAGCAAACTGGGAATGCAGGGTAAAGACACCAGACTGGGAAAACAGAGACAGGCCTATAGTTCTCAGAGCAATAAGACTGGAAACAATAAAACCAGGTGTCAGGATGGAGACAGAGAAGAGCTGTGATGTCCAGAACATGACAGATTAAATCCAGGTACTGAAGCAAAGGAGGCAAGGAGCCAGCAGTCGCCACAGTCACAGCAAAGAGACTGTGAGATATGATGGATCATTAGTAACTTGGCTTTGACTGGATACTGAGGTGAACTTGTCTCAGATCCTAGATGTTTATATACTTCCGGTTAACATTCAAAGTTTGAACTAAATGCTCACACCTTTTATGCCAGTAATGTAAATCAATGGCTGAGTCTGAAGACAGTGTCACAGGGAGAAGCAGCAGCTTCCAACTGCCTGGCCCCGACAAGCTGAGCTTCACTGTATGATCTCAGCCTTGCTTGGGGCCAAGCGAGCCTTCAACTTAGGCAGAGAAGGTGGCAGGTTATACATATATACAGGTTTTTGAAAAGATTCATATACACCGAAACTTTTATCCCAAAGATACATCAAATTCCTTCATTTGCAATGAATTTCTTCTTCCTTAGGGTATATCCGTTTCTGAAAAACGTGCATATGGGATGAAGAGTCACATCATAACACCTTAGTGTGAGGGATTTGATTAGATTCCTCTCCTGGGAAAAAGGCAGCCGGAGAGCACTTGATGTTTGGGGAAAGAGCATGATAACTGGGAAGAAATGGGGTAGCAGGGAATGCATTTCAAAAAGCAAAATCTTCTCACTTCAAACTTTTCCCGCTTAGCATAAGAATAATCAAGACTGATTTGGACGCTCCAAAATGTAAAAATGAATGAACATCTAGAGACTTTAGATCTCATTTGATTCCTAGGTATATTCAGAGCCTGCCTGTGTGGCCTTAAACTCTAGAGGGCCCAATAGTTCTTTTACTAGTCAAGAAGGAAACCCAAACACGTCCTCCCCTTGGTCTAATTCCTTTGTGCTGGAGCAGCTCTCTGGGATCCTTGGAAGAAAGGTGCTGTGTAAACTAGGAGGGTGTGGACTTGGATCGCTGGGGTGGGGAGCCTGTGCGGTCTTGGATGGGGACATGGTTTCTCCATGTGCATTCAATTTATGATTTTTTTTTTTTTTTTTCATTTCTGGAACCCACTTAGGAGGCTGCTGGTGTACGTTATAAGTCTGGAAAAGCACATGCACGAAACAAATAAATAAATAAATAGCCGCCCTCTGCCATAGAAGCATGCTGCTTCCTCAGAAATGAGTCAGTGTGAGCTGGGCTCGTGGAGATGGCTGATAGCCTCCCCTTCCTGGCATGATTCATCGTCTCCTTCAGTCTTGCTGGCAGAGGAGTGAGCAGGAGAGCATGAGGGAAGGAAGGGAAGCAAAAGAACATTTCACTCTCCTGGGTGGGACTCGTGATATGTTGAAAGCTCTTCTAGCTGAGGAGGGACAAGGACTTCTTCATTTCACAACATCAGGTTCATTGGCCCCAAGATTGGATAGTTGTGGGTCGCTCTTTTATTTACTTAGGACTTTGTTGAACCAAATACTTCTTAAATCTCGGGCTAGAGATTCTTATCTAGAACTGAAAATATTTACTCAATTGTCCTGTACAATTGCTTGTGTGATTTGGACAACAAGGATATGGATTAATTTGTGTCTTTATTGTGGTGGTTATTAAAGAATTCACTAAACAATGAAAATAGAAAAAACAGAATGCCACATGCAATTCTCAAACAATCATTCAGAAAGGAAGAGAAAACTTTTAAGAATGTCATTTGTTCTACAATTAATTGCTGTACAATCAGATATATGATGCATGTAGACTTAATAGCAGGCTTTCTACTAGATGATATCTTGAAAAGTTTGAGTCATATTACTAATATTTAGGTAAATATGATTAGAAATATAGAGAAGTGAGAAAAGGTGAGTATTTTAAGACCTATACTTCTTTTTTAGGTCCATATTTCTTTAATTTGCAATTTTCACTCTTCATATGAAGGCCCTCAGGCAGAAAGTACACAAAAAGTCCCTATTCTACCAAATTTAGAGACATGAGATGTAAAATAGAAAGGAAAGGGTTGATAATGTTAAAAGGCAAGAGAGCAATGTATGGTTCACTGAATAAACTTTGGTGAATTTTTTTGGTCAAACACCACAAGTAAGTTGACTGATTTTTTTTTTTTCTTTGTAGAGAAAATTTAAATGCATTAAGAAGTGAAAAATTGAAAATGGCTAAATTACAGAGAAATTGTAGATAACTAAACAAAATAAAAAATATACTAGATATGTCTCTGACTTAAGGGAGATACCTCCACCTAGAGTGACTACAGGTTCCTAAAACTCTAGCCTGCTATGGATCACTCTGTAACCAATTGTGTTTTCACATTTTCACATCTTTAGGAAAATTTTCTCCCTTTTACTTTCAAACTCCAAATCCCAGGCCTCAGCCTGAAAGCCAGTTTGTCCCTGTTCAGGGGCAACGGAGAACTAGTACAGAATCCAATTACTTTCTGTAACACGTGTTTGAGCTACCACCAGCCACTTCTCCAATACAAACCACGCTTCCCTTAGAGCATTTCTGTAAATAGTGTTTCTCAAAAGCATGTCCTTCAGACTATCAGATTCAGAACCCCCCCCCCCAGATGCTTGTGAAAATGCAGATTCCCAGTGCCCAACCCAAAGTTACTGGTTCAAACCCTCTAGGATTTGCCTCAAAAATCTACAGTTTTATCAAGCTCCATAGGCAGTTTTATGCACAGCAATGTTTGAAGACCTCTGCTAAACCAGCAACAAGATATTTCTAGACAATGTCTCCAACTGTGTTTCCATTCTTAGAGAAGTGACTATAATGATCACATCTAAGGTAGAGAAATCCTTTCTTATGATATTTTGCTTGCTGTGAAGTAACCCTGATGAAGCTGCTTTGGGGGAATAAAAGGAGTCTGTCTGAGAGAAAGTGTCATTGGATTTCCAGACGTGTGGAATATAGCATCCGAAGGAGAAGATGCCACAAGAAAAAGTAAATTTTTATCGCTTGTTGCCAACATGTACTGTTGATCCTAGTAAGCTTACACCCTAGAACTAGGAGACGGACTTCTTATGTAAAGATCCAGATAGTAAACTATTTTTGTCTTTGTGGGCCATTCAATCTTGGCTACAATTACTCAATTGTGTGGGAGCAGCCATGGTCCATAAGTAAACATATGGGTGTAGCTGTGTTCTAATAAAACTTTATTGATACTAGAATTAGAATTTCATACAATTTTTACATGTAACAAATTATTCTTCCTCTTTTGATTTTTAAAATCATTTAAAAATATAAAAATCATTCTTAGCTCACTGGGCTGTACCAAAATAAACAGTGGGCAGAATTAGCTCACCAGCTGTAGTTTCCCACGCCCAGCCCTAAAACAGTTCTCAAAATTTAAATTCACCTGGAGGGCATGTTAGAACACAGATTACTAGGCCTCACAGGCAGAGTTTCTGATACCCAAGTTCTGGGGTAGGGCGTGATGGTTTGCATTTCTAAGAGGCTCATAGGTGGGTTCAATGAATTCCAAGTGCCAGGCAAAATAAGGTAGTTGGTTTCAAACATCCACTTCATTTGACCAATATGAGAGCATTTTATTTTTAAAATTAATCCTGTATTGGAAAGAACAAGGATGACCCCAAATCCAAGGAGGTTGTAAGAGAATACTTTGGCTTGTAAGTTGTTGAGAGACTGATTTAGACTTATCTACATCAGAGGTGGAGATGTGGAAGATTTCTTGGCAAAGGAGACCTGGGAGGAGAAGAAAATAACAGAGAAACAGGGTGGAGAGTCCTAATTACCATTACATTAAGAACAGGTTCCTCTGATTCATGCTGACCTTAAAGTCATCTAATAGAGAGGCTGAAACTGTTCCATGTGAATCATTTTTTCTGAATTCCAAGTCATTATTTTTATTTTTATTATTGAGGAAACAAAAATTATTGTATGGTCATGTAATTGGTTGATAATTCAAAGCAACTACAAAAAATTAAAAGGCCAGGCCCTTACATTTAGCCTATTTGCTCCTCTGTGCTAGATAGAGTGCAAGGACTTTTGCTTTAGGGGGCTTCAGTCTGAGTCTCGAGTTTCAGGACTGAGGGTGAGGAAGTAAAAAGATGTCTCTCCATCCCCTTTGTGTTCTCAGTTCCATCCCTATCCCCCACTTCTTACTTTGGGACCTAGCCTTGCCAAGTGTTCTCTCCCTGTCTCTCTCCCTCTCTCTCTCTCTCTCCCAGCAGTACTTTTACTCTTTTCTTTCTATTGACTCCTACAAGCATATAAAGTTCTGAAAATTAACCCTTTACTCAAACACGTTCTCTCCTCGGGTTTGCACCCTAATTAATTTATCTATTTTAGTAAAAGACCCACCAAATGCAAAGGCTCTTTATTCAGAGCTTGCTATAGCAAGGGAGTCACCCACCTCACTTGTGTTTTGGCAGAGACTCAAAGGCAGGCAGACGAGTAGCAAAGCTTTATACAGCAGTGTAAAAAAGGGAAAAAAGGGAAAGCTTTAGGTGTGCCCTGATTGGAGGCTGTTGGCATGGGCAAGCTGTAGGCGGGTTAACTAGAAGCGGGCTATCCTGTGTGATTGGTTAAGTATACACACTCAGCTTTCTCTACTTGGTCCCAAGTTAGAAGCTGGGACAAGAATTAAGGAAACTGTCAGTTATTAATCAATACCTTGCCATTTTGGGCTGATTTTTTACAGAAGTTATCATTTAACTTCCTGGATTGTCTTTAGAGATAGCAATCTGGCTTCTGCAAGTCAGCAAGCGGGCTTCCCGGTTGTTGTGTAGATAGGCTTGTTAGTTTCCTGGGCTGGTTGCTGCAGGCTCTGGGTCAAGGTTCTGTTTTTACACGATTGGCCATTATCTGCTTGTGTATTCAATTTCTCACAAAGAGTTTATACAATTGCCTCCACTTCTTTAACTCTCCCACCCTTCTACTTTTTAACTTTCCATAATCCAGTTTCTGCATTAAATATGCTAAATACATATTTCCCAAAGTATGTTTCTCGATAATTTGGCCCCAAAAGGCACTCAGTATAAAGAAGGTTCATTGGTAAATAAGTCAGTGAAAGTTAGAATTCTACATCCACTATATTCTCTATACTGGGAGATCCAGAATTTATGTTGGCATAGTAAAAGCTCTGAGAGAAGGGGTACAGGAAGGAAACGTTCATCCAGTTTCTCAGAAATCTTGATCAAGGAGTCCTGCCCCTGTTTTATACATCAAAGTAATATCGATTATATAGGTATATTTATTATAATATACAGTACATAATTTCACTTGGTATTTATCATACAGCTATTCACATGGTTAATACTTTTTAGGAAATGCTACTCGAGGAAAACTGCCAGTCAAAAGCCACCATCATCTCTGAACTGTCAAATGCAAAGGATGAAAGGTCCTTTCTGAGGCCTTTTTCTTCTTCGTCTTTACATGGCATGTGACACTGTTGGCATCAACCTCTTGAAGTGCTGTCCTTCTTTGACTCGGGGTAACCACCTATGTCTTTGCACAGTCACGGGTTCCTTTGTTGATTTATGTGTTATTCACACTCCCTAGTTATGAGAATAAATTCAGCATAAGCTCTCAGGCCATTCCTTCTTTCTCTGTTAATGCTTTTTTGCAAATATTTGAAATACTATCAAATTTTGATAATCTTTCCTGTGGCTTGCTCTCTATATGGATTGCCTTTAAGGAACTTAAGTGTTCATCCTTTCTCTTCTTCCATTCTCCACTGAAGGAGGTTGGGGGTCAAGTACAAAGACAAAGATTAGTCTCCCTTTTCTAGGAGTAGAATTTTCAAAAGATCAGAACGATAAGAGTATGCAATCACTTTTCTTTTTACTGCTTCTGAAATGGTAAGATCTTAGGGCTGGCCTTCACTGCTCCTTCTACCCCATCCCTGTCTTGGATGCTCAGAACAGCTCTGCCTTTGACATTGTTGCCAAACTCTCTTCCCTATTGTTTGTCTCTGCCTTCTTTTCCTATAGTACTGGATATAATTGGCTTTGTTAGCTAATGAATGTATGCATTTGGTGAATGTAGAGGAGCTAAAAGGAACAAGGAAACAGGTAAGAGTTATGTTAGCTAAGTTAGGTTTAGGTAAAGTTTAACTTAAGTGAAAGTGTCTATTAGGGGTGCTAACCTCACTTCTGCAATAGGTTTGGATCTCAAGTTCCTGCTAATAAGAAAATGTCATGTTACCTTCTTTACAGGTAATCTTTATATGTACCTTGGAGATCTTACCGGGAAGAAGAGTAAAGCAAGCTAGGGCATGCATATTACTCAATCCCTGGCTAAAAATATTAACACCTTATTTCCACTCCCATTCCCAACAATATTTATATCCTCTTCTTGACACTGTACACCATCTCCAACTGCCAGTACACTCTGCAAAGGCACCTTATCAGATTTGCTTAAACTAAATGTTTCATCTTTTTTCTCAAACTGGCTTCCATGTTTAATATATTTAACTGCATATCTCTGTCAATAGTAGTGTTTTTCCCGGCCAAGGGGCTTCAGATCTTCATATTAACTGATTCCTTTGTCTTGCTAACCTGTCTCTCCTACATTTGCCAACCACCCTCATTTGGTTAGCCAACAAAGCATGCTGAATCTTCTTTAATAACATAATTGACTCCATTCTCTGCCCTCCATGCAAACTGTCTTCAACGCAGTCCAAACCTCACACTTGAATTTGCATCATTTACAAAGCCTCATAGCAGGCTACTTGCCTCTAGTTGGCATATGTGGAAATACGTAACTTCAAACTGGAACTCCTCCCTGTGCCCAAAGGAAACATTATAATTTAATCCTAACTTTGTTTGCCATAGGTCCAGAAAGCAGCTGAAGAATATTTTTCAATATAATGCTATAATCAGGCAACCAGCACCACTAATAGGGCCCATGAAACTTGAAAAAGTCGGGAGCCTTTGGCAGCAAAGTATGTAGAAGATAGGGGGAGGGCCTCATGGAGTTAATAAAAGCAATCCAAGAAGATCTAGGTGAAACACATAGTTTTCACTACAAAGGACTCTTTTTATTCCAGCCTTAGAGATGAGGAAACTGAGACTTAGGGAGGGTAAATGATTCTTCAAAGGTCCACCAGTAAGTGACGGTTTGCTCCCTAAGGCAAGGACTTGCCTGTTTTGTTTGCTGCTATAACCCCAGCTTCTAAAACGTTGTAAGTCTTCAAAAACATTTGTTGAATGACTGAGTGAAGGGTGCCCCTTCCCCATCATGAAATTGGCTTGGCCTGTATCCATCTTTCTGCATTCAAGCTGTGGTTTTCATCAAAGCTCAAGTCTTCTCAACTATATTAAGACTTTCTTGACCACTGTAGACCTCTATAATTTCTCATTCTCTTGAACTTTTACTATGACAGGTGATGACATGCTATCTTGTAATACTGTTTTCAACTTTTGCACATCTATATTTTGTCTCAGATATGGGGTTCTTGAGATAAGATTTTACTTCTTTGATTGTACCACAGCACTCAATTATCCTTTTTTTTTTTTAATATTTATTAATTATCAACTATACTCCAGAGATTATGTTAGCTTCTGGGCACAGAGTAGCCAAGAAAAAAGATTGCATCCTCATGGAGCTTGCAGGCTAGTGACAGAAAATGGCATTAAGACAGCAGGTGAACAAATAAAGAACAATTCTACGATGTGATCAGTGCTCTGAAGGCAGCAAAATTGGATGATGTCAGAGATAGTAACTATTGTTGATTGAGTTGTCAGAAGACACCTCAGAGGTGGCATTTAACTTTAATAAAGATCAAAAGGAACTAGCCCAAGGAAGAGCTTTTCAGGCAGAGGAAGTGTCCTGGGTGGGAAAGAGCTTAACATGTTTGAGGAAATAAAAGAAAGCCAGTATTGCTGAAGTACAATTCAGGACAGGACAAATGGTGTAAGATGAGGAGTTCCCTGAGTAGATCTAAATGACTGATGTCTGATCCTCAAGGAAGATCACAGATCAACCAGACTTGTGGACACTGATCTTTTTGACAGTAGAATCCTTGAATAGTATCATTTTCCCTTATTTATTTTATATTCTTTACCTTCTTGTCTCTTTTTGTAAAGCTGTTTTAATGATTAGAATTTTGGCTTTTAGCCTATGTTTTTGGATGCTCTTTTAGAAGTCTCAAGCTTCTGGACAGAGGAAATTGGATTGAAAATCCAATGGCAGAATGAACTTTTAAAAGAACCTCACTTTTCTCCTGGTTCAAAGCAGGATATTAGAAAATACAGATGAAGAAAATTATGACAAAAGGACAGTCATAAGGGGGAAATATTGTTTCTATGCAATAGGCATCAATTTCTTTTTGCAAGTAGGTAGGGATGAAAATGTTTTAAACCATTAAATTGTGTAGATTAAAGTGGCACGTTAGATTAGTTATATCATTAAAAGCAAGATGTCAAATCTCATTTCTCTATAGGTTTAGCTTAAAAGTTATGATTTGGCTTATTTGTTTTATTTAGATTGGGATGTCAAGCATTGCTATATATACTTAAGTGATATTAGAGCTATGCTCTATCACTATACATGGGGTACACAAAGTCAATAAACTGTAAATTTTAATTAAATTAACTTTAACCTCATAATAGAAAAAATATTTAATTTTTTCTGAATGTTTATTTCTATGAGAATATACTAAGATGTTTATGATTAAACAGTATAAAGTTAAACATTATAGTCAAATGTTCCTATTAAAGATTAACACCAAGCCTCCTCCATTACTTCTTAAAGTTATAGGCACATCAGGTCCATGACAAGTAAATAAATTAAATCCAATAATTCCTAGAAATCACTAAAACATTTAGAATAAAAGTGCTTGTTGACAAATAATTGAAACTGGCTATATTTCAGAAATAGAAATGATTTTAAAGAAATCCTAAAAAAATAAAACAAAATCAGAAAAAGTACCAAAACTCTTGGTTTCTCTTTATTGACCCAGGGCTTTCAAGCTATCATTCTGCTAATGATTTTTGTTGAAGACACTTATAAGTGTTCTAGTAAAAGGGATAGGCCTAAAGAAAGCTGGTCTTCAAATAGTTAAATATATGGACATTCATGATTTTCTACGGTAGATGGTTGGCTATGAATAAAAGATAACACCTTCATCTGAATATAGTCACTAAATTGGGATTAGCTAATTGCACTATAAAATTCCTATGATCTACAGGATGAGAGACATGTAACACATTGTAATTTCTAGACGAACACATCTATTCCATGGGGCATAGTCCCCTCTATGTACAGCAATTTACACACACAATCCCATTAGTATAAATGGGATTTACATACCAACTCCCTTTAGTAGCTAAAAGAGAATCTAACTCAACAAGATTATTTCAAGCTTTTAGACAGAAATCAGGGATCAGACTTTCGTGAGCTAGAGAACGTCAATATTTCACTTGCCAAGAGAGGATGGATATAGAAACTATTTGTACCATGATTTCTTATGTTCAATGCTTAGGGAAAAAAAGAAAAGAAGTGAAATGAAATAGCTTTATTGAAAACACTTTGAGAAGGCCCTGGTGACCTTCCGCTTACCTTAGGTAGAATTTTCCTCTTGGTTCACGGGGGATGTGCTCAGCCAAAACTTTAGCCAAGGTCATTATTGTTACAGTTTCTATTCAAACACATTTTTAGTCCTTTTTACTTAGGAAAAAGAAAGAAGGGGTTTCTTGAAGGGAAACAACTTGGAAAATGAAGAGAGATCTATAATTCTAGTTTACACAGCTTACAGTAAAGCTTAAGGTTAAAGCAACAAAACATAGTGAAGTCCGACTTGCATCAACAGAGGCAATTGCTTTAAGGTTTTCTAAATGGAGAAGAAGAAGATGAAGAAAAAATAACAGATCGGGATTTTAAAGTGATCCCAGAAAATGCCTGAATCTATTTGATAGTAGACTATGAAAAAGAAAAGTGTTTAAAGGAAAGATTAATGGACACCTTTTATTTTCTCTAAAATGTTTGTGAGTCCTGTGTGCACCAGGAACATCACACTTTAACCTGCAACTGACATGCACACAGACTCGTAAGTAGGCTCCAGTCAGACAGACAGACTCATTAATTCTCTCTTTATCACAAACCCAGAACATCTGGGTATTGCCCTTTAAAACAACATCAGGTTAGGAAAACAAACCATTTCTCAGACCTGACAAAGGGTTTTGAGTTACAGGATGGACAATCTTAGGGTGAATAAACTAAAATGCTTGGGTATCATATGCAGGTTATTTAGAAGTTGATTCACGACTTTATGAAATTCTTAATCCCATGCTCTGCACTTCCTTGTTTCTATCCTTGTTCCAAGTTTTTGGCAAAAACTGAAAACTAATTGCATTTCAGGGAACAAATAAATTTGAGTAAATTAAACCTGTTCTCAGAATATTTAGGATACAGGTTAAAGACCTTAGATCCTTCATTCCAACTCATTCTAGGGGCAATACTAACTTAACTTATTACAAGGCTTTGTTTTCTTCTTGGTGACCCCGGAGAGCCTAAAAAATTCTTACCTTCAGAACTCATATATTTCCAAAGATTCACCCAGAGTTTTCTTGGTTCCTTTTCTTTTTAAAAGAAACATCATGCCGCCTCCTCCTCAAACATCCTGACTGTTATAGAAACAATGAGATGATTTGACCTTCATACACATGAACAAAGTTACTTGAAACATTGCATATAGGAAAAAGTGTGTTTTTTAAATTTAATATTTGCACTAAATCAAATCTCAGAAATGAACACTAGATGCACAACCCCAATGGAGACTCCCCTGCCCACTCTGGACTTCATATATAAGTGATATCTTTGCCCTTAAAAGAAAAAAATGCGTTATGAGATCTGAATTGACCAGATTTTAGGAATATGCTTGTATCTGTATCTGTGTATCCGTGTGTGTGTGTTGTGCACCCCACAAATGTGGATTTGAATTAGCCTTCCAAAAGTGAAACACATTAAAAAAAATCATAAACAGACCACATACTCCTTTGACGAGATTAAAAATTAAAGCTTTTCCTCAGATCGTTAATGACAACAAAAATAATTTCTTTGGGCGTTTTCAGATTAGATTGGTCCTTGAAGTCAATCCAAATTCAAAGCTCCTTGATTTCCTAAATGTAAATGATGTGTTAATAGGCATTTCTTACAGCGTATATGATCTAAAGTTTTATCTTATGAGGACTGTATGCAAAATGAAACAAATAAAAAATACATAATATGAAACCCGGAGTTACTTTATTTTAAATATGCTGTTGTTAGCACTTTCAAATGCAAAGGGGACATTAAAACACACACATATACCCACAAGCTTAATGTTTTCATTTCACCTCTTCCCGTTTTATTCTTTTAATAGCAATGCTACAAAGAGGAACTTTAGATAATTCTTACCAGCAAAGTCCAGTATTGCAACACAGTTAACTACCCCCGAGCTTCTATTTAAGGTTACCTGGCATAGTTAGCTCCGCCAGATGTAGTTTTGCTATCGGATAATTTGATTTGCTGACAATGTGCACTGCCTTAAAATAGGAAGTGCCTAGGTGACTGGTGTCCAAATCACACATATTCTTTTGGTTAAAATGAAATGTGACTCTGAATTTAGCCTTTAATTACATTTCCTTCCTTACCTCCAACAAACAAATTTTTATAACCTCCTCAATTGAAAAAAAGGTCATATTTTGTGAATTACTACTTTGGAAGCAGCCCAGGACCAAAAGTTATTTAGGAAATTTTCTATTATTTGTATTAATCAGAGATGTACATCCTCTGTATTTTTAATGGCTTTATCAAATGGCTAATGCCTAACTTGGAGACCGGCTTGGCCACAGGATTCCGGGCCTTTATCTAAACTATTAACTGGTAAATTGAAATTACTCTTGTAAGACCCTAATGCAGAATAAAACAATCTATTGTATATGCAAAGTAATATAAGAGAGCTTCTGCAATATCTCGGGCACTTGGACTGGCTCAAAAAGCATCTTAATTTCAGGGATAAGAAAATACCCAGATCATGTGAAAATTAAACTAACCACAGGGAAGGAAGAAGGCTTCATGTCAAAAGAGAAATAAAATAGAATTGCTTAAGAGAAACATTAAAACTAAGCATTCCTTTAAATTATCTCCTCTAATAAGATGTGTCTGTCATTTTTTTCATTTTAGCTTTAGCCCTGTGAAGACTGCATTGTTCCATCAGGATTGTTCTGTCAAATGAAAAACCTGTTCACATTTTACCATGTGCTTAAACAAGCAAGACTAAGTATTAAATCTGAGGGCTCTGTACTTTAAGAAACATTTTTACAAGTGGAAAGTTATTCAGCTTAGATAGTTCATTCATTTTCCAGAGCCTTTTAAACCTGCATAATATATTGAATGTCAAAAAGCTATAAAATCTCTTTAACTATTGATATCTATTTGTAGATGGTAATATAAATCCTGCCATAAATTCAAATAAGTAAATGACTTTATCTAAACAGATTTGGAGCATTGCTCTACTGTTGTAGGGGTATAGCCTTCTTGTTTATTATGTACCAATGAGTTTGATTTTTTTTTTTTTTGGTCATGTTTTTTAAATGATTGCCATAGAAAATCATTTTTGGATTGGATGCTTTATAACAAAAATTTCTTTAACAATATTATAATATAAATAATATAAATGGATATGTTATATATTAATACTATGTATTAATACTATGTATATGTACTCTATATATGGATGACTACAGTTATAGAGATACTTTAATATCAGCTGGAAGAAAAAAAGGTAATGTCATGCTGGACTTTCCACAAATAAGGTCTTATATTAGTTAAGATATTGTCAGTTGCTCAAACAAATCCAAAAGTTTATGTTTTACTGATGTAAAGCAAAAATTCAATGTTTCTGATTTGGGGCAGTTATTTCCCTAGCAATATTTCAGGAACATCTTCTTTGTTCATCTTGTCATCTTACCCCATTTTCAATAGAGGGCTTCCAATATCACCATGATAGTCTCTGCTCTGTGGAAGAGGAAACATGAGTGTGGTCTGGAAGAGACTTGCATTACTGTTCCCCACATACCAGTGGCTAGAAATCAGTCACCTGGTCACCACACACTAGAAGGGAAGAATAATATCTAGTCTAGTTCTATACCCAGGAAGGGAGGCAATAGGTTTTATGACCAGGTGGAAAGTCTTTGCTACAGTTCTGTTTTACATGCCTTTACAGTTGCATAACACATTTACCTTCTTCAGAGTCTTTTCTAGATGATCACTTTATTCATCAAACACATTTATGACTGTGTCGCCATCCCAACCATCATTGCTTTTGTGCATACCCTCTTTCCCTGTCTTCTGAGCATTACAATCACTACTAGCTAATCAACCTGCATCCTGTCTTCCACCATTTCTAATTCATGCTCCACATAAGGGCTTACATTTTAAAACACAAATATCATATTCTTCCCTATTTCAGCAGCTCTCAATTGCCCATGAGGTAAAGGCTTGAGTTATTACTTTGGCAATGGATGTCCATCATGATCTAGCTATTTTATACTTTTCCATATTCATCTTCTACCAATCCCTCTATTTCATTTCAATTACACCAAACTACTTAAATGTCTATGAACAGGCTGATACTCACCTATCTCCAGGCGTATGTATATTTACTTATTCTATCTAAAGCCTTTTCCTTTTTGTTCCATATGGAGAAATTCTATTCATCTTTAAGACTCAACTAACATCTTAAGTTTTAGGGAAATCTTTTGGACTTTCTCAAGAAAACCCGGTGTTTCTCTCCTTATATGTAAGTTAAAGATCCCTCTATTTCTAGCACTTATCGAAAACTGTGATAATTAGCTCCTTCTTTTATCTCATCCCTAGGAGTAGAAGGTTCTAAATATTATGGATGATGTGCTATTCTCCATCGATTCAAAGCATCTAGCATAGAATTTGTCATATACAACGCTAAAAAATGAATAGACTACAATCTTTACCTTAAGTGGGCTGAATTATTTTGAATAAATGAATGAATTATATAATGAAAGTACAATGAGGTAGGATTTTGTGTGAATGTAAAAACATATTGCCATTTAGGAATTCAAAAATTCAAATATAAATTCCATGGTTCAGTATTTAAGCTGTTTGGTCAAGCAGTACCATGCCAAAGAAGTTCTATCAGCCAAGTCAATCTAATCTCCTTAAGCTATTTTACAGATAACCCCTATCATTTTCCATCATATACTGTCACTTACAAAGAGTTTCTGTCCAATCAATAGTCATACCTTTTTCCAGACTCAACATTTTCAAAGGACATTCTCCAGTTAAACCTACCCTTGCTTTTCATTTTCATTTTGATTTTCATTAGAACTAAGCTTTAGTGTTCAATCTGTACTATCCTCAACTCCAGTAGAGTGATGAAAGTGAGAGGACTACCTCTTCCCACCCCCATGGGTACCAGCAGCTTTTTCTCACAAGCCTCTACAAATAAATATACAATTTACTCTTGAACAATATGGGTTTGAACTGCATTGGGTCACCTATGTGTGTATTTTCTTCCACCTCTGCCACCCCTGAGACAGCAAGACTAGCCCCTCTTCTACCTCCTTCTCCCCAGTCTAATCAACATGAAGACAATGAGAGGATAAAGACTTTTATGATTATAATAAATAGTAAATATATTTCCTCTTTTTATTATTTTTCTTTCTTTCTTTTTTTTTTTTTTTTTTTTGAGACAGAGTCTCACTCTGTTGCCCGGGCTAGAGTGAGTGCCGTGGCATCAGCCTAGCTCACAGCAACCTCAAACGTCTGGGCTTAAGCGATCCTACTGCCCCAGCCTCCCGGGTAGCTGGGACTACAGGCATGTGCCACCATGCCCGGCTAATTTTTTCTATATATATTTTAGTTGGCCAGATAATTTCTTTCTATTTTTAGTAGAGATGGGGTCTCGCTCTTCATCAGGGTGGTCTCGAACTCCTGACCTTGAGCGATCCACCCGCCTCGGCCTCCCAGAGTGCTAGGATTACAGGCATGAGCCACCGAGCCCGGCCTATTTTTCTTAATATATTTTCTTTTCTCTAGCTTCCTTTATTGTAAGAATATAATGTATAATATAATACATTTAATGTACAAAATAAGTGCTAGTCGACTGTGAATGTTTTCAATAAGGCTTCAAGTCAACAGTAGGCTATAAGAAGTTAAGTTTTCCAGGAGACAACAGTCACAAATAGGTTTTCAACTGCACATGGTGTCAGAACCCCTTACAACCAATTGTTCAAGGGTCAACTGTACGATCTAATTTAAAAAAAATAAAAAAAAAAACCATTTTGCTTACTACGTCAGTAACTTTATAGCAAATCTCTTGTTCTTAGTTATCATCAAAATCACCATCCAAAACAAGTCTATAGAATAGAAATTTGGGAACCATTGCAGCACAATTCAAAGTCATTATTAACTATTTGAAAGACGATCTTATTTTGTATCCTCCAAAAAGCTTGGTGCAATGCAATATAAGCAGTGAGCAACCAATAATAATAACTTATTGAATGATTTGGTGAACAAGTATATCATGTATCATGATACCAGACATTGTCATGATTTAAACTGACTGTGGTTACAATATCAACTGATAAATTTGAAGCATTCAATCAGAGGGGAAATAAGTAAAATGAATCTTGAAAATTAATTGACTGGTATTGTGTATCACAAGCAAAAAAAATTGCTTATGTGAACACATTTTAACCATTTGTGGTTGATTAGAGCTTCTTAATCCAGATGAATTTACTCATCATGTGACATTTGGCAATGTCTAAAACATGTTTGCATGTCACAACTTGAAGGGGCTTCTAGTGAGTAGAGGCCAGAGATACTTCTAAATAACACACAATACACAGTGGGTTAGTCCCACACAAAAAAGAATTATTGGTTCCAAAATTTCAATCATGCCAAAGTTGAGAAACTCTGGTTAAAACCATGAACTTACACTTAATTTGAAATACATTGTTTTTTTTAATTTTTTTGGTATTTCTCTGTCTCTAATGTTTATATCACCTGCCTCTACTCATGTAAGCAGTAAACTTAAAAACCTTAAGATATTTGACGAGCACAAAATGATTCCAAAGAACCATGACTATGATATCTAGTATGTCACTTACATGCTCAAGTTGGAAACAAGTCAGTTTTAGTTTATCAAGTGGGAAATAATGGAGACTTTCCCCAAAGCATCTCTAGCAATTTGAGGAGGAGTTTTCCAAGTTGTCTATTTAGGAGAAAAGAAGCTATTGGTTTGTTTGCCAATCAGGAGGTAATAGAAACAAAACAATAGTTTTATCAGTTTAAATCTTTATATTGGCTCTTACAATCTGGACTACTAAGAGCTATTCATAAATTTTCCCTCTAGCACTTGTCATACCTAAATCAAGAGGTCACCTTTGATACTCCTCACCTGCCCAAACAGAAAATCCAACCAAGCAACAAATGCTATGACTTCTACCCTTTAAAATCTCTACAGTATGGTTCTTCCACATAATTTCCACCAGCTCTGCCTTTGTTCAATCTCTCAGCACATTTTCCTGACCAGCTTATTTTCTTTTTGCCTTTAGATGCAATATCATCTCCATCACTGCTCCATAATCCAACACCTTTATTGTTACTTTAGTGACTTTTCTAACCCACAAAACTCATTGTTTATCTCTCTGTACTTGGTGCTGTTGGATCTCCACTACAGGTAATAGTTGAATATTTTTTACATACAAGCTTAGAAACATAAATCTAGATGCTTGCGTGTTGATATATGCTTCCTGCTTTTGGTGGGATTAACTCATGGGCTGGATCTAAGTCTGAAAGTTGGAATTTTTATTTTGAAAGTTCTCCATAGGGTAAAGTACAAGCTTCTGAATACATAAACCCTTTATGATCAAGTACTGTAGTCCCCAACTCCCAGGCCGCAGACCGGTACCCGGCTGGACCTGTTAGGAACCGGCCGGGGCAACCCCTGATCCCTGCGTCCACCCCGGCCCCGCAATTGGTAGAAAAATTATCTCCCATGAAACTTAGGAACTGGGCTGCACACCAGGCGGTGAGTGGTGGGTTAGTGGCGCCCAAGGGAGCAAAGCTTCCTGTGTATTTACAGCCTCCCCATCACTGGTAGAACCACCTGAGCTCCGCCCCTGCCCCCATCTGGGGAAAAATTGTCTTCCATGAAACAGGTCCCTGTTGCCCAAAAGGTTGGGGACCGCTGATGAAGTAACTGTGTTATTCTCCAGTATCCCACTCAGCCTCTCCCTTACACTTGCCTTTTGCTGCTGTTATGTCAGTTAATGCATATTCCCAAGAGTGGCATTTTGTCATGCCTTCTTATATTCATTACTTCTACCTAGAATGTCCTTTCTGTATGTTATTTACCTTATGAACTTCTAAATGAAGAATTCGTCTAGAACATAGGATTACCATATGACTGAGCAACTTCAATCCTAGGTATGTACCCAAATGAATAAAAAACAGGTACTCAAACAAATACTGGTACACCAGTGCTCAGAGCCATGCTTTTAACAACAATCAGAATGTTGAAGCAACCCACATAGGTATCAGTGGATGAAAGGATTAACGAAGTGTGGTATTAATATATTCATACAATGGGATATTATTAAGCTATAAAAAACAGTGAAGTACTGATACCTGCTACAATATGGATGAACCACAAAAACATTGTGCTAACTGAAAGAAGTCAGACACAAAAGGTCACGTTTGTATGTTTCCATTTATATAAAAATATCCAGAATTAGTGAATCCACAGAGACAAAAAGCAGAGTAGTGGTCACAAGGAGCTAGTGGTAGGGGCTGGATGGGAAGTGTCAGTTTAATGGGTACCAAGTTTCCTTTGGGGACAGTGAAAATGCTTTGGAACTAGATGGTGCTAACTATTACAACACACTGTGAATGTACTAAGTTCCACTGTAAATTTAAATGGTGAATTTTATGTTATATGAATTTCACTTCAATTAAAAAAGAAAAGAATTAGTCTAGTCAGGTCAGCCATCACGTCGAACATGAAACCATTACTGACCTTAACTATTTGAAATGCCCTTTCTCTTGGCTCCAAGGAAACCATGTAATCTCTGTCATTCAAGAAAACATACATGTTATACTCTAATTGTGCTTGTGTCTATCATCCAACCCCAAACAAATTGCAAATTTGGTTCTTGTATCCCTTATCTTTGTCTTCCTAAGTTTTATGTGTTTGAGACTATATACTAAAAACTAAGTAATAGTCTTCCTAACTTGAGATAATGATAGATCTGAATCTGTTTTCTGAATGAATGATATTATCTATTTAATCATATGTAATTAATATATTTAAAACTTGTTATTTTTGTAAATATATGACATATCAGTAGATATTTAAATGTATATTAATTTCTATTTTTGAGTGCAGATGGTGGATATATTAGACATGGTTATCCAAAAACACAATGAAGAGATACACATTGGTGGAGTATTTATTGGGTGCCCAGAATTGAGCCATCCACTCTACATATTTTATCTACTGACATATTTATACCTCCTTCCCTTTGCTAGTGATTCCCTTCACATAATTCAGATTCCTGCTCAAATATCAACCTCAGAGAGGCTTTTTCTAAAATTCTTATCTGAAAGAGTCCCTGACAACATCATGTAACATTCCATCTTTGGATCACTTTTCCTACATGAATTTATGTTATTTACTTGTTTAGTTATTAAATATGATCTGAATCTTCTGCTAGCATGTAAACTACCTGAAGGCAGGACTTTGCCTTTTTCTTCAAAAGATGACTCTCTAAAATACTCATTTTTAAAATTCTCATTGTTATGTCAGTGGATAAAAATCTGACTTAGGTTAAAGTCAGGGGACAGAATTAGGTGAATTGACTAAAAAAATAATAATAAAAATAAGAAGTAAGTGTGTTGGTCAACTTTAGCTAAGCTAGTATTTCCTCAATACGCTAGTCTCATCCATTTTTCCTTGTTGTCATATAATAGAAATAAAGGTAACACTGCACCATTAGTTATTGGCAGGATCAAATGAGATAATACATGTATAGAGCTTAGAATCCATAGTAAGGGATTTTCAGCTCCCTTATTTAGATTCACTTTAATGGGGTTCACCTTAAATGAGTTTACATTGGCTGTATAGATAATCTCCTTGGTCTCTGTAAACTCTGAAATTGGTACTTGAAATAGATTTGAGTGAATGCTTCAGTACATGAAGAGTTAAATTTCTCCCTCCCTTCTTCATTGATTCAGTCAGTCAGCCAGTCTAAAAGTACTTATTCAATGCCTACTTTGATAGGTGCTGGCTTTTAAGAGTGAACAACAGAATACACAGTTCCTACTTTTCAATTAATCATATTCATAACAAGTCTATCGCTATTAACTTTTCAAAGTCAAAATAGGTAAACAAGCACTCAATTTTCCCCAAGAATAATTCATTAGCATTTATTTCCTTTATTGGGTTATTGTATTATCTTAAGGAACTTTGCAAACATCTGGAAATGATCTGGGTTATAAATTACTACTGGCACTTAATACCTATGGCCTGAAATGTTGTAATCTTCAGCTCCATTAACAAAGAATTGTCAAGTATAGCATGCAACTAGCAACCTCCTTCCCATTTCCTATGAGAAACACTGGAAGAAAGTTTGCTATTTGTCAGTAACACTAAATTAAACAGGGTGGCTAACAGCTTCCAAATTCGAGGTCAACTACATAGTCATGAAGTTGCAACCAATCACTCTACCTTGTCCATAATTTTCCAATTTATGTGACCATGCGTCTCCTGATTTGCATTATAATATCTCTGCTGGAGCTTCATCTTGAACTCAGATTTTTCTGTTAGTGATCTTAGCATCTTTGTATTTGTTAACCATTACTATTACAAACCATTCCAAAATTTAGTGACATAAAACAACATATATTTGTTTAATTTATGATTTAATGGGTCTATAGTTTAGGCTGGGATTAATTGGTCAGTTGTTCTGGTCTCTACTGAATTCCTTAGTCATGTTTGATCAGTGGCTCTATTTCTGGGGTTAGTTGACTCTTGGTCAGGCACCTCGGCTTTTCTCCATTTACTTCTCATCATGGAGCAGACTATCCTGTTGTTTATATCACATTAGTAGAGGTTCCAGAGAGAGAGTGGAAGTGTCCATTCCATTAGCCAAAGAAGTCACTGGTCTACACAGATTTGAGGGTGGAAACAACAAACTCTGCTTGTTTGATGAAGAAAAGCTATGAAGTCATTTTATAAAAGGTGTGAATATAGAGCAAGGTGTAGAATTGGGGACATGTTTGTAATTGATCTATCATAATTTTGTTTAGCTCTTCTGAGCCCCATAACCACATATAAGAATGTTCCTCCTTTCTTTGCACTCCTAGTCACTAGCACAAATCAGGCAGAATCATTATTCAGTTTAACAATTGCTTGGAGACCTAGACAGACATATCTTACATTAAGATCGGATTGCCTTCAATATAGGTATTGACTAAGCTGGAAATTTTTGTTTTTTGGGAATAGGTAAACCTGCATTGTTTATACCCCATCAGAGAGTGGTCAAAAGACCAGGTAGGTTTTGTGTCCCCGGGTTCTTCCATTTCCCATTTCCATTTTCCTTTCTTTGTCAGCCTCTTGTCTGGAAAGCCTTGTAGTTTAACTCATTCAGGTTATTACAAGCAAAATTATGTTCAAGTCATTAAGGAAATAATAAGAATGATGCAATAAGATTGATGAAAATACCTTGAAATTTCAAGGTTAATGATATTAAATTGCAGTGGTAAGGATTTCAATTAGATACTTGGAAGTATTTCCTGATTATTATAGTTTGAGATATTGGCAAGGGATTTAAAGGAAGGCAATACTCTCTCTAGAGATTTACAAAAAATAGTAGACCACTTTATTGGTGGAATGCCTTTAATGAAATGTTGCCAAGATATATTGGATTACATCAGATGAACACTTGACGACCTGTAGTTCAGAGAAAGAAAAGAAATTTGCCACTTACAATATTTCTACATTGAGTAGGAAGACTGCATTTAACATAAATTATACCATAGAACAAACAATTTCTGTCATTATTCCTGCTCCGATGGGAGATATGGAGCATCTTTAATTGTGCATTCTGGACCCACATTTATTAATAGAGCTTCCTGACACCTTTATGGGAATAGTTCAAATAATCACCCCAGTTTATCCAGGTGGAGGAATTTCAGCTAAAACTTAGATCAGATTTTTTTGGCTTACAATATGTCAGCTGTTGGGTGAGGCTAAAACCTAAATTCCCCAACCCTTTTTTCTAAACATACTTGTTTACTTGGCAACCCAAGAGCTTCCTTTTCTTTGCTCTGTCCCTTGTCCCAAATCTCCCCCCTTTTCCTGCTGAGAATTGCAATGAACTCACTTAGAAAAATAAATGCAAAACTCAAAGAATGCTGTACTATTGGACTATCCATTGGTCCAAACTGAATGACTGAGGAAATATGACTTCATTATTTTAAGTAACAGAGAGAAGAATTACCTGTGGAATTTCTATATTTCCTACTCATGAGAACATGTAAGTTTATGAAGGGTTAAAATAACATAAACTGTTTTTATTTTTAATGTTTTTTAATAGAAAATTAAACAGAGGAAAAGTAGGCACAATATATCTAGCACCCAGCTTTAATAATTATCAGCTGAAGACCATGTTCCTTCCCTCATGTTCTTTTGAAGCAAATCATAGTCATCATATCATTTTATTTTTTATTGGCAATGGCAAATGTTAATTATAATATGGGAAAAATCAGCATGGTTGTGCCAGAACCAACAGACTTCCCTTTGCCAGTTAAAATCGAAAGTTGAATTGCTGCATTTTTGGTACCTGCAAAGCACTCTGAACACAACATTCTGTCATTCTTTGAAATAGCAAATGGAAGTCATTTACACCAGATGAGCGACAGGCTGGGGAATTGGCATACCTACAGCACAGGATACACCGCACCACGCACCTATTTCAAGGGAATGAAGAGTGGGTGGCCGGAAGAGAGAAACTCTTTTCCCCATTTAACCTGTAATTTGACAACATCTGTGAAGAATTATCCCCAGCATTGGCATTGTAATTGTTGTATCTACCATCAATCACCCAGGGAGGAGAGATTACTTGAAATAGATGTTAACGGCATTATGGCTTAACAACATGAAGGCAAAAAATGAGAGGAATGAGATCTCTAAGACAGTGTCCAAATTTGTCAAGGGGCTTGAGAGACACTGCATTGTTTAGTATAAAAAATGAGTACGGTATTTGCTTATATAAGAAAAGCTTATGTTCTAGAAACTATCATCTACTCTGTATTCTAGGTGTTAAAAATTAAAGTACTTCTAAACTTTTATATGATGGAGATTCCATGGTTTATAGATTTTCTTGCACTATTGCTTCAATAGGAAGGACAAGATCAACATGAATATTTTATATTGAAATTGAAAAAGGAGTGCAACCTCTTCCAGATGAATACTATTTATAAAATTATATGCTCACATTCTTCTAGGAACCTGAACTCTCAAACTCTCAATGAGCTTGAATACACAGAGGCATATCAAATTGAGCAGCTAAGGACTAGGTGGTCTCTATTTACCTGAACCTAATATATTGAAAAAGTATTTATTGGCTTATTGGACTACTGATTTTTAGCCAATTACTTCTTCAAGGTAGGTGGGCTAGATTTACAATTTAAAGAATATTGTTTTTGTTAGTAACAAAAAAAAAATCTCTTCTCCTCAAAACATTTTCTTCACTGTCTTCTAAGACATAACAGTCTCCTGGTTTTTCTCCTGCCTCTCAGCCTGACTCTTTTTCAGTTCTGTTTCTTGTTCATCTGCATCCCCAGAATTCCTTAATGTAGTAATGTCCCCAAGCATGCATGCCGGCTTCTGCCTCTCTCTTGACCTCCAGGCTCATGTATTCACCTGCTGATATTTCACCTCCACATGGATATCTACAGTCGATCTCAAAGGTAACATGCCCAACCTAAGCTCCTGGTCCTCTCTAAATGCAAAACTTTTTCCTTCCATAGTCTTCCCAATCTCAGAAAATGACATCACCACCCCTTACTTACTGTAGCCAAAAGATTTGGAGTCATCCCTGACTCTTTTTCACTCACACTCTATAGAATATTCTGGCAGCTCTCCCTGCAGAATACATCTAAGATCTGACAATTTTTCACAAATTCTACAGCTACTATCATATTTCCCCCCATTATCTCTCACCTGAATTATTGCACTAGACTCCAAACTGATCTCATACTTCTGCCCTTGCCTTCCTACTTTATTCTAAGCACAGCAATAAGACTGATATTTTTATAACAAAAATCATATCATGTGACTCCTCTGTTCAAAATGGCTTCTAAGATAAAAGCCTAAGTCCCTACAATTGCTTTAAAGAAAATACAGTTTGAAAGGTTCTGGCCCTATTACCTCTTTCACCTGCCTCCTGCTATGCTCCATGCTCTCATGCATCTCTCCCCTTTCCACTCTTTGCTGTTCCTTGAACACACACCAAAGGTTTTTTGCACTTGCTGTCCTCTTTTCCTGGGACACTCTTTCTCTTTACATCTGCATGGATTACTCTCTCACCTCCTGCAGGTCTGTACAGAAATGGTACACTCTGCGTAACCATCCTCACTGCATAAAATCTCATCATGTCAATCATCACTATGTCTCTTCTACTTTATTTTCTTGTTATAGAACCCATCACCATACAATCATGTTTTATACTCATTTATCTTATCTGTGATCTGTTTCTCTTTATTTTGCCATAACTTGTCTTATTTTACAGCTACATGTTTGACAAGGGCCTAGAGAATTTGGTTAGCAAAGATTAAAGGTGGATTATTATGTGGTTTTTCATAGTTAAAATAGTGGACACTATTCCTTCATTACTATTTTGAAAAATGATCAGGAGAAAAGAGAACGGTTAAGTCCTCAAGGACACGCAACATATAATCTTGCACCTATATGTAGCTTGCAAGATATGAATGGAAGTTGATGAATATAGACAGGGATAATACTTTCTTTCTCTCTCCTATTTACCTCATTCTGTCTATAGGGATATGTTTTCATGACTAATGCCTTTGGTTGAGCAATAGCCATATGTTATTCCCTTAATTCTTCCATCAGTCTCATAGCCAACATTTCTTAAGGTAAGAATACTTATCCAACTACTTTATAATAATTTAATGCAATTTAAAAATTAATTTTTGTGCCGTATTTAGTAGACAAAGTGTTTTATGTTAGAAAATTTTGGAGTACAACACCCTCATCTCCCTCCTCACTTCAAAACTGAGCACACATTTCTTATGCTGCCAGGAGTGTTGGCTGCTGATGGCTCGAAGCTGAGCCTGGAATTGCCTTTAGGTGAGGAGGCTGCCCTATCCAAGTGTGTGTCATATCCCCAAGAGCAGCTTACATCAAACGACTAGACAATGGGGGAACTATAGAGACTCATACAATTTACTTCTCTATTTGGTACCCCTCTAGTTTTTCTGTTTGGGACCCCTAGCTCGAAGATTCTCCTTAGGATTGGTAGAGGCTCTCTTGCAAATGGACCACAGTTTATCTTCTCCCCCTCCACCATGCTGCTTTCTTCACTACCCTACTCTGTAGATTTTAAAGAAACCTACCAATAAACTTCCTGCACACAAATCTCTACCTTAGAATCTGTTTCCTGAGAACATGACCTAAGACAGTGACAGAGATAGTACAAGAGCACACACTGAAAAAAGGGATTTGGATCTGGAACTCCAACCATCAGACTGGCACGAAGGACCCCCTTACTGGCTGTGGTGGGGCACTGATAATCCCTGGCATGTGGTTTGGTAAAAGTGTTAAAACTTTCATGGAGCTACACTGAGAGGGATATCAGTGGAAGGGAATGCATCGGTGGGTTCAATATTTTAGGTGATTGTGAAGTTCAGAAGATACGTAATTATAAAAACTTTTGACTCAGAAAATTATTGTTGGGGGCTAATGTAGATGCATTGTAGAAAGACAATAAAAGGCTGAGGGTGACAAGTTACCAATTTAAGCATAATTGTAAAAACCAGAGGGCATTCTCAGCTGTGTTTAAAGAGGCTCTGATCTCCTGCAGCCAGAACAAAGCAAAAGCTGTAGATCACATGCAGGACTTAATTATTAGAACAGCATAACTCCAGAGAAGGTTCAATTTTCAATGCTGATAAGTCTGACACAAAATTCAGAGCTCTGGTTGGGAAAAAAGAAGATGTTGAGATTTGATATTTGGATATCTGGATGGATGCACTTAATAACCTTAAATCCTCAGATTCCCTGAGATCCTTGGTAAACCAAAATTGATCACTCTTCCATCCTAAAATCTAGTGCTAATCCCTTTACTTGAAGATAATATAGATGCTTCTGTCTTGTAAGACAACATGTGAGTACTGAGAATGTATTCTCACCTCCCTTTCCATGCACTGGGAAAGTGGACTATCAAACTTTCCAGGGATTGCTTAACAAAAATTCTGAGTTGATGTTGAAACCCAGAGACATGCTTAAGTGTGTATGGAAGGCAGGTAATAAACGGAGCCCTGGTCTAAGTACAGCTCACTGTGGGTCCTTTAGGAAAACAGAGGCATCTGGTGATCATATCTCTAAACTCTGGATGTCCAATTGGAGTAGACACATTTGGTTGTTGGAGAAACTTTCCCATTGTTTTCTTGGTAGGGGCATCAAATCCTTCTAATTACAGATAATACTTATTCTTGGTATGATTTGCCTTTTCTGCCTGTAGGTCCTTAGCCAGAACCTACTGAGGACTTTCAAAATAGGAAATCCATAGAAATAGGATGCCATATAACATTACATCAAACCAAGGTCATGGGATTAAGCAGTCCAATCATGTACTGTATAATCCAGAAATTGTCTTCCTATAAGAAGAATGAAACAGGCTTATGAGGGTTCAGATGAAGACCAGTTTGGAGATAAAAATATGAAAGGATGGGACACCATACCCCAGGATACAGTATATATCCTAAAGCAATTATTATTATATGGTGCTGTATCCCCAATACATTGAATGCACAGGTTCAGGAACCAGATAGAAGCAGGAGTGATTTGACTTCAGATCACTTCTAGTAACCGATTTGGGGAATCTGCGTGTACTGTCCCTGTAACTCTGGGGTTTGTGGGTTTAGATATCCTATTTCTCAGACTAGGAAAGCTTCTACTAGGGGACACAGCAAGAGTCCCACTACACTTTAATCTATGACTGCCATCCAGTTACTCTGAGCTCCTCTTGCCAGGAGGTGAGGAAAGCAGTCACCATTCTGGCAGGGACAATTGACTGCGATCTTCAGAAAGAAGTAGAACTGGTGTTGCTCAATGAAGTCAGGGAAGTATATATTTTGTACTTAGTGATCCACTAGGTCATTTGACAATAAATAGATAAGTGCAGCAACCTTGGTCTGATAAGTGTGTGATTATCAGGGACTCATTTCTCTCATGATGAGAGTCTCAGTCACTCCACTGGGGAAGCCACAAGACCATCAGAGGTGCTGGCCAACAGAGTGGAATCTCAAATAGGCGGTTGAGGAGGGTGATGGTATAGTTGCAGCCCTGAGATCACCTGTGTAAGTGAGGGCTATATTTCATCTCACTAACCTTCTTTTTTGTAAATTTCCACAGGAAGAGTGACCAGCTAGAATTCTGACAGAGCTAGTTGCAGTTGAGATAAACTTACTAGAAGAGGCAGTGGGTCTAAGTGATACAAAAGGTGAACTGTAGTGGATCCTGTGGCGTAAGGCCCAGGTAAACTCTTGAAAATTGAAGGACTAATTCTCTCAGATCCTGGAAATATTGGCTTCTGACAGTCCACAGTTTACAGTCACTCAGGATTACCTCTTTTAGGATTATCCTCTCTCAGGATTACCCTAAATTGAAAGGAACTGCCTCAGCCAAGGTCAACATCCCTCCTTGGGGACAGGGCCACATTCAGAGACTAATCAATAAGGGGGTGCAGAAGTCCAGCCCCCTTATCTCATTTCAGGATAAGTCCACAATCACATCCAAACTTCTGAGTTACATGTGGGATTGGCAAAGGCCTCTGTTGTGACAGTGTCATAATTTCACAACTCCTTCTACCCAATCCTGTTTTCTTTACTTCCTCTAAGGTGTTTATCCAGAGAGGAAACTTCATAGATTCTTCCTGCATTAAAAATTTTGTCTCAAAGTCTGTCTTCTGGAGAACCTAACCTAAGACGGATGGTAATAATCTGGTATCAATTCTTGTTACCAATATCAATATTAATACTTTTAGAGAATTTCACTTTATAAATATACATAGAGATGTGTCTATATTTATACTTCATCTACATGTATCTGTGTTTATGTATCCAAATACATATATAAACACATAAACTTTGCTCATATTAGAATTGATTTCTACAATTCTAGTAGAAAAGTGATGGTGGTCATCTTCATTCTCCTGAAACCATCATCCCCATCCAAACCTCGATGGTACGCAGCCAGCATGATCAAAAAGTATAACATTATTATCACTCTGAATAATACTAAGTTTTACTGTTTCATTATTGTAAATCAGGCATTACCAATGGTGATGGCAGTAATAAAGGACAGATCTTAGGTGATTCTCTGCTCATACAAGCAAACATGGGTCTGGCAGCAGCATGGAAAAGTACAAAATACAACTATGGGTAGCTCACAAAACAAGCACAGACCCTAGAGTCCTGTTGCCATAGAATAGCTTTAGTGTAAAACAAATTCAAATTTGATATTATTGATTTCATATATAAAGTGTGTTTATGCTTGAAAAATACAGCAAATAGAAAATTCAAGACCTATTATATTTAAAACCATGTACTTCTGAGCTAATCAATTGTACAAAGAAATACCAGGTCTAAAAACATGAAACCTTATAAAGCCAAAATATTAATTGAGCAGGTGAGAAGATTTTGATGCAAAGGTACAATATTCTCAAGAAGACCAATAATCTGTTCTCCAAGCCTGGGAAGGAGAGTGAGGGGAAATTTTGAAGATGCCCAGAGCACAGATCTAAGGCTCTCCACTAGAACCGTGGAGTTAAGAATTGGTTGTTGCATAGGTGGTCTCTGGAACAAGTTTTAATTAAATTGAGTAATAAAAAAACACTGCCCTTTATGGTGAGAAAGAGCTCATAAAATTTTTGTACAAATGCCAGGTAATGTTTGCATTAGTGTCCGTGAGGGGTTTCGTTTTTGCTGTTTTCAGCTCCATAAAAGTTCCACCTAAGAAAATAATGAAGATCCTAGTCTTCCTTAAGTGTTTTGTGAATCAGAGCTACTTCACATGTTTGTCCATGGTAACTTTGGTAATCTAAATCCATCACATACTAGTTAAAAAAAAAAAAAAAGCACCCTGGAATGAAATACATTAAAATTTTTGATGATTAGGGAAATTCTAATCAACTTTCTGTTTCACGAATTATATTTTTCTAAGAAAGTTTGCCTCCCCCAGAAATATGCTTTTTTTACCCGCTCCTTCAAAATTTCTGTCATTTCTCCAGACAAATATGTTCTTCACTTGTACAGCTATTTTTCTGAAACCCAGATTTGATCATGACACTCTCCCACATAGAAATATTTCCTGAATCCTCACAACCGTAGGCTGAAGTCCAACCAGCCTTTTTAATCCACATCGTTTACCTCTTTCCCAAGTGTGCCACATATTGCAATCACCTGGAATTTTCTACTGTTTTCCTTGTACTGTATTTATCAAGCCCATTATTTGTATATAAATCACCTTCTCCAAGGAGTGATCCTTTCCTATTTTTTCTTTCTGCACATACAGTGTAACAGAGCAGTCAATTGCACAACTTTTGGATTCAAAAAGATATGGCATAAAGTCCTAATTTTCTAGAAATGTGAACTTAAAAAATACTTAAATCTACCTTAGTATTTTCATTCATGAAACTGAGGGGGGAGGAAAAACTACCTCATAAATTTTTGCTGATTGATAAAGTATTGAAGACATGAAAACATCCTGTTATGTCTTAAACATAATATGTGCTCAATAAACAGTGGCTGTTATTCTTTTCATGTTAAAAATAAGAGCTCCTCTGTAAATACTTCCCTGATGCACCCCTGCAAAGTTGGGGGCTCTGACTAGCACTTCTAAGTTTTCTTATTAATAGCACTCTACATAAATTTTTATAATGGAACTTATATTATCATTATATATGATATTCTCTCTTTCCTTTGTAGTAAATTTCTTGAGTTTACCATTCTTAGATATCTTTAAATAATTCCCTTTCCCTGCTTCTAATCTACCTGTAATATAACTCTATTAATTAAATCAACAGGATAATATAATTTTTAAAAATACATTTGCCTTAAATTATTAAGACCTGTGGAGGAAAAAGTTATGTCAGAGACTGGTAGCTGATGACTAAATCATTTTCCTCTTACTCCTTGCCATATAACTAGACTGTGTTTCCCAATCTCACCTACAGTTAAGTGTGGCTACAGGATTCAGTTCCAGCTAAAACATTGTAAGCTGAATCAATGTGTACCAAATCCAGGCCTGCTTCAAAAAACTGCTCATTATTTATGATCTTTTCTCTGTAGCCTGTTGCTAATAAGCACTGCAACAATGAAACAACATGACAAAGATGGCTACCAGCTACCAGTGACCAGGAGTGAAGAGACTCCAGGTCCCTGCATCATTATTTTGAGGAGGGACACTTATGGCTCAGGGACAACTGTTTCATCAGTAAAAAATAAATTTCCATTATTATTGTATTAAGCCAGGCAACTGAAATTTGAAGTTCATATAATTTTCATGTATCATGAAGTAGTATTTTTATTTGGATTTTTAAAAATCATTTAAAACAGAAACAATCATCCTTAGTTTAATTGGTGTACAAAACCAGGCATTGGCCTGTGGGTTATAATGTGCCCACCCTTATTAGGGACAGAAACTTCAGAATTCATCAGTTACATGAATTATTGTCAGTTTACAAATACAAGAGCTATAATTAATTTATTCCTTTTTGTATACTCAGAAACAAATATGGCAAATAGCAGATAGTCAATAATTATGTGATGAGTGAATAAATAAACGAATGGGTAAATTTAACACACCTCTATCTACCTTTCTCTTAGGAACTCATTCAAAACAGGAACCTTGACTAAACAAAATGGCATAAATCTCATAGCTCCTCAATTTTGTGTCAAGTACTCTGAATATTTTATAGAGATATTGGAGGATAATAAAAATGCATTTAAATTTTAATGTGATAAAAAACATGTAAGAGCCAAAAACTATATGTGTCAATATGAAAACCATAATAATGTGAATGAGGCTTTCTTATAATAACCAATCCACTAAGATAATATAATAAAAATGTATTATCTATGTTGATTTTAACATTATCTTAAAATCAAAGGCTTCAGACAAAGTTAGATGAAGTTAAAGAGTATTTGCTCTTAGTGCACCCAGGCCCTTCCTTTGTAGTGCTTTACTCGATTGTAAAACACTAATTATTTGTTTTGCTACATACTGGATCCATGTTTTCCCAATTAGAGATTAAGCTGTGTGGCGGCAAGGATCATGCCTATTTTACTTTTATATTCTCAGCAATTAGCCTAGTTCTTGGCATCTGTCAGATATAGTACCTATTTGTAGGTGAATGGATAAACTATAGATATGATTCTATTTCATTAAATAGAGGAGACTAGTTGGAAGCATAATTACTATTAAACATATGAGATTTTTATAAAAGTCAAGTATACTTTACTTGACATGGTGCTAATAGCTCCAAAAAGGAAATACCCATTTTCCAAATTTAGAAATAAAATCCCCAAATCAAAACAAACAAACAAAAATCATGATTGTCATTCGGAATAAAAAACGGCCCCTACTAGTCAGGAAATGTGGGATTTTTAGTGAGAAGCAACAATGTCCTTTTTATTATATATAAAAGGAAGAAAAACATCTGTTGTTGAAATAAGCTTAAGCAAGTCTGAAGCCTTATAACAAATATAGTGGTCACATTTAAGTTTGCTCCATGCGTGAAGCCTGCCAGGCCAACAGAAGACATCAGAGGAACTTCAAAAGCCTGAATCACCTAAGCAGGCTGGCAAAAGAATGCCATTTTTAATCACCTTAGGTCGATTTATGAGCCTGGAACTCAATCAAACATCTAGCAATTCCCTGAGCTTAATTCAGGTACATATAGTTCCAAGCTCATAAGATTTTAGCCTTGGTGTCATAGAATCAGAACAGAAAATGGAAATACTGCCGTATAAACAGAGCGTAGTGTTTCAGCCACACATCTCCCTTTTAAGCGAGTATATGGGTACGAAGAGAAGGAGAACAATTCTCAGATATATAGCCCACCTAGGTAAAGCACTTTCAAATGTACTTCATTTATTTATTTTAGGCCATTTTTGGCTTGAAATCATGCAAAATTACTGTCTCTAGTTTCATTCTGCTCTTTTGAAATAGTCCAGATTTTGCGCTAAGAGTTTAAAGCCACAGCAAAGAGCTAGGCCAAGAGGGAAAGCTTTTGAAGAGTTCTCACAGCTGTGAAAACACAGGCCTCAGGCTGTGTGTAGAGTTACTTCAAACAGCTGCTTCAGGTGACTAAACACCTTGAGTCTCATTCATCAAGTGTTGTTTACACTGGCTGACAGACCAGACTTGGAGAATTAACTCAGAGAAAAAAGATGTACTACATACCAAGTATGGGAAAGGAACCTAGTTCTTTAAATGTGAAGCAAAAGAAAAAATAATAACCTGAGTAAATTTAAAATGAAGAACAGGACTTATTTTATTTCATGTTAATACCTCTTGCAATACCCTTTGCATCTTTATAATCAAAGGTAAAACAATGCCAATGGTTTGCCACTTTCTGATCCTGTAAATAAAATTGAGATGGACAACTCTTATATGCAGGGAAAGGTGTCAAATAAGCGGTCACCAGACTTTTCATTAATTATCAGTGAGCACAATATTGAAATAGTCGGTATAAATAATGCATTTTCATTATTTTAAAAAAGGAAAATATGGCTCTCTTCTTGCCTAGATTCACTGCTTTATTGCAACAGTCTCATGAAGACTTGGCCATAGGGTTCATCACCCAGTATTAAAAAATTCTTTCATCTAATCTATTCAAAAAGGTGACATGATAATATATTTTAAATCTTGTAACTATTTGCATGGATCAAAAGGAGAATGAAATAAAATGACACGAGTCGGTGTCAGGCGAAGTGTTACTAGTTAAGTAAGCTTTAAATATTGAAAGCCAGTTTTAATATTTCCTTTTAATCTAAAAATATGTCACTTGGTAATTTTTTCTTTATAACATCAGGGTGGTTACTAACAACATTTTTCATGGCTTCCATTCAGCACTAAGCAGAAAAATCCACCCTACTCTCTCCTTTGTGATGGCAGATTTTTGCCAGTTGTCACTTACATTGGTGATTAGTTTACTATTTACCTTATTGCAGGTTTCAAAAGTAAGATCTCTTTTCTGCTCCCTCCTCTGCCTGCCATTCCAGGTTTATGGATGATATTTAAATACCGCCTCTGTTTATAAAACTGCTTTTACTTCGTTTAATCAATGGGCTGTAGAGCAATTCTCAAACTCTACTGTGCATAGAAACAACCTGAGGATTTTATAAAAATGCAGATTCACCAGGTCCAGGCAGGGCCTAAGATTCAGCATTTCTAATAGGCATTTAGGTGAACATTAATGCTGATGATCGAAGGACCATATCTTCAATAATAAGGCACTAAACAATACTATCCTTAAGTACAAAGTGGAAGAAGATCTTTTCTTTCTTTCTTTTTTTTTTTTTTACTTCAAAGGCTAATTGTTTTTGTTTTTGTTTTTGTTTTTGTTTTCAGCTATATGAGAATGGGGACAAATATTTGTCCAACCATTAGGTAAAATGTTGATGGAGAATAAAGTTATCAAGAATCAGTACAAAGTTCTATTTAGAGTACAGAACTAAAGATGTATATTTTCATAATTCAGTGCTGGGTCATCCAAAAAAGATAAGGAAGCATTAATCCAAATAAAACATGGATATGAAAAATCACCTTGCATCTTTCAGTGTCATAGCCTGTAAGATAATTATAGCTGGGGAGCTGTGGGGGGACAAGCACCTGGGAGAAGCGTGCTTGCCACATCTGGGCAGTATGATGGGATTATATGGAAGGAAACAATTTTCATGAGAAAAGAAACAAAAGAAGCAAGTAAACAACAGAATCAGAAACTAGGGAGTCAAAAGAAACAGGGAAAGTATTAACAAGAGAGATCTATTGAAAATCTACTCTTCTACCAATAAGAATCTTGTGGCAGGTATCACATTCGTTTTATAGATGAACACAGTGAGTTCTGGCAGGAATTATCAGTTTATGGTAATCCAGGTAATAGCTGGTAGAGATTTGAACCCAGTTCCTTCTGGCTATACAATCTTCCCTCCATCCACCATAGTTCTGACTCAAAAATACGATGGATGAAAGGAGCAGCTTGTAATGACAAGGCTGCTAGGAAAATTGAGAAATCAACATGCGTTTGGGGAAGTGTTAGAGAAAGTCCACTTGAGACGTGTAATGGTAAAGCAAGGTGAACATGCATTAAGTGATGAGGGATGGCAAATGTTCTGCAGAGTGGTAACACACTCTGGTTACTGGGAATTAATTATGCAGAGTTTGGCACTGGCTTTTCAGATCTGGGCCATTAAGTGTGCTCCCATCCAAGCTCAGCAGCTTACATTTAATATAAAATATCAGACCAGTCCATTCAAAATAGTGAGTAATTACTAGATACCAGTTACTGTATCAGGGAGTGAGTTAATGAAACTCTGTATGGCTCATCTACACATATCTGGGAGAAAAAAATGTTGGCAAAGAGATTCTGGGTGATATTAAAATAGCTTTACAAAAAATGCTTAATGGTGAAGTCATTGAATCATTCTCTCAGAACATTTTAAGCAGCGGTCCCCCACCTTTTTGGCACCAGGGACGGGTTTCATGGAAGACAATTTTTCTATGGACCTGGGTAGGGTGGGGGCATGGTTTTGGGTGTTTCAAGCACATTACATTTATTGTGCACTTTATTTCTATTATTATTACATCATAATATATAATGAAATAATTATACAACAATTAGTGGGAACACTGAGCTTGTTTTCCTGTGACTAGACAGTCCCATCTGGGGGTGATGGGAGACAGTGACTGATCTGGCAGGAGGTGGAGCTCAGGCGGTGATGCCAGCAGTGGGGAGCAGCTGTAAATACAGATGAAGCTTTGCTGTCTCACCTGCCACTCACCTCCTGCTGTGCAGCCCAGTTCCTAACAGGCCACAGAATGGCACCGGTCCACAGCTTGGGGATCGGAGATTAGATTTTAAGGATAAAGGCTGTTTCTGGATCGCAAATACATCAGTCTTTCTCTTGCTTCTGACTTATGAAACAATGGCGTTAAGTTTTATATATAATACAGAAATACGATTTGGAGAATTAAAGCACATAGGGAAAGCATTGCAAATATAAGAATGACCAAAATATCCCACATAAAATTTGTCTCCAGGGACAGATCTCTCTTTGTTTAGTTATAGATATAAGCAAGGAAATAAGGCACTACTATAATGAGCGCAAATCAGCAATGAGGATGCCACCACGTAATGGGGAGCAGAGTTATGAAACCAACACCAAACAAACAAACTACTCTTTATAGCATTTCAGTAAATACTGAATAATATTACTGAATAAGGAATGCTACCAGAGGATAGTGCTTGAAGCTACTATCTTGCAGGGTCAGTGGTTCCAACTTCCTCCTCTTCCCATTTCTGTACATTATTTGCAGCAGTAACAGAATCCCGTATATTTTGGTTCCTTTTTCCAGAGGGCAGAAAAAGAAAATAAAAGTCAGAATTTTACTGTATCTAATTTATTTCTCTGAGGTTTTGGTTGATATTTTATCCCCTCTACAAGAATGAGCCTTGTTTTACAAAGTAAAAAAGTAAGCTGGGAAGGAGCACATTCGTGAAAAGTCCTCCCAGGGTAAAGTCTCTAAGGAACAGACTGGGCTCAGCTGTCACCCACTTTAATGTGCTCTTGTTTCATCTCAACAAAGGCTTTTCTTTCTACTCTTCTAACCTCTGTGTGTCAGGAGGCATATTGGAAGCCCTATATGCTCTTCCTTTCCTATTTAAATTCTACCAAATTTTAATTTGCTTGGGGAAGTAATACGCTGCAAGAGAGCTTATCTCGTGAGTTGCTATTAGGATCACCTGCCACTGGAATTTTTAGGAATTGTAGAATAAAACACAGGGACGAATATTTGTGAAGACAAGGAGGGGAGTTACTTCTGTGACGCCTCCACCTAAAGAAACAATTGACTTAAACCTTATAAAAAGTTGGATTTCAGTTTCTATGCAAACTTTGGTTTACATTGTGGCATTTCTTCCTTTCTCCTTATGTATTTGTTTTTCCTGCCTGTGCACCTATGGATACCCCCAGATTGTCACTGAGTAAAACATCTAAGACTGATGTGTGTACCTTGTAGTCATTGACTTGCAAACAGATTGGCAACCAGTAGCTTACATGTGCTTCTGATTATGTTAATGAATTAGAGGTCAGGCCCTTTGACTCTTCAGTTAAAGCAATCTGAATCCAGTTAAATGTAAAATTAAACTAAAAAGAGTTTTGGTTACCTCATAATCTCGGCAAAAATAGCTCATTTAATATATCATGAAATCTGGCATAAATGAAGGTCTCTTCTTTGATCTATGTACAACAAAGCTAGAAAACATAAATTTCTCCAACTTTAGAAATAATAATAAAATATATATTTTACTCACTGAAGAAAATGCAATTACTCATATTTTCCACCTAGTGCATGGTGGTAAATTCCATCACAACTTCACAAGGTGAAAATGGTCAAATATGGACAAACTTGGCTCCAAGTTTCAATCTGCTCCTTTGAAAGCTCAGAAAGACAGCTGCCTAGTTTTCTAGCCACATCTCGTTAACACATATCAATGAAGTGTGGGTACACTTTAAAGTGTGAGTATAGAGTATTGCTCCCTAGAATGGGTTTCCAGAAATGTCTATTCACACATCAAAAAATCAACACTTAGGGGCTATCGGTGGTCCCTAGACTCGGTAGAAAGATTCTCTATGTGGGTATGTTTGTATTCAACAGAACTTAAAAAACTTAAGAAAAAAAAAGATGTGGTTTTTAAAAGCTTTCAGCAGCTGGTGATATATACATTGGCCACTCTCAATTTCTTAGGACCAAATCCATTTGTCCAGAACCATTAAAAATAAGGAAAGAGAAGAAGATCATCAACACTTTAATTTTGGTCACGGACTTGCAGGTTAAAGCAGATGGGTAAAGCCAGGTTCTTTAATAAAATAGGTTCAAGAAAGAATTTTCCCACAGAGAAAGAAATGATAAGGTGTGGTATGGAAACAGAGATCTAAACCCAACATAACGTTTTCTTTTAAAGATCAGACTATCTTAAAAAGATAAGTGAGATCAATTTCACTAATCATGAGGACGTTGACGAATGTTGTACAACTAAATATTTTGGAGTGGATTTCTGGTGTAATCATATTAGCCAAGATTTATTAAGCATAATAGTGATAGAAGCACTTTGCATGTTTGAAATTCTTGATGCCCATACCTGATGAGTCAGTATGATTATTATCTCTGTTTTATAGATGAAAAAGGTAAAATAGAGAGGTTGAGTAACTTTCCCACAGCATATACATTGTAGGAAGCAGACTCATGGATTAAACCTGGGCTAACTCAAGAGTCAGCATTCTTAACCATTGACCACACTCTGCTTTCTGAACATGATGATAGTGACCCAAATAATTTTGGTAACATTTTTGGTTTATATATTACAGCTAATTTGGGAGAGGGGAAATGGTGTCTTAAAATTATACGGTGGTCTTGTCCTGACACTACTAAATTTTGGCAGAACGTAGGTCTCAAACAATAAGCAGGTCACGGAGGCTAACCACCAGACTGCACTGGAGAAGGGCCTCCAAAACCCGGACAATAAGAACAGTTGCAGGAGCACTGTTCTTCAGTGCTCAGCACTGAAAAGCTAAGCACTTTTCAGTTTACATTTAGCCATGTGCAACTTATTAAAACCATTTGTGGTGGCTTTAGAGCATGTCAACTTAGCTTAGCTGGAACTACATTTCCCAGAATTCCTTTTCCTACAGGTATGAGGTCAGAGTTGGCCACAAAAGAAATTTGTATGAAATGTGCAAGGCATAAGAGAAGGAGCAGGCATTTTTATGATCTAAGTAATGTTTGGAAAGGCCTCCTTACTACTTATGTAATTGCCAATATTCTCACACATCTTGTCAGTGGGGACAGCAGCCTGGCTTATTGGATCTCTTCCTTCATCTCCACAGAATCCTAGGCTAGACGTATGTGCAGAAGGTGCTAGAATATTCTGCAGATCACCTGCATCATTGGTACTGGAGGCAGTGAGAGACAGATGTTGTTTGGTTTCCCTCACTGGGGGTCCTGTTATTATTTGGTCTCCCTTACTTTATGTACCTGCCCTTCCCAGCTGATGTCCTTGCTGACTTTAGGCCTGTCACCAGGAGCAGGGATGACAGGCTTACTTAGACTGCTTACCTAGAGTTGTTTATCTAAGTATAATCACTGTACTAACTTCTTTATTCTGTATCATGTCCATCAGATCTGCTCCTCTGATGGAACCCTGACTTGTGCACCGTTCATGCCTTGTAGATCGCTCTTAGCAAACTTTTGGGATTCGGGGCTACTGATGCTTTCAGTGGTAGCCTATCATGGCAGAAAAGGAAAAGGTGAGGGAAAAATGTATTACTTCATTAAAATTGAAGTAGGGAGAGAAGAGTATAGCCAGAAAAAATGACATGTAATATATGAACAATGAAATAAAATATATCACATGCCATTAATAGAATGAGTTCTTCTTTCATGCTATCTCCACATGTCATATGATTTAAACATGCCATTAATTCATCACAGCAACATGGAATTTCTAAGACAGAAATTGTCTTGCTCATAGAAAAATAGACATAAGTATGAATATCATTTGTTCAGTGACTTGAACCTGGCTGGCAGACTTAGCCTCCATGTGGGTGTACCTACACATTGAATAACAGCAGCAAGAAATCGAATTTGATATCATAAAACTAGCTAAATTCCATCTGCAGGGACCCTCAGGACAAATTAAATTTTATCTAACACCACCTACCAACAAGAAAAGAATAGAGTCTGCCTGAGGCAGTCATGTGCATCCTAGCTGCCAGACTCAAAGTATATGTGATGACTAACTACTTGTGAACAAGAAGGAAAAAAAAAAAAAAAAAAACTCTGGAGAGTTCAGAAATTTAATCTGTTAAACACTTTCAACTCTGAAAAGAAACTCACAAATTTAAGTATGGCCAGGTTAATCATGTGGCCTGGTTTGTCCTGAATTCATCCTGGATGCTCTGGTCTATGCTGATTGATCAGAGTAAATATTCACAAATGCCTCTTCCCCTATCAATTATGACCCAGTTTTGACAAAATTATATCATTACCCTAGTCATAACCCAATCACATGGAGATTGAAGACCACCTGAAACAATAAAAATAGCTGACTTGTATCTAGTACTAAGAAATGCCAGGCATTGTCCTATGGGATTTAATGTATTACTTTATTTACTACTAGAAAATCTCCTCCCACCATGAGGAAAGTATCACTAGCACCCACTTTGAAAGGAAGCCTGAGCCACACAGGAATTAGACACTTGCCAAAGCCCATGTAAGCAGCAGAGCACAACAGTTGAAAAGCAGAGCCCTTAACCCCTATAACAAATTACACTGAGAGTCTAACTAATGTCAGTGGATCTAGACCCCCTAGACTTGCAAGGAGAGAATCGTCTCAAGTTTCTGCTCCTCCAAAGTGCTTCAATCCCCCCATACACTTGCTAGGTGTCTACAACAAAACATGAGGTGGTTAATTTTACACATCGACTTGACTAGGCTATGGTGCCCCATTGTTTGGTTAAACACTGATCTAGATATTTATTACTGCAGATGTGATTAACGTTTATAATCAATTGCCTTTAAGTAAAGGAGATGTCCTTCCATATCTTGGGTGAGCCTTATCCAATCAGTTGAAGGCCTTGAGAACAAAAACTGAAATTTCCCAAATAAGAAGGAATTCTTACAGGGCTATAACACAGACCTCTTGCCCTATGGATTTTGGATTTATTGGCCCCACAATCATGTAAGCCAATTTCTTAAAATAAATCTTCTCTAAATAAGTAAATAAAAGGTTTATTTTATATAATATATATATATATAAAACTTCAAACAGTTTAATACATACATAAATTTATATATACAGTTTACCGTGAACAACAAAGATTGAGGCACTGACCTCTGTGCAGTCAAAAATTTGTGAATAACTTTGGACACCCCAAAAACTTAACTACTAATAGATTTCTGTTGACTAGAAGTCTTAACAATAATACAGTTTATTAATATATATTATGTATTATATACTATATTCTTACAATAAAGTAAGCCAGAGAAAAGAAAATATTATTAAGAAAATCATAAGAAAGACAAAATATATTTACCATTCATTAAGTGGAAGTAGACCATCATAAACATTTTCATCCTTGTCATCTTCACATTGAATAGGCTGAGGAGGAGGAGGAAGAAGAAGAATAAGTGTCAGATGTAGGAAAGGTGGAAGAAAATCCACATATATATGGACCAATGCAGTTCAAACTCATGTTCTTCAAGAGTCAACTGTGTATAATATATGATATATTATGTTACATATAAATATATATATAAAGTCTTATATATAAAGAACCTATATACATACACACACACACACGTATACACACGTATATACACATATATACTTGCTTCTTTTACCTGGAGAACCCTGTCTGATAGCCACGGTTTAGATAAATTTGGCAAGGTGCATTCTGCTAGCCTCCGTGGAATATCAGCAATTGTTCTTTATATAAAGTTCACATTGGCCCCACAAATGGAAACTCATTGAATGTTTTTATCATAGTCAGTTTTATGCTACCCATGTATATAGCATTCAAAAAGGGGATGTGCGGAATGACATGATTGTATCCTGAGAGTAGTTGACTTAGTAGTGCTGCCTCTTAATGTAACCATCAATAGTAATGGTGATAATTATATTAATAGCTACCGTTTAATGAGCTCTTACTATATACCTGTCTTAACAGGTATCTCTCTGTTATTTCACCTGAAAACAATGACTTATTGAAGTATATACTATTCTTTTTCCCACTTTACAGATGGGAAAACTGAGATGTTAGAGTATTGAGTAACTTATCTAATCACTGTTACACAATTACAAAATAGGAGAAATGGAATATCAAGCCAAACT
>CM052439.1:68812050-68886167 GCA_028533085.1 Varecia variegata
GGACGCCAAAACAAAGAAAGGGAGAAAGCAATTTGTTTTAGCAATATGATGAACTGAGGGGAGAAAAAAGGTTCTGTCATATGGCAACTTGCAGGGACAGATCCAAGTCAGCTTATAGAGTCATTTTTTGTGAAAGTCAAAATGTAATGAATTTAAAGCACTGAAGTCCATTTGGCATATCAGCTGTGTATGGTAAATGGAATTGTCTGTTTTGCTGCCTTAGACTCAAGATACTTGGGAGAAAATTAGTTAAATGGCCCCATACACCAAGGGGGTTGTTAATTTTTTTATGGGTATGTTGAGCCAATGTGGTTAACAATACAGATTCAGACTCCTGTATACCATCATATCACTGAAGTGCGTAGGAAAAGAGTACATATAAGAGCTGGATGGAAGGTAAACTGGGAAAGAAAATTCAGCTTTGTGTCTTTGTTCTCAGGACAGGATAGAATGATATACTAACTAGTTCCCACGGCTCATTTTGTAGTAATGTTTTTCAGACCTTAGTTCTTTCCTCCTTTTTCTACTACAAAGGGAGCATGTGGCGCCACAGCCTCACACAAAGAAAAGAAAACACGGTAGTAAATTATCTTAAATACACCTGAACTTATGATATCCAGAGACAAGCTTCCCCTAGATGGTGTTTTTTTCACATAATTTTAGATTTATTTTGCCATTAAAAGTTTATTTTGGCTGGGGTTGAAATTTAATTTGTTCCTCAAAGAAATGTAACAATGGAAATATAAAGAGGAAGCTTTTGTTCACTCCCTGGGAGTTCTGAAAAGTAATAATTATAAAATGATAAGACTCTAAATGAAAATGTCGCTTGGAAAGGTTGAGGTTGACAGCGGCACAGACCTATGTGAAGTGAAAAAAGTCACATTACAGTCATGCACATAAATATAACCAGATGATGTAATTTCACATCTACCAATGATTTATTGTATAAATGTTTCATTAAGTTTAAAATAAAATCCTTTCTAAGAATGTTCATTCAACGTCTCAAAAAGAAATACTTCTTTTGAAAAAAAAGTACTCAGAGAAGGTAATGTTATTATTAAAGTAGAATTAATACTAGATTGATAAAATAATATAAATTAAGAAAGTTGATAACACTGAATCAGAGAATAACACCTTAATTGTTTTGAATATTTTCACTTATTTCCAGTGATGTTATTAGGTCTGTATCAAGCAGGTTGATCTTATCTCAGCTATCATACTATGGTTTCAAATGACCCTTGGGAATACACACACACACACACACACACACACACACACACACACTGCACATGTCACATAAACACTACTACCAACGAGACCACCGTAATGACAGCAAAGTTAGCATTTGAATAAATTAAATGCCAGTTTTATAATTATAAAGGCTGATTATAGATTAGGAACCAGATTTTGCCAAAGAGTATGGCCTGAAGGTCTTGTCTCACTCAGAGTTTCCACGATGCTTTATGTTTGTGGTAAAGTTAAGCAGAGTTCTGGAGAAAAGCTAACTTGTGCAAATATTTTTCAGCCTTACCTTCCTGGATTTATAAAACTTGTTTCTCTTGAGTCTTATGTTTTAGAAAACTGGATGGCACATGCACAGGTGTATGTCTCAGAGACCATGTGTCGCTTCTTTGCAAATATGTACCTTCACCAAAACAACACTGAAGGAGCTCTGTGTGGTTTCACAAAGTGCTCATTTGATGTGGAAGCAGCAGGAGGGCTGGTGTCTTAATCTAACTTTGCCACTGTCTTTAAAGTTGACATATCTCTGTGTTACAGGACAGACATGGGGATGTTCTTCCAGTCTGGTTAGTTGATAGATTTCTTTATACCACAAAGAGACTCATGTTTTTGTATCTCTGTGGTTTTCTGTCAGCTGTGTACATAGCCTTTGACAAATCAAGACAAATACACATGTCAAACTGCTCCAATTTTTCTGTGGCCCTCAGCATTAGTTGGTTGCTCTCTAAAATGAGAATTCTAGTTAGCATTTGTTGAAATTAGCTACAGAATATGAGAAGCATTGAGAAGAAATGTGAATTTTATGAGAGCAAACTTCTTGATGCTCCTCAAAAAAAAAAAAGATAAAGATAATATGAAGACGTGCTACTCCACAGTTGCACAGAATTCCCAGAAATTTAATAAACGAGAGAGTTTTTGTTCTAAATAATTTCCACAGGAATCACCACAATTTCACTCTGTGAAAAAAATAACTGCATTTTCCACATTGTATGATTTTAAAATTTAAACAAATATCTATGATAGTATATAGAATCCAATGAGAGTAGATGAGTATGAGTGGGAAGAATGCATTATCCTTATTAAATCATTTTAACTACATAATCTTAACATTGACTCTAGAGTTGCCCCTAAATCAATTATTCAGGCCAGATTTTATTAATATAATGTCAAGTTGCCAAATAATCAACACTCATATCAGAACGAGCTCGATTTTAGTTAATATGCTTTCTTGCCATGTGACTTCTTCTGTCATATAGGTTTGAGAAAATTTTATTAAAATTACATTAAGTATACTTTATTCTTTAGAAATAGGAAGTTTTATACTCTGGTTTCTCTTCAGATCGTATAAATCTTTCGCCTTTTAGAAATAGGAAGTTTTTCTTTTTTTAGGTAGTTTAGCATTTTAGGTATTTAGAAGTCAAAGGGGCCTCAGTGGTCCTCTCAAAATACGGCCTCATTTCCTAGAGAATCTGATGCCAGGAAGTCATTTTTTTTTTTTTATTCGTACAGCTAACTAATGACAAAATAAGGTCTAGAGTCTTAGTTTCTATCTCCTAATTCAAAAACTCTGTGCATTTCTCCATACATTGCTCTTATTTTAATTATCTTATTTTTGTACCTAGCAGAAATTGGAAAACTTCCAGAATGTGAGGAAGTGATTGATTTTAATTTTTTTTATTTCAGAATTTTATAGGGGCACACATGTTTTGGTTACATAATCTGCTTTTGTACAATTTGAGTCAAAGTTATAAGTGTGCCCTTCACCCAGTTAGTGTGCACTGTACCCGTTAGGTGTGAATTTACCCAGCCCTTCATCCCCCTTCCCGCTGGCTTGATTTCCCTTGAGTTTTACTTCCATATGTGTACATAAGTGTTGATCAGTTAGTTCCAACGTAGTATTGAGTACATGTGGAGTTTGCTTTTCCATTCTTGTGATGCTTCACTAAGAAGAATTGTCTCCAGTTCCATCCAGGTTGTTAGGCAAGATACTAGATCATTTAAAAAAATCTAGTTTTCAATTGGATCTCTATGCTGATTATGTGACATTAGACTACTTATCCACTTCTGTTTTTTTTTTTTATTTCTAGAATGATTATAGCAATGCTTTTTAAGTTTGTTACAAGAATAAAATTATATCATGCATTTAGTATATTTACCTCAGTGTTTGGCAAATAATAAGTGCTCAATAAATATAAGCCATTAGAATAGCTCAAGTGATGGAAAAAAAATTTCCATTAAAAGCAAGATTGTAGATATTAAGACTTTTGAGCCATTGCAGGGCAAAAGCATCTGTAGACAACACATACAGGAACGGATGTGGCTATGATTCACAGAATCTTATTTATAAAAACAAGCAGTGGGTTAGATTTGGTCTGTGGGCCATAGTTTCTCAATTTCTGATATAGCACATAACTGTCAAATCAGGCTTGCTAGAATTGTCCAAGTTGTAAAATGATGAATACTGTACAATTTTATTATATTCTTATGCAGAACCCCCAACTTATGTAGAAAAAGATAAGATACCTTGACATGATATGTATTAAAAGGTTGAAATCAGTTAGGTTATTACTTCTCAAGGATGCATTTAATTTTATTTTGTGGTTGCCGATTGATTGAACCTGTCAAGATAAATAAGCAATAAACATAAGTTCATACATTTAACGAAACACACATGCAAACATGGCCCTCACTGAAAATGCCATGGATGTTCTTGGTCACAAAGTGAGAATAGATAGTTGTAATAAGTGGCACCTGTTCTCCGAGGACTGGGTTTCGTTTCTGTTTACAGAAGTGTGATTCAAAGATGGTCCTCTAATAAATTCATGGTAAGAAAGAAGGTTAAAGGGTAAGAGCTTGCCAATTCCACCTTTGCAACTCTCTGGATCTAGAGTACTAGTTCTAAGTACTTCTTACCTATAGGCCACATGTAATAATCAACATCGTCATCTCTATAGCAAATCACTTACACAAAATACACAAAGAAGTTTAAGGTAAATTGACTAAATTGTCCAGCATCTATTCACCCTTCTTTAGATAAAAGACAACAATTTCTCTTGGGAAGCCACCCCTTGCCTGTTCTTAGCTTCCATGTTATGGCTAGAGCTAGCGTATAACCTGTTTGGCTTAAGCCAATTGGTAAAGAGCATTCCCCTAGCGACAGGCACGGGTACAGAGGCACATGGGTCCCCAGTCAGAGGGATGAAGACACAATGAGAAGTTTACTGAGATGTCTGAAAGGGAAGCAGGTATCTGTCTTATTGAAAGAATATAGGCAGTGGAATTGCTGCCATCATCTTCCTTCCACGCAATGTGGGAATGGTGAGGGAAATGATTGTACACTCTAGTTCCAGACAATAGCATAAGCACTGTATGTAGAAACTTTTAAAATAATATTAACAGCTACTAAGAAAGTGTCCGTTACTGTCACAATTCACTGGCAATCCTAAACAAAACAATGATAAAAGAGTCTTCCTGTTGTGTGTAGACTGCTCCATGGTGCCCCCATCCTCCACATTGTACCCACTGCTTCCACGTGGAGCCTGAGACTTCCAGACAAGGCCAAGAATAAAATAAATCTTATCTTGATGACATCATAAAGCTCTGATTCTGGCCATGCAAAAAACCAGCCCTGCCTCTAGATGTTCTGATGTATAAGAACCAAAGTTTGCTTTGAGCTTAAGCCAGTTTAGGTCCAGTTTTCTAACATCTCAATCCAAAGATTTTTTTTTTGGTTTCTTATTTTGAAACAAAATATTCAGGTGTCAAAACTTATCAATACACCATCCATTTTAATGATTTTCAATCACTCATAAACTTATTTTATAGTGTTTATACATAGCAGTTACTAGAAACATGGCATTCCAGGTATAGAACGCATGATGATGCTTTTCATTAGAAATGTCTTACTCAGCTATTGCCTGACACATTAATGTTTTTATGCACTAGGTTTCTTTAGTTTTAAAATAGTGAATAAATAAAATTGTTATTTTTAACCCTCTTTATTTCACTAAATAACCAAGTGCTCAATACAAACAAGGACACATTAATAATGTTTTTCATATATACGTATGTATATATGCATGTACACACATACACATACACCCACACCTACCCCCCAGCACCCCCCTCAACCCTACCTGGTGCTGACTTTTGATCAGAGTCCATAAGCTTTTCCAAGACCACTATAAACTTTCCTCTAGGCTAGACATCATTAAGAACATTCTTCAAACAGAATTATATTATGTTCTTGTTTTGTCTGGGCAGCAAGTATAAAAATGTGTTCCATTTAGATTTTTTGCTTAAATTTTTTTTTGTATATGATTGGAAAAGTATCCTGGTTATTAATTCTTTGCAACCTCTAACGTATACTCTTAGTGACCTAACCTCAGTAGAGAAGGAAGAGTGAGAGATGGTCTGTTCTTTTTTCCACATTATAGCATCAGTCTTCTGATTGTTATCTTCATCCTGAGGAAGCTTGGTTTTAAGTTTCCCTTTGAATCTTGGCTGATGCATGACTATCAGCATATGCCCTTTGCCCAGTGTTTGACTTTCTCTGAAATATGTACATCAACAATTAATAACCTTCTCAAAGTGCTATGAAATTAGCTTTCTGATTATGTGATTTAATTGCTACAGTGGTGAGACCGGGTCATTAGCACTGCATCTTCACAGGACACTCTTTCATAATGTACTGAAGGAAATAGTGAGGATAAAAGGCAAAGCGGCAACCTAAACTAGAAAGAGATAATCTACATTTTTACAAAGTCCTAAATGAACAAAGTGATTGCAGATATATTCTAATATTTCTACTATATAATAATGGGTGTTTTTTCAGATTGTTCAATCAAGATGGTGAGTAAGAAACTATACTTATATATAAAATTATAACAGCAGCAAAGTTTATATGGTACTCCCTGGGTGCCAACTACAATTAGAAGCTCTTACATATATTAACTAACTAACCTACTGAAAAGAAGATACTATTATTATCATTGCTCTCTTTTAAAAGATGAGAAGACAAGTTGAAGGCATTCAAATAATCTGTACATACTCTATAGCTACTAAGTAGCAGAGTTAGCATTTGAACTAAAGCAGTCTGGCTCAGAAACGAATGTACATAAAAACCACTCTGCCACCTTTCAGTAAATATTTAAGGATTATACAGTGATACAATTACATTAAAGAAAAATCTGTTGGAGTTCTTGTTTCTGGAGAGATGGTGTAAGCACACTCCACCCTGTGTATCAAATGGAATGTGACTATAAAACCTACGCGAAGCCCAGGACAGCTGTTTGATTACTCTAAAAATTAAATAGTACCAGATAGAATGTGTGTGTGTCTGTGTGTGTGTGTGTCTGTGTGTGTGTGTGTGTGAGAAATACCAATGAAAAGGCAGTGAGTTAATCATTTTATTTTTCCTCGGGCATCTTCCAATTGGATATCAATGAAACTCAAAAGCCAGAAGTAGGCACCAGGCTGTAGACAAAGAGATCATCAAAACAAGACTTCTAGCTCTGGCTTAAGGAGGAAGAAAGGAAAGTTTTAACATTCAGAACAGTGAAGTTATTTCCCATTTTTATTTTGTTTTGTTTTTTCTTTCTTCCTTTATAAAACAATTTCATCATTCTATTGTGTGCCAGCCCTGGCAATCCAGTGATGGCAGCAGTATGAACAGCAGTAGAGGCCCAGCAGTGGCACAACTCAGGAGAGGAATTATCCTCTTTGTTCAAGGAAGCCATGATTCCAAGAATGTGGGGCAAACCTCTGTTGCTTTCAATCTCTCTCTCCTTCTCTGTCTCTCTCTCTCTGCTCTGTCTCTTGGGCCCAGATGTGGGCATAGCCACAAAAGGACACAGCATAGAAGGCCAATCAAATCCCCCGATTACTGGTCAGAGGACAAAAGAAGAGTCTCAGACACATAGAGGGTATCAGGATGAAACAGGAGCTCAGAAAAGCATTCCTACGAAGTTGTTTATAAATTCCTGGGATCATCTCCAAGCTGTGCACAAATGGATTTGATTCCAGTCAGCATAACAAATGTGCAAAAAGTCAGCTAACAGTTAGACAAGAGCCCAGGTCCCAGACGGATGGGTAGTTGACACTTGGGACAGATCCAAAGAGATTTTAAAAAAACTAAAAAACTACATTGACTTTGGACCCACTGTGCACAGAAGGCAGGTTGGAACATTTAGCCTTAAAGTAACCATGTCAATTTCCTTTAAAAAAATCAATATTCTGCACAGGATTTAAACAAGGCCCAGAGACTTGTAACACAATATTTTAAATATCCAGGGTACAATCCAAAATCACATAGCATGTGGAAAACAAGGACAATCTCAACTCACATGGAAAAAAACCACCAACAGATGCTAAGAGTGAGATGAAACAAATTATATTATCCTGAAAAAGTTTTAAAGAAGTTTCTATAAAGAATACTTTAACAAATTATTATAAATATCTTGAAGTCAATGGAAAAATAGCAAACCTCAGCAATAAATAAATAAATAAATATATAAATAAATAGAAGATACAAATAGTAGAATGGGATTAAAGATGAAATTCTGAACTTGATAGACAAATAGAAATTATCTAGTGTGAACAATTTATAGAAAAATAATTGGAAAAGAGTTGAAAAAAGCCTCAAAAGATATAATATTCATGATATCAGTGTCCCAGAGGAGAGGTAAAGAAAGGATATGATGCAAAAAAAAAATTAAAGACAAAATGGTTGAAATATTCCAAAATTTGGTGAAAGACCTAAACCTACAGATATTAGAAGCTGATCAAACCCTTACCAGGACAAAGACAAAGAAATATATGCCAGGAAACATCACACCAAATCTGCTAAAAACTAAAGATAAAACAATACTGAAAGCAGCCAAAGAAAAATTACACATTATCTATAGGGGAACAACAATACAAATAATTGTGGGCTTCTCATTACAAATTATGAAGGCCTAAAAGAAGTAGAACAATATTTTTAAGGTGCTGAAAACAGATAAATAACAACAATAACAACAACAAAAGTATTAATTCAGAATTCACTAGCCAGCAAATATATCATTCATGAATTAAGGTAAAATAAGAACACTCTCTGATAAAGGAAAACTAAGAGAATTTGTTTCCAGCAAGCCCACTCTAAAAATACTGGTAAAGGACTTTCTTGATACAGAAGAAAAATTATTACAGAAGGAAACCTGAAATATTAAATAGAAAAGAAGAGCCACACAAATGATAAAATTCCAGATAATATAATGCATTATTGTTTTCCTAATATAAAAACTGATTATTGAGAGTAAAAATATATAGAATTTTTAGGTGAATTTTTCAATGTAAGCACAAGTATTGTATATAAATAAATATACATGTATAAATATATACATATATAAGTATAACATGAAGGAAGGAGGCAAAAAGAAACCCTATATTGTGGCAAATTTTCTATATTAAACTTGAGGTGAACGAAGAACTTAACACACACTCATAGCAGTGCAAATATACAAAGATAGGTAGTAAAAAAATAGATAAAATAAACAGAAATACTATGTAATGTTCAAATAATATGACAGAACACAAGAAAAGGAACAAAGAGGTACAAAATACAGAGAGAACATATAGAAAACAAGTAATAAAATGGCAGACCTAATTTTAAACATATTAAAAATAATAAATGTACATGGTCTAAACAAACCAATTAAAAGACATGGATTGTTACAATGGATTAAAATACATGGGTTAATTATATGCTATCTATATAAAACTTAATTCAAATATAATTATAATTATAATGATATAGGTTGGGAAAACATTAAAGGATGGATAAATTTATACCATAGAAACACTAATCAAAAGAAAGCTGGAAATGACATCGGTCAGAAGAAGATCACTAAAAATTCTCTTCTGCATAAAATAATGAGGAAAGTGTCAAAACTATAATTCTTAACTTTTCAGAATGCTGGAAATTAATAAAAATCTGCAGTAATCCAGGGAGTTTTTCTTCAAGAAAAAAAAAATCAAAGCTAAAACTCAGTATGAACAGGACACTTTTTAGTGTTTAAACTCACCCTATTTCCATCCACCTCTCCCCAGCTTGATGGTTACCTTGAAAACCAGCAACTACAGTCACAGTGAAAACCAGAAGCCTGGCAACTACTAAAGGGAACAGAATAGGACTGGAGTTCTTTCAGAACTTCACTCCCAAAGAATGGCATTACTTGACCTCCCTGGTGGTACCCCTGAGGTCCCCACTTGCAAGAATATTTTTGTTTGACCTAACCCAGAGGTCTCCCTGTTTGAAAAGCCTTGTTTCCAGGGGCATTTTTGGAAAACAATTAGATACAATTGATTCAATTGATGAAATGCTCAGCTGCCTGAAGAAGTGGATAATAGCTGGGACAAACAATAGGCTAACCAAAAAGCTTTAGAGGCAAAATTGGAGAATGAGGTGATTAGAGGGCTTCTGAAGATCCAACATATTCCTGGGAATGTAGAAGACCCCATGCAAACAGAGGAGCACATGCCCAGATCTGTGTGCATACACAGTAAAAACTTTAGAAGGTCCTAAGCCCTCAACTTGAGTTACCCTTGGAGCTCTGTGCAAGCAAGAAGTGAAGACACATTAAAATCAAACAGTTGAAAGACAAGGACAAAGAGAGAATTTTGAAAGCAACAAGATATAAGCAAGTCAGTACTTACATGTGATCATCAATAAGGTTATTAACTGATTTCTCATCAGACCATGAATGTCAAAGGCAGTGAGATAATATATTTGAAGAGCTGAAAGAATGGTGATACAGAATCTCTTATGTTCTCCTGGAAAGAGTTGGAACCCATTCTACTAAGTGAAGTATCCCAAGAATGGAAAAATAAGCACCACATGTACTCACCAGCAAATTGGTTTCCCTGATCATCACCTAAGTGCACATTTGGGAATAACACCAATTGGGTGTCAGGCAGATATGGGGGGTGGGGGAAGGGAATGGGTGCATACTTACATAATGAGTGCAATGCGCACTGTCTGGGGAATGGACATGCTTGAAGCTCTGACTTGGGGAGGCATGGGCAATATACATAATCTAAACTTTTGTACCCCCATAATAAGCTGAAATAAAAAAAAAGACTATTGACAAAGAATTCTATATTTAGCAAAACTATACTTCAAAAGTGAAATGAAGAAGAAATTTAATTAGAAGGAATATGATATTAATATATAGATATAATGTAATACTATCCAACCATAAAAATGATTAAAATACTGATTCGTGCTATAACATGAATGAACCCTGAAAAAATTTTATGCTATGTAAAAGAAGCCAGAAACCAAAACCAGATATTCCATGATACCATTTATATTAAATGTTCAAAAAAATCAAATCTTGATTTTTGTAAGATTAGTGCTTGTCAAAAGCTGGGGTGGGGTTTCTTTCTGGTGTGGTAATATCTCCTGAAATAAGATAAAGAAAGGTGGGTTACACAACCTGTGAAAACAGTTAAAAACACTTAATATGCTTAAGAAAGGTGATTTATATGACATATTAATTATATTGCAAAAAAAATGTCAATTCACTGAAAAGTTAAAACGAAGAAAGAAAGAGGGAAAGAAAACAGAAAGGAAGGACAGATGGAAGGAGAAAGAAAAAGAAAGAAAGAAAGAGAGAGAGAGGAGGGAGGGAAGGAGGGAGAAAGAGAGAGAGAAAGAAAGAGAAATAAATAAATAAATAAATCTGGATTTGCTATATTAATATCAAAAAAAAGTAGACTTCAGTGTAAATTACCTGGAGTAAACAGGGATATTATGATTTATGGACATTATAAACATAATGATACAAGGATTAATTCACTAAGAAGATATAACAATTCTAAATGAGTGCATACGTTACAACAGACTTTCAAAACACATGGAGTAACTTTTAGAACTGAAAGAAGAAATATAAAAACCATTTACCTACATGATGAGTGCGATGTGCACTGTTGGGGGAATGGACACCCTTGAGGCTCAGTCTCGGGGGTTGGGAGGGGCATGGGCAATATACTTAACCAGAACGGTTGTATCCCCATAATAAGCTATAATAAATAAATAAAAAAAAGAAGTAGGATGACATTAATTCTTCCAATTAATGAAAAAAAAAAACCTACAATTATAGTTAGAGACATCAACATTTTTGTATTAGTTTTCTAGGGTGGCTGTAACAAAGAACCACAAACCGAGTGGTTCAAACAACATGAATTTATTGTCTCACAGTTCTAAGAGACTAGAAATCTGACATCAAGGTGTTGGCAGGGTTGTTTCCTTGTTTTGGTTGTGAGGGAGAGATACTTTCCTCCCACTGTCTTAGCTTCTGGGGGCTTGATGACAATCTTTGGCATTTCTGGCTTCTGCCACATCACCCAGTCTCTGTCCTCATCTCAACATGGCATCTTCTATGTGTGTGTGTCTGTGTCCAAATTTCCCCTCTTTGTAAGGACACTAGTTATATGGATTAGGGACTTGCCATACTCCGGTATGACCTAATCTTAACTAATTACATCTATAATGGCCCTACTTCCAAATAATATATTCTGTGATGCTGGGGGTTAGGACTTCAACATAGAATTTGGGTAGAACAGTTCCTCTCTCTAAGAGTTCCTAAACATAGCTCCAAAAGCATGATTCACTAAAGAAGATATGGATAAATATCTTCATCAAATTTAAACCTTTCCCCTGTGAAAGACATTGTTAATTGATGAAAAGACAATCAACAGAATAGGGGAAAGTATTTACAAATCATTTATCTTCCAAAGGACTTTTATCTATAATATTAAAACTCAACAATAGGAAAGGAAACAACCCAGTTAAAAGCTGAGAAATATATTTGAACAGGCACTTTAGTTAAGAGTTCATGCAAATGACAAACACATGAAAAGATATTCACTATCATGAGCCATTAGGAAAAAGAAAATCATTAAATCACAATGAGATACAACAACATATCTATTAAAATGACTGACTAAAAAAAACTATTGATACTCCAAGGGCCAGCAGTGAGGCCGAGCAACTGGAATTCATCCTTTGCTAGTGGGAAAGCAAAATGCTATAATATTCTGGGTAACAGTTTGACAATTAAACATTCCTTTATCATATGACCCATAAATTCCACTTCTGGGTACTTAACCTACAGAAATAAAAATTTAGATACCCACAAAAAACCTGTGCACAAATTTATATATTACATATTATATATATATATATATATATACACACACAAATATATAACATATAAATATACTATTCATAATCACCAAAAATCAGGAAAGAAACAACTGTCTTTCAAATGGTGAATGGATAAACAAACTGTAGTACAGCCATGCAATAAAAAAGAACATACTACTGATACAATAACTAGGATGACTCTTAAAGGTAGTATACTGAGTGAGTGAAAAAAAGCTAGTCTCGAAAGGTTGCATACTGTATGATTCCATTCATGAAAATACAAAAGTATAGTCATAGAGAGAGAACAGATCAGTGGTTACTAGTTTAGGGGTTGGGGTTAAAATGAGACTATAAAAGTAAGACCTAGGGAGTTTGGGGATCTGATTGAACTCCTCTGTCTCCTGATTGTGTTGGTAGTCACATAAATCTATACAGTCATTAAAATTCATAGAACTGTACAGCAATAAAAAAATCAATTTTTATGTATGATAATCAGAGATATTTTAAATAATTAAAGAGGCTATGATATATTCCCAAAGGAAAGGGAATGTTCTGGCACCAAAATGAGACGCTACTTGAAAAAACAAAATAAGTAAGTGTTCCTTGCCGGTTGCACCATGAGTTTCAGGTCCAGGTGATAAATAGCTGCTAAGTGCAGAAAGCACGTTCTGTAGTAATAACACTGAGAACTCTACCATTATGTAGAGACCCACGCGCCTGCATAAGCATGAATGGTAAATCACATAAAATCCTACAGTTCTGGATGTTGGCTTTCTCATCAGTACTAATTGAAAGCACCACAACACTAACATCATCGTGATAGATGCATAGACGTTACCATCTGCTCTACACACTTTCCAGCAGAAATTCTTCACTATGGTCTTGCTGTCAATAACTTTATTCAAATTATTTAGTGGGAGAATATAACATCTCTCACTTTAGAAACTTCTTTTAAAGTTATGAACATAGTTTCAAAGGGCCTGATAGGGTTTCTAGCAGTCCCTTCATGTACTTCAGTGAAGTAAATGATGAAAAATCTAGTCCAGTTATATTGCCAAATTTAGCAAATAAAAATCCTATGTTTTATCTGGTAAACCAAAGTCATATATATATATATATATATATATATATATATATATATTGTTTTTTTCATTTCTTACCTTTATTCTACAAAGTGTCCCAAAGGTCTCCACACATAGGGAAAATGGGAAATTGTAGCTAAATGTAGCATTATTTTCAAAATACTCATTACAAAATTTTATAAATTTTTTCTGTTTGGACCCCTTTTGGGACACCCTGTATTATAAATCTTTTATAAAGTTTGAAAAATCCATGCATTTGTTATAAGCTTCTTTAAAATGTCCTACTTCTAAGGAATATAGCAATTGCATTTGGTTGTCAACAATTAGGAAATTCTTATACTGGATGTCCGTTTGATTACTTACAATAGTTTCCTATATACCTCTTTGAGCCATTGAAATTCCAGCACTGGGAAATGTATTGAAAATTGTCTAATCTAACTTTTGTATGTATGAGGAAAATGCAGTCCATAAAAGATAAGAAACTTTTCTAAATCAGGCCATGAGTTCAGATCTTTTTTTTTTTTTTTTTTTTTTCAAATTTAAACACTCAGACTCAGAATCAAAAATTTCCAATGAACTTTCTTTTGTTTTACCCTTTACTCTATAAGTTATCTCAAACTATTTGCTATGAAAACACAGTGTTCTTTCTTCCCGAAATACTTCACAGTGTATTTCTCAGAATCTGATGTGCAAATTATGCTCATTATTTCTTCTGGTATTTTTCCTTCTTGAATTTAAAAATCTGTTACATTTGATACTAAACACACCTCAAGTTTTTCTTAAGCTTATAACATATTCTTTCAAAAGAGATTATAAGCTCCTAGAAGACAGGAATTATACTGTATTGGATTTGGTTATCCACCTGGACATAACTCATGGCCTTGTAGATATTATATAAATGAAAACACTTGATAAATGCTTGTCACTTTTAATCTTCTGTGGTGATAAAATTTGCTTTCATTATTAAAAAATAAATTCCAGAAAAGGTATTTTTTAAAAACACATATGTGAAAATAAGCCATGTAGGTAATATATTGTTACATTTGTCTTAAAATAAGCCTTAGGCATTCTCCCACACTTTTCTCACCATTATCTCCATCTGTAATAATAAAACATATCTTCTGATTACAGCTATTTCTGTTATCTCAAGTCTGAATCTAATTTATTTGCTATTCAACCTTACTTTTCCTCTGTTACAAGATTTGTTTTTCCTGTAATGCAATCCAAGGTTTTGATTTAAAAGGTAGAAAACATTTTTTTCTCCAAAGATGTGATATTTTAAACAGAAAGAAAAAATAAATTTTAAGTAGATTGGGAGTATTTCACAACAAAAACATCAAACAAATTTTAATTTGAATCCAATAATTTTTATTTAAATGTGTTTTGGAATAGATGACCCCTTTGGGGAAACAGCAATATATACTCTGCCAAGAAGTAGAAATCTCAAAAATGCTTTCCTAGCAATACTTTTGAAATACTTATTTACAGAAAGCAAAGGATTTCTTAGAAAGCTTGTGGTATTTCTGAAGTTGCATTGTATTTCCAAAGCTATGAAATATGATGCTCCTTTCATGACACCGTCATTAAAATTTAAAAAGCTAATTTAGAAACCACAAAACTATCAGGTAGATTTTCTTAGAGATTTGTTCTCTGGATACTGTCATTTGCTGGTTTACTTATTAGCAGAAACGTAAGTTTAATTTGTTATACCCACATACATGCTAATACCACATACATGGCAATAAATCATGCAGTTTCCCCACTTACATTTTGCCCAGAGGGCAATTTCTCAACTTCTACTTTTCCCCCAATAGTTATATTGCTATTTCTTCTCTACATACAATACGACCTCGATTGCTGGCTTAAAACCTCTGGTGAAATAATTATACTATGCGGCAGATACAGTACACTCTGGAATTTGAAAACTGAGGACTTTCCTAGAAAAGAAACTTTGTTGTTTTCATCTTTAAAAAAAAAAGATAGATTAAGTTTATATGTGAAAAGTTAAATAATATGTCATTAAGATCACTTAAGAACAGGTCAGTAGTATCTTAAATCAGAGATATAAAAATGAAATATCCGTAAGAGACGAGTTAGTTTTTAATTCTCATGAGAATGATTAATTTGATTTTCAACCATACATTGGGCATCCAGGTAGGTGATATACTTATTTTATATTTTGAAAACCATTGAATTTCACTCAGTTTTCTTTGATTTTTTTAACAAGTATAATAATCAGAAACAAAGCAATATTTGAAAACTCACATAAAATATAATTTTTTTCATTACCCTTTTTACCCCTCCGAAAGCCTTCCTTAAGTCTTTTTAATTTTTTTGTTATCATGGTTGTTAAAGCATGTTAGAGGTGCCTTTTTTGTTTTTTGATAATGACACTGATTCATTTGTTTATCCTAATAAACTGCTAAACCTGCATAGGGAATCAAATCTAAAATATCAGCAAGAAAAGAGATATTTTTTCCCCCAAAATTACCAAGTGATCTATCTAAAACGTTTTCCCTAGAGAGAGTTGGGTTGAACTTTTACCTTAAATAACTGTTCTAAAACCTCAGTACACTCACTTAAAATAACTCTGAATTAGGAAAATAGCCAAAGGCACAAGGAAATACTTAACAGACTTAGAGAATTATTCTCATTTAGCAGAAAGAAAGCAAATTGAACAACAAAAATACTAAAGGGTACACGTATGAGTTGCACTTTCACCATAATGTTCCCTTTTTTGTGTTAAAGAGGTTTGGGAAAGAACCAGCAGCTCATTCTTATCATTTTCTCTCCTCTCTCTTTCTCCTTTTTCTCCGGATTTTTTTGGCTCGAAATGACGCTTTCTGTTCTATCACTACTCATTACTTTCCATTTTGACTTCGAGTATTTCCCTGTGCTGTTCTTATTCCATACCCTCTGAGACCAGAGTCCCTTTTTATCTTTAAATTTACTATGAATTCTTTCTCTCGAGAGTTTTCTGTTAAAATGGAATTGAGATATAACTACTAGAAAATCTCTTTAGAATAGAGCAGTCTATTTACTATCTCCTTGCAAGTATGTGTTTTTTGTGTCTGGGTATATTTTCTGGGGACAGGAATTTAATATTTAGTTATTAAGCTACCCAACCACAAAGAAAAAAATATAAAATCCCAGAGTCACATAATCCAACATCATCTTTTCGAATGTCAAAAGTATATAAGCCTTCTCAGCTCACTGGGTAAATTACCCAACTACCTCCAGCCTGTCAGTACTGGAATAGTGACTTTTCCAGGGCAAAACACTGTAGGAAACATAAGCATTTCTCTCTTTATAGATCTTAGATCAGTAATCACATTTGAGAATTCTAAGGGCAACACGGAATTTGAAAAACTAAATACTAGTATCATTCTCCACCTATAAGGAGGCTAACTTACAATAAAATATTATCAACCAATCTAAGCTGAAGAAGCTTGAAAAATAATAAACGTTCTAGAAAATAGATGGACTAGATGTTAACCAATCCAACTAGGGAAGACCTGTAAATATCCATGGAAACTTATATATCTCTGTATCTCTATATAGAGATATATAATCAGTCAGGGTCCATTTGAGAGACAGAAATCACATACATTATTTTAATGGAGATGTTTTTATATGAAGAATTGTTAACTAGCTCTAAAGTTGTTAAACAGATCATTGAAAAATCCAAAAAGAGAACATGAAGGTGGGACAGTGGCAGCAACTGCAGGAAGCAGCTATATCTGTAAGCCTAGAGGAATGAGGAACAAAGAAAAAAAGGTGGACTTTTTCAAATGTAAGAGCTAGGCGTAGGGACTTAGAACTGGCTTTAGACCTCTGAGGAGGATTGGTTAGCTGCCTGGAATTTGAGTCTCTGACTGCTTCGACGGTCCCTGTGGTCCAGGAAACCAGAACTTAGGAGGAGTCACTGTCCAGCTGTGTGTGTCTCTGAGGGGGTGCAGTAAGACTTGTTTTGAAAATGCCAAAAGAACTGCAAACTAGATTTAGCTGCTGATACTGCAAGAGGCCACTGCTGACAGGGTGAAGCAGTATTGCTGGGGTCCTGGCCACAGGAACAGAAGGCAGAGGGGGGACCAACCAGGACCTGACCTGAAAGTTAGATGCCATCACCACCTCCAGCTTTTCACTTTCTGTCTTGGCAGCATTTAACACAGAACTGGCCGGCAGAGCAGAAATCTGATTTGCTAGCTTTCAGGATCACAAAGCAGAATATAGAAGGGGGATGTAGAGCTGGGAGACGGTAGCTCAATGATTAGCACAGAAATATCACCCAGTTTGGTCTTGGAGCTGAAATTAATATGAATGCATGTTAAGGTGCCTAATTGCATAGTGCTTCTATTTTAGTGAGGGAATACAGATAATTAAAAAGCAAGCAAATTAGCAAAGATAATATCAGAGATAAATGATATAAAGAAGAAAAACAGAAACAGTATTAAAAATAAGCACAGAAGAAATGCTACACAGATTGATGCAGACAGAGGCCTCTTGAAAGAAAAATATTTGTTGTAAATGAAGAGAAAAAGCCAGGTTTGCAAAGATTATTTTAGGCAGATGAATAAAAAAAGGTAAAGGCTGAGCCCCTGAGGTGGAAATGACCAGGCATTTTCAAAGTTCCATGTGGAGAGGGCCAATACAACTGTTGCAGACTCAGCAAGGGGGAACACCTGTAAGGAGACGAGCTTAGACAGGTGAGCAAGAAACAGGCTCTCTGGGGCCATGTAATGCTATGAAGGGCGTGGTCATAGGTTGTTTTTTTTCTTTTTTGGCGGGGGAGGGCACAAGTCATGGAGTGTTTGCAGCAAGGAATCAGATTGACATTTTACTATTTAAAACCAGCCAATCCATCAGCACATCTTTTGTACTTTCTATGTTCATATATGATGTAGTATGTTCATACCTAATGAATACATAATACCATGATGGGTACATGTGGTAGGGCTTATATAATACACAGAGTTATTGAGTCAGACCCATATTTCATGGAGTTGAACCAGAAGCATCATGGTGCTGTTTAATGGAAAATCTATTTTCAAGGCTCACTCCAAGAAGGAAGCGGTTCTTATTTCTAAAGTGGTTCTTGTTTCTAAAGAGTGCAGAGGAATTCTGAATCTGATGACAATACAAATACTGCTGCAGAGAATTCTTATTCTGAAAAATTGGAACTATAGCATTACACAATCAATATAGATTTCATATTATCTGGAAGCAAAGCTTTTCCTGAAAGGCAGTAATAAAGTATATTTGAAGCAATTACTTAAATAAAATCTAAGTCTACTGATGAGAGACTCCAAAGCAAACAGCTCACATCATAGCATGACATCACTGAATAGAGAAAGAATAAAATGGGACTACAAGAAAGGGATTCAGAAAATAGTCACCATTACTTTGTAGCCATGTGAATTAAAGGTCACCACCAACCATTTCTCCAATGTGCCACACAAGACAGGCAGGCGAATATGGGAATCATCTCTGCATACTCTTATGACTTTTATTCATTCATTACCTTGACAAATATTGATTAAGCCTTTTCTACATGCCAGAATTATTTTGGGTGCTGGGGACATACAGGTGAAAAAGATAGTAAAAACATCTGTACTCATGACTCTCATAGTTTTTCATGTGTTACTTATAACAAACTAAATTGAGTTCTCATAACAGATGTAGGATGTCATTCCCAATAAACCCCCCTGTGTGTGTGTGTGTGTGTGTGTGTGTGTATGTGTGTGTGCGCATATATTTGCTGAGTGGTCAGAGAAAAATTTGTGGTGGTGTCAGAAAAGTTAAGCCTTGAAGATAGCATAGGATTTGGATAAGGAATAGAAGAAAATATTTTAAGCTAAGGGGAACAATAAGTAGGAAGTGGGAAAGATGAGACTCAGAGATGGAACTATACCGAGTGTTTATAAGCAAAGTAAAGCTCTTGAAAACTAATAGGAGAGCATTTAGTGGTTATCCAAAACATGTTTGAGAAGAGATACAAAGAGTGCACAGATTTAAACAAAACATTTGGTAGCAATGGGCTTTATCATGATAAAAAAATCATAAATGGGGTGAGAATTCACTAGGTCTCAGGGCCTGATTTTACATTTTGTTTATTAGGAAGGAAGGAAGGAAGGAGGAAAGGAAGGAAGGAAGGAAGGAAGGGAGGTATGGAGGAAGGGAGGGAAGAAAAACGATTGCCTCTCTATTCCTCTTAGGTATTGGTCGTGTTTCATGGTGGTGAGTCCTGTCCTCTCCTCCTTCTGCGCTACCTTCAGCTACTTCTTTGCTTATCATCTGAGATAGTACAGCTTTTTACACACATTAGATTAGAGATCTTATTTTTATTCATGCAAACTATTAATATGCACCAGAAAGGTGCATATACTCCAGGTATGTACTCATAGCCATTCAAGAACAGAGAGATGTTTTAGGAATACAGAGCTCATTATTTTCCCAGTCTCTGTAAGTGAAAGAGAAGTAGTAGAGAAATGCCCATTATTCTCTTGACCAGAATATTCCCTAGATATGGGTTGGTTTTTCATGTTACCTTTATAATTGATTTTATCTCAAATTCTATTCAAAAATTCTTTTATATTGGAAATCTGAAAAAATTATTAGATGGTGTAATTCACTTCCTAGTATTTCCAGACTAAGGGCATCTACATATCACATGCATTGAATGAGGGCAGGAAGTGAGGAGTAATTACATGTTGTGGAAATGATGCTTCATGGAAGACTCTTTAAAGAAGCACACAAGTTAATTTATACCATCATGAAAATGGGCTCAGTTTAGAGCTGTGGAGTTGTGTTTTTCAAACCCTTGTCTCCTCTAAGGAGCGGAGATAGTGCCCTCCTTGATAGAAAAATAGAAACCAGGCATCATTAACATCCAATGCTGATCTGACTCAGATTGTGAGAAGGATTCACTTTTACTTTTTTAACTCTGTACTAAAGACAGAGTAATAATGGAAGTATAAGCTTCTTCGTAACATATTCTGAGCTAAAACAAAGGAGGGGATACTTAAATCAACTGGAATCTTAACTAATATCAAATGCCACTAATGATTTTAAAATTCAATCAAATAAGAAGCACAAGAAAAATAAGGAGAGATCTGGTACAACCTGTGTGACTAAAAAGTTATTCACAATTTCTCTGCATGATGTAGTTCTAATTTGCCTAAGGTAGGTTTTTGTATGTCATTTTATGGTGAAATGGTCATGTTTTATTTTCTTTGATTTATCATGTACATGTATGTATTTTATATCTACCATCTACTTTTAAATCTCATTCTTATACTTTCCTACTCAACTTGCTTTCATGTGAATACAGTCACCTGTTCAGCTGTGATCATATATTTTCGTATCTTTCTTATTAAGTAAGTAAGTATTTGTGTCCTCATATTCATAGAGCTTTGCCAATGGAAAGTATTTGCTTAGATCACCAGAAAATTTCAATAATTTTCTCCCATGGCTGAGTGACCTTCCAAACAGTGCAATAGTGTAAAACAGAATATCTCACACTTTCCCAAATGAAAATAAACCCCAATTCCTCCTCTAGTCTCAGATTTTAAATATTTTGCTTCCCTCCCCAATACACCATGCTGTTCTCCATCTGTATGTTGCAGAGACAATAACGACAAAAGTTGACCTCTGAATATTTCTTTTTCTTTAATGAGGAGCATGTGTGACTACTAGTGTTTGTGGCCACACAAGATTATTGGAGAAAACGGTAAATGGCATTTCCAGCAATGATGCCAATTCTGTGTGAAATAGATCTATAGATCCACTCTTATCCAGAGTGGTGTGATCATATGTGAAGCTTGTGTCCTGAAGGCACAGATAGTGTCTATGAAATGTAACATTCCGGAATACTAATGCCTGCTACTCAGAGGTTCCCAGTATCTTCAAGCAGCAAAAGACACATAGTTTCCCAACCCAACCACTTATTCCATTTTCTTCCCAACCTGCATCTAACAGTGCTAATGCCCTTTCCTTGACCTTGCAACTCCACCCTCCAGTTAAATATACCCACTCTATACCCCATGGGTCAAAGACATATCAGTTTATATTATCTGAACAAAATCTTCTAATAACTTCTCATTACACATAGGCTAACATCCAGAGTCCTGACCATGAACGTTAGGACCTAAGCCCTAATATTTTCTGGCTTCTAACTTTGTTTCCTTCCAATTGTTTCTCCATTCTTCTATTTAACCACACACTTGTCTTCTTGCTCAAGTGAGCACACTTAGCCCCCCGATGACTTTGCACTGGCTTTTCCTATCTGTAATACTCTTCCACCAGGTATTGGAAATGTTCACCCCTTCATTTCTTTTAGGTCTCTTCTCAAATACTCTCTGCATAGAAAGTCTTTCTCTGTTCATTCTTATCTAAAATGGAATCCCTTGTCTCTCCCATTGCCTTTTTTAGCTTTTTCTTCAGAGAAAAAAAAAACATCTGATGTATTACATACTATATATATTTATTTATATTTTTTCATCTATCTTTTCAAAAGCTCACTAAAATAAAGACAAAATGTATAGTAGTTGCTTGAACACACAAGGGCCATCTGGAAAGTATCCAGCCATGTAACCATTCTCATTATATTAACAATGGCTGGATATTTTCCCGACAGCCCTCCTATGTAATTTCTAATAATGTGTGACTGTTTTTTCCATAATGAAGATAATAACTACTACCATCGATTGTATGCTTACCATGCACAAGACACTTATTTTATCCCATACATTGGATTTTTAAATAACATATCTTTCAACAACCCTGTGAGGCAGATACAGGAATCTCTATTTTACAGATAAGAAAATTGAGGCCAGATCCAGACCTCCTGTCTTCTCTATTCCAATATAATATAATTCCCCATGAAAATATTTAGCCTCATTCATAGTCATAAAGATCCGGAAGACCTCTCAAAGATATAGCTCAGTGGTGAAGATTTCAGGCACCATGATAGGCATACAAATGACATATTTCTGGCTCTAATTACCCAGCAGATAGCATCATTTAGATGACTACTTTCTTAGTCTGGCCACCTGTAATAGTGCCTCCTGAGAGTAGGTTAATCTTTTCTTTGATTGCTCCCTCTTGATTTAAAGAGAGTTGTGTTTTGAATCTGTGTCCTTTCATTCCTGCCTCTGAATTTTATTTTAAAATTAGTTTACATTTGTCTTACCATAGTTGTCATTCCCACCTTACAGTTTAGAATGACTTTAATATTTCCAGCTAATACCTGCACTAATCCTGCCACCTGGATTAGCCACATCGAAGGATGCTCTTGGCTCACCTATCATATCATTTTTTCTTCCTCTAGAAACACAGCCCCTTGACAGCGAGCCTCATCTATAAGTATATTTAGAAAATGGCTAAGACGTCAAATATTTATTCCTTTTAAAAAATTTAATATGTTCTCCTGGGGCCTGATTACAGAATATTTTAATGCTTACAAATTTCTTCGGTGCCACAGTACTAGTTTGTTTCCTAGGAAACAAATGCATTTATACTGCACTGCACACATCCCTAATCACTAAATTCTATAATCTCTTTGTGAATGGATAACTTGTAAAGATTGTTTGTTTTTATAGGAGTTACCAGCTACAATATCACTGCAGGTAAATTTACAAATATGTTATCAGTGAAAAATTATTTCAATTTACCCTAAAATGTAAGAGAGAGTTTTTATGAAGTGATCTTAAGATGAAAATGTGTATTCTTTTATGGCTGAATTACATGCATAAATACGAGGTGAATTTGAGCTATGTATGTACTTGCCTCTATTGTCATTCCTGGTCTCATTCTCTTTTTCACAGAAAATATGGGTTAGTTATTTTTCCATTCAAGAAAGTGGCTTGGTTTTGGATGTCTTCCTTTCTTAACCAAATATTAGCTGAAATCTAATAGGAGCCCACAGAAGGGACAATGCATTTTTAAAGTGACATTTTAGCATGCAAGCCATTCATATTCTTCAATGCGAATATAATTTTTATCTAAATGATTTCAGAGGAAAATGGATTCATTTGACTACAGTGCTTCTAAGACCAGTGGGAAGCTCATCATCTTAATATTGAATCTGTAAATCCTTTCCACTAGGGATGATTAACAGCTTTGTCAAGTGTTTATTTTACTTTAAGAAGAATATGTAATTTCCTGGTATAATGCAGCCAGATTTCAGTCGATTTCTCTCTTCACACGTCACATTCATACCATGAACTCACATGATCTAGCTTACCTCTATTAGACTTCTATTTTGCATGGTAAGATGATCACCTAACAAGTTTTTATGGTTTGATAAGCATACATCAGTCTGTTCTATGATTCATTTATACTTGATAAAAAAAAAAAAAAAAAAAAAAAGTTCTCGGCAGTCCTGATAAGAAGCAATAACAGTGAATTACTTCCAGATGGCACTTTTGCTATACTACACGTGTGGTCTGAGTTACCCCTGGGATAAAAACTTCTATTAGTGCAGTGATGGCCCAGTCATGTTACGTTTTGTGTTTAAAGCATTGGCGAACTACTCCGGGCAGCTTCAGCCACTAGGCACATGGAATTGGGCACTGCGTCAGGTCATTTACATATTCAGTTTACATACACGTTCCTGTATCAACCAGCAAACAAAAGTAAAAATGGGAGACAATTCATCGTACCTGGATTCATTATCAAAATGTGATTTAGATGGCTCCCATGAAGTATCAAATCATTTATAGATCATAATCAGATGGAGCTGGCAAAAAGAAGTTATTGGAAAACCTCTAGTCCCCAATCTTTCTATTTTCCTAAGAAACAATGTAACTAGCCACATCTAAGCAGCTGTTGTTTTTAGCCATAACGTTTTTTGGTTACTCTTCTATTTTTTTTAAATCCTTGATTAAGTGAACTCAAACCAATAGAAATCTTCAGATAATAAGATTAAAAGAAAAAATTTTCTACACTTTTTATAAGGGGGAAGCCAAATAATCAGGGAAAACAAGCTGATTCAGGAGTTTGTTCAGAAAGCAGTTTCTCAAGTATGTCCTGGAGTCACAGCCTTTACAGCCTAATCTTTTTCATCTAGCTTTGAAAAATTATAATTCATGTTCAAGGTGATGACCCTGAGGTACAGTGAAAAACAACGAATTGCAGAAAAAATGATTTAATTCAGTTCACCATGCTAAGATAGAAAAATAGACAAACATATTTTAGAAAGATTTTTAAAATTAAAATTTAATCTTACCTTCACCTTAATTTGATCAGAAATTCAGTTAAACAGAAGCTAAGAATTCTGTTTACTGATATTTACTTCATGTCTTAAACCTCAGACTGAAGAAGACAATAATATGTTTAAATTAAATTGTACTCTATGTAAATTGAGAGAAAATTGAAGCCAGAACCATAGTCAAGAGGCTTACTTTGTTCACATCAATTAATCATATTGGAAAAGAGAAACTTGCAAAGTTTTAAGTGTATTTCCAAACATCAACTGGTTTCAAAATCTAAACTTTCTTATTCAAATCTGTATACAAGATTGGACCAGTATTTGAAAATACCAAATACTTATTGAATCATAATTTTCAAAATGCCACTTAATTAGTGACAAGTCATGTTGAATTCTCTTCCTTTGAAAATAAATGATATCGACACAAATGCCTTAATAATCCAAGTACCATGAATCTATTCCAATTTTAAAAAACTTTCAAGTATTTGCAGTGTCCTACATGTTATTTCTTTTTAATATCTTGGTCAAAGTCTAGAATAAAAATTGCAAATTAGAAAATCCTTTGAGAATAGAGTTCAGCCAGGGAACTGTTTCAAGGTAAGTTTTATATTAGTTTCACTCATTTTAATGAGCCTTTGTTAGAAACCAAGCAAGCAAATAGCCTAGACTGAAGAGTTACATGCAAGCTATCTTTTAAAGAAACCATCATAAATCTGAACCTCTAACTATCTGCTTATATTATCAGATTGACACAACAAAAGTGTAGACTGGTTTTATTAAGAAAGAAAATGAGACTTCAAATTTGAATATCAACTTAAGTACAAGGTTTGAAATAAGCTAGAGACACCCTCAATTGACAATGCACTTCTATTAATATTAAAAATTGACACTACTCTTCAATATATAATGTAGAAAATGGGTTGAAGAAAGTTTATTTTAAAAATATGTACATAAGTTAATGCAAAAGTGTGCACACACACATACAGGACAATGCCAAAAACAATATTACATCAATCACTGAGAATTAGATGAGTCACTTTAATCCCTAGGAGGCTTGAAGGTAAAAAATCTTGGATTCAAGGGACTGATTTTTCTCAGTACTTGCTAACCTTGGGCTGTCTGCTTATAACTACAAATTGTCCTTAGCTTGAAAAGAGCTTTTTAATATTTAAAATTATTGGTCTATGGTATCCATGTAATTTCTTAAGCCATAGGCTTCATTTCCTTCGATGTGTATCAAGGTTCCAACTGATATTACTACTCCTCCTGCTGCCTTTTAGCCTTGAGAAAGGTTTCTGTCTCTCTAAAACTGGTACCAGTGATTGGTCTCCAGCTCTGAGAGAGTATTTTATCCATTTGTATAATAGTGAGGCTCAGGCAGAGATAGTACTCTTCTCGATGAGAGATTCCACATTTAAATTTGAATTTAAACGTAGTATTTCATCACCTTTAGTTTTTTTTCCAAGATTCAAGGCATCTCAGCAACAAGAGTCTCTATACATAAAATCACACTAAGTTTAGAAGGGATCTGGAGAGTTTCAAGATCTCCCACATGACTGGATAGTTCATATACATACACACAGGACAAAGTAGCAGAAAACACAAAGAATGAGAATACCCAGTAGTGGGATTGCTGAATCAAATGGTAGGTTTACTTTTAATTCTTCGAGGAATCTCCATACTGTTTTCCATAGAGGTTGTACTAATTTGCAGTCCCAGCGACAGTGTATAAGCCTTCGTTTCTCTCTGCATACATGTCAGCTTCTATTGTTTTTGAATTTTTTAATAAAAGCCATTCTAAACCTTTTATTAAAAGGTAAGCTAAGGTGATTATCTCATTGTGGTTTTAATTTGCATTTCCCTGATAATTAGTGATGTTGAGAACTAATATGTTCATATGTTTATCGGCCATTTGTCTATCTTTTGAAAAGCTTCTGTTCATGACTATCTGGGTGATGGGCACATTTACAACCCTGACTCAAGCATAACAAAATAGACACATGTAACCAAAAACATTTGTGCCCAAATAATATTTTTAAATTTAAAAAATATTTTAAAAGAATGGGAATACTTTATTCTCTATTACTCAAATATTTCTCCAGAAACAAACAAAACAATGTTTTTAAAAATCCTAAGCCCCCAAGTTTAATTTGAGAAAGAATGATATACGCAAAGTTGTAGCAATTTGATAATATTACAAGTACTCACTTTCAACTGGGTTTTAAATGTGATAATAAATATCAATTGGATTTTAATATTTAGAGCCCTTTGTCTTAAAAAAAAAGTCCAAAGGATTTTGATATAGCAGATTAAAACAGCTATTCTTTTAACCTTTGTTTAAAACATGAAATGTTTTCAAGTTTCCACTTCATGAAATTGCATTAAAATGAAAAGATTTATTTCTCCCCCCACCCATAGATAGCTGAAATAATCTTTTAAAATCATCTGTTCCTAATTGGTGGCTAAAAGATGCTACGAGAATAACAACATTTGTTTTACAAAGCACATCTATGTAGACAATTTCAAATACACTTGACATTTATCATGATTTTTGAAAATTAAATATACCAAACACTTAAAATAAAAAATCAATATATTGCAAAACAAGATTAAAATGCTTTTGAAACAGATTTTAGATACAATACTAAAAATATACACAGATTGATCAATGGATTCCTGAAGTTAGAGTCATAAAGCAAAAGCATTTTTATTCTACATGATCACCAGGTGAACTTTAACAACTCTAGTAATGCTATGTCCCAAGAATGAAGAATCGGTGGTAATTACTTTCATCAAATACAAAGAAACAAAGCCTTCAATCTCATAATCCAAATAAAACCCCGAAGAACTTGAAGATGCCTTGAAGTCAATCCTTCAGCTGACGAGAAATCAATGGATGGATAAGATTGCTGTGATAACTCTGGTGTGACTTCATTTGAGTTAGAAAAGGACTGGAACATTTTGCACCATCTAATGAGATGGTTTCTAGCAGGGTCAGCAGTCAAGCTTTATAATAATTAGTATTTTGGGGGACAAAATGAATAAGTCATTCTGCATATCAAGTCAAGTAATAACATAATTTGGCTAACAAAATTTATGCTACTACTTTTCTAATAATGGACATTCAGGGTAAGGAGGACGTTGCAAATAAGATACACAGATAAAATCTATTTTTTTCCTTTTAACCTGTTGTATTTCTGTAAATAGACATTATGAAAAAATATTACCATCTTGTGTATATAATGAAAATGCCTCTTAAATCACACACTTTTTATTTTCTCTTAATATTTTGCAATCCTCTGATATCAATCTCTTCATCAATCTTAACCTGTAAATTGACCAATAAATTCTTACGTTGTCAGCCAATCTTAAGAAAATTAATTGTAAATATTGTTTCTCTATGTTTCATTTGGAAAGTTACTATCTGTAGTATGCTAGTAAATATATAGCAACAGATTTTTGTGGGGAAAAGAATAGCCTTCATGTGTAGCATGTCAATTTTTATGGTAGATACTTCTGCTATGGCTAACTTCAAATTACCATTAGTTTAATGGATGTCTTACAATATTCCTAAAAATGTAATAAAGGTAACCTTAAACAAGTATAAGCAAGCTCTGCACACCACCAGACAATATATAGATAATAAAGTAAATATTTTTTAAAAAATTATTTATGATAGACTTTATTATAAACATAGATTCTTACTATGTTTTCATCCTCCTGTAATATGTATGTTTGAGTTTCTGGCAGCTCTGAATTTTATCTCTGTTTTCCATTTAATTTTGATCCAAACACTCCAACACAATTGATTAAATATGCCTTCACAATGCTGAGGTCAAACTCCATTTGTGATCATCTGAAAGATAATTCCAAATCCTAACTGCACCAGAATATACTATTGTTTCGATTTATATTTTTCTTTGACTCATTTCCTTTTTTCTTTTCTTTTACTTACCAGAGCTTGCACTACCAAAGTAACGTGTCCTTATCATAATCTTTGCCTTAGTTTCTACTTTCCAGAAAATGTGAGCTGGAGACATCTGGTTATAAAATACATCCAATTTGTAAATATTATAATTGAAAGATAAAGCTAAACACTTCATATTAAAAAGCTATCAATAAATAATACTTTGAAATCATAACACCATGTTATAGCTTTAAAATAAAATAATTTGAGGCAAATAAGATGAGGGTAAATAAAAGGTTGTCTCACCATTTTTTGGCATGTCACTGTTTTTACTTTTTATAACATCTTTGTAATAGTTTTATTGAGATATGATTTATGTAACATAAAATCTACCATTTTAAAATATATAACTCAGTGCGTTTTAGCACATTCACAGAGTTGTGCAGCCATCACCATTATCTAATCTTAGAATATTTTCGCCACCCACAAAGAAATCCCATACCCATTGGCAATCACCCCCATTCCCTCCTCCCTCCAGTCTCTGGCAACCACTAATCTGCTTTATCTCCCTATGGAATTGCCTATTTGGAAATTTCATATCAATGCATCCATACAATATGTGGTCTTCCGTGATTGGATTTTTTCATTTAGTATAGTACTTTTACGTTTCAACCATTTTGTAGGATGTGTTAGTACTTCATTCCTTCTTTTTTTTTTTTTTGAGACAGAGTCTCACTCTGTTGCCCCCCGGGCTAGAGTGAGTGTGGTGGCGTCAGCCTAGCTCACAGCAACCTCAAACTCCTGGGCTCAAGCTATCCTACTGCCTCAGCCTCCCAAGTAGCTGGGACTACAGGTGTGCACCACCATGCCCGGCTAATTTTTTCTATATATATTTTTATTGGCCAAATAATTTGTTCCTATATTTTAGTTGAGAGGGGACTCTCGCTCTTGCTCAGGCTTGTCTCCAACTCCTGACCTTGAGCGATCCACCCGCCTCGGCCTCCCAGAGTGGTAGGATTACAGGCATGAGCCACTGTGCCCGGTTTGTTGTCAAATAATATTTGTTGTATGAATATACATCACTTTTGTTTATCAATTTATCGGTCAATGAAAATTTGTGTTTTTTCCACTTTTTGGCTATGATGCACAATGAACGTGTGTGTGTATATATATATATATATTTTTTTTTTTTTTTTTTTTTTGCAGAAGTATGTGGTTTCATTTCTTTTGGGTATATACCTAGAAATATAATTGCTGTGTCATGTGGTTTATGTTTAACACTTTGAGGTATTGCAACACTTTTTCAAAGTGGCTGAACCATTATACAATCCCAACAGCAACAACTGAGGATTCCAAAGTCTTTATATCTTCACCATTTATTGTTGTCTATAATTTTTTTTTTATTTTAGCCACTCTAATGAGCATAAAATAGCAACTCATTGTAGTTTTGTTTTTATATTTCCCAGTGACTCATGATGTTAGGCATATTTTCATGTTTATTGGCCAATATGTATCTTCTTTAGATAAATATCTATTAAGAACAACTGCCCATTTTCAAATTGGTTACTTGATTTTTATTGTTGAGTTGTACAAGTTCTTTATGTATTTTGTATAAAATTTCTTTATCTGATATATGATTTGCAAATATTTTCTTCCTTATTATAGATTGCCTTCTTATTCTCTTGATGCTTTCTTTTGAAGTACAAAAGATTCAAATTCTGATTTTTCTCTTGTCATTTATGCTTTTGATATCATCTCGAAGAAACCATTACAAAACCCAAAGTTATAAAAATTTAACTGTGTTTTCTTCTAAGATCTTTATAGTTTTAGTCATTATGGTTAGGTCCATGATGCACTTGGAGTTACTTTTGTATATATGGTGTGAGATAGTGCACTAACATTATTTTTTGCTTATGGATATTCAGTTCTAGCACCCCCATTCATTGAAAGAAGTATTCTTTCACCATTAAATTGTCTTGGCACCCTTATCAAGAGTAAATTGACCACAAATATAAGAGTTTATTTCTGAACTCACAATTCTATTCAATTGATCTATATGTGTATCTTTATGCCAGTATTACATTATTACAATATATATATACATATATATTAAAAATATATATATATTTTTGGTTATTGTAACATTGTAATAAGTCTTGAAATCTGGAAGTGTAGATCTTACTAAGTCTTGAAAACTGAAAGTGTGGGTCTTCCAATATTTTTTTCTTTTCAAGATTGTTTGGGATCAATTTATCAGTTTCTCCAAAACAACAAGCTGGGATTTGGAAAATAATTACATTGAATCTATAAATAAATTCAGGCATTATTGCCATCTTAACAATACTAAGTCTACTTATCCATGAGCATGGAGTGTCCCTCCATTTATTTAGGTCTTCTTTAGTTTATCTTAAAATATAGTTTTCAAACTATAAGTTTCTTATTTCTTTAACTAAATTTATTTCTAATTCTTTTATTTTTTATGTTATTACAAATTGAATTATGTTCTTTATTTCATTCATTGTTACTATATAAAAAGAAAAATGATTTTGCATTTTGTTCTTGTATATTGTAAATATGTTGAATCCATTTACTAGGTCTTATATTTCTTTTGTGAATTTGTGAATCCTTACAATTTTCCATATATAAGATTATACCATCTGTGTATAATAAGTAGAAATAAATTTGCTTTTTCTTTCTAATCTGTATGCTTATTATTCCATTTTCTTGCCTAATTGCTTTGGCTAGACTCTCCAATATAATGTTGAATGAAAGTGGCAAGCATTAAGGTGTTCGGCATTAAGCTGTGGGATTTTTGTAGATGTCTTCTATCAGGTTTAAGAATATCCCTTGTATTTCTAGTTTGTTGGTCTTTTTAAAAAAATCAGGAAAGTGTTGGATCATTTTAAATGCTTTTTCACTGTATCCATTGAGTGTAGTTTTGTCTTTTATTGTATTAATGTAGTGTATGATATTAATAGATTTTCAATGTAGAATGAAAATTGTACTGCTGTGATAAATCCCAACTGGTCATGCTGTATAATTCCTTTATTATTTATTGCTGGAACCAGATTGCTAGTATTTTGTTGATGATTTTTGTATTTATATTCATAATAGTTATTTGCCTATAGGTTTCTTTTCTTATGATGTCTGAATCTGGTTTTGGTGTTAAGGTATATGGTTTCATAGATAGAATGAGTTAGGAATTGCTGTTCTATTATTTTAAAAATTTTTTGAAGAATTGATATTAATTTTTTTTTAAAGCTTTGGTAGATTTTACCAATGAAGCAGTGTCATCCTGGGCTTTTCTTTGTGGAAAGTTTTAAAATTACTTTAATTACTAATTTTATCTCTTTACTTGTTACAGATATATTCTTATGTTCTATTTCTTCTTGAGTTATTTGATGTAGTGTGTATTTCTCTAGACATCTGTCTACTACATTTAGCTTATCTAATTAGTTGGTGAACAACTATTAATAATATTCTTTGTAATCATTTTTATTTCTGTAAGATCAGAGGTATTGAAGTCTCTAACTTTTATTGCTGAATTGTCTATTCCTCCCTTTATTTCTCTCAGTTTTTTCTTTATCTATTAGAGATATCTTCCTGATATATTGATCCTTTTACTATTTTAAAATGTCCTTCTTTGTGTCTAGTAATTTTTTTTTTCTCTTAGCATCTATTTTGTCTAACATTAGTATAGCCACTCCAGTTCTCTTTTCTGCATAATATATCTAATTCCATCCTTTTATTTCAGACATATTTTTGTCTTTGATTATGAAATGGGTCTCTTGTAGACAGCATACAGTCAGATAATATTTTCTTTGTCCATTCTGTCAATATTTGCCTTTTTGGGGGGTGTTTAATTCATCCATATTTAACATACTACTGATGAGATATGATTTACATTTACCATTTTGCCATTTTTAGTGTATCTTATGTACTATTTGTGTTTCTATCCCTCCATACTGTCTTTTGTTTTAAATAGTTATTTTGAATATAATATTTTAATTCCCTTATTGTTTATTTTATTTTCCTAGTTGTTTTTCTGAGACTTAAAATATACATCTTAAGACAATTTGGTTTGGAGTAATACTAATGAATTTCCATAGTATACAAAAATTTTGCCTCAACTAAATTCCACTCTCTTCCCTTCCCCTTTGTGTTCCTATTATCAAACAAATCAATCATTATTCATTATCTATACAACTTTCCAAATATTGCTTTCTGTATTTGTATTTTAAATCAAATAATAGAAAAAATAATTATAAACAAACATGTTTAGACTACTTTTTATATTTACTTAGGTAGTCACCTTTTCTAGTGCTCATATACCTTCATGGAGGTTCCAACTATTGTTTAATATACTTTCATTTTAGCCCAAATGTCTCCTTTTGGTATTTTTTTGTAGGGCAGTTCTAATAGAAAAAGATTCTCTCAGTTTTTGTAAAAATCTGTAAATATCTTAATTTCTTCACTGTTTTCAAGGATGCTTTTTCTGGATATAGAATTCTTTTTTTTTAGACAGAATCTCACTCTGTTGCCCAGGCTAGAGGGCTGTGGTGTCAGCCTAGCTCACAGCAACCTCAAATTCCTGGGCTCAAGCAATCCTTCTCCCTCAGCCTCCCGAGTAGCTGGGACTACAGGCACGTGCCACCATGCCCGGATAATTTTTTCTATATATATTTTTAGTTGTCCAGCTAATTTCTTTCTATATTTTTTTTTAGTACAGACAGGGTCATGCTTTTGCTTAGGCTGGTCTCGAACTCCTGAGCTCAAATGATCCTCCTTCCTCGGCCTCCCAGAGTGCTAGGATTACAGGTGTGAGCCACCACACCCAGCCTGGATATAGAATTCCTAAGTGAAAGACTTTTTTCTTCCATCATTTTGATGTTATTCCACTGCCCAGTGGCCTCAATGGTTTCTGTTGAGAAGTCAGCTATTTTAGGATCTTAGTATGTATGGAGTTTTCTTCTTCCTGTTTTCAAGATTCTCTCTTTTTGTCTTTGAATTTTAGCAGTTTATTTATTTTTTTTTTCAAGTGTGTAACATTTTTAGTTTATACTACATAGAGTTTTTTTTTATCTTCCTAGATATGTAGATGAATTATTTTTTATTGAATTTTGGAAGTTATCAGCAATTATTTCTTCAAATATTCTTTTTACCCTTTCCTTATCTCCTCTTCTGAAACTTCATTATGGACACATTGGTATGCTTTTTGTTGTCCCCCGGGTTTCTGAGGCTTTGTAAATTTTTCTTTATTCTTTTTTTTTTCTGTCAATGATCTATCTTAAAGTTTGCTGATTCTTTTTTCTGCCTGATCAAATTCTCTGCTTAACCCCTCCAACTTTAGAATTTCTATTTCATTTTGCAAATTTCTATCAATTTATTTATATCCTTAATTTGGTGAGATATCTTTCATATACTTTTGAACAATACTTTGAACATATTTGTAATAGTTTATTCAAGTGTTTGCATAGTAAGCTCATCACCTGGGCTTCCTCAGAAACAGTTTCTATTAACCATTTTTTTTTCTTCTTGTGTATGGGTCATATTAGTCTATTTCTTTACACATTCATGTTGCTGTTGTTTAAAACGGGACATTTTAACTAACATGATTTGGCAATTCTAGAAATCATATTCTTTTTGGTTCCCAGGGTTTGTTGTCACTGTTCATCCTTATTGCTGCTGTTTGTTTTTTGATGACTTTCTGGGCTGTTTCTGTAAAGTCTGTGTTCTTTGTAGTGTGTGGTCACTGAAGTCTCTGCTCAGTTAGCTTCACGATCATTTAATGTTTAGACAAAGATTTTCTTGAATGTCTTGACCCATGGTCTACCAATCTGTTCCAAGGGACTTTGTGTATGTTTTGGGACATGCCTTTAATACTCTGGCAGTTTACATATCTGCTTTAGCCTTAATTCCTGCTTTTACAGTATCTAAAGGCCAGACAGAGATGAGTGTTTAGTACCTCAAATTTTTCTTAGGCACAGACAAAACTATGCATATTTGGGTGGCCTTTTAAGTCCCTAGGAATAATTGGAAATTTTCAAAGTCCCCTGTGGACATCTGATTTCACAAATTTTTCTAAGTTTTGTTTTTGCTTTTCTTTTGTCTTGTTTTGCTGCCATCCTGTTATATGCCCCAACTGGTACTGTTGCCCCAGACAGCCAGATGTTAATCAATTATTGCTGTTTTGTTTTTTATTTTTATTTTTTTTATAAACAGTCCTGGGTGTTTTGTCACTGCTTTCCTCACGGAGTGAGCTCTGAATCAGGTCAAATATAAACAAATTCTTTAAATGAGGATTCTTTAGGGAGCTGTGCTATCACCTAACAGTGACAATTTTCTGAGGATGGGGCTTTTGGAAGAATTTAAACTCACTTTGTCCTATTCAGTGGCTGCTGGGCTGCTGGTTTTCAGAGCTACTGTGGCTCTAGGGATGCTGATTTTCAAGGCTCCTATGGAATGAGAAGAAGGCAATGGGCACAATATGAGTTAAAACAACAAAAATCTCATAGTTACTGAGATTCAGCCAATTTTCTTAAATAAATTTTCCTTAGGAATTATTTTGATATCTGTAGTTAATTCCTAGAGTTCAGAAATTTTGAAAGTTTTTTTCCAGTATTTACATTGTTTTTGTGGTGGGCCATATTTTTAAAGTTTCTTACTTCACTTTTTAAGAATTGCTTCTAATAAACACTGTATTTTTAAAGTAGAAAGAAGGTAAATTCGGACTAAAGTAAGCATTGTTATCCTGATTCAATTCTTTAAACTTTAGGCTTATTTTTTAAAATCAGTTTTGGCAGGTCCTTGACCATTATTTCTTCAAATATTATTTTTCCCATTCTCTCTTTTCTCTCCTTCTGGTACTCCAATTACACTTATTTTAGGCTATTTGACTTTGGTCTATATCTCTTATGCTCTGGGTTCTTGTTATTGTTCACTTTATCTTACTCTTGCTTCTTTGCTGGAGTTTTGACATATTTTTATTTTCTATTGACAGATCTTCAAGTTAATCTTAATGTAACTTGTAAGAACATTCCACTTTTATCCATTTTCTATTATATTTAATACATGCATAGTTATTTTAAACTCTTGTATTCTAAGTTCAATATAAAGATTATCTGATTCCTACTTTTTTTCTTTATTATTTGTCACACTCACCTGCTACTCTACATCTTATGTTTCATTGTATGCCAGGTAGTATATATTTAAAAAACTATAGAGGCTCTAAATCAGTGATTTCACTTTTTCTTCCTTGCACTCACTCCCATATTTCTGTGCATATACATCTCTCAGTAAATGTCCCATGAGCAAAATTGGGTCTGAGTTTGGAACTCTCCTACATTTTAGGATATCACGGTCATCAAGGCTTTACTATCTTTTCTTTTCCATTGTGGAGTCTTTGGTCTAGACATAGCAGCAAATCCCTTAAGGGTAAAGAACTGCCAGAGATCTCAGGTAATCTAAAATAGACTCTTCTCTCTCTAGGCATTCTATACAGTCCTCTTTGTTTATACATCCCTACAAAGCTTTAAAAGCATTTTCTTTTTTAGTAGTAAGACCTTTATTTTTCTAGTTTGTGCATCAGGAGAGATGATTGCTGCCACACATTACTTTGTATCTATAAGTAGATAGTCTCAAAAGGAAAAATACTTAAATTTGAAAAATTGGATTATAAAAAAGGCTTTTGAATCTCATGAAATGATATTAAAATATGAGCATATGTGCATTTATCTGAGAAGAGCATACATATATAAGAAGTATTGGATTAAAATGCTTTGAAAAGTTTCAGAAAAACTAGCAGAAGAATTTAGAAAATTATGAATGTATATTTTAAGATACACAAGAGAAAATAAAAGAAAATTTTTAAAAAATTTAAAAACTAATTACATGTAGCGGAAATTAAAATACAAAGAAACAAGTAGAAAAATATTGAAATCATAAAACATATGGCAGACATACAGTCATCCTTATTCATTATAACAAGAAATAGAAATAGAAATTATAATGTTCAAAACAAGGATATTGAATTGACTATAAAATCATATTTAATAGGATGCTTGAATTTATAAAAGATTCAAGAAAACATATTAAATAAAATGACAAAATCATTAAAAGTAAGAGATTAAGCCAAACTTTTTCAGGAAAATTTAAGCAAAAATAAAATGAGGCTCATAATATTATCATAAACATTCAGAAATATATGAAATAAGACAAGACAATTTTACTTTGATGAAATTACAATTCAACATAAAGTAGAAATTAATCTTGGATCATTAAATGGCACTGTTGTTCCTCTGGAAAAAAGAGGTAATTATAGATTTATAAAAACATTTTAGCAAATGAAAAAAATATACAATACAAAATAGCTCCACCATAACAAACATTATGTTTTAAAACAAATTATTTTGTTATAAAGATTCTTATAGTAATCAAGAACAGGTGAACTTGCACAGAAATATATAAACAGTTAACGGAATATAAACAACCCAAATAATTTAGAATATAATAGATGTAGGCTTTTAATTCATTGAAAACAGAATGTATGTTTTTAATGTATACTGCAGGGGACATTGATGGTCTATTTAGTAAGTATGGGGAAAATTAAAGATAGGTCACACTATAAACCTACTTAATTCAATAGGATTAAAAAGTTAGATACAATAAAAATGCTAAAATAATAGAAATTTTAGAATAAAGGTGAATATTTACATAGGCTTGAAGTATGGAATGAATTTTTATATGAGGATATGAAAAAGTAGGAATTGCAATGGAACAAAAACATGATTTGAATATTTAAAAGTGTCAAAAACTTTTCTAGAAAACCCCAAAGGTTCTACCAAGAGACTCCTGGAATTGATAAATATATTAAGCAAAGTCTCAGGTTACAAAATCAATGTATACAAATCAGTTGCATTCCTATACACCAATAACAGTCAAGCTGAGAGTCAAATCCAACACTCAATGTCATTCACAATTGCTACAAAGAAAATAAAATACCTAGGAATATACTTAAACAAGGAGGTGAAAGATCTCTGCAAAGAGAACTACAAAATACCAAGAAGAGAAATCACAGATGATATGAACAAGTAGAAAAATATATCATGCTCATGGATAGGTAGAATAAACATTGTTAAAATGTCCATACTAAACAAAGTGATCTATAGATTCAATGCAATCCCCATCAAAATACCAACGTCATATTTCACAGATCTAGAAAAAATTTTTGTGAGTGGTGAGAGATGTGGATCCTGTTTCATTCCTTTCTGTGGAACTAAAAAAGAGCCCAAATAGCCAAATCAATCTTAAGCAAAAGGAACAAATGTGGAGGCATCACATTACCAGACTTCAAACTATACTATGAGGCTATAGTAACCAAAACATATGGTATCAGCACAAAAATAGAGACATAGACCAATGGAACAAAATAGAGAACTCAGATATAAAATCATCCACATGCAGCTAACTGAGCTTTGACAAAACAAACAACTATATACACAGGGGAAAAGAATCCCTATTCAATAAATGGTGTTGGAAAAAGTGGACAGTCACACGCAGAAGAATAAAATAGCATCCATATCTCTCACCACTCACAAAAATTAATTCAAGATGGATAAAGGACTTAAATGTAAGGCATAAAATCATAGCAACTCTAGAAGAAAATGTTGGAAAAACTCTTCTAGATCGTGGCCTAGGCAAAAAATTTATGAAGAAGACCCCAATGGCAATCACAGCAACAACAAAAATAAATAAATAGAACTTTATTAAATTAAAAAACTTCTGCATAGCCAAGGAAATAATTAACAGAGAAAATAGACAACCTACAGAATGGGAGAAAATATTTGTAAGCTATATATCCAATAAAAGACTAATAACCAGAATCTACAAAGAACTCAAGCAAATCAGCAAGAAAAAAATCTAACAACGCCATTAAAACTACCCCCAAATCATATGAACAGACACTTCTCAAAAGAAGATAGACAAATGGCCAATAAACATATGAAAAAATGCCCAGTGTCACTAATCATCAGGGAAATGCAAATCAAAAGCACAGTGAGATATCACTTTACCCCAGTCAGAATGGCATTTATTAAAAAGTCCATAAACAATACATGCTGGCATGGATGAGAGAGAAAGGGATGCTTATACACTGTTGGTGAGATTGCAAATCGGTACAACCTCTTTAGAAAACAGTATGGAGATTCCTTGAAAAACTAAAAGTAGACCTACCATTTGATCCAGCAATCCCACTACTGAGTATTTACCAAAGGAAAAGAAGTCATTTTATCAAAAATACACCTGCACATGGATGTTTATTGCAGCCCAATTCATAATTGCAAAGATGTTGAATAAACCCAAATGCCCATCAATTCATGAGCAGGTTAACAAATGTGGCATGTGTATACTATGGAATACTACTCAGCCATGAAGAAGGATGATTTAGTGTTGTTTGCAACAATTTGGTTGGAACTAGAGACCATTATCCTAAGTGAAGTATCTATAATAAAGAATTTAAAAACAAATGCCACACGTATTCACTACTAATTTTGGAACTAACTGATGAGCACACATGTGCCTAGAGGGAAGTAAATCTCAAAGGAAATCAAGCAGGGAGGAGGGGGAGGAAGGGATGGGTGAAAAGCTACCTAACGGGTACAATGAGCACTCTCTGGGTGACGGGCACCAGATAGTGTGCCTAACTTAAACCTTACCAACTTTCCATTGAAAAATTGTAGAAAATACCTACAGATCTGTGTGTGACTGTGTGTCTATACTGTGAAAATTTTATAATTCTTTTTTATACATTCTGGAAATTTTATGATTCTTTATGTTCTATCTTGGAGACAAAAAAATATGTTATTTTATTCACTGCCCTTTTATTTGCATATGTAACCTTGCATCAGGGGTTCATACATACTTAGGGGCTCAATAGATGCCAAATGGTTAATTTTGAAATTAAAATAATGGTAAGTTTTCTCTTCTTTCAAGGAATTACTAGAAACTAGAAGTTGACTATGAAATGGAAATATTATATTGGCATTTATCCCATAAAAGGCATATTCTGGTCTTCAAAATATTCTTATTACAAATTATAAACTATGTATTCAAAATATTACAAAATTATTATTCTAATAAAGAAGAGTCTTATAGCCAGACCTGATTCTTAATCCCTTTCCTTCTCTGTACATTTAAAAGAGGGGTTTAGTCACCCTTCTTTTTCTGAGAAATACTACCAAGATTTTGTTTACTTGTCAAAAGGAATTCTATATGTAACAAAATACTTCTAGCAGTTTGAATATTGTAAAAATGTTGATTTGATATTTTCAAACTCTATCATTTGAATTTTATAGTAAATAAACCATGCATAGATACGTAAATAACCCACAGATAAAATACCCACACACACATACATAATGTATAATCATAAATGCATATATAACTGATTTACGTTCATGTGACTACAGAGATCTTTGTGCCTGTATATGGCCAATCATGTCACCTTGCACTGGTGGATATGCAGTTACACACACAAATCCATGTTGCTGCGAGTGGTCTGTAAGTGACAAAAACAAATTGATGGAGACAGAAATAGGAGAATCCCACCCTGTCAGAAGATGAATGAGCTGAACTTGCCTCTTGTGAACCATGGCTGACACAAGCAAGGTGGAATCAAAGAGTGAGCAACTTTTGACAACCCATGTTTCACAGCCCTGACCACTGTGGATGGCCGTGATTATCTCCAGACAAAATGACTGTGAGTAAAAGGCTTACATACACTTAAATTAAACACAGCAGGGTTTTAGTAATCTCTGTTTGCATTTTACTTTCTGTTAAGAAGGAAATTGCTTGGACTTGGAACATTTCATTTAATGGCATTTTTAGTTACCTTTTGTACTTCTAACGCCATAGTCTAAATTCACTCCAAATTACCCAGTAAGACATAGGAAACTTTTGTCCTTTTTTGTTTGTTTTTTTAAATTGCAGTAGCTTCCTTACCAATTTTACTAAATTAAGTGTGTTTTAAAGCATCTCAGTTCTTGAGACTTAATTATCCCAATCTCTGGGTGAAGTATAGCAAACAATACAAACCCCATTTATGTAATTTATTTTGCAAAAGGAAATAATGGAATGCAGTTGTGTTAATAATATACACGTTTCTGTATTTTTTTCCCCTTTTTGACAACAACATAGCAAAACCATGTCATTTTGAAACAAAAGCTTTAAGGGCATTTTGAGGCTTTGGTTTGTCCATATTCTGCTTTTAGTAGAAGGCGGTAAAGTGCATAATATTATATGCCTTTTGAATATCATGAAAGATTTTGTTTTGTTTTCTTTATTTTATCCTTCCATCAATGAATATTATTGATACTTACCTATAATAAACTGTGAATAAAGATCATGGCTTGTAATTGTTATGTATAAATAAGAAGAAAACCATGTAGGCACTTCAGTAGCTGAAACACCATTCATTATATCCCAGCAGAGTAAAATCTAATTGTTAGACCACATACGGTCTAGAAAACTTTGGTTTAAACTTCCGTATAATAAGAAAATCTATCATTCTCTTTCGTGTTTAAAATAGAGGAGTTTTGAAATCCCAGGGTCCAAGATTATGTATTATTTAATATTAACACTACTCAATGCAATCAGTGAATTGTTCTAATTTGCTGAATGTTACCTGTCGTATCATTTAAATTAGAGGTTGATTAATTTGTTTATGTTGTACTCTTGGAATGTGAGTAACTATACCTTTGCCCTGAGATTGGATTGCTAGATTGAACAGGGAGTGGTTGACGGAAAAAGATGAGGCACAAGCAGAACAAATAAAAACCACTCCCTCGGTACACAAACTCACAAATAAACAAAAGTGAAAACAAAAACACTTCAAGTAAGGTAGCTACGTATAGAATAGGCAAATATTCAGATATGCGGGCTTACATATATACATCTTTAGCCTGTGTGTAAATGCATCCATATCAGAATAGATATATTCACACATATGTGTAGAGAGGTAGGTAGATAGACTGACAGAATTTTGAATTATCCATAGGCAGTGGTTTAACTGGCTTATAGATTGGATTTAAAATCCAGCAGGAATAAGCCAAGTGTCCCCTCCCAGGAGAAAGTGAGTTTTAGGAGCGTGCCTGTTGAGGTTTTGACTTCCAGATCTCCACGGGGCATAATTGTGGTCCCAGGTCCCAAGCCTTCTCATGATTGCCAGTGGGACCCCTGTGTCTCATACCCAAACTGACAGCCCCTTCCTGACAGCCTGCCCCCAACCACAGGGCTCCAGCTCTATTCCTTGGCTGCATGGGCCCCACTATGAGGGAGGTGCAATCGTGACCTCATCCATTAACTACCTGTTGTGGAACATCATCCTAGCAGCGTGAGATATTTCAAGTTCTTTACTGCTTTCTAACCACAAATGATTCATTTTAGGTGATTGAAAGTTGATAGTAGAATTGTTTTAATATTGATTTGAATACATCCTTTCTTCCCTGACTCACCCTCAATTTTAAAATTCTAATTTATTGAGAGTTAATTCTCTACATTACCATCCCATCAATATTTTCATTGTCACCAGGGAAATGGAGATACTCCACACCCTACATTTATGAATCAGTTTTTGATTCTTTATTGTTGCTTTCACAAGGATGAAACACCTACCTGCTGGTGAAAAAAGGCACAACGTCTTGGACCCTGAGTCTCCTGTTTCCTTAGCAATAGACTTGTCTACAGTACCATCATAGAAAATAGAAATAATGTGTCTATTCTTAAAATATTTATTATAATTTCCTTCTATGAGTATAAACATGGCAATATCCAATATAACAGAGTCATATTTTTTTTTTCATTTGCTGATCTTTGCTGTGGTTTTTGAAGAAGAAAATCCAAGTGACAAGGACCTGAGACCTCTCCAGTTTATACTTTAGAGAAGACACTCAGGGTCCTCAAAATGATTCATACCTTAGTGATGTCTTCCTAGTAATGATGTCTTCTGTGGCACACTCACTACTATTGTGATATTGTGAGATTTCACTTAAAATTTCACTCTTACCTGATTTTATAACTAAAATTAATTTAACCACAAGATTTAAAGTGTAAAATTTTATGGACTGGCTAAACTAAATAATAATTTTATAGATGTGAAGGTTGAAATAGGATCATGCTTATGCTCCCAAATGAAAAGAAAAATATATATGATTATGAGTATAAATATGTGTATCCAATTTGTATCTTCCTTCCTCTATGCATATCTCACAATTAAAGCTTATACCTAGTGTAATAAATTAAAATTAGTTTTCCCATTAGCTAGCATATATTTATTTATGCAGAACTCAGAAGATCTGAATTTCAACTTATCCTCTCAGGTTTACAGACATTTAAGCACATTATTAGGAGCTGTGATTATTTGGCACACCAACACTCAGGTATCACCCAACTTCATTACTACCTGATTAATTAACCTGTTTAAAGTGTGAAAGTTGGCACCTTGTCATTAGAATCCATGGGAATAACTAATGAGAAACTATGAAATAATTTGTTCCTCAATTAAAAAAACCTGAACCAAGAGGTTTTATCTCATTATTCTTGTTTCTTGTTATCACCTATAGAAAGCCAAGAAGATTCTGCAAAACTTACTGTCTAAAGAGAGCAGGCTATGTAACATCTCAGGGAACATTTCACAGATCTTTAATAAAATGTGGTGTTATTCAACAGTAAAAGGTAAGCCAAGAAGATTTCTGGGATAACGTATTCATTATAGAGCATCAGTGTGAAACCTAGGCACTTTCATTTCATACCTGGTTCAGGTTTAAACGAGATTTCTGTATAAGAAAAGAGAGAAGGAGAAGTAATCTAGTTCAATTTAATCTGCGTAAAGAGAGTTTCAGGAAAAAATATCATGAGAGGTAATTAGTATTAGAGTACTATTAAATTATGACATTTCCATATTTTAAAAAAAACACAGCCCCAAGCCAAAATTTCTCTCAATGTGATTTTATTTAGTGGCCACATCACAACATCAACTCAAATAGAGAAAAAGGTAGTGATGTTATTAATTTCAATTGTTTCCCATTGCCCCACATTTGTGAGATCACACATACCATATAACAATACTGAGGTATCAAAGATACTTTCCTAACCTAGAATATTTGTAATGTTTATAGATTCACTCTCCTCTCCATAAGCCATTCATAGAATTTACAAGTGCCAATTAAGTAAATGTCTGTAGTTTAACATTTAACAGCCAAAAGTTTTTCTCAGAAGTAAAATGAACTTTTTTGCACTGATTATTTTACATACATCTCTCTAGTTAGTAAGCGTTTCGTGCTCTGAACCATGGCAGGATATAGACTATAGAATCTATCCAACGTAAAGCTAGGCATAAATGAATACAGATGTTAATTAATTGGATATCCCTATTTAAATTCCTGAAAATACATTCTGGATCATGTCTCCTGCTTCCTTGTATAAATCTTTAAGCTGAGGCCACCCGCATTTAGTGAGGGAAATAGTCAAATATTTCAAATCCACATGCATATTTTTCCAAAATCAAGATTTTGTAAAGATAACCACAAAACTGGAAATGGCAAAATTTAATTAATCCATTTTAGGGAAAAAAAACTTCATACCTGTTTTAGACTCTAGGCGTTATAATTTTATTAAGTTGCAAAATACCCTAGAAAAAAATAAAGAACAAGCTGTTGGTGACACAATCTAAATATCTTTGCTTGTACTTCCTAAAAAGAATTCCCTTGGCAAATAATAAAAAAATTAGAGTCAAGTCAAGCAGATATATAACGATAGTAGCTATTATTTGTTGAGCACCAATGGTATAGCCATTTCACATGCAAACTTCATTTATGTCTTACCACTTTCAAGAGTTTGTATAATTATGGCCATTTAGAGATAAAGCCCTGCGGTCTAATAGTATTTAGTGTCTTGTCAGACTTCATATTCTGATACCAGTTCCCATAATCTCTCTCTACATTACATTGCCTCTAATCAACAAATAATATAACATGGAAAAATATTCTCATACAATATAATCTATTAATAAGTGCCTAACTACACTACAGCATGGGATTATTTATTTGTTTTTAAAGATGTGAAACAGAATTTAGGAGTAAAAACAGTTGGATAGCATCAATTATAAAGCAAAAACAATAAAGATAAATTTAAAATCAAGTCTCAGACATTTTTCAGAAATTATATCCATCAGAGTTTAGCATTACTGACAGATAATATAGCTAATATTGAAGTGAGTAATTGAAATCTGCCAAAACTAGAGAGGCAAGAAAATAATTTGCTAAACAGAGATATCAGGAATCAGGAAAAAAACTGCATTAATTGTTTTAATATGGTATATCCTCCTAACTAAAAAAAGAAAAAAGAAAAGGAAACAAGAGGAAATGAAATAAAAAGAGGTTCCTGTTAGGGCAGCCTCTTTATCTTATTTGTGTAAGATTAGATATTTAAACTTTCATACCAGTCTGAAGTGAAGGAAAAAAAAAACTAAAATTTTAAAAGCATCAATATCATTTCAAGGTAAACAACAGCTGCTTTTAAAATGATTAGAGGATTATTTGTGCTTTCCTTTCTGGGTCAAAATTTAAGCTTTTAAAAGAATAAAGTGATTTTAAAGGAAAATATATGAAGAACAGATATTTAGACTAATGGAAGATGAAAAAAAAAAGGATTTGAAATTAAATGATGATTGTTAAGCCCAATAATGTGTCAAGAGAAAAGAATAAATAACAAACAGATAAAACAGACACCGAAAATGCACCAAAGATAAAGACGGTATCTTAAAAAACGTACTGGCAACTCAATAATAACAAAAAGAAGTTTACACAGAATAGTACAGTGTCCCCAATCCCTATATATATATTTGATACTAATATTTATATTTTCTATATATTAATGTCCCAGTATATTTTGTGTACAGTCTCTCAGAGTTTTATGACCTTTCTCCTACTGTGTTGAGTTTAGTAAGGTATTTAACATCTAATAATACTCAAATTATGCAGGCCAACATAGAGAACCCTGTCTCCATTAACTACTATAAAACATTAAAATGGAAAAACGCCTGTTTTATAGTTTCTAATTGCCCAATGTCATCAGCAAGTTTTGTATATAAATTGATGTTCTGCAGCTAGTTTTTACTCCACCTGGACTCATTCTGTGGGGGTAATAGTTACATCACTACATATTGACCCTTTTATTCGGAAGTCTCCAGAGCACCAGGAAATGGGCGTCTCTACTGGGAGTGTGACTGTGAGGCTCTGAATTGGTGGCATTCCTGGCAATGTTTTCAATTTATTTTTATGTCAGTAGTGAGAAGCATTACTATTGTTTAATCTTATCTCCACTCCAGAACTAAAGGGAGTGTATTATTTGATTTCCTTCCTTTGTTGTCCTCCAGTAGCAGGGGTCAGGTTCTACTTTCTACAGCATGCACTGGAAAGGAACACAAACAGGAGTAAATCAAGCTAAAAATAGTCATTGCCTACGCACTTCACTGCTTCCAGTCTAACCAGGCTTCTCCCACCTCACCTCACTTGTATGTTGATTTAAGCCAGAGTCCCAACATCACCCTCCTAAGTTTCTGACACTGTCACCTTTACCAACCACAAATGCTGACTTGAAATTGAATTGCATTAGCTCCTATCTAAAAATGAGCAATGCCATAGCGTGGGAAACTTCCTCAAACCTGTCCCTCTGTCTCCACTATCAACTCACATAGGGAACCATGGAGTTGTTCAGTTTATATAGACAGACACCCCCACTCCTTAAGACATTATTCAGGGAACTCACTGAACACTACCAAGAACACAACCTGGGAAAAATGAATCATGATTCTAGACTTTTAAATCAATCACATAGGAAATGCTTACACTGGAATCCTTTAAAAGAGGATTTTTACTCTATCAAACAAACTATAATTCTATTTAAGCAAAGCAGGGAATATAATTTAGGAATATTTTAAAATTTACAATGATCAATAGGGTTTTAATAATGACGGTGGTAACTTTACAAAACCCTTCTTTACATTTGGCTAGCCCAGGTCAATGTCTAATTTTTTACAGAAATATCATCTGCTTTCCTAGTGAAAAATTGATTATTCCTCTTGAGAAAATGTAGATAGTGCTCAAGAGTTGTTATCTTCTTAGATCATATTAATGACGGCAGCTAAGATATGACAAATATCTAAATCATTAGTACTCAATCACTATGTACAGTTACAAAGTGTTGGTACAGAGTTGGACCATGTTACATGGCTTAATGTGTACCAGATATTGTATGCACTTCATTTATTTTTCACAACACTCTGAATGGTAAAAAGTCTCATTCCATTACACAGGTGAGGATTCAAACTAGAGAGACAGTAAGCATCTAATCTGGGGACAGAGAGATATTCATTGATGGATCTGGCATTTGGACACTCCGTTGTCAATTCTAGATAGCATATGTGTTTCTTTGGCTGGTTGGGTGTTTGTTTTCTCTCTAAACCATGCTGTTTCCTACGGGTGGAATGTGTATAACAGGTTACTTTAAGGAGAGGAACTCTCTCAATCAGGCCTAGTGGGTGGAAATGGACAAGTGTGACTTGATAGAGTAAATGGGCTTTGTGGCCATCAGCGCTCTTCCAGGTGCTGCACAGGAACACAGGGGCCTGGGAATGCAATTAACAACTCCAAAAAGCTTTCTGTCCATTGCTACTCTTGACATTTAAGATTTGTGACAACTTATTACCTTTCTTGTCTCCCCTGGAAATGCTGTTTACCAAAAGAACATAATCCTAGGGTCTCATTCATACTCTATTTATTAAGCAATCATGAACTTGTCACTAGGATACTAATTTTAGTTAAGAAACAAATTAAGCTATTTAACTCTTGATGTCAGTGCCTTCACCCATGAACGGAGAACTCAACTCTTTTTTTTTTATTCATAAAAAATTATATTCAAAGCCTTGAAAGTATTTTCACTTTAAAAAAAAGCATAAATAAAATATAATGTTTAATTCTCCACCAATATTTATATTGTTTGTATTTCAAATCATGGAGATCATCATGTGTTTTTTTTGTTCTCGTTTGTATGTTTTGAGGTAATGGTATACCTTTCATGTTAAGTAGTGGAATTTCAAAATAAATTGCAAAACAAATCAATATCCAATAGATAAATGAAAAATGTGCAATGAAGCTAAAAATATCCTCCACAAAGGTGCTAGTTGGCTGTGTTGCTTAGCTACCCACGACCATGCAGGCTGACAGTACCATGAACTCCCAGGCTGAGCTGGGTATAATTAGCAACCAGGTTTCCATTTCATTAAGTCCCACTTACAAATCTTGAGAATTTTGAAATGTTCGTATTTAGAAGATTTCACTCCTGTAAATTAGGACAAAATTTACTTCTTTTTAAAAAACAATATTTCACAAGGTGTTTATGGGTAACAGCTAAACTTGCAAAGATTGGAATAATGACATTTTTGAAGGCAAAATTTTAATTTTAAAGGAAATAATTGGATCCAAAAATGAGGACCAGAAAATATTCTTTTTCTTTCTTCAGTCATGAAATCGTTTTTCATTTTTGCTTTAAATACAAATAAAATTATGATGGAAAAACATAGGACTGCTTTGTTGTCCTGAAAAACTACAAAATCTTGGTTTTTCTTTGCCAACAGAGGTAATTTTTCATGCTCCTGTTCCCAACTCTAATGTTTAAATGGAGGTTAATTTCTCAAATATCTTAGATGATTTAGCAGAGTCCTGTGCAGAGAACACAGTAATTCTGTTCGTCAGACAACAAAGCACATTAGTAGATATTACCAAGTCACTACTAAAAGGCAAGGAAAAAGGAAATACAGAGATTCATATCCTTTCATAATTAGCACACAAAGCTTTGAGTACAGATTACAGTCAGATTATGATGAAGTAGAGAAGTACATCTGATGCTCGTTTTATAGATTTCTTATTATCATACTTATCTGAAAAATATATGCATTCATTTAATTCCATAAGGATATAATTGAAACAAATAGCTGAAATCCATTTATATAATCTGAAAATAAAAAAGATTATGTTGCAAGCATATCCACATCCATTTACAATCTAATAAACTGAACAGCATTTTACTCTTCCATTTCCTTTATTCTCTGTAGAGTTAGAACTTTTGCCCCCTGATCTGGCTGAATTTGTGTTACTTAAAACTTTCAAAAAAATTACTAAAATAATGCATGTATAAGATAGCACATCCCGTAGTATAAATGAATAATATATGGTGAAATCAACAGTCTCTGTCTTCTTTCCTTGCTACCCTAGTCCTACCCTTATTTTTTTAATAGTTAGGATTTTTTTGGAGGTAAAATTCATTCACATAATACAAAAGTAACCATTTTAAAATGGACAAGTTAGTGGTATTTAGAACGTTCACAGTGTTGTGCAACCACGACCTTTATCTAGTTCCAGAACAATTTCATCATCACCCCAAAAGGAAGCCCCATAGCCATGAAGCAGCCACTCCACACTGCGCTTTGCCCCACTCTGGCAACCACCAATCTGCGTTCCACCTTTACAGATTTACCTATTCTGGATATTTCACATAAACGGAATCATACAATATGTGACATCTTGTGCCTGGCTTCTTTCCCTTAGCATAATGCAATAGTTATAATTTTTATTCTTCAGGAAGGAATTCTTATAATTTTTGGTAATAGATTTGTATATTTCCCAGACAATTATCTGTTGACTCTGTGGAATGAAATAAGAATATTCATCCTGTATTCACAATCCCCCCTCCCCATTCACTGTTTGAGTTGCTTTATTTTTCTCCATTTTTCTATTGATTGCTACTATAATTTAAGTGATATATTTGAACCCATATTTTTGTTCTTCTTTCAATAATATCTACTAACTCTGTATTTTACAAATTGAGGGTATTCAAACTACATTTTTCTCTTCCTTTCTTCCCTTTTGTTACACCTTACCTTCTCTCAGTTACACTTGCAGTTTTCAATTGCCAAAATTTATGCATTGATTTATTTTTCAAATATTAATTAAGGACCCACAATTATTATGAACACTGTTTTAGCTATAGCGGGTACAAGTTGTGACAGATGATTTTTATCCTGTAATTGCAAACAAGTCTTCCACGCCTTGACAGTAGATTGACTCTAAAACCAAGAAATAGTGCTTCCAATACTAGAAAGTATTAATAGTAAATATTGTTCAACAGTAGACCAAGTAGTCTACTAAAGTTATTTTTCATTTGCTACATGTACAATGCCATTTTTGAACCAACTGATTATAAATTAACCCATATTTAAGATTAAAATGCATTCTCCTTACTTGAACTCCCCTACTTTCTTTAAAGCATGCTTCTTTTTATTTTGTTTTATATTTGGACTATAACATTCTTAAATATTTTCCTGACGTGTTTGTTTTTGGGGGGCATTTCTAATTTTCTTTTTATCTGTCATCTTACTTTATCAGATTCTGAAGTTTTTCCAATCTTTCAATGAGAATTTCTCCTTCATTGAGACCTCTTTTTCTTTAGAAACCTTTACTCTGAAAACCATAATCCTCCTCCTCCAATTTGGAACAGTTGTCTTCTAACCTATTATACAGGTTTCACACTGAGTACCCTTCATAGATCTGCAGAATTGCAGTCAATTTTTCCTGGATTACTTGCCTCCCTCTTTGGTGATTTATTCCATCCTATGGCTGTAATTTATCTTCAAATATTTCTCTATGAAAACTGCATGGGAGGTAAGTGTTCTGCACCCTTGCTTGTTGAAAATCTTTATGATTTTATTTTACTTTAATGACAGTTTTTCTGGGTATAAAATTTTGAAAGCATTGCACCTTTTCCATCCAGCATCCATTAATGTTGATAAAATCTATCATACCAGAATGATTTTGTTTTTTATAAATAATTTTTTTCTTCTCTACAAGTTTTTAAGGCATTTTTGTTAATGTTTAATGTTTTGAAATTTTACAGTAATATGTATATTCCTGGATCCTTTTATTCTCATTGAGTGGAATAACCAGGGAGACCTTTAATGTTGCTAATACACATGTCTTCTCACACCTCTTCTCCCATTTTTTTATCTGTGGAACAAACTAGATATTCGATCATCTAGTTCTGTGTGTTTTTGTTTCATATTTTCTAATTCTTTTGCTTTTGAATGTTTTTTCTATTTCCTAGTTTTATTGAGATAACAGCCTTTAAAAGAAAGCTCTAAGAACACTTTTTGATAACATCTTTTCTAATATCATATTTGTGCTTTCTAGGTATAATATAGCCCCAATTCTCTGTTAATGCATTAGATTCTTGCTGGGTCTCTTCTCTTGGAAGGGATTCTGAAAGAGGATCACGAATGGATTCACTATCCCCCATTTGCTTTACGCTGATCAGTAGTCACTTGTGCAGACTTGGGAGCTCCAGCCCAACACATGCCAAAATAAAAGGGGCTTTATTTTAAAGCATCAAGTTGCAGTAGAGAATTTTTTGGCTATCCCCACACTTTTTGTCTTATTCACTTAAAAAAATAGATATATTTAGTTGTTTGCCTGAGTATACATTATAGCCTGTGGCTCTGACACTCTCTCTCTCTGTCTGTGTTTGTGTGTGTGTGTGCATATTGAGGAGAGAGTGTTATTGTGGGGATATTGCCAAGTAGAGTTTACCATGTTTAATTAACCTCTATATATCATTCCTGGGCCCCTTGGCAGTCCTGTTAACTTGGGGCCAAGGGCTTCGTAGAGATTTCATTCAGAAGAACTTTTCCCAACATTAATATGGTACAGTCCCTCACTTCCTTCAAGTTGTTGATCAGATGTTATCTTTTTCATCAAAATGATACTCTAACCATCCTATTTAGAATTGCCACCCACATCCATTTCCAGTATTTCAGATTCCTCTTCTTTTGCTCAAATTTTATGTTTTATCTTTTGCTAACTTAATGGGGTCTTTTTTTTTTTTTTTTACATATTTGAATTAATATACATTTTAATATACTAATGAAATGTCTTAGCTACCAATTTGACTACTAGAACAATGTTAATGAAAAATCATCAGTTTATTAAGCTATAATTTAGTAGAGCAAAAAACCATGTGAGGATCCTTACACAGAAGTACCCACTAACAAGAGAAAAAGCAGATCACCTTGAAATTTAGCTATTAGGAGAACTGTAGTTCTTGTTCATATTCATTGCACATGCCTTGGATTCCTGTTGGTTCATGATTTTGTCATAGTGTTTTTTTAAATTGAACTTTTCCAGTTAATATTTCCTTGGGATTCTAGTTTTCTTGTTTCAAAGATTACTGCAATGTATCCCAAAAAGAAATATCGGAATTGGATCAGTTCGGCAGTTTAAAAAAGGTATAAAGAGGAATTGGATAATATCCTAAGGGGATTATATGGAAAATCCAAAGTATTCATATTTTTTCAAGCCAGCAATAAGGAAATCTTAGTATGTCAGCTAAAATCACCTAGCTGGGAAAGTGAGGCCAGGTTCTATACATTTCTATCCCCCTATGGGAAGAATAAGTTAATTACAATCCCTCACTTAAAGTCAAAGAAATTGAATTTCTGTTAAAATATTGGAAGATGTTAACAAAATGTGCAAGGCTATCAGTTATTTCCAGCAGTTAATTTCTTTTCTAGAATTACATTAGCTATTTTGTGGAGAACCCAGTTTGAATGGTACACATTGATGACTCTTAATCATGATCATTTGTGTCTATGGGTGCATGTTAGATGGTATGTAAGTCTTTAAAAAGTTTTGTTCTGAGGAATAAAAAGTCCCAATATTGCTTGTGTGTGTATGTCTAACAATTCTTTCAATATTTTTCTTATTTTAAAAAATCTCTTTTTTACTTAGGGAAATATACACAATCTCTCACATATAAGAGTTGACAGTAAATCTTAAAATGCATTTCTGAAAACACAACTCCATATAGTATTTTGCAATTTGCTTTTTAGAATAATTATCAGCTAACATGCAAGTAAATGCAATTTAAATAATGTCTATACTATTTATTCTATTCATTCATCTCAGAAATTCTTTATGTGAAAGTATTTGAGTACATATTGTGTATGCTTTAAGTAACATGAATGAACCTAGTGACCATCCTATTAGGTTTTCTTTGAATGTACATGTGTATATATGGGTAAATGGAGGGAGAAGAAAAGAGAGTTAGAGAAGTTTGCCACAATAAAATGAAATTATTCTGGGATACTTTCCCAAATGAGAAATTAAGGGAAGGAATAATAATGATAATAATGATAATAATTAAAGAATGATGGGTAAAACTTTACTTAAGTTCAATAAAAACTATTTAGAAAATAACAGGATAAAATTACTCATTTCTCAAGAGAACAATTGTAATGAATATGAGAAAGTGGTAGGGAAGCGATTCTCTTATAATCTTCATATCTTTATCATGTGATCCTCTTAGGATGACAAAATCCAGTCTTAAATCTTGAATAAGCACTGTTTGTGGGCAAATCTATTAGCTGTAGTCTTTGGACTTGCTTTTTCTTAAAAATTAATGTCAGGAAGCTAAGAAAATAGCAAGTTGACAAGAATACTTGATATCTTGCAAGAGATTTGTGTTACACATTATATGCATTTGATGTAACCCATTGATTTATGTATTTATGGTTTGGATATGTCATTGTATATAAATTTTATGTCACAAAAGCATAAACAAATATTGAATTCTAGCTAATGATATGAGTGCCAAAGTACTTAGGAGGCAGTATAGTAATATCTGCAACTTATTTTGACATGTAAAAAAATAATAAGATGGATGAATGGGGAAAGGATGATTAGACCTGTGATTAAGCAAGTAACATGATAATTGTATAATCTTTGTAATGAATATATGAAATATACTAAAATGCATGAAAATTTTTTTCAGCTTTTCAGTATGTTTGACATTTTTTCATGGTAAAATTTAGGAAAAAATACTAAAACCTATTAGTAAACAAATTAAAAATATTCTGTGTTCACATATTTTCATACTTCATATTAAATATTTCACATTCAATAAAACCTTTCCCATTTTTCAAAGACAAACTCTTTAGATATGAAAATAAAATACCTGAGCAATAATTTAATTCAATATTTTGAATTGAAGGTCATGAGTTTAAAATATAAATATTTTACAAATACATTCCCTTGGTTCATTATTATCTAACATCTTCCACGATCAATTCAATAACTGACAAGTCATTGTGTGCTAGATATGGTATGGGGAGATATCATGTGGGATGATGAAGTTTAAGGGCAGTGCTAAGGACAGGGCATGCAGCATTCCCTGGGGAGAGAAGCCCTACATTAGGCTAATGCCTTGAATCAGCACAGTTAAGCATTTGTATGGTGGTATCTTCACGGATAAGTCATATCTTCAGAAAGAAACTGAGTTGGTTTCAATTTAAACTAGCTGAAAAAAAACAATAATTTTTTAAAATGCAATTTTTTTTTTTTGAACTGAACAGTTTCTTTTGAAGCAGGAACAACCTCACTATTCTGAGCTAATAATAGGTCTTCGGATGTTTGTTCATTTGCTTGTTTCTTTTAGGGGAGTTCTGGAATCAGAGTTGACATTCACATATCACAATAAATCCATCTGCAGTTTATGCTACATCCTGAACTAGACCTCAAATCACACATAACACATTTAAGAAATATCCTTTCTCGTGTTTCTGTAAGAAAGGCGTCCAAGATATAATTTACTAAAACTTCTCATTTGCCTAAATGTATAAATACACGTAATCTCTCAGAGATAGTTCTTTATATTACATAAAAGTAGACAATACAAAGTCTTGGTGGGTGTGGGGAAATTCAAGAGTGTGATCAATGAACTCAATTATGGCCCCATTCCAAGGATTTTTAGCTTTCGTTTACAATGATGCATAGTTGCCTACACACCTGACACTGCTTTCCAAATCTTTTCAATAAATAAGAAGGATACATCAGAGCATGTGTGCACACTCACTCTGCCTTTCTCTCTTATTCTCTCTCTCTCTCTCTCTCTCTCTCAGCTCTTCTGGGTTCCCAGCTGATTTTCTTCGCAAGGTTAGTTGCTAATACATTCCTAGCACCCATGCATTATTAATGCTCCCTGCTCTCCAGGGTGGCAGTGACAAATAGGAAGCAAAATCTACTGACTAGTGGGGAATGTACTTTTTAGTCATGCTTGAATTTTTCAATCCATTCTGCTTGTTGAGGCTTTTTCAGTAGAGATTCTGTGACTGAATGTGCTTTTATATCCATCTACTCCCTTCTCCCTTTCCCCAACTTTTTGTTTTTCAAATCTGAGAGGCATTCAAGCACCCAGAGGAAGGATTATGCATCAGGGCTTTGAGGGGGAGTAGAGCAAAAAGAAATTTAAAGCAATTAAAAAAATACCTTTGATAGTGACCAAAGCAGGAAGGTCATTGTTTCTCTTTACATGTAGTAAGCACCAGTTTTTACTCCAAAAGAACTATGCATTTAGTTAAATAAATGATACGATTTGAACTGGGTTATGCCAGCTCTAGTATTCCCAGAAATAATAGTAAGTGTGTATCATGAGAAACATTGATTGCTTAATGTACAGATTTGCTTCTTCAGATATAAAATCCTATTCAGTCTGCAATATAAAGAAGCAATCTGTGAAGTACTTTCTGAGATGGTTCCTGGGTATTACAAAACCCACTAGCAGTTCTATTACATTTGTTTAATTCACAATTACTTCATTTAAAGCATTATACCTTTGCACATGTGATGATGAGCTTTTAGAGAATACCTTTTTGATGTATAAAGGTTTAATTGGTAGAGAACAAAGGAATTGGAATTCCCCTAGCAACTAGAGTGGGAAGTCCTTTCTACAATGTTTCCTCACTTTGAAGTTAGAGATGACAATACTTAATATCAAATAGTCAATTGCCAAAAATAGTCAATTTGTGTTTGTGGATTTTTAATAAATATACTATTTAAAACATGATGATCACATACTGTCATAATAGAGAAATTATTTCTATAAATTAAAAGATAGAACTAGAGAAGTGATGGGTTTTATATGCAATTTTAATTTCCCCTAAGAGAAGAAGGTACAAAAAACTTTTTTGATTATATATTTTCTACCTAATATTTTGTGAGGTCCTTTCAATATATTATCTCATTTAAATATGACAAATATTCCATGTAACAGGTATTATATCAGTTTTACAATTAAAAGCAAAATATGAGACAGTATAACTCCTTTAGAGAGGACCTAATAAGTGGCAAAACTACACTAAAATAAATCAATGTGATGCCAAAGCCCATGTGCTGTCCACCAGCACACATTGTCTTCTTAGATCTTTAATTACTGTGTTACGATATCATTATATTTGATTCTTATAGTTGCTTAGTAATGGTCATTTATAGGAAGTTATCATTGGCTTAAACCTACTTAGAAGAGTTTTCAAACATGGATAATCGGTTCAAATGTATGACTTTTAAGTACAAATTCTGTTAGAGCACATTATGTGCCAGGTTCTAACACATGTATTGAGCCATGAAAGAATTAGCTGAAATAATTAGTGCTTGCTTGTTAAATTAATACCTACATATAAGTATAGAATCAGGTATTTGACAAGTGAAGGGGGCAAATAAAGGAAGTCTCTTGGATTTCCAAGCATGTGAAATAGGCACATTGGGTATCCTAAAGTGAATATGAAATAATAAATAATAGAATAGTTTGTTACATGACACTAAAATTATTGTACTGTGGCTCCCTATGACTGATCAGATATAGGTATCTCCACATGTATCTACAAATCCTCCATGAAGAATACATTTTAAAAAGAGATCCAATAAAACCACCTGTAACCCACACATACAACATAAGCAGGGAAACAAATCCAAAAAAAACTTCTACTCATACATAAGTGTGAGAATAAACACCTGAATAAGCAATAATCTCTCACTCTGGCAGAGAGCAGAGTCAGTCTTCTGTTGCACAGAGAAAAAGGAGACTACTAACAGGTCACACAACTTAGTAAACTTAACCTCTACAATTAGTCAATCCCATCCTGAGGGGGGACATACTAAAACAGGAACAGGTCTGATATGTTTTAAATTAGAATTCTGACTGCATCACAGGAATTGGCTCGACAGTGCATGGGATCAGAGTAGCAATTCTAGGCAGGTAAACTTCTAGAGCAGATTGAAGCCATTTGGAAGGGAATGGCATACTTTAGAGATACGGCAAAGAAAGAAAAGAAGCAAGCAAGCAATCATCATTGAGTAGTTGATAGAAACAACAACCACCAAAAAACAAACAACAAAAAAAAAAATCGTAGAATCAGAAGATGCACCAACCCATTCCCAATACATGGAATTTATAATTAAAGAAATTGAACTTCTCTGTAGCAATAAAAGAGGGTTCAACTAAACTAAGAAACCTAGTACTACTACTCAAACTCTTTATTCCCTTCCCTATCTTAACTGTTATTGCTGGCCCTGGAAACTCTACCACATTTAAAAATGAATAACAATAAAATGGCAGGAACCACTCATGCAAATCAACATGAGAAAAAAAAAAAAAAAACAGAAAGTGGTAATCAAAATTATTCAATTGATCAAAATATTAACAAAAACCTGAGGTAGGAAATAGAATAAAACTGTAACTCAATGCTATAACATAAATTAAACACATTATTTGGCAGATAAAAAAAGTACATATCAAATCAGAGTAGAAATAATCTTAACACTAAAGATATAAAAGAAAAGTTGACTAAAATCATGAAAATTCTAAGAAAAAAGACACAATGATCTCAGAAACAAAATTAAATTACAAGGTGCCCATGGAAAATTAGATTTGATTGAAAGCATAGTTAAAAGATTTTGAAGAATGAAATCAACTAAGAGAATAAAAACAAAATGAATAAATTAGAAATATGCAAAAAAGTAATTGATATAGAAGAAACACAAATAAATTATTTATAATCTTCCTAGTCCCAACAACTTGCACATTCCAGTGAAGAGGATTTTCTTCAAGTCCCCCTAGCAGGGAATTCTAATCTCATCAGACAGGGTTTTCCTGGATCCTGGGGCTGGGCCAGGTTAAGTTTGAAAAGGCACCGTCATTCAGGTTAGTGGAGGTGGGATGTAGAAAGATGAAGACAAACAGTTATTCATCCAAGCACCAATTGAGCTGGACCAAATAGCAAGCAAGATTGCACTCTCAGCAGTTTCCAGTCTTGCCAAAAAGACATGATGAGGATACTTGTAAAACACCACACCAAAGTGATTCATTTCTTATGAGACATAGAGGTTAAATTCTACTGGAAGTTTAGAGGTGAGAGAAATCATCATGCCTTGGGGGAAGAAGAGATCACCTATTCCAAAGATTTCCCAATGGCTTAAAACATTTTTGCAACCCAAACATCAGAAATGTTTTTACATTAAAAACAAAATCATATTAGTCATGTTCTGACCCAAACCCATATTATCCTTCTTGTTTGCCCATGTCGTTCCCTAGATGGAACTCCAAATGTCTTTATTCTGTTCTTAAAAATCTGATTCACAAATCAAAGTAATAAAAGATGCTGTCATTTTTGGTACAGACTCTGAATCTCTTTCAAAAGAATTTTCAAATCTGTTATTTTAAACAGCGATATTGTTGGAGTAATAAGGATATAGTATCTCATGGTTATGACTCAGAACACCACACCTCTTTGGATATACACATTTCCCATATTTTTTTAAAAAATCTGTCATATTATAGTTACACCTCATGTGAACTAAATAATCCATCAACAGAAGATCTTTCCTTCCAGATCCTTACTTCAAGATACCTTTGCCTCTCTACAGTCCCTTTCCAGTCAACAACAGTAGTCTTTTAAAAACATATATGAGTTTTCATGTCATTGCACTGCTTAAAACCCTCTAAAGGTGTCCAGTGAGGTGTCATAGCTTCAAGATGCTATGTGAGCAAGGCCCTGCCCAACACCTGTCTCCACTGCTCCATCCATGGCCCGGGTGACACCTTTCCAGCTGCCTAGTGTCCTTGCTCTTCCTTGAATAGGCCAAGTTTTGTAGGGCCTGAAGCTCATTCCCTCAGCTCTCTCTGCTGCTCAGAAGATATTTTCCCAAATTTTTATGTAGCTGTCACCTGCTCTTCATCAAGAATGAACTCGAAGTCACCTCCACAGAAAGCACTTTCCTAGTCACTTTGTCTAAAGTAACGCCAGTGCTGCCAACTCTTCCTTCCTTTTTCACAGAATCCTATGGCTTTTTACCTTGCTTTATTGTTTTCACAGTATCTACCATAAGTATCTCTGATTAAAGGTTTACTATCTGTCTCCACAGCCCCAAACTGTATGTGCCATGTCTATCTTGTTCACTGCTGTGTCTGCAGTGCCTAGAACATATTTATCAAATGAACATCTTTTATCAAAATAAAAGAATAAGTAAATGAATGAATGAAGATAGTGGAATTTGATTCATCTCACCCAGCTTTTCTCCTTCCTGATGGTTATTAAGACATAATTGCTTAGCTGCAGGAAGGAAAAAGGGTCTCTGTTTTTCTTCCTCCACTTCTTGGGGCTTTATTCGAATTGAGAGGGTGACTAAAAAAAGTTGGTTTAAAATTGTGATGAACTAAATTGCCTAGCATTTAATGTTATGTTACCTGATTACCATGTTATTCAATCTGCCTCCAACTGAATACTCACATAGAGTTAGTTAACTGATGTTAAAAATGAAAGAAGAAAAAAAAATACACAGACACCATGTGCATACAGTTTCACACTTATTGATAAGTAAAAATACCTGCTGTTCTGCTACTGGCAAACAAGCACAAGAGAAATGAGGGAATGTAAAAGGTGTTTCAGAGTAAAATGACAGCTGATGGATATTTCCCTAAGATGGATGTTTTTTGAACGATTTTCAAAGCTATGCTAACTTTTACCTTCTCAGTTATAGAGGCTTAGATTTTTTTTGACAAAGCCGAGTCTAGAGAAGAGTGACAGTTAATAAAAAGGAGACATAAAGTTCAAGTTTACAGAATGGCAAATACAAAAATGCATATTTCTATATTTCCTGTGTGAGTAGATTTTATCATTTCTCGTAGTGATTCAGACATTAAGTAAGAAACAGAAATATCACTGACCAGGCACCCATTGAAATGGAAAAACAAGGACCAGAAACAGAGGCAGCTCTCTTCTTTTCAGTCCTCAACTGTTTCTCTTATTTAAAGTTTCCAAGTATTAGCTATGAATGTCAGCTATGGTCAGGGCCAGCATAAACAAAATTATTTAATGTTAAAAAAGTAGAGAATAATTATTATTGCTGAAGAAAAAATCAATTTGTTCTTTTTCTTGTTGTTCAGCTGTTCTTCGTTTCTTTAGCTGTAAGTACAAATGATGTCTGGTACAGAGGCATGAGACCATGAGGCCGCTTCATGGTGCCTCTCCTGGGAACAGCAGCAATAAAGAGAGAAAGCTTGGAAGGAAAACAGCAAAGATGAAGTCTACATTCAAAAACATGAGACAAGTTAAAATATTGATAAGCTTCCTTATCTGTAGGCTATGAATATCTGCATATATTTCTGAATGCCGAAGCCATGCATTTAATTCTGGTGAAGGTTTTTGTGAAAGCATGTAATTTGTTGCAGTGTCTCACGTCTCACTTCATTGTCGTAGAATATACTTCCTCACACAGAATCTGTAGCTACACCTCACTCTGGCACTGTCAGTTGGTTCCTGAATAGATTCACTGAAAATCTGGAGACTGGAGAGGGGGAGAAAAGGAGGGGGGAAAGAGAGAGAGAAGAGGGAAGGAAGGAAGGAAGGAAAGAAGGAAGGAAGGAAGGAAGGAAGGAAGGAAGGAAGGAAGGAAGGAAGGAAGGAGGGAGGGAAGAAGGAAAAGTTTAAAAATTAACAACCACAAAAGCCATGCATTTAGGAAGGAAACTAGTCAAACAAGCTTTTTGGCAAAATTTGCTAGGCAGTTCAATGAAGAAGTAGCTTAATGTATATTTACCTATAGAGTCATATTCTGTAGTGGAATCCACTACATAAGTTTTTGGAAATGTTATAGAGCATTTGCCCGGTAGCTCTTTCAGAGTCCTGTAGGTGCAGATTTTCATTTTTTAAAAAAGAAGATCTCATGATACTACTTGCAAGGCTGACAAATGCTAAATATTGTACAATCTGGATTTTTTACTTTTATTTTAAGAAAATTTTTACTAATTATCCTATAACCAAAATGCTAACTTGAGTGGGTGATATTTATGTTATTTAGGCTAGAAACTACCTATGGGAATGTATATTTAAATATAAAAATCAACACACACTATGAGATTGCACTTATTCTTTTGCCTTTAGTATGTGCCGCTGGGACTCACCATTACTATCACATGCCAGGATTAAGTAGCATATTCCCAGAGCCCAAATCCATTAGGAACACATAGACTCTTTGTCACTCTAGGTCAACTGTGAAAGGGAAGAAGTTACAAGAGCAAAAAGGCCAAGGAAGTCTCCTCTCCCTAGGTAAAAGGTTTAATGCCATTTTTATCATGCATTTTAACCCAATGATTTTGTCATAATCTCTGGGGAAGTCTCCCATTTACTTAATAAATTATTTATTGGTTATGGCATCAACAGCACAAAAGAATTAGTTTCTACACAAGCCATTTGCTGTTGACCTTTAGTTGAAGTGTACTTTCTAGTCCTTTCTGAGGTCTGTAATGCAAAATTCTTGGAGAGCAGGGAGAAAATGGTATAGTGAGGTTAGATGACTTGGTCCAGTTCAAATAGTTACATATTATCACCATACAATAGGGATTATTTTTCAACCTTCAGGCTTCTATTAACATCACATTCAAAATGTGGACTATATTTAGGGTAATTGTATAATTTATGCCCCAGGCCACAACAATTTTGGAAGTAGAAGAGGGCATTATTAATACACCAAGAAAACAAGCACTAAACCGGGTGTGTCTCAGGCAAATTGCAAATGTGGTCACTTAGTCATCTCATGATTCTACCAAAGAAAGTTCTATGGTTTCAAGTGAAAGCTGGTTTAATTACTGAAAAAAAAAAAAAAAAAAAAGTACCATTCAGGGGAATATCTAGGTGGGTCAACATAGGTTCACTAGGCCCTAGGGGAAAGACGGAGATGAGAAAAGGGCATGTTAAGTTTATGATTTTCTCTTTAAAAATTTGGCCTTTGCATTACACATGACAATAAAATCTCAAAACTTCTGGACAACGGTTGAGTTTCATTTTTTCCTTTACTTTGCATATAATTATTAAGGAGCATTTGTTAAACTCCAGAATATTCTGTTCATTTATTGAATCCTTCATGCAATCATCAACTAAGGATAATTAATACGTTACTATGTCCAGGCACAGTTCCAAATGCAAGGGCTACAAATATGAGTAAGGTAAAGTGACTTCCCTTAAGAAGTTACAGAAGAGCAAGAGAGCCAGTAACACTGTAACAGTTGTATGATAATGGTGTTAAAAATTCACACGGTGTATTATGGGAGCTTCCCGAAGAAGGCACTGGCTGGCTGGTGCATATGCATTCTGTTAAGCATGAAACAAGGAAAGCCACAAAGATATGGCCTTTTCCTCATGGAAATGATGACCAATATCCAATTTACATAAGGGTTGGAGGGAGAGCACAGAAACTACAAACAGTAAACCATGTATCGAATATGGGAAAATTTTTAGGGATCGATCAGCAAGAATGATTTTATTTTAAGAATGTATAATATATATTTCAAGAAATGGACACACATTGTTCCCTTTGCCTTGTATTTCTCAACTCCTTCAATCTAAACTGTCCTAATGACTTTCTATGACAAATAGGTGGGGGAAGCAAGTTGCCCAAGTTTTAAATGTAAGCTTTAAGAGGTCTTGCCTGCTTCCTCTTGCTCTGGGGACCCCTGATATTTCAACCACGTGCACAGACAGGGGTAGCCTTTTGGATGATGAAAGGCTACCTGGAGGAGAGTCATGTAGCGCCAGCTGACAATCATCTAACCCCCAGATGACCCAGTGCCTGACTGCAGAGATATAATCGAGCCCAGAAGAGACCAGAAAAATATCCAGCAGAACCCAGCACCAATCATAAATACAATCATACACTAAATAAATGGGGTATTGTTTAAGCCACTAAATTTTTGAGTAGTTTGTCATCAGCAAAAAAAAGCATATACATATATAAATAATTATATTTTGTAAATATGTGTATAGGTGGGTCTATTATAAGTTTTATATATGTAGTATATTATTTATACATATATTTATATGTATATATATGCATATATATAAAGCTTACTGTGTACACACAAAGTACTTTAGTGATTTGTTGAAATCATTACTCACAAATTACTTACCAAAATGACAAATTATAAAATTATTTTGTAATTATAAACAATTTAACAAATTTTTCATTTGCTATTTGATCACAAGATTCCCAGGCACATTCAGACTCTTTTTCACAAGGATCTGATTGGTTCTGAAAAATTGTGAATTTTAACATGAGCCCAGAGTCCTCCATTCACTTTCTTTTAGCATCTTATCAGGAAGAGGTTCCCCCAAATACTTCCACCCCCAAAACAGAATAGACCAATGACTGAAGTATTTCTTATTTTGGCCATGTGGACCTGCTGTTGAATATGTGGGCACCTGGGGAATGACTGCCGAACGGAGGCACCCAGGTGTGTATCGCCATTGCCCTGCGGAGCCCCAGCTGGTACAAAACAGCACTAAATGGCTATAAAAACATTAGGAAAGAGCACAGTGGGGAAAAAACATAGGGGTAGTAGGAAGAGGAGGGTCCTTAGAAATGCTCAGGTTTCTCCCCTCTAGAAATTTAATGGGAAGATTGTGCTTGCATATATTCAACTAAATTCAGATGTATTTTGGTTAACGAGTAGTTCTTGGGAAAAAAACCTGTTGGTTACATCTCCCTATATACATTTATTTGATTAGAATAGCTAAACTCTGCAATTTGAGGGAATAGAAATTTTGACGAGAAGTTTAGGGAAAAGACGGAGAGACAAATATATAGAAACATTGCATATACATAAAGAAGAATACCTTAAATTGTTTATAATTACAAAATAATTTTATAATTTGTCATTTTGGTAATTTGTGAGTAATGATTTCAACAAATCACTAAAGTACTTTGTGTGTGTGTACACACTAAGCTATATATATATATATATGTGTGTGTGTGTATATATATATATATACAGTTCCTATATATTCTAACTCAGGAGTAGATAACATTAAATCAATACTAAAAATAAATGAAACATTGTAGTTATGGATAACGAAATTCTAGGGCTTCTTTTCTTCTTACTCTGTCTTCTCACTCCCTGAAGCCATTTTCTGGCCCATAGGATTTTTTTAATTGGCATGCCAATAACCCTCAGATTATATTTCTCATCCAGAAATCTCTTCTGATCTCTGTGTCAGTATATCCATGTGAATATGTCACTTTTAAATGTCCCAAAGACACCACAAACTCACACAGTCAACAACTGAAAGGATCATCTTCCCAGTCAGTGTGGATTACCTTCCAGTCCTTTCACTGGGGAGTGACCCAGCCATCTATCCTGTCCTGTGGCTCAGAAGTCCAGGAGTTATTTGTGGTGCTTTAGCATTTCCTCACCCCAGATCCAATGATTATAAGATCCTATCAGTTTCACTCCCTAACACCTCTGACATCCGCTTCTTCCCCCACCCACTACTGCCATTTTCCCAGGCCAGCTACTATCATTCTAGCTTGGGCTGCCTCCATGGCATCCAGCTTTTTGTCCCTGCATCCACTCTTATTCCTCTAATCCTCTCTCCACTGCAGCTAGCAGTGTGATCTTGTAAAAACAATAATAGGACCATTTTTCTATTCAAAAATCTTCAGTAGCTTTTCATATTTCTATTTACCAAGACAAAAATAGTATCATAATCTAGAAAGTTCTGCATGAACTGAACTCTGCCTACTTTTCTAGCATATTCCTTTCCTTCAAGTCCAGATGTTGAGATGATTCAAAGTGATACCTTTTATTCCAGGTACAGGGCACTCCCCTTTCCTCGTCATTTGATGTATGGTACTCGCTTTGCTTCTACTTGACCCCCATCTCCCTCCTCCAGTAATCCTACTCACTTTTCAGATCTTAGCTGAGTTGTCACTTCCTCAGGAAACCCTTTTCTGACCATCAAGTCCCAGACTAGTAAGGTCCTCCTGCTTAACTTTATTATTCACATTACTTTTCCTTTAGAACATTGTCATGATTAGCAATTATATGCTTTCTTGATTGCCAGATTAATGTCTGTCTGGATTTATGCTGGCCACTAAGGTAGCCAGCAGTCATATATGGCTATATAAATGTAATCACTAGCCACATTTCAAGTGCTCCATAGCTGCATATGACTACTTGCTACTGCAACAAACAGCGCAGATAAAAAGCATTTCATCACTGCAGAAAGTTCTACGGGGCAGTATAGGTCCTGATTGTGAGCTCTGTAAAAGTAGAGTCAATATCTGTTTGCTCAACATTAAAATCTGGTTTATAGCAGATGCCTAATAAATATTATTTTCTTCTTGTTGAGGGGAAATCTTCCCTAGCCTTTATAACAATTGTTTTTTTTATTCTATATTATGAAATGACTTGATTAAAATTCTTCATTTGGGGTTTGTTTACTTCACAAAAGATGAATGCATTTGCTGATATGTTCATGTCATCATGGCTTAATATAGCTCACATGGATGGTCCCATTTCCAGTTCAGTATTGTCTTATAGCTCAGAGCTAAAATTTTCCTAAATCTTACTCCAGGTACTAATGATTTAGTAACATCTTAAGATTAAGAACCTCTGTGCTTTAAGGGCAAACAATTCCCTTCAAGTGTTCCTAAATCACATCTGCCTCTCCTTTTAAATTGCAATATCACCTTTTTCTTGTGTAGATTGATTATGGGCCAGTTGGCTCTCATCCATATCTTTAAATCAAACATGCCCTGGTCGAGCTGGCAGGTTGCAGGAAGAATTAGAAACAAGGCCAAGAAGCTCATCTTAAGTCATTCTATTATAACCTTGAGTCATGATACCTTCCAGTCTGTCATCTCTGCAGAAGGGACTAGAAGCTGGCTTCACCTGGAACTCTTATTTCTCCTTGATTTTACTTCTACTTTCATACTTTATCAAGAAGTTTCCAGTAAAATGAAAAAAATTTTTAAAAATGAAGAGAAGGACAATTATTTGTACGAATGCCGGATCCAAATTCCTGACTACTTTGAAATAAAATGAACTATCAAAGAGGCCCTGGAGGATTTATATCTGATCCATCACCTAAGGCTAAACAGTCTAGTACCTCCCATGGATTGATATTAGGGCCTTGGTAAACATTCTGAATGAACCTCAGAGATCCTCTGGGATGCCATAGAAGTCTAAACAATTATGGTAGTATAAGACCACATGTAAACAGAGATCAACTTTAGTGAATAAAATTATATACAGGAGTTGTCAGAAGGCATAAATGTTCCCAAAGGAAAGGTTGGAGGCATCAATTACTTCTGTAAACATAGGTGATTTTTTGGGATAAGGTATATATAAGATAAGGGGTGATTGCTACTCAGCACACCCTAAATTAGCTTACAAATATCCTTCCATTATTGCCATGGGGCAAAACAACAAGATGAACCAGAGAAAAGACAGAAAGATTTAGAGAACATCCAGGCATTCAAATAGAGAAAAGCCAGTCACATTGAATTGTTAATAATAACTATTAATAGGTATTTTTGTACAGTTGATGGGAGGAAGTACTGCATACATAAGTCCGCAACTTCCAGTTCAACTTAAAATTTTTTGATTTTACAATGGTGCAAAAGCAATATGCATTCAGTACACTCCTTGACTTACAATGGGGTTACGTCGGGATAAACCTATTGTAAGTTCACAATATGATAAGTTGAAACTGCTCTTTTGATTTACCATATTTATTTCTACGTGTTTATTGGGACATGACTACTGCATAATTTGAGGAGCATTTGTACTTAAAAAAAATAAAGAATTGTGGAAAATTACAATTCAAGAAATATATAATTCTTTTCAATTAACACAGGCTACCCTGATTTAAGAAAATTATTAGGGCATCAGAGTATTGGAAAGATCAGGATTCTTGCAGAATGTAAGATTAGCAGAATTCTGAGTCTAAGCAGAGCTAATTCTTTGAATTTTTTGTTTATTTTGTTTTGTTTTTTGCTATATCCTTGTTTGGAAGGATGAAATATTAATATCAAAAGCCAATTCTCTGTCACTTCTAGAGTTTTGTTCATAATTATGAACATAATACATATATAAATATTCTATATAAGCATTCATTAGTTCATTCATTCTCAATTAACTTTATGAAGCCCAAATTAACAAAAACTAACAGCAAAATAAATTTTAGTAATTAGATTAAATATTAAATATAATAACTATTGTCTAGATTAGGTAAGGGTTGGGAAAGGAAGATGAGGACAAACCAATGAAACATAGTAGAAAGTCTCTTACCATTCATGTAACCACCACTTTTGCAAAATGGTGCATTTTTTTATGTCATCTATAATTTCTTTCATCAGTGTTTATAGTTTTCCTTGTAGAAATTTTTTACCTCCTTGGTTAAATGTATTCCTAGGTATTTTATTTATTTTGTAGCTATTGTAAATGGGATTGAGTTCTTGATTTGATTCTCAGCTTGGCCCTCATTGCTGTATAGAAATGCTATTGATTTTTGTACATTGATTTGTTTCCTGAAACTTTACTGAATTCATTTATCAAATCTAGGAGTCTTTTAGCAGAGACTTTAGGATTTTCTAGGTATAAGATCATATCATCAGCAAACAGAGATAATTTGACCTCCTCTTTTTCAATTTGGATGCCTTTTATTTCATTCTCTTGCCTGACTGCTCTGGCTAGGATTTTTAGTACTATGTTGAATAGAAGTGGTGAGGGTAAACATCCTTGTCTTGTTCCAGTTCTTAAGGGGAATGATTTCAATGTTTCCTCATTCAGTATAATGTTGGCTATGGGTTTGGCATATATGGCTTTTAATATTTTGATGTATGTTCCTTGTATGCCTAATTTGTTGAAGGTTTTTATCATGAAAGGATGTTGAATTTTATCAAATAATTTTTATGTATCTATTGAGATGATGATATGGTTTTGTTTTTAATTCTGTTTATGTGATGGGTCTTATTTATTGATTTGCTTATGTTGAATAATCCTTACACTTCTGGAATAAAACTTATATGATGGTAATATATTATTTTTTGATGTGCTATTGGATTTGGTTTACTAGTATTTTGTTGAAGATTTTTGCATCTATGTTTATCATGAATATTGGTATGTAGTTTCCTTTTATTGTTGTGTCCTTGCCTGACCTTGGATCAGCATGATACTGGCTTAATAGAATGAGTTAGGGAGAATTTCCTCCTCTTCAATATTTTGGAACGATATCAGGAGGATTGATTCCAGTTCTTCTTTGTACATCTCGTAGAATTTGGCTGCCTATCCATCTGGTCATGGTCTAACCTCATTAGACATTCCTGGTCTGTTCAGGATTTCTATTTCCTCTTGGTTCAATACTGGGAGGTTATATGTTTCCAGGAATTTATCCATTTCCTCTAGGTTTTCTAGATTCTGAGCATATAGTTCTTCATAGTAGTCTCTGATGATCTTGTGATATCGCCTCAAGGAACTAATGTGACAACAATTGTAATGTATCCTTTCTCATTTCTGATTCTGTGTATTTGTATCTTCTCTCCTATTTCTTGGTTAATCTATCTAGTGGTCTATACATTTTTCTTATGTTTTAAAGAATGAACTTTTCATTTTATTGATCCTTTATATTATTTTTTGGTCTCAATTTCATGTACTTTTTCTCTAATCTTTATTTGTTTTCTTCTGTTAGCTTTGGATTTTGTTTGTTCTTGTTTTTCTAGTTCCTTGAGGTGCAATGGTAAGTTGTTAATTTGTGATCTTTCTACTTTTTTGATAAAGGCATTTATCAAAATGCCTTTACCAAATAATAAACTTTCCTGTTAGCACTGCTTTCACAGTATCCCAGAGGTTTTGGTATGCTGTGTGTCCATTTTCATTCATTTAAAATTTTTTTTTTTATTTCAATCATAACTTCACCATTGACCAGAAGATTGTTCAGGAGTTGGCTGCTTAATCTCCAAGTATTTGTATAGTTTTGAGATTTCCTCTTTACATGCATTTCTAGGTTTATTCCATTGTGGTTTTAGAAGATACTTGATATGATTTTGATTTTTTAATTTCTTTTGAGACTTGTTTTATGACCTAACATAGGATATATCTTGGAGAATGTTCCATACCCTAGTGAGAAAACTGCATATTCTGTAATTGTTGGGTAGAATGTTCTGTAAATGTCTGTTAGGTCCATTTTGGATAATATATGATTTATGTCTACTGTTTCTTTGTTAATCTTTTGTATTGAAGATCTGTCTAGTACTATCAATGAGATAAGTCCTCCACTATTATGGTATTGTTGTCTATCTCTTTTCTTAAGTCTAGAATATATTTTTTAATGAATCTGGGTGCTCTGGTATTTGGTGCATATATATTTAGTATTATTATATCATCTTGTTTAATTAATCACTTTATGATTATATAATGATATTCTTTGTTTTTTTAACTGTTGTTGATTTAAAGTCTATTTTTTCCTGATATAATTATAGCTATTTCTGGTCACTTTTCATTTCCATTTGTGTGTAATATCAGTTTTCAACCCTTTACTTTCGGTCTATGTGTTTTTACCAATTAGGTGAGTTTCTTGTAAGCAGCATATGGTTGGATCCTTTTTATGATCCATTCTACCAATTTATATTTTTAAGTGGAGTGTTTAATCCATTTACATTCAAGAGTAATATTGATATGTGAGATTTTATTTTCATTCTGATGCTGCTATGTAGTTACTTTGTAATCTCATTTGTGTAATTATTTTATAAGACTTGTCAATTTTATATTTTAATATGTTTTTATGATGGTGAGTATCGACCTTTTGTTCCCATGTTTAGAGCTCCCTTGAGCATTTCTTGTAGGGCTGGTCTAGTGGTAATTAATTACTTCAGTGTTTGCTTGTCTAGGAAAGACTTTTTCCTCCTTCACTTATGAAGCTTATTCAAGCAGGATACAAAATTGAGTGTTGACAGTTTTTTCCTTTATGAAGTCTGAAAATAAGAGCCCAATCTCTTCTGGCTTGTAAGGTTTCTGGTGAGAGGACTGCTATTAGTCTCAGAGGATTTCCTTTATAGGTGACTAGATGCTTTTCTCTTACTGATTTTAGGATTTTTTTTACCTTTATGTTGACTTGAGATAGCCTGATGACTATATGTCTTTGTGAAGGCCTTCTTGCAGTGCATTTTCTTGGAGTTCTCTGAGTTTCTTGCATCTGAATTTCTACATTTGTAGCAAGACTAGGGAAATTTCCTCAATTAGATCCTCAAATAGGTTTTTCAAAATTTTTGCTTTTTCCTCTCCCACAAAAATACATACAATTCATAGGTTTGGATGCTTTCAAAGTCTTTGTTAATTTTTTAAAAATTCTTTTTTTCTTTATTTTTGTCTGACTAGATGAATTCAAATGATCTGTCTTTAAGTTCTGAGGTTCTTATGCTTGGTCTAGTCTATTTTTGCAGCTTTCAACTGTATTTTGTAACTCACTTGATGAATTTTTGATTTCTAGAAGTTCTGTTTGGTTTTGTTAGATAGATAGATAGATATCTTTGGCAAATTATCAGAAGTTCTGTTTGGTTTTGTTAGATAGATAGATATATAGATAGATGTCTTTGGTAAATTATCAGAAGTTCTGTTTGGTTTTGTTAGATAGATAGATATATAGATAGATGTCTTTGGTAAACTATCAGAAGTTCTGTTTGGTTTTGTTAGATAGGTAGATAGATAGATAGACATCTTTGGTAAATTATTTGTTCATATCCTTAATTGATTTTCTGATTTATTTGTATTGGTTTTCAGATTTCTCTCAGATCTCAGGTAGCTTGTATAAAATCAATATTTTGAATCCTTTATCTGGAATTTCAGAATTTTCATTGTGGTTAGAATCCATGGCTAGAGAGTTAGTTTGATCCTTTTTGGGGTATTGTATGCCTTGCTTTTCTATACTGCAAGAATTGTTCATTGATTCCTTCCTATTTGGAGAAACTGTCACTTCTTATTTATGAATTTGTTTTTGTTTTGTTAAGACTTATTTTCCCTCCTTGAAGAGGTGACTATAATGCATGTTGAGTAGGGTGGTTTGGCTTTGCTTCTGGGTGCTTTCTGTGGCAAAATCTCTGTATGAATTCTCTGATTATAGATAGCTTTAGTGTGGTTGCTTACTCAAATGCTGGTTTTAGCAGTGGTGTACTGGGCATATGAGTAGGCTCTTGACCTCTTGTGAAGCTGGAGTGGTGGGGGCCTTGAGAAGCTTATATTGCTCCCAAGCACTGTGCACTTGGGTCAGCAGATTTTGAATTGGTTTTTGCAGTTCAACCTCCAGGACAGTGGGTGGCCCTTGCAGGTAAAAGCTGGCTGCAGTGCTCGTAGTAGGGTGTATGCTTGATCTTTGTTTAACAACAGAAGCTCTCTTAGAGCATGCTTTAGGTCATGGATTGGTCTGTGGGACTCTCAGTGGCTTGGGCTCTTCTCTCAGCCTGGGGTTAGGGAGACAAGCTGGGCAGAGCTGGACCAGGTAGGCCCACTTTGGATCCCCTAGTGGCAAGCACAAGTACGAGTCTTGATAAATGTGGTGGAAGAATGTAACAGACTCTGTAAGATTTCCTGGGTTATTAATAGCCTTAGTGTAGTGGCTTTCTCAAACACTGGTTTTAGAAGTAATGTACTGGGTGGGTGAACAGGCTCAAGGCCCCCTGAGTTGCCTGGGTGCTGTGGGCAATGGGCAGCTGAGATTTGCACAAAGCTTGTCTCTCTCTCAAGTGCTATGTAATTGTGTCGCCTGTTATGGTCTGTGCAGGTTGACCTCCTGGCCAGTAGGTGGCACTTGGAGGAGAGAGCCAGCTACACAGGTAGCAGAGGTATTTATGCTTGACCTTCATTATCCAGGAGAAATACAAGAAGTACTGGGATGTTCCAGGCAATGGGCAATGCCATGGAACTCCCAAGGTTATCTGTTCTGTGTTCTGCCACCAAGGTGTTGGGGGAAGACAGGTGGAGCTGGGTGAGGTAAGCCCGTGTTTAGGCTCCTCCATGGCAGGTGCAAGCACTGACCTCAAGAGGGGTTGGAGGCCACTGGGGCAATAATCCTGAGATCTAGGTATTTGACATTATTGAGAAATTATTTAGTGGCATAGATACCATATATAAAACATGAATGGGAATGAGTGTAATATTAACACTAAAAAGCATTTCCAATTTTAATGAAAAGGTTTTAGGATGCAGTTTACTTTTTCAGAGCCTAAAATCTTTGTGTCTTATTAAAACTCATGGATTTAGGATGGGCTAAAAATAAATGAAGTAAAAGATTTTGTAAGGTATATCATCATTAGCTTTTTAAAATTACTAGAGAGCAAGTATCATGTTTGCCATTTTTTCTGGACTTCCCAACTTTTTATATGTACTTAGAGCCACTATAATAATGAATATTTAACAAATAATTGAGAATAGCTTCAAAGAAGATGAATTCCAATATACCTGTTTCAATTGCTTTTGAGAAAATACATTCTAAATGCAGTTAGGCTTTGCCATAGTCCTGATATATGGGGTCAATCTGTATTTGGGAAGCTTCTTGGTCAAGGTATATCATGTCTCCAATAGTTTAGAACTCAACCTTTATACATTATATTAATATAAAAAGTAAATTACAATGACCTTATCCAATCTGGGAAAAAAATCCTATCCTATCAGCTGATTTCACTTGAAATGTATTGTGCACTATACCATTGGGAATATAATTTTGCATGGGGTACACAAACTAATATTTGTACCATAAAAGATGGCTCTTTAAGAACTTCTCCCTCACCAAGGCCCCAGCACAAATAGGACAAGTTTTGGCAGAACAATAATCTATATTTTCTAAATGAAGCCACTTTGTGCCAACTGAGTTTTCCTCCGTCTTCTTTTCTTGGTAACTGAAGAAGGCCAAATGCATTTCATGGTTTAAAAAATAAACATTGCTACTGGCTTGAGGCCTAGCCCACCAAGTATTGGCTTGTAGTTAGTTCATTTTGTCAGTCATTGGTATACCCAGAAAATGAAGGAATGTTCTGTAATAGGAATGCCAACAGACAGCTACTGTGATACAACTCTAATGTATCTGCCTTGACTATTTTCTTTTTTTATCTATTCAACTTAAAATGATCTAAATCTATCTATTTCTGGCTGTCAGTCTCCACATATTCACCTTTTCTGCCAATGTAGTGTCACCCATCTATGACTGTATGTTTTGGTTTCCTGCTCTCGGGCTCTAATTTGCAGAGCCAATTTTGAACTTCTCCAAAGACTCCCACACCAAGCACTCTGCCATTAACTGCTGATGTGGAACTCTGTCAAAAATCTTCTCAAAATGCAAGTGTTTCATGAGAAATTGTGTAGTTTGTTACAGAAACATGTTTTATCAACAACATATATTTTTGTATGTCTTCACTTAGAGCCATAGATTTTAAAGGTGAACAGTAAGTAAACATTTTATTTTAAAGATGAACAGAGTAATATAAGGTCTAGAGGCTAGATCATCAAATTAAATGAATAACCATTAAATATTTCTATACTTGAGATGTATCTAAGTAGCTAATATCATTAGAAAACATAGGATAAAGATTGTAACATTTGATCAATTCATAAAGTAATGGAACTGGAAAGGTTCAGCATTTAATCAGTTTCCCTATGTAGAAGAAATGTATCATGTCACTTATTTTTTTAACACCACTAGGTGTAAGTTTTCTATATGTTAAATGGTCAACTTCTGAAACATAAATTTATACTCTCAACAATAGGTCCTTATAAAATAGTTGATCTAAATGAAATTAAGGATATAAATATGGAATTATTTTAAATTAAATTGATTATTATTAAACCTCATGAAATACTGGATATGGCAAGGCAGGATCCAGAGAGGACAATGAAGACAACCCATTTAAGAGCCCACACAATTAATGTATTTAAATAATATTTTTTTTCCTCTTGAAGCATGAACTGGAAAAAAAGGTCTTGAAAAGTTTGTAAGGTAAACAAAAAAATTAGACCAAAAAAATCAATTCACATTCTGTTAAGTGTAGTATCCCAAGAATGGAAAAATAAGCACCACATGTACTCACCAGAAAATTGGTTTCCCTGATCAACACCTGGGTGCACATTTGGGAATGATACCAACTGGGTGTCGGACAGAGTTGGGGGGAGGGGATGGGTGTATATCTACATGATGAGAGCCAAGCGAACTGTCAGTGGAATGGACATACTTGAAGATCT
>CM052439.1:68886667-68912244 GCA_028533085.1 Varecia variegata
AAAAAAAAAAAAAAAGAAAAAAAAATCAATTCAGATATAAGATGGATAAGATGTTAGAAAACAAAAAAAATAATTCTAATATTACATTTTAACTTCTACATTACCTATTATTACTTGAAAAAAAAATGTTTCCCAAGTTTGGTTTCACAGAACACCCCAACATGCCACACAATAGAAAGAGCTACTACCTTTAAGTAAGTTGGGAAATGCTGCAAGATTTATCCCTGTTTTAGACATTCCAATTGACATATTAACATAAACATACTTAACTCTGTTAAGAGTGATATTCCCTTCACATACTTAACCATGGAAGACTTTTGATAGAGTTTCTTACAGCAAACTGTCTTCTGAAGAATACACATTGGAAAATATTGGCTAGGCCTAAAGCTCCCTCTTTGAGGATATAATTTGTCCCTAATTTTAATTTCAAGAGAATTTTCTTTTCCATCTCTTTTTCGTGTCAAAAAGCAACAGTTACTCAAGACTTTTTTTTTTTTATTTGAGCAGGTGAAAATAGAGAATAGAGAAGAGAAATGGAAAAACATTAAATCATAGTTTTATTACTAAAAACCATACAGGCTTTTTTTTCTTATTGCCTTTCCATGGACATTTTCTGTACCAATATTTTTTATAATTGTTTATAATATATGAATGGATCACATTACAGAAAGAGCAGAAACACTGAGCCTGTACAGGTGATTTACTGTTTGAATCAAATAAAACTTACAACAAAGCTAATTTGAAATTTAAGTAGAACATAATTGCTATTCTTCAGAGTTCAGCATAAATTATAAGCAGTTAAACTAAATCACTGTAATTAAAATTACTGTTACATTACATAATCCCACAAATTCTTAAGTTCTCTTTTCTCTTTATTATCCATCATCTATAAAAATGTTACTAATAGAATTTCCTAACCATTATTAAAATGTAACTGTTTGCATTTGTAAATTTTCCCATACTTGTGGAAAGAAAGCAAAAACTATTGTCTCCGTAATCGGAATTTACTAAGCATTCATTTCTTATTTTCCTAGGATCCTCCATACATAATGAATGCTGCAGGGCTACTCACCTCATTCTCCTCCATAGGAAGAATTTAAGACTGAGGAACAAAACTTTTGTTTACACACCAGGAATAATGGAATTTACTATTAAAACTCTGTGATGGATAGAGATACTGACTGCTTTTTACTTTTAATAAGGTGATATTTATTTTTAATAGAGAGATGGTAAAACCTTCTGATACAATCTAATGCAACCACCTATAGAGAGTGCTTCTTCTGTGCAAAGCTCTATGTTAGAAATTTACAACTCAAAGTGCCTTAAGAAATCTCCTTCTTCCTCATTATCAGGCTATACTCACATTCTATTGATACTTCGGCAGGGCCATAATTCACCTGAGATTATTTTTCTCTCATGGCAGTCTAACATATAAGTGTTAAGATCTTGTAAGTTCTTAGATCCTGTACAATTTATACCTGGTATGAAGCAACTTTATTTTGCTTAATGGGGGAGTGAGAAATAAAATATAAGAGTATATGGGAAGACATGACTGATGGGAACAGGAAGAGATCCAGAGTCACCCTTCTCTGCTGTCGCCAAGTTATCTACCATCAGGAAGACAGCAGAGATTGAAAACAACATTTTTGAAAGGAAATTTCATGAATCCAGGAAATCTCTAAAAGCACCAATAGTTTCATAAAGTGATGGCAAGACACAGAAAGTTCAGGAAGAAATAATCACACAAAGCCAATCTATGAAATATTGATATTATCAATTTTAAAAAGCGAATGAAATAAGTTCTTTGACTTATTTTATTACTTTTTAGCTAATTTTAATCTAGTGCATCTCTTAGAAACATGATCTAAATTTAACATTTTGTTTCTGCACCATTATTTGAATAAAAATTTCTAAGTCTTTAATCTTGCTGGCTGGAAAACAAAATTATTTTGTAGAAGCTTTTTAAGCCGGAACACTGTAACTCTCTTTCATGAAAAACATGATGTAGCAGAAAAGATCAAAGATTTGTAGGGAAGTTCTTTTTCCTCTTTTTGAAAGCTGATGCCCATGGCTTTCACTAATTGAAAATTTTCTTTACAAAAACAGACCTGTAGGCAGTCTATTTGCAGCCGCCAGCATTAACTGCACATCGCTGTAACTTCCTGCTTTTAGATACTAAGAGATCAATGAAACTGGATGCTGACAATTTGAGGTGAACTTCACTAATTTGCAATGACATGGGCGTGCTGAAAAACAAGTAATTACCTAGCCATTATCTTTCATAGTTACAAGTGATATAACTGACACTATTATTGTCCATGAGTAAGGATAAGGAAAAAACTCGATGGTCATTAACATTGAAAACACTTGTGGCTCATTTTTACTAAGGCTATCTTTTCAATGTACCTTTCACATACTAACTGTCTGTGTGTATATGTGTAATCATTACTATTGATGTTCCAATGCTAAACCATAGACGGTGTCTCCTTAGAAATATCAAAGATGTCATGAGATTAAATATTTAATGATATTACCTCAAAATGTTGTATCTATTACATCTTCATGAGCCTCCATAACACATTCACAATGGAATAAAAGGGCTATAACATTGTGCTTGGGGAAATGATTTTGTTTTTTCTTTACTTTTATTATCTAAATTAGTGTTTAGAATTTGTGAATGTCTGCAGTAGAAAAAAATCAAATCCATCGTCTGTCTAGGCCTATATAACTTTAAACTCTGCATTACTAAAATATTTTAAAACTTTTGAAGTAAAACTATATAGTTACCATTTAATTGATGATATAGGCAAATTGTTTTTTTTTTTTGTTGTTGTTGTTGTTGTTGCTCTTACATCCAAATTGTCTCTTTTCATTATATTCAGATGAATAAACTCTAAAATCCAGATGAAAGTCTGGAATTTGGCCTCTCAGGAAAAAAGTGTGGATAGGAGAAGGTGCCTTTTAACTTTCTTCAGTTGGCTTAAGTGAATTATAAACTTTGATAAAGAGTCACATTTTATTAGACTTACATTTAATTAAATGGGAACATGTGTTTTTTTATCTTTTTCTATCTTTGAATCATATTACAAAGCTTATTTTTAAATAAAAATAATTATTATATTTAAAACATTAATGCATGCCAGTAAAAAAAAAAAATCACCCAAAAAAGTAATATTAAAAAAAAAAAAAAAAAAACACCTCTCACCACTCAAAAATAGCCATAGACATGTTTTGGTGCAGTTCCTCCCAATCTGTTGTCTAGGAAGAAGTAGGCATCTCTATTCTCTCCATGACAGCTGGAAAAATTCTTTGTACCATATGGAAACACATGAGTCAGTCCCCCTTGAAAAACCCTCACTGCGGGCCAGTCACACTTGAAGCAAACTCTAATGTTCTGTCCTTATCCCACAAGGCCCTGAAAAATTTAACTGTCTACTCACCCTCTGATCCCAGAACTTTTACAAGGAATTCTGTGCTTATCTACTGATTGTCCTATAGACTATCCCATCACTATTTACACAATAACCTTCAAATTCCTACTTTGGCATCATCTAGAATGATGCTGATTGTACTAGTTCTAAATCTGAAAGTTCCACATCCCAGAAACACCTGCAGCTCTCAGTAAACTAGGTACTCCTAGAATAAGAGTATTTTGCACGTTAGTCTTTGAATACTAATTGCTCTTAAGTTCATAAAGTTGTGTTTTCCATGCAATTTGTTGATGTTTTATATTCCTCATTGACTTGGAAAGCCATCTTTACTAACAAAAACAAAATGAAGGATAAATCTAAATACCTATTTTTAGCTATCTTTTCTCACTCATTAATCTGTAGGTCTATATTAACAATAAGACCATACTTTTTAAGTAACTGTGACTTTATAATATGCCATAATACATAGAAATAGCAGTGCCCCTCCCATTTTTATTTTCAATATGCTATTTTTGTTTATTTTTCAGATGAATCTCAAAATAATTTTGACAAGTTATAAAAATACCACATTGAAACATAAATTGGAATTACATAGAATGTACAACTTTATTTGAGAAAAATGTTTATAGTTGTAATATTGAAATTCTCCATTCAGGAACATATACATATCCATGTAATTTTTCAAAATACTGTGATGATTTTTAATAATATGTTAAGGAATCTTTATATGTGGGTACTGAACATTTTTAAGTTGAACTTAGGTTTAACTAATTTCCCATTGGTCATTTTGAGTTATTTTGGTGTATACTTAGGTTAAATGGTATATTTTATTTTCAGTATTTATATTTTTCTTATCTTATTCCTTTGACTAGAATTCCAGAATCATGTTATTAAACCATAACAACAATGGCCATCCTTATATTGTCTTCTTTTCTTCCCATAAATAATTAAAATAGACTGAACTTCCATACTGAGGACTAAGGAAACCAAATATCTGTGATTCTCCATCCACATAAAGACTATTTTTTTTTAACTAACTTTTTGAAAAAATGTTTTCTCTGTTTTTTTATGTGTCTCTGCTTTTCTACAAACCAAAGCACTTATTTAATCAACCTCTTAAGAAATCCTACATAGGTAGGGCTCTTATTGCGCTCAAGAAAGACTATGTCAGTTCAGGTTAAAAGCCCTGCCGAATGCCACGGCTGCCTACATTTTAGTGCAGCCACTTACAAATTCTGCTTATTCTCTCTATGATTGTTTCTACTTGTCACAGCAGGAAACAGGTTCCTTCTTTGGGAAAAACCCCTATTTTATTACTACCACTTTCCTCACCAGCTGCACTGATTATCCATCCATGCCAAACGATACTGGAACATCTGTCTTTAAGTTCCATTTGGCATTCTTCTAAGGGACATAACCTCCTCCAAACTCTCGCCAGTAAATATCTTGAACTTGTAATCCCATCTTGTTATCTTGGAAAACTCAAATTAATACAAATAGTGCTGGAAGTATTATGATGGACCTCTGGAATGGGCTCACCCACTAACTAGTTGGCAAAGAGGAAGTTGTTTGTTCTAGGTGTATATAGTACACAGTAATGTTCCAATTGCTAAATATTTTACCTGAGGTGACCTGGGTGAAAAACATCCTCGTGGAGTTGAAAGCTCTTGCAGGTGTTATGACTCAGGGATTTGAAAGTTATAAGAATAAAATCCCTAGAAAGTTAGCACAGTCTGATTCTTTCTATTGTTTTATTGATGCCCTGAAGGATAATGAGAAACTGAGGGCTATTACCAGGTGGTTAAAGACTAAGTAGAAGAATAGACACAGAAGATGTAATACTTAAAGATGCAGAGCCCCCAAAATGTCTAAGTACTCAGTCAAAGCAGATCTGCCATGATAAAGTTGGGTCTGTGGTTGGGAAAACCTAGGAGCATAAAAAATGAGACAGGGACAGTTACATGATGCTTATGGTGATGTTGGCTTCTAAGACCTCTCAGAAGCTTCAGAATTTGCAGAAATTCTCCATACTTCCCATAGTCAGAGCTAGCAATTATTTACATGCCAGAAAAATCTCAGAAGCCCTTCCCCTGAAAGACAACAGTTCTCCACTGAGATGTCCCTACCTCCTCTCCTGACTAATAGACAGAAACTAGGTTAAATTCTATCCTTGGGATGTTCTGGGCCTCAGAAGAGAAGGTAGAGATGTAGAACTGCAAAAATTAGCTAGCATGATCTTGCAGGAGCCAGGGGAATAATACCTGAATTGGTTTTTGAGGGTGCTCAGTTAAGGAACCTGGAATATAAGACTTGAAAACTATAGCTTTGATGATTTAGGGGCACTGTCTCAGGATATGGAATTTAATACTCTGGAAAGGACCAAAGGATGGGGGAAGCTCTATGTTAGGGTGACATTTAGAGGCTTGGAAAAGTGATGACCAGTGACGAGTGTAGTAGAAATGCCTAAGCTGCCCTAGCAGATGGTAGACAAAGGAGTAAAGAGGTTGAATAAAGTGGGCATGCTGAAATGAAAATATTATGTGAGGCCAGAAAACACCTCAGAAGATTATGTTCCACAGGAGGAGAGACTGATACCAAGGATGGCAGCAGTGCACCAGTGAGAGGTCCACCAGAATCCCATTAGTGGCTCTGTACTGCAAACCAGGGCTAGAGATTGGAGAGACAGCCCCAGGGCTGAGCTCATTAATATCTGGAGGTACAGTGGGTGCCATAGTGAGAGAGATGAGGGGGCTGTGCTTAACTTTCAGGAGTCAGGGGCTCTAAATATCATAAAAGGTGATAAGATAGGGGTTTGGCCAAGGCCTACAGGGAGTTTGGGAGCTGATTAATAGAAAATAGCTGATTAATAGAAAATAGAAAATAGAAAATAAAATTGCCAAGGGAGTAGCCAAGAAGTTGCTGCTTAATATCTATAACCAAACAATTGGAAGAGTGTGGTCACCCCAATAAAAAGTCATGATTTGTTGTTCAGTTTCCAGATCTCAGCCAATTTTCAGATTCACTGAAAATGACACTGCCTGAAGTGGTAGCCCTAGGCCACCTAATAATATGTGTATATTAATAACAATTCCTTTTATTTTTTTCCAAAGGGACCTAAATATCACTGTGATCCACTTTTATTCAGCTGACTGTACACTGGGGAAAGGGAATACCCAGGCATTAGGAGGACTATTAGACATGCTAAGTTGACAAACAAGATGTCATCATGACTTCCCCTGTTAGAATGGAGGTTGATGGAGGCCAAGGATAAATGGAGCCCTGGCTGAAGTTCCGCTTACAGGGGCCCTCCTGGTCTTTTTCCCCAGGAAAAGCAGAATTGATATGTTGGCAATTAGAAGAAAATCCCATAATGGATCCTTCCTATAAGAAAGGCTAAGTGGAAACCTCTGAAACTCCCTCCCACTCCTGGCCAAGACAGTAATTCAAAACCAATATTGCATCCCTAATGCAGAGGGGTGGGGGAATGGCAGAAATTAGAACCACCATTAAAGATGCAAAGGTTGCAGAGATGGTGGCCCTATCATATTTCCACTTAGTTCATTGTTCTGGCCCCTGTAGAAACTGGAGAATAAGTACAGATGGCCTCAGGCTTAACCAAGTAGGAGCCCTTTTCATCTACTGAGCTGGATGTTATATCATTGCTACAGCAGATTAATAAAGCCTCAGGTATCTGGCATGAGGCCTTTGATCCAGTAACAAACTCTTTCCAATCCCAATCACAAGGGAGGATCAGACACAACTGACATTCATATGAGATGGAAAAAAATAGTCATTTACTGTTTTACCTCATGGATGCATTAGTTCTCTTCCCTCTGTCATTATACAGTCTGAAGAAATCTGTCTATCCTGGTCATCCTTTGAATATCACATTGATCCATTACACTGATTGGACAAGGCAAGGTAGAGGTGACTAGGGGACAGCTTGGGTGACTTGGTAGGATGCAATCACTCTAGAAAGTAGGAAATAAATCCTAGGAAGTTTCAGGAACCTGTTGGTTCAGTAAAGTTTTTAAGATCCTTATGGTCAAATGATGTGCTGGGATATCCCCTCCAGAGTAAAAGAAAAATTGCAGCATCTTGTGTCGACACTCAACTACCAAGAAGGAGGCACAGCACCTGGTGGACCTTTTTGGAATTTTTTGGCAGCACATTCTACCCAGCATTATCAATATACGAAATTATCTCCTTTATTTGATTATCTGCTTGTTTATCTTCTAAGTCTCTCACTTAACTGTAAGCACCATGAAAGAAAAAAATTACCCCGTATCTCCAGTATCTAAAATTGTTTCTGGCTCAAGGGCATATCAAGGGTAGAGTGGTAAGAGCAGTAAGCTTTAGGAGTAGGAAAGGGAGGGAAATTATAAGAGAATTTAAAACCAAAAATAAACCAAAATACCAGTTGGTTTGCTTTTCATTATCATCATGTACCAGCAATACTAAACAATATGAATTATACAATACATCAATCTCTAGAAACAATTTTAGGGTAAGTTCTAAATAATTGTTGTGGCTACCATTAAATATTGTGTATAGCTATAAATCTATTTCTTATTTTAATTATTTTTTTTCTCCAATAAACATAGTATTCTACAAGGAAGGTAATACTGAGAACTCCTGGTTACAGTTGGTTCAGGACTCAAAAAAAAGAGGACCAACTACACGTGTTTAATTCAGATAGTAAGCCTGTTGAGGTTTACAATTACTGAAGTTCTCTTAGGATACAGTTTCTGTCTCTAACTCCAGTGCTATTTTATTGTCCTCCATTTAAACAGTGGGTATAAAGGACAATGAAATAGGACTTGGTTACTTTAATTCTGTCATTGTATGTTACCACTTGGAATTTTTATTTGTTTACTGTTTTAAGACAGTGAAACAATGTGAATCATGGGGTGTGATATTTTTGCTTGCTAAGTGCAAATTGCAATTCATTAATGAAATATATTACTGAATTTTAATAATATAATTAATATGACATTTCTTCTGTCAATAATAATAATTGTTAGGACTATATAACAGGGAAAAGAAGTTATTTATTTATGATAGACAAAGTAAACAGTACAATATTTTACACAGTGATGGCAAATGTGTAAAGATATACTGTATATGGTTATGTATACCAACTAGAGATAAGTAGAAAAAATGAAATCCGTGTTTGTGTCACATAATATGTTGACAGTTAATTTATTTTTTAAAATCAAACATTTTATTTTGAGAAGATTGTAAAGTCACACACCATCAGGAATAATAATACAGAAAGCTCTCACGTATGCTTTACCAAGTTGCCCCAATGATAGTATCTTGTAAAACTGTGCGCTATCACAACCAGGACAAAGACTTTGGGCAGTTAATATGTATCTGCTCCTTTTAAATACCAGTTGTTTCAAAACTAAAGATGAATAAGGAAATAGCAATGATTATCTGTTGTTCCATGAGTATTATTGAAACCAATGTTGTTAGATAGAAGAGGGAAGTAAATCTACCTGGTTATCAGAGATGCTAAGTATACAGTGGTCTTGCTTTCTTAGACAGTTATAGAAACACAGAAAATAGGGCAGTATGCTAGTAAGTAAATCAAAATGCATAATCTCCACTTGTCTCAAATTGAGTTAACATTTCTTGAGTTCTCACGAAAAATAGTTACCTGATGCTCCTTCTCTCTTAAGTTGCATGCATTCCCTCTAACTTTCTATCACAGTGGTGAAGTTCTGCCTCATCCACAGCATTCTACTCCAGCAATGAAATGACTGAACTCCATCTCTGACTCTCTTTATCCCTGTCTTACTCCATTTCTCTCTAACCTTAACCAAAAAAGTGAAGCCAATCTGTTCTCTAAATAAAACCAAAAGACAACTTGCCCCTTATGTACAGTTAAGAAATCATATAAAGATTCAATTAATTTGATTCTTAACAATCTGAAAACAGATGGGCACTAAATAAAAACAGGATATTGCTATATTGTCAATCATATCAATGGAACTTGAAGTTGTTGATTTGCTTCCCACTTAAAAAAATGAATACAAATTAAAATGCAAATGAAATGATAAATGCGAGCCCATTTGTAAATTAAAATACTACTCATAAGAAAAATGAAATAAGACAGTGTGCCTGTTACAAGGAAGGTAAGATACCAATAGGTGGTTACTTTTGGCTTATTTTGTCCTCAAACTAATGATTAAGGTGATAGAGCCTGAATGCCCAGTTGAAAACTGTAACATATTTTTTTTAACTGATTTGCAGAAAAAATATGGCATAATAGCAAGTATCATCATCTTGCACATTGGGTGAGCTACATGCAAATTAGTCAACAATTATGGTTGACTAAGAATTATATTTAACAATTGAATGTCATTTCATACATGAATTATCATAAGGCAATTGCAAAGTAGTATCTAAAGGCAATTGAAAAGTAGTATTTGAAGTAGTCATGCTTAGAGAGGTCAGTTCTAAAAATGCAAATTTGAAGTCAAAATGGATTACTTGTTGGGTGAGAAAGAAGGTCAAAGTAGTTCCTATTCCTAGGATGGAGAGATTGAAGCTAATACACCAATACACCATGGATGGACTTGGAGAAAACTGGCTAACGAGTAGAAAGAGCAAATACTAGAGTTTTATCAAATTTATCTATGGTTTCTTAAGAACTTCACAAACTTTTTCTTTTTTTTTTTTTTACAAAACTCTAAAGAGTGCAATTTGGATATATACTAATATGTCATCAAGTTTAGTCTTTTAGCCAAGTGACCCACAGGTAATTTCAACTGTAAGTTTTTATCTCTGGTCTTTTAGGTCCTACACATCACTGTTGCTCTCCTAGCACCTGAAACTTCCTATATTCCCAATCAAACTATACTTTTAAAAGGAAACTCTTGTCATTTGGAACATTTGTCTGAAGTGTTCTGCTTTTCATTGAGTGGAATTTGGAGGTGCTATTTTATTTGTGTTAATGACTTATTGCATAGCTATTAATAATAGCACCAGAAACATTTTAAAGCTTCTAGATTTAAAAAAAGGTTCTTTCAAACAGTTTAACTCTATAAGTTATTCCATATTTGAACTAAATGTTTGTCTTGGGTATTGCCAGAAATGCTAGTCTCTAAAGAGACCTAATTGTTAACAACATAGATTATATGGATTTTATATGATCATATAAACATAAATAACTATTTTCTGAAAGAAGTTTTAATATCTGAATGTATGCCTTCAACTATGATTGAGGAAGCTCAATGCTCTCATATGTTCAAAAACCTCTTAACAAATAGCCTATCTGTGAGTCCAAACCCCTATCATTATTTGCTTTTCTGATTTATAGCTTATCAAAACTATATGGGTTAACTATTTCTCACAGACACATGACCATGTGTCGGTTTGTCCTACTAACTAGCGTTTATCAATTAAAGATCAAACGCCAAGTGAATGAGACCCAGGCCTGGAATCTTTTGCTACTGGGAGAGGTACTGATTGTCAGGAACATGGGGGCCTCCTGGAGACACCAAGTGAGTGGGCCCTGGCATTCAAAAGAAACCAGGAGGCCCTTGCAGTCATAGGCATGGGGTCAGGAGAGAAAAAGTTATTGTAATGGTGGGTGTGGAAAGACCCAGAAACTTTGCCTGCTTTGTGTCTCCATCTAAGGCCAGCACTAAGTGTGAACATGTTTCACAAAAGGAGGGAGGTCTGCTATGCCAGCAATTAAAATGACTCCCCACTCCCCAGATAAGAATGGTCTGAGTCAGAAAAGAGACTTCTAACCCTATCCCAACTCAATCATGGTGTGAGATGTGAGCAAATCCTTCCACTTCATAAAACATTAACCTTCACAAAACATTTGCCTTCTCTTTATTTAAATTGAGAAGAGAGAGAGAGAGAGAGAGAGAAAGAAGAGACAGAGAGAGAATTAATTGACTGTCTCCCGTAATGTTGTAATTTCTTTCAGGCAGAGACTGTTTTTCTTTACATTTATATTCTCAATATTTAGAAAACTGCCAGAAAAAGAGTAGACACATGACCATAGCTGATGTTGAATTAATAATGATCAAATGAAGACTTTATTCAATAAGGTCAAGAATCAAAAATTGAAAGGCTGGAGTCAAACTACAGTAGCTATGCTGAGTTTTTCCTTTGGTTAAAAGTTACAGATATGCAATTTGAAGTAGCTTAAGTGGAAAGGTGATGTACCTTAAGGACCTTGAGACGTCTCCAAAAACTAAAATAAAATTGACTGGAATTCTCCTAGAATTCAGTAACAACTGGAACATAGCCTCCCCTTACAGTCTGTGTTCTACTCCCTGCTTTTTTGTGTGGCAGAGGAAGGACATGGACCCATTTTGCATGATATGTGTTCAAGCATTAGAGATACGCTGTTCATCCCCCCTCCCAAATTCCTTGGCAAAAGATGTATTGACCAGTCTTGCAGGTGCTCTGTAGAAACTGTAGAAACATAGAAACTTAATACCACATTCACTGAGGCCTCAAAGGGCAATTCATAAAGGCATAAAGAATAGGGTGCCAGGCGAACAAGCCAAAGATGGTCATGACACTATTATTGTTAACCCTTACATTTCTTCAAGAAACCAAGTAAAACAAAAACAAAATGAACAGGAAAGTATTTGGTATCATTGAGTTGGAATTAGAGTAATAACTAATAGGGAAATGGCTAGCACAGGCAGGTGTCCGATTCTGGGAGTAGAGAGAGATGTTTTCGAATCTATGTTCAACCTCTTACTGATTACGTAACTTCAGTTAGTAACTTGATCTCTCTCTCTCTAAGGCCTTAGTTACCTCATATATTAAACAAGATAAAAATCATATGTATACCTAAGTGTGAATTTAATAAAAGGATGCACGTGCCAGACATGGAACAAACATTTTATAAATGTGAACTATCATTTTCATAATCATTATTATCATCATTGTAATACCCTATGAAAAGGCTACAAGACATAGCTCCCATGTTCTCACCCCTGTATCAAACAGCTGAACTCCTAGAGCAAGGCTTGCCTTCTGCACTCAATATTTCCTTGGAATATATTAGATTTCAGGAAGAAAAGTTTTTTTACTTGTTTGATGCTATAAGAAAATTAGAAATAGGATAACGCTTCCTGTGCCTTTGATTAGCTAAGACATATATACATGCGCACATGTGTGTGTGTGTGTGTGTGTATATGTCTCATTTAGAAGTACTTTGGTACACTATTGAGAAATGCCTATTTTTATATCTACAAACGTACATATGGACACAAAATAGACTAATATTTAGGTTACTTCAAATATGAGAAAGTATGTAACCTTTCTAATCTTTTCCTTTTATGTGCCACTGTGCTTCAGATATCTTATTCCAAACCTGCTAAATGGGAGGGGGATGAATAGAGGGAAGAAGAGAGCAGAGAAAATTCAATTTAGATTTCAATAAAGTTGCCAGATCATACTCATAATATATCTTCAAAATGTAATTTGTAAAGCCACTTCAAACATGCATCACAATCTAATTGTGATTGTCGTATTATAATAAATTATAATTAATAAAATACCCGGTACAATTCATTAATTCAATTAATTCCTTATTATGTTTCTTAAAACATACCTATTTCATTCTCCTTTATTTTTCTGTAACTGTTTGTTGACCTGAACTCTAAACAATCATATATAAGGTGGAACCAGTGTGGTTCAGTAACGCTCGAGACAGTGCCTTCAAAACAAATGAGTGTAGAGAAGTTACTAACCCTAGAGGAAAGCCACTATCAAAGTCAGATGGAAGACAGAGTTGTTTTTACCACCAGAAAGAAACACCAGAGTAGACAAAGTACAGAGAAAAGTAGTCATTCATAAAAGAGGGGAGAGCAAGGGCTCAGGTCTAGCTCTACATTTTCTAGATATTTAAAACTGAGCAAATCACTTATGATCCCAGAGTACACATTATTTTGAAAGAAGAGGGTTGGCCTAAAGAATATCTTAGATTTCATCCATATCCAGGTTTTTAATGTCTGTATCTTCACTTTAGAAGAGTAGCTTCTTTATAGGAGCTATAAAAGGAGTTTATTCATTCATTCAGTTATTACTGAGCACCTACTATATGCTAGGTATAAGTAAAATAAAGAATAAAACACAAGTCTTATCGAGTTTGTAAAGTTCATAGGTAATAGGTAATGGATAAATCTTGTGGTAGCATAGGGAAGGGATGTTTAAATTTGTTCTATGAAAGTCAAGAAAAAATTCATGTAGGAAATGATATTTAAGCTGGAACTGAGTAATAAATATTTGCTTCTGTGAATGGATCTACTAGCTACACAAGTAATAAACCCTGAAGTATTCCTTGACTCCATCTTCTTCCTCTTATCTTGCCTGTTTTCCTCCAATTATCTCGTAATTCTGCTCTCTTTTCTTTTTTTCTACTATCCCCATCAGAGTTCAGGCCACTGTCCTCTCTCACTGGACTAGGGAAACAGCCTCTCACTGGTTGTCCTGCTTCCACTCTGAGCCTACTCCAGTTTCCTGCCTGCAGCCAAAGTGGCAAAGTACATCACCATGGACTAGACTAAAACTCATGCTGTCAAGGGCTGTCTGGCTCTGCTCACCATTGAATGTCCAGGTCCTAGAAGATTACCTGACCAAAAATAAAGGTTATTAATAATTGAATTGGATGAATAAATAAATTAATAAGAGATTGAATGGGTGAATAGGTGGATAGATGAACAGATGGATGAGGAGATGGAAGGATGGATGGACGGGTGGATAGATGACATTTGCCAAAGGATAAAGGAAAAAAAGAGACATTCAGGCACATCATGAACAAAGACAGAGGGAAAAGGCGGCCTGTGGCCTTGCTTTGGATGGACACGATGCTGGAGAAGATGAGGCTGGAGAAGCAAGCTGGAACCAGAGTGCAAATTATCAATAGTTGTTTGCTAAGTTAAGAAGCTTAGATTTTTTTTTTTTATTTTTTTATTTTTTGTTTATCCCATGGGCATTTGAGAGTCAGAGCAAGCTATTAATTAGGAGGACAAACAGTATAATCGTATTTGCTTTTTTTATTAAGATAACCTGGCAGCAGTGGGGGAGGCGGTACTAAATATAGGGAGACTATTGTGGGGATACCAGTTGGAAAACAGCTTTGATTATGCAGAATTGGCATTCAATTCAGAGTGATCAAGGGGCGCAAATGCACAGAATGCACATCTCATGGGCTCTGCAGGATGGGCTGACCTCTAGGGTGGGTGAAGAACCCCAAAGGATGAGGGTGGAACAGAAGGCTGGAGTGTGAATATGAAGGGTTGGGAATGGCAGGTTAGGTAATTCTGTGATTGTTCTTCATCCTTGCCTAATTTGATCATCGTTTCTAAGTAGCTTTAGAGATGCCAGTAACTAAATTAAGAACATGACAGCATTTAAAGAGATGATCAATGGAATGAAAGTTGTAAATTATTATTTGAAAAAGATAAATCATAAAAAGAGTTTCTGTATACATATTTTAATGGGTGGATTAGGTTTAATAATTAATTCTAGGGTTATATTTCAAAATTATTTGTACTTTTTAAATATATTTTTATATATAATAAAATTAAAGTTTTGAGACATATTTGAAGTTAAACTAAAATGATATTTCATATAATATATACTTGGTTTGTTTCCAGGAAGAAATAAAAAATACTCTTCAAAACTGGGATGAATGCTTATGAAAATATTTTATTTTGTGTCTAATGTGGTTTGTCAGCTATTCTATGTGGACATTACCTTTTCTTTGCAAGGTGAATTATCTCCTAGAAATGGGCCATGTCATGCAAAAGCTAAGCCTCCCTTTGAAAGCTGGGACACTTGCTATGCAGAGAGCCTGTTGGTTAGCATGTGTGCTTGTATGTGTCCTCTGCCTCCTGCTTCTATTTATTTTCTTCTATGCCCTGCTTTGAGACCTGACTTACTGACCTGGAGACGCTCTCCCCAGGTTTCCCTGTGGACTGGCTTCCAGGAGGCTGTAGCCAACAGGGAACATAGGCAGGAGATTGGAAGGTGGAAAAAGAGAGAGGTCTTGGTGCCATGCCTTTGTCTCTGGTGCAGATCTTTCTGGATACTGCTCCTCCTAGCTCCAGCTCTCACTGTGCTCCAGTAACTGCACTATTTTCTCCCTTTGTTCAGTCAGCCCTAGCGATGCTACTGCCTTGCATTCTTGATAATCTCTGGGCACATCCCTATCTTTGTGGTTCCTTTAAACTTGGCCACATGCGCAGGCTGTTCCTTTATTAAAATCTTTTTCTGAGATTAATTATGTTTCCTTATGAAACCCTGCATATTTCAAAGTCAGACGACTTGGCTCCGAGAGTTACTATACCCTCATTACTTGTGGAGCTTGAGCAAGTTATGAATTCTAGTATCCTCACCTATAAAATATATGTACTTTATAGAAGCCCTGTGAAGAAAAGATGAGCAAAGGCATCTAATGTGCCTTGCACAGAGCTTAGAACTTGTTTATCATTGTAACAAATGTAAAATTAAAATGGGTATATTTTCATGAAGTCTGCAAAGTAAAATACTTACATTCTCTTTTGGTGTCCTGAGTGGGTTGAGATCAAATGATCATTCTATTTTCCACCTCTAAACTAGTGCATTTCTTAATTGGAGAATGGAATTTTAGGCTAGAATAATTCAAGTCTCTGGAATTCCAGTCAGGGTGGAGCCATCTTCCTCCATTACAGAAGACATAGAGAACTGATTCTTTCTACCAGGACTTTTGTATATCAGGTTTAAAAAAATCATATTACTTAATTCCCATATTGGGTTATTTGCAGATTTTAAATTACCACCTTAAATAATGGCTTAAATTCTTAAATTTATGCCATGTTAGCATCTTGTACTTGAGAGAGATACTATACATTCTTTCTTCTAAAATCACTAGGAAGGCACATTGGAACTATCTTTTCAACTAAGTATTTAGGTTTTCTATAGCAAATTGTAAAAGAGACCAAGAATAACTAACTTGTAAATTAACAGACAATTCATTCAAAATAAAATGGAGCAATACTACATGAAGACAAAGCTTACAGTGAAAAAAATAGTGTAAAAATAGAATACATATGTGCTGCCAGAATGAAAGTTTGTAGATGACAACAAACTCCAAGAAAGACTACATTATGTAGTGGCCAGGAGGGCAACGAAAAAGAAAGTGCTGTAAGGAATGTATCAGTTCCTCTTGAGCCGGCCATCTACATCGGATCAATAGTTCCTCCAACCATGGGACGTTCAAGCTTTCAGCTTGAGAAATTGAAGTTCTCAAAATAAGTCAGGGTTGCAACACAAGTCCATCATAGTGTGTCACAGAAATGAAATGAGTTGTCTCCTGCTCAATTGATGACTGACATCAAACCGGAGGGGAAAAAAAGAGGAAACAAAACGAGACGTGGGTTTTGAAAAGTTGTTTCAGAGACTTCTGTCGAAAAGTTTATACTAAGGGTTCTGTTCTCTGCTCAGAGCACATGCATGCCTCCCCTCACAATAATGAGAGTGCCACAGCGTGCCCAGGAAGCAGTGAGAGTTCCTAGGAGAATTTTTTACTGTACCATGTTTTTATACAAGCTCTGCACAAGGAAACCCAGAACTTCTCAGACCAGGCTGGGGAAGAATCAGGGAAGGCCCACGGATTGGCAGATGAGAAAAGTGAAGACGGGAACAGGTGATTTTTTAAATAAAAGTGATGATATAGCTCTTATATAATGGCTAAAGCAACACATGCTGGCAATGGCCTATCCTGTAAAACAAACTTGTAAGAAGAAAACAAATCAAAGGCTGTTCAGCATATGTCTGTGCTGTACAGCTAAAAAGACCCCTGTAGTGCCTACAAACAGGCCAGTGAAATCAATGTTTGGTGCAATTGCTAACTGAGCCTCATGTTGATAAAAGAAAAATAAGAAAACAAAAAAACTTTGTTGTCCATGCTACAAGTCCTCCTGCTCCTCTATTATCCAGGCTTTCAAAGTGATTGAACTGAAAACGCTTTCCATCAGTGTATACAGATGCCCTGGATACGTTAGAGACCTGTGAACTGTGATGCCTTAAATGCATTGGCTCTTTTTTCTTTAGCCTTTGCCTGGAGCAGAGAAAATAGAGTGGGAAGCAATGAGCATCCTGGCATCAAAGGTGAAGGATATGATGCTCAGAGGTGAGACGGCTGCATTGCCTCTCATACCGTCTCAGACAATGCCTTCCAGTTAGCAGCCGTTTTCTCCCGGGGACTCTGCACCTTTGACACCTGCTGGGAGGACTGGGCTGAAGCTACTGTAATCAATAGGCTTTGATTTACCTTCTCATTCTCTTCCTGCTCTTGATTTGATGTTATCTCCATCAATCATTTTCAGTTATCATTACCTCAGTTAGTTGATCTCTACAATGGGCCTTTCTCCCCCTACACATGATAGTCTGGGATTCTGGAGCTTCTCCGATTAGTACGTGACGTGATTGACAGGGAATTCAAGGATTTGACTTCAAAATATTAATGTATACAAATTGCCCTCCTCCAGGTGCCTGCTGTGCAAAAATCATGGGGCACCACCCTGAATACAATGCAGCCATGCGATGCTTACTGAGTTAGCAGCCACTCTGTTATCAAATATATAATTTTGTATAGAATTCCTGAAATATATACAGTATTTACTTCAGTGTAGCTAGAGTAAGCTTGAAATACAGCTGTAAATTAGTGTTCAGAAAATTGCAGTAGGAATATAATGGAACACACTTGGAAACATATGCTAGTAGCTCCATACCCCTAATGCATCCACAGATGTGATTACATACATGAAAACATGATTTTTAAAAAAGCATACAGTAAATTCTTCTGGTATTTTACTTAGTAATGGAAACTATAGCCAGGTAGTTTTGATATTCCTTTGATTGACATAAAATGGATGGTTAACTATCTCTTCCTTAGCAATGTCTCTCTCTCTCTTTCTCTCTCTCCTTATTAAGCAAATTTTATTATTTTCAAATTTCTCCACAAGTTAGTATAATATTACTCTTACAGAGACTTTGAAGTGATATTTGCGTTACTAAGTTTGTACTTATAAGTTTACAAATATCTACACACATTTTAACTGATTATTTATATCTTTTATTTATTTATTTATTTACACACTCTGTGTAATAATTAAAATATTAATTTAAAAGTATTACCTCATGATATACAAAATGATTTAAAAATCATTTAATTGCTTGATTGGCTAAGATATCGGCCATGCCTTATACCCCAAGGAAACAATTCTAAATTGTCTCTATGCTTTGGTTAATTACAAAATACAATTTCTATTTTTCAATTAACAAAATTTAAGACTGTTCTGACTTCAGTGGTTCTCTCCATTTTTTTTTCCCCTATTTGATTATTTCCAAAAATTAACTAGGACAGAGCCCTATCAGAATAAATTTGGATATTTTTCATACGGTGAGTTAGGAGGGAGTGATCAGTTTGAGGATGGAATTTACCCCCATGAGTGATAAATCAAACTTGTCCCCTGAACAAGTGTAATTAGCCTTAAAACTGGAAGAGAAATCAGTGTTAGGCAAGTGAGTAAATTCTTGCTATTTTAGTTTATTTAACTGACGTGGTTACAACCATCCCTTGTGTTATTGTGCTTCACTGTGTTGTTCTTTGCAGATATTTCATTTTTCAAAGACTGAAGGTTTGTGGCAAGCCTGCATCAAGCCAGTCTAATGGCACCATTTTCCCACAGCGTGTGCCCACTTTGTGTCTCCATGTCACATCTTGGTAATTCTCTTAGTATTTAAACCTTTTTCATCATTATTATATCTGTTATGGATATCTGTGATCAATAATCTTTGATGTTTCTATTGTAATTGTTTTGGAGCATCACAAACTGCCCCCATATAAGATGGCGCATTTAATCAATAAATGTGTGTGTTCTGACTGCTCCACCGACTACCTATTCCCCCATCTCCCTCCTTCTCCTCAGGCTTCCTTATTTCCTGAGACACAATAATATTAAAATTAGGCCAATTGCTAACACAACAATAGCCTCTAAGTGTTCAAGAGAAAGGAAGAATTGTTTATTTCTCACTTTAAATCAAAAGCTTGAAATAATTAAGCTTAGTGAAGAAGGCATGCTAAAAGCCAAGATAGGCCAAAAGCTAGTCCTCTTGGACCAAAGAGTGAATTTGTGAAGGCAAAAGAAAAATTCTTGAAGGAAATTAAAAGTACTACTCCAACCAATACACAAATTATAAGAAAGTAAAATAGCCTTATTGTTTATATTTGGAAATGTTTATATGGAAAAAGTTTTAATGGTCTAGATAGAAGATCCAACCAGCCACACCATTTCTTTAAGCCAAAACCTAATCCAGAGCAAGACCCTGACTTTCTTCAATTCTTTGAAAGCCAGGAGAGGGGAGGAGGCTGCAAAAGAAATGTCTGAATCTAGCAGAGATTGGTTCATGAGGTTTAAGGATAAAAGCCATCTTTGTAACATAAAAGTGAAACGAGAAGCAGCAAGTGCTGACGTAGAAGCTGTAACAAGTTAACCAGAAGATCTAGCTAAGATCACCGATGGAGGTGGCTACGCTAAACCAAGATTTCAATGTATACAAAAAAACTTTATATTAGAAGAGAATGTCATCTAGGACTTTCACATGTAGAAAGAAGTCAATGCCTGGCTTCAAAGCTTTAAAGGACAGACTGACCCTCTTGTTAGAGACTAATGCAGCTGTTGACTTTAAGTTGAAGTCAATGCTTATTTATCATTCTGAAAATCCTAAGGTCCTTAAAAATTATGCTAAATATACTTTTCTTATGTTTTATAAATGAAACAACAAAGTCTGGATAACAGCACATCTGTTTATAGCATGGTTTACTGAATCTTTTTAGCTGGCTGTTGAGACCTACTGCTCAAAAAAAGATTTCTGTCAAAAGATTATTGCTCATTGACAATGCACCTGATTATCCAAGAGTTTTGATGGTGATGTGCAAAAATATTAATGTTGTTTTCATGCCTGTTAATGCAACATCCATTCTGCAGTCCATGGATCAAGGAGTACATTCAACCTTCAAGTGTTATTCTTTAAAAAACACATTTTGTAAGGCTACAGCTGCCATAGATAGTAATACATCTGATGGATCTGAGCAGAGTAAATTGTAAACCTTCTGGAAAGAATTAACCATTATAGATGCCATGAATAACATTTGTGATTCATGACAGAAGATCAAAATATTAATAGGAGTTTGGAAGAAGTTAATTCCAACCCTTATGGATGTCTTTGAGAGGTTTAAGACTTCAGTGGAGGAAATAACTGCAGATGTGGTTGAAATAGCAAGAGAAATAGAATTAGAAGCCAAGTCTGAAGATGTAACTGACTGGTGTCAATCTCATGATAAAACTTGAACAGATGAAGAAGTATTTCTTACAAATGAGCAAAGAAAGTGGTTTCTTGAGATGGAATCTACTCATAGTGAAGATGCTGTGAACATTGTTGAAATGACAACAAAGGATTAAGAATATTACATAAATTTAGTTGACAAAACAGTGGCAGATTTTGAGAGGACTGACTTCAATTTTAAAAGAACTTATACTGTGGGGAAAATGCTATCAAACGGCATCACATACTACTGAGAAACCTTTCATTGAAAAAATAGTCAATCAAAATGGCAGACTTCATCATTATGTTATTTTAGAAATTGCCCTAGCCACCTCAACCTTCAGCAATCACCAACCTGATCTGTCAGCAGCAATTAACACTGAGGCACGATCCTCCAGCAGCAAAAAAGATAATGACTTTCTGAAGGCTCAGATGATCTTTCGCATTTTTTACCAATAAATTATTTTTTAATTAAGGTACATATTTTTTTAGAAACAGTGCTATTACACACTTAATAGACTATAGTGTATAGTGCAAATATAACTTTTATATGCACTGGGAAACCAAAAAAATTGCGTGAGTTGCTTTATTGCTATATTTGCTTTACTAAGGTGATCTGGAACTGAACCTGCAATATCTTCAGCGTATGTCTGTAGTCTCTTCTAAGTGTAGCCTGTGAAATACTAGAAGTGTGTCATCACGGTGAGCAAATAACACATCTTTATCTGAATCCATACTGTCTTAAGAGGAAATTCCACACATTGTTGGATACATCTTCTTTGGATCTGCTAATAATCTGAGTATGCAAAACTTAGAGTATTCTTTGCTCTTTCAATTCCCTTGGCAGATCTGCTTATATAAATGGAGCCCTCAACATTCAATAACAATTAGTACCTGAAAAATATTACTTAGAGTGAATTCACCTAAAATTAAAAAAATGATTTTTTTGTTTATTATTTGTTTTATAAGTAAAAATTACAATTTTACCTTAGAAAACCTGTCTAAAAATTATATTCCCTAGTATGGGTCTGTTTTAGACTTTACTGGTAGGACTTTTTTTAAGATGCAATGGAACTTTTATATTTCTAATAGTTTTAGTCAAACTACCTGTAATATATCCAATTCAAGTTGATTTCCTTTTTTAATTATCTCAATTACCACAAATTGATGCTAAATCTTAATCATCCTTAAGACAAAGAATGATCTCACTAACTTGCTTGTATTAATTTTATATGATTTCTCTGCTACCAACATCCGATAGGGATTTCAGTTTGTTATACTATTCTTTCATGAGCTCCCCACCACTACCACACTCAGTAACTATTGTTTATTTTTGGTTGTTTGTAGTCATACCAAACTTTTTCTATGTTCCCGCAGGTGCCCTGTCCTTGCATAGAATGTGCTACTGCTTGCTGTGAATGTTCTTCCTCCTTATCTCATCCTCTAACCTCTCTTTTTCCTTCTTAACTCTGCCAGGTCCTAGTTTCCCATTTTATAACTATTTCCAGAAAACCTTCTGTGATCTTTTCCCACCCACCATCTTGGGTAACTTGGCCACCCACCTTCTTTTTCAGATCCTTCTTGTATCATCTACTATACTCTGTTTTGATTGTTTAATTGCTTATCTCCCCCCACATAAACATCGAGCTGTCTGTGAGAAGAAACTAAGAGTTTGAGACTGATAGCTCATAATGTGCCATTGAGCCTTGCTTGGAGTATTTGTTCAATAAATATTTGCTAACTAAATGAATGAAGGCATTGCCACCCTGTACCTTCATCCCTTCCCCAATGAAATCCCATCAGTCTTAATAAATCAGATCAAAAGAGATCTTCTGAAGATAGTAATTATCTAAATAAACATATTAAAGCTGGCAGGCACATAGTAGAGGCTCAAAAATACTTCCTGAATTAAATCAAAATGGAACTTCTGCATCAGGTTGATTTTCTACCCATGTATAAGTTTTTCAGGTGTTATGATCAGAACAATTCCATAATAGAACTTGCTATGCTCTTCAGATTTAGAAATTATAATTGATTTAGTGATTGTATAGAATCAGAAGTTAAATGAAGAGGAATGAACGATTTGTCTTTTGCAAGGTTAGAATTTTAAATTTTGCAAAGATCTTTACTTGTTAAATAGATTGTTTTCCACTGAAATAATGTGAAGTAGAAAGTTACAGGGAGAGAGGATGGTTGCAGAGTAAGGGGTTAAAACATTGGTCAGTGTGAATTACTTAATTTTTTTGCACTTGTCTCTTTGTCTGAAAGATCCTTGTCCAGTGGATCAATTTGTCATCAAGAAGGTAATCTATATTTACTTTGCAGCAGGTATTGTAGCTCTTAACTCTGCATTTAGCTGATTCAGCTCCTACCCAGACTACTTTGACCTCAGAAATATTCCCTGCTAACTGTCCTCCTGTTCACTCCAATTTGTACTGCCCGAACGCTTACTGCTGTGTCCCTCTGGCCATTTTGAAAGGTGTTTCATCACACTACAATAAACGTGAAATACTGATGCACTCAAAATGGCACACACACACACAAAAGGCAGCTGGATATCGACATAGAACTGGACAGGAGCATTTATTCCACTTTACTCTTATACTATTGTCTACCTTTGGCAAAGGAAGACTGTAAGTGTCCTCGATGGTCTATGCCAATCAATACTACATGGGAGTTAAATTAGACCTCAAGTCAAGCACACATCTATGTTGGCTGAGATACCTTCAACCTAAAATCCCTGGAAAATTTACATTTTTCCACTAAGTTAACCAGTAATAGAGTGAAATGAGTGAGAAAAAAAGCAGCTGTCTAGTTTGTATCTTGTATCCTTTTCAAACAAACGTGGTCTGATTTTTAGCCTCTGTAGGTATATTACAGTAAGAAGCCTAATAGTTTTTCAACTTCTCAGCTTAGAAACACTGTTGATTTAATGACAAACATTCACGCAGGAAGATAAAACATCAAAACATCAGATCTTGAGAATTTGAGAAATTCTCTGATTTCTTATCATTCCTATATGCTCTACCCAGTGCAAAAATGTCTTCTAAACCCTGAAAATGCACGGGAAAACAGATGTACTTTTTAATGACAGAAACGTTCTCCTATGAATTAGTTGTTAACTGTGAGTTGCTGAGTCAAAGGTAAATATAGATGAAGTAGACAATTTATAATTCTCAAATTAGTATTTCTTCAATTATTTTGGTTGTTTGCAATTTTCACGCATTATCTGGAAAGTGTTTTGTCCTATCTACAAACTACACTGTTTATCTTAAAATTTGTCCCATTCTGTGCTTTGTACTTTTTGAATCAGTCTATTTTTATGCTTCAATGTGTCATGTTTACCTCCATGCGGTATTCTAATGTCTCCACATACAACAGAAGAATTCCAAACATCAAGTCTCCATCTAAAATGAACATTACAGGAAGTGTTTTGCCCTAACTTCAGACAATCAGAGGCAGTTTCTTCTAGTCATGCTGACTAGGAATAAAACAGGCCCCTAAGTGGGTCAAATTTCTTAGAGTGGAAAAAAATAAATAAAACTTTGTATGACAATAACCGTGGCAACTGATCTAATAGGACTATTAATGAAGAATTCTTGACAAAATTGGCATACATTTTTAAGACCAAAACAGTAGATTGAAGCTATTTAAAATGGACTCAGTAGATTATTTTCTGTAGTGAGTGGGTCAATGTTTAACAGCCAGCACTTGGGATGAAGGGAGCCCAGATTTGTGGGTTTTTCAATTTCTATGGTTTGAATATACCCTCTCATGTCTGATTTTAATCTCCCAAAGTGATGTCACTAAAGGGGAATCAGGAAGAGATGCACACAGTCAGATCTCATGTGCTGATATGCACTGGCTCTACCACACACTAGTTATCTTGCCAACTCAACCTCCCAACCCCTGCTTTAAACAGAGAAGTGGGAAAACAGCACCATGAAATACATGAAAAACCTTTAATTAAAACTGCTATGAAATGCTGGCTTGCTCTCTTTTAACCCATACTCCTTAGCTAAACAATGGCAGCAACATTTTCTTTTATTTTAAACTTCCCAATATTTTTACATTTGTTTTATTTGCCCCTCTTTATATTTGAGGATCGTGAACTTGGTTTTTCTCACTGAATTATGATCAAGCAGTATTTGACTGACTAAAGAATAAGCATATAATCTGTATCAGTTGAGTGTTTACTATACCCAAAGTACTGTTTTATATGTATTTGTCCCCAGAAATCCACATGGCTATCTTTTTCGCCTCAGTGATGTCTCTATTTAAATATAACTTTCTAAATTAAGCTGACCCTAAGTACCCCATTTAAAATTGCCACGAATCCTTTTGGTATTTTAACCCCTCTTCCATTGCTTTCATTATTTTCCCTAGCACTTATACCTTCTCATATTACTAAAAATTTTACTTATCCATTTTGTTAATTGTAAACTATCTATCTCTCCTCCACTGGAAAGCATAAACTCTTTAAGCATAGTGTTTTTATCTGTTTTGTTCACTTACATCTCCTCAGTATCTAGAACAGTGCCTGCTATACAGTAGGCAATCAATGAGTATTTGTTGAATGAATGAATGAGATGATCTCCAATGTCTGATCAAAATACAAATCTATTCCAGGAGTCGTTTGGTTGAGCCCTTGGGATTTTCCAGATATAACATCATATCATCAGCAAAGAGTGAAAGTTTGATCTCTTCTTTCCCTATTTGGACTCCCTTGATTCTGCTCTCTTGCCTGATAGCTCTCGCAAGGACTTCCAGTACTATGTTGAAAAGTAGTGG
>CM052439.1:68912744-69039909 GCA_028533085.1 Varecia variegata
TCTCTGGATGATATTAATTCAGGAGCCCTCATTTTTAAATGTACTTCTTAAAGTACAGTGTTGTTCATTTAGAATATTCTTCTGTAATTTTAAATTACCTTTAGTAAGGTTTTGCCATTTCTGTAAGTGTTTGCTGTTTCTGGGACCTAATACTTCTATATGTATAAGTAGACATAAGCTAGAAAGTAAAGTACTGATTTATTCAGAAATTAGATCTTGGCTTTGGCTCTCAGATCCTCTCGAACAACTTAGCCAATGATTTCTCTCTACTGAAGCACACAAGAAAAAGAAACAAAGAGGATAGAACACAATAATCCCTGCAAATTTCTGAAAGCTGAAGTTTGTACCCCTGAAGCATTGCCATTTACTGCCAGTTTCTGTCTGACCTAGTCAGACATCTGAGGTCACCAACTGCCCTGAATCGGAATAGGTTCAGAGACACTCTGTACTTCCACATGTTTGGAGAGGATTTATGAACAAAAAAGAAAAGTGTACAGAAACAGAAATGAGATAGAGTTAGATTTGTTACAGTTTGCTGTTTGCTTTATTTGAACACAGTTCAACCAGTTAACCACTTTTGATTGGTTGAAACTGGGTGACTGGTAGAAGAGTAGATTGTGGTTAGGTTACACCAGTTAGGTTACAGTGCACTATGGGCAGAGAAACCTTGAGGCTGAACTTAATATATGTAAGGAAGTAGCTTTAGGCTAATCTTATTTTAATACCCCTAAAAAACACATGCCTTAATCTGTGGGGGAAGGGAAATAACATTCCCCTCCTTTGGGCACCTATGAAAACATATTGGAACTTGGGAAAGAAATAAGAGAAAATCCCTATATTGGGGTTCAGGGTGAGTAATCTCGTCTGTTCTCATTTCTTGGTGCGCTGTTTGCCAAAGAATGACCAGACACACAGAAATCAAGGTAAGCAAGGTTTATTGAAGAGAGAAAGATAGGATTATAGAGCAGGGTCAACATACAGGTTTACAGAATAAGAGCAAGATAAGTTCACCACAGAACAGTGAATGGGCCTCTTGTCATAACAAAAAAAGGCTTCGGTTATGGTCTGGGTTTCATTTAATAGTGTCTGGATTGGGTCTTCCCCATGGTTCAGATGTCACCATGTACTTCCATGATGGAAAGGTGCGAGTTAATGTAACCTGAGTCTTACTACACATGCAGATCTCCCATCAGCCTCTCTGAAAGCTGGCTGTTCTAGGTCACTTTCTAGACTCTATTATACCTATGGTGCTTGGTCTGTAGGCTAGAGTCCTCTGCATGCTTTTGCAGTTGGCGTGCTAAGTTCTGATTGGCAGATTTGTAGGGTATTCCCTCTTCCCCCAGGTGTGGCAGTTGCCCGCCTTGTCCCCAGAAGAGGCCAAAGGTTTTTAGCTATCTACCTAACACCTATATCTCTGAGAAAAGAAGAAAGAATATATACTAGGCTCAGAACTACAGATTTGAGGGAGAGAAGGAACACTGAAAAGGCAACATCCCTGAGATACAAAGACAATGATTATCTAAGATGTCTAACACTGAGGCTTAATCAGAATACAAAGACTATTCCCCCATTTATTCCACTACCAAGCTCATATGTGTCATGTAACAAGTAACTTGCAAGACACAGACCCTTACTAACATTCAGAGCAAAGGATAAAAATACTGATGTTAGTAGACATTTGAAGAAAAACTCACTCTGATGCACTGGCCTCCACCATAAACCCAACATATTTCTAGAGGGTTTTGAAGCCTTTGGTGCACGAGGGGACCATAGCAATGACAAAATTCATACTCAGCTCTGCTTCTAAGTATATTAACTCAACTCCTTGACCCAAAGCCTAGGAGAATGAAGATTTGCCTTATTTTCAGGCATACAACCTGCTGCCCCAGTTTCTACTGTTTTATATAAAATATCTAGCTTCAAAAAAACATAAAACATATTTTAACCAAGGGAACAAGCTTCCAAGAGACAAAGCAATCATCAAACCTAAACTCAGATATGACACAGATGTTGAAATTATCTGAGAGAGAATTTAAAATCACTCTAATTAATATGTTAACATTCTAATGGGAAAGTCTGAAAACATGCAATATGAAATGAGTAACCTCAGCCGAAAAATGGAAACTATAAAAAAGTTTCAAATGAAAATGCCAGATATGATAAACACAGTAACAAAGATGAATGTCTTTGATGAGCTCATCAATAGATGTGGAATGGTTAAGGAAGTAATCAGTGAAATTTAAGATAGTTGTGTAGAAATTATAGACTGAAAAACAAAGAGATATATAATGGAAAAAAACCCACACAGAACAGAGCCTTCAAGAATTATGATATCCTACCAACTTGTCTAATAGCCAAGAAGCTCAGAGATACCAAGAAAAATATTTAATTTTTTTTTAAATATAGCTGCATAAAATTTAACCTTCTGAAAATGAAACACAAAGTAAAACTCTTGATGGTAGCCAGAGGGAAAAAATACATTACATATCAAATAACTAAGATAAGAATTTTACAGACTGCTCTTCAGAAGTCATGAAAGCTAGAAGACAATGGAATCACATATATTAAAGTGCTAAAAGAAGACTCCACAGAATCAAAATATTCATAAATATTCAGAAAAGTATAATTTTGACTTTCAGTTAAATAAATCAGATTGGTCACACATGTTTACCACGTCTCCCTTGCCAGAATTAATTAAAACAATGCAAAGGAATAATAACAGCACAAATCCACTACAACAGAAATTCTAAGAGGAGGTTCATAAGAGGAGCAAAGGTTTTGGGCAAAGTATAAGAAAATGGAAAGTTAGTGGAGAAATGATAAGTTATGAATTAAGATGGAGGAAACTATAGTTTAGATTGCATGAAGAAGCATGTACCCAAGGTGAGTGGTGATCTTTACCAGAATCTGGATACATTTGAGTCACAGAAATGATGTGTAGTATGACAGAATTAATTGTTAATTGGTATTAAATTTAGGGGCTAATTATCCAAATATGTTCACTGCTCATTTAATACCTGCAGCTAGATGTTCATTCCCTAAACAACAACAAAAGAGTATATTTCTCATCTAAAATAATGGGAAAAAATGCCAGTATAGAATTAAAGCAGTTAGATGAGATTTGGTAACCCTCCATATTTTGGCTTTGTAGACTACCAAATCATAGGGGTAACTCTTGGCCCACTTACCCTAGAAATGGTCTGTTAATCTGTAAGCCCTCCTCCTTGCACATGCACATAGCCTGTGGTAAGTTTTTAAGTTCCCTGATTTTTAATTAAGAACAGTTTTGCTCATCATTAATAAAAATCTACAACATTAAAGTGAAAACCAAATATAAACATACAAAAAAATGACTTCTGAGGAAAAAGAAATCTAGGAAACTTAGCAGAAGGCTAATTAGTACACTCAGAGAAATCTTAGAGGATCATAAAACAAAAACAAGGTGTTATAAATCAGGAATATTCAGAGTATAAACAAATTAAATGTATGTTTGTTAATATAAAAGACTCCATGGAATATTGGAAGATAAATTTGAAGAAACCTCCCAAAGAGCATAAAATCAATAGAAAGGCAAAAAAGAAATACAAGTGAGAGTATACACTATATCCAAGGTAAATATAAGTACATCAAATAAGTGAAGTTTTTTAAAAAAGGGAATAAATAAAATATAAGAATTGAAATATCAAAAAACTAACAGAAAAGAATTTCCCAGAACTGGTAAAACATACATATTCAGATTAAAACAGCCCAGTACATTCCAAATAAATGAATAAACAAAAATATAATCCAATGAAGCAATTATTGTAACATTTCAGTTCAGAAAAAATAATGTAAGCTATTGTTTTGGACCACAGAGGAGCTGAAACAGTGACCCAGTGATACACTAAGCCTCAGAATTGTGCTTAGGTGGTTAAACATCTACCCAAGTAAGAATTCCTGAATCCTTCCACCCACATCCCCCCCCCCCACACACACACATACACACTTTCCAGGAGCCCTTCTGGGTGTTGTAATTTGAGTGAGACCTGAGGATTTCTTTGAGTTTGAATATAAACTTCGAGGTGATTGTTTTTTAGCACCTGTGCTCTAAAATTATTTCCAACTTAAAGATTGCCTTTGGGTTTTGTGTCTAGGAGTTAGGGTTAGGGAACAGCAATCTTTTTCTGTAAAGAGCCAAATAATAAATATTTTAGGTATTGAGGGCCACATAGAGTCACTTTGTCTTCCTTTTCTTCCTCTTCCTCTTCTCTCCACACCACCCCCATCTTCTTTCTTCTCCTCCTTCGTCTTCTCTTTCCTTTTTTAAAATATTTTACAAACTTTTAACAATGTAATGAACAATTCTTAGCTACAGAGCTATACAAAAAGAGACCTCAGGCCCTAATTCGCTGACCATACTCCAAGCCATTATCAGTGATTTTATTACAGACAGTCAGGGTTGACAAGTCTCTGATTATTAAGCCTATTGGATGGTGGGTTCTCTCACATCCTTATTTTAAATGCTACACTAACAGCATATAACCCATCAAAAGGGCTTAAAGACTTGAGATATTTATTATCTCTGATTTTTTTCCCAAACTGGCATTTCTGAAATTATTTCACAGTTGATTTCTGCAGTTTGGATGATCTGCTAGCCCTGTTCCCCACACACTATGTGAAACCACCTCATGTCACATTGTTTCTGTTGCTGGGGTAGGAAGATTCTGAGATGGTCCCTGAGATTTCTCCCTCCTTATGTACAGACACTGTGCAATCTTCTCCCATTGAATGTGGGCAAGACTTTTTAACATCATAGGATTTCACTCCATACTATCAATAGTTACATTGACTAATCTGTTGAAGTTGCATTAATTAGAAGGGAGATTACCCTGGGAGGGCCTGACTTAATTGGGTAAGCCTTTCAAAAATGGACTAGGCCCTTCTGAAGAGAAAGCTTTAAAGCAGCAGACATTCCCCAGTTGCCTAGAAGAAGGAAGTTGCCATGTTGTAAGAGGCCTATGGAGGGTGCCACATGGCAAGGGCCCGAGACTGGCCTCTAGGAGCTGAGATGGACCCCAGAAAACAGCTGGCAAGAAAATGGGGACCTCAGTTATATAGCTGCAAGGGACTGAATTCTGCCAACAGCCAAGTCAGTTTGGAAGAGGATCCTGAGTTACAAAAGTAATGGCATATGAGTGACACTTGGTTTGCAGCCGTGGGAGGCATGCAGCAGAGGTCCGAGGAAAGCCAGGCTGGACACCTGATCTACAGAACTATGAGGTCATAAATAGGTGTTGGTTTAAGCAACAAAGTTTGCAGCAGTTTGTAATGAAGCAATAGTAAACTAAAATAATCGCCACACCCAAATACCCTGTACTCTCTTTTTTCGCTTATTAATTCCTTCTTTCTAGTCTCATCTTCAAGAAACTTTAAATATAAATGATCTCCTTTGCATAGTATCCCCCATCTTACCAGCTTTAGCAAATACTGTCTGTGCCAGGGATAGAACATGTAACATAGATAGTTTTTCACCTTTTTACCATATCGTATCTCCCCAGTTTAGAAGGAAGCTCCTTCAGTACAGGGACCATCTCCTACACTTCTTCATATACCCAATAGACTTTAAAAGAGTCACTAGTTATAAGAGATACTCAATACATATTTGACAAATTACTCATAGCCTCACTTTCACAATATACCATGGTAATTATACCACTATTCAAACCATCCCTATGGATTCTAAAATAAATGGTGAGGAAAAAAACAGAGAATCTATAGCCACAGAGTCACCTAGTCAGACGACATCCTGGATTTCAAAATACTGCATCGGCAAATTCCAATTTATATCAATGTTACCTAAGATTCAGCAGGAAAAATATACCAAAACTTCTGAACTCAAAGCCCACAGAATCTCATGTGAAATTTTCTGGCCATTATATTTGCACATGGAGAGGGAGATTTGTAAGGTACAACTTTTATGCACACAAACATAGAAGACTGTGCACAAAAAGGCTGGGGTAGATCACATATGTGCAGTTTATAGGCAGACACATGACATACCATGCACCTCCCAGGTGGACATGTCTTCTCTCAAACTGTAACGGTGAGTCAAGTAACCTGTTTAAAAATCCCACAATCTCCTAACCACAGCCACCTGGCTTGTAATTATAGACTTTATTATAAATAGATATAAGCTTTGAGTGATTAGTTATTGTGTACAAAGTATTCAACCGTGGACCACCTGATTTTCACTTACTGCTGTACCTTCTCCTTCCTTTGATACATCCTGGCTATTAATAGAAAAACACCTGTTTCCTGATAGTCTTCGGAGCTATAGAGACATACATTTATATAGAAACAGCTGGGGAAAGGTCCTTGTGAAGGACAACCCAATCCAATTCTTACCATCACAAAGCTTTCTGCTGGAGCTGCTGATGGAAGCAGTTAAGCTCGCCTTGCATCACTCCTGCACAAACTACAACAAACAAAGTGAAGCTAGGGAGAGTCTTTAACTACTGCGGGAGGATTAAGAAAATCCTGCAGCAATAAGGCTAGGATTTCCATTTGATCCTAGAAACAGAAAACGTTTCTAAAGCCACAGGTGAATGACATAAACGGAAAGCCAAGAGCGAGGTTGCAAGCATTTCCCGCCTCCCTCTCACATCTTTTCCCAGCACCTGCACACACCTACAGACTTCCCTTGCAGAGGCACAGAAGCATGGGACATCCAGTCACAATGATAAACTAGCAGCAGATAAAGAAAATGAATGATGACAGGAAATGAAAGTGACAGTGACAGTTTGTGGTTGTTTGATTACTTAAATGCAATGAATGGTGGCCACAGAGTTTCCTGTCAACAAGTGTCTGTGTAGAAAAATAAGAAAGCAATCAAAACAGTAACCGACAATTCAGGGTATTTTAGGGCAGTGCAGGGCTACGTGTTCAACAAAACCACCTGTTTAGTGTCCTTCGTAGGAACTACTGCTCATCCTGAGAGGAATTATCAGGATAAAGCCGAGGTGGGTGGGTGCAACACCAGCTCAGCATTTTACCCTCCAAGGGAAGGTGGACTAAATGATGGAAGACTACACAAATGACCTCTCTGGTCACATCCAAGACAAAAATTCTAGAAATAATGCAGGATGAGAGGTTAGGCAGTCCTCATGCAAATCCCATTAGTAATTTAATTATGTGACCTTCAACCAATTAACTTACTTCTCTCCACCTTAATTCTTCCTTATGTAAAAATGCTACTCTTCCTTCTTGCCCTCAATCCAGAAGTCTGCTAGTTGCATGAGGTATGGGAAAAATATTCACAACATTAGAGGTATTGGGAATCAACATACCATCACATATAAGTATGTATCTGGAAAAAGAGAGAAGAGAGCACTGAATGTAATATTGACTGGATTTTCTTGGCCTAATGAACATATTTGTATCCCACCATTTTTTCATCTTATCATTTCCCTGAGATGTCCCCCATTTTCTAGCCAGCATTCTTGCCATTTTCTCCTTTGAATCTGGATCTAGTCCTACCTCTTCACTTCTGCCAGTCTGATTTCCACTTCCGCCCACTTCAGCTAAACATCAGCTCCCTCTCCTGCTCCCAGCCCTGTCGATTGCCTTCATCCCAATATGTTCCTCTCCACTCAGAAAAATGTGAACCTATATTGCATGGTTCAGCCTTTCTCCTTGAAATGCTTCTCTTCCTCTTTTTTCCTCCTTAAAAAAGAAAATGCTTTAGAGAAATATGACTGTAATTAACAACTGACAAAAATATCTGGGCTTGAGCTGAAGTGGAAAATCACAAACGTTACTTACTTATTTTCTCATGCATTTGCCATTTGTTCTCTTTTCTCAAGGAAGTTGAAAGACCTGAGGTTCAAACTTAATAAGGCCCCATACTGTTTCTAAGAGTATTTACAACATGCAAAGTATAAACCAGTGTATTGCTTATATTTAAATTTGTTTTCACTCATCTGAGCTATTACACAGTATGCAATCCCTAAACCCTTCATAATAGGGAACACACATTTCTCAGCCACAAAAGGGAATGAAATGCTCAGCAGTTTGATCTCTCTGGTACTGAGAAGGTGACAAAACATTCATGTGTATCCAATCCATTCCACTGATTTGGCTCTAGCATTAGCAGGGACTGCCTCAGGCAGAGACCTTTTGCTGTGTACACGTTCTTGGGAATTAGCAGGTGAACCAAATGGCCCATAGTGATGACAGCAACATCTTTCAAAAGACTCAACTTTACTAAATGGATTCCCCAAATACATTTTCTCTTCCTAACAATGTATTTTTTTTAAGTTTAACTGATAGTGTAAGTACTTGTTGCCTTTTTTCAAAGAAAATGCTAAGAAACCTAGGACACCAAGGGCTAAGCTAAAAACAAATCACTTTTACTTGTGGAAGAATGGCTACATCACCTACTTTCTGCTAGTAATATTCATATTTTTCACCAATTTTTTTAAAAATCCCTAGTTCATGGCAAGTTACTCTAAAAGAGTAGTAATATGCTGAGAAAGTGATGGTATTGCATTTGATATTTAAAAGATTAGTCTTTATATATACCAAATAAATAGAAGAATATTCACTATCTGGGTCATTTTTGCTCCTTGAATTGAGAATAAAGAGATCTCTGAATTCTAGTCTCAATCATGTAAATAAACAGTTTTGATACCTAGAATAAGTTGCTTAATTTTTCCAGGCCTAATTTTCCCTAATTGTACAAGGAAGAGATTACAAAATAATCCTTAAAGTCTCTTCACTAACTTATATTATTGCATCATTTGAAAATAATTTCATAGCACGCATTAAAAAAATATACTTCCGGAGTTTAAAAGCAAGTATTTCACTTATAAATCATGCTTGTAATACTCCTTATATTACTTGCATCTTCATAACATTATTACTATTAATACCACTAATCATGTAAGAATAAATTGTTTAATGTTTAAAAATAATAGAAATAATACTTCACATTTAAGTAACATATTTTGGTTTTTAAAGTGTTTTGCACCTATTATTGAACAAAGTAGCTTTGTATGATTAATAGGTCCACAATAATTATTTGCATTTTAAAGGTCACTTGTGTCCAAGGATATGCAAGATATTAGTGGCAAAACCTAGAACCAGGGCTTTTTTTTAAACTTTGAGATCCACATTCTCTGTACATAATTTTGTATGCCAATATATCTTTCAGATAGCAGCCCTTGCAAAGGAAATTTAAAAAGCTATCATCTTGAGCTTTCCCATTCACTTTCTGCCATTATCTAGAGCTGCCCAAGAGGTGTCTTTTTGCCATTTTCTGCCCACTACATTTCTTGTGAATCATGAGTGTGTTTTTCCAAGTTTCCAAGGTGAACATATGTGTATGTAGTCATTGGAAATTTCCGGGGGAGGGTAGTACTTCTTTTAACACATATGTCTTTTACTTTACGTAATTTTAGAAACTGAAAAAAAATGCTGAATATTTAAATTTTGGTATGTATGGGAGAGCCAACAAATAACAAAAGACAATATCATGAAATATCTTCCATGTTTCCATTGCCCATCCCTCCACCTTTTGCCACCCACAGTTTGGCACTGTGAACTCTGGGATGAAGCAGCTGGGTGAGAAACTGTGTTATAATATAGCCTTATTGTCCAAAATATAATCCATAAGAAAGTGCCTGACTACAGTTCTATGGTCCTTGGGTAGACATTCATACCCTTGGATCAAAGGCCTGTTTGTAAGCAATTCAGAACATGTGGGATTATGTTAGGATATGTCCTACATCCTCCTCATTGAGTCTCTCTAGAATCTTGGCAGTGGCCAGACATTATTCGTCTTTGGTCTTAGTGACCCCATAAAATTGAGACAGATATGGAATTGGCCAGAATGTTTAGTTTATGAAGTGCTAAGAATCAGGCTCATCCATTCTTTTATTCATTTCATAAATATTAATTGAGTTCTTAATATGTTCGAGGTAGTATTTTAGGTGCTGGAGATCTACTGTGAACACTATGGTTAAATGGAATAAAAAATAGCCAAGGAAGCATGAATAAACAAGACAATTTCAGAGTAGAAAGATGCTATAAAATATGATAATATAATAAAGACTTCTTGGGTTGGGGAGAGACCGGCATTATTGAGGAGAGTGAAGAAGTCCTCTGTAAGGATGCTTAACCTTTCTGAGAAAATGAAAAATAAATCAAAATTCAAGATATCTTGAATACCCTAATCAGCATATAGAGAAATGGTGCTGAGAATGGTCTCAGTGAATCTTCCTTGCTCCCAGGATAGTCTATTCCAAGAGTCGATGAAATGCCTGAAAATCCACTATTAAACAGATTTTTTCCCCTGTGTTGTTAATCCACTAAAATTCAAATGCCCTTGAGAAGAAGAACCATATTAAGTCTATCCTCTTAACTTTAGTCTGAATTGGCTTAACAGATTTTTTCAACCAACAGCCATACTTACTTTTATTTTTTGCAATCATATTTTTTATGCATTGGGGTATAATTTACATGTATAAAATATTACAGATCTTTGGTGTATAATCGACTAAATTTTAACAAATGTGCACCTGTGTTGCTACTACCTGAACCAAAACATAGAACATTTGCATCATCTCAGAACTTTCCCTCATGTTCCTTTCCAGTTGCTTTTCCCACACCTTCAGGGACAACCACTATTTTGATTTTGATCACCTCTGATTAATTTCGCCTGTGCTTAAACTTTGTATTAATATATTAATTCAATTGTACAGCACGTGTATTTTTGTGTCTGGCTTTAGCTCAGCATAACACTTCTGAAGTCTGTTAAGATGATTGCCTGGATAGGTTGTTTATCATCATTTTTTAAATTGTTGAACAGTTAGCATTTAATGTGGGAAGAGAAGACTGTGAAAGAGAAACTTAAAAACAGAAATACACACTGGTTCTCAAAACAGGTTCTCTGGACCAGTAGCATCATCATCACTGGAAAATTATTAGAAATGTAAATTCTTTGGTCCCACTGCAGACCTATTGAGCTAGAAACTCAGGGGGTTAGTTCCAGGAATTTTTTTTTTTTTTTTCATAATCCCTCCAGGGAAATCTAAAGCACATTAAAGTTTGAAAACAAATAAGCAGTAGGCATACACAAGGAGTAGAATTTACTTAAAAGGAGTTGGGAATCATGGAAGACAAAATGTGTTTGCTTTGCTTTCCTACAAAAGCACAGGAGCAAGTTTCATGGAAATAATTTTTGCAAATCATCTTTAGTACTGATCCATACATTTGCTTTCGGTAGCTCAGTGTCCAGTTCTGGCTTAGACTCTGAATTACCCATCCACAATTCAGTCATAGAAGGTATATGGGAGACTTGTAGTAATTAACAATAGCATCTAATAAAGGGTGATAACCTAGTTCTCATACACAAAGGAAAACTGCATCATACTAATGTGAAAATGACCAAACCGACTCATCTGGATTTTGAAAATATTTTATACTTTTTAAAAATTAACACAAAAAGGAACCCTGTAATGTAAGACTTTGTTTGAAAATTATTTAATAGTATAGAACCATCTTTACAAGAAATTCGTTTTTCAAATCTGTGTCAAAAAGTGAATTAACCATAAGGGGAAAACCATGTAAAAATGTGAATCAATGGCTTGAAATTAGAGAAAAAGAAAGGTCAGCAATCTTCAAGAGAGTTTGAAAATAAATTTCACTCAATTGAAATCAGCATCAAAACTGAGTGCAAGGAAGTTCCAAGAGGATACTTTTCCTATTCTAGGGAAACCTTGACTAAAGTTATTCATCACCCTAGTTGTTATTTGATTTCATTTAATTATATTGGAGTTAGTGTGTTCTCCAGGAAGACCCAAGAATAAAGACATTAAGTAGTGACAGCATAGTATTTTAATCAGGAAAAGACAAAAGGAATACATGTACACACACATATGTATTAATATATTTAGGGATGAATATAAATATAGAGAGATGACTACAAAATCCAATTCCAACATATGGGGCATAGCTGTCTAAAACACAGCTATTATGTACTTTTGGCCATCCAAAGTAAAAAAAAACAGATAATAAAGCAGAACTATTAATAGACAATAACATAAGTTCAATAATTGAACTTTCATAATATTCATGTAATGTTCATCATCAACCTTGAGCTGCTAATTCATATACTGATCATAAAAGTCACTTTTACTTTAAACTGAAACTTACAACTAACCAATCAACTGACTAGTATTACACTGTCAGTCAACAACATGTCGCATAAACCTTTCCCTGGAGGGCAAGTCCTCAGTCCCTTAAAAATCCATTTATCAGGCTGAACTGAACATGAAAAGCAGATGATCAATTTGACAATACTTGAGGTGAAGACAGAGAGTTTGAGTCACGAAGCTTTGGTTATGGAGTGAGAGTCGCAGGAGTTTCCAACATCTGGACGTAGTGATGGTCATCAAACTGAAGGGTAGTTCTACGTTCATGTGGACTAAAAGGGACAATACTCCTGTCTTTTCTGCAGATACCAATTGCAAGACAATAACAAAAAGAACAGAGAAGTCAGTTTGCTCTAATGTAAGGTACTACATCTTCACAGGACCCATTTTTCCAAAGGACCTGAGATACACATGTGAAATACTAATAATTTCTCTTTCTAGCTGCTCTGAATGAGCTACCTTTGCTACTCAAGGGCTTCCATGGACAAGCAGTATCACCTGAGAGCTTGCTTCCTATGCATGATCCCAGGCCCTAGTCCAGAAGTAGTGAGTTAAAATTTTCATTTTTAAAATATGACCATTGCTTTGTATACACATTAATGTTTGAGAAGCGCTAGAAAGTAGAATTTTAAGCTGTTGGTTATTCTCCAGAATCTTGTTTATTCAGGTTTACCTGAATATTAGATTCACCTTGGAATGTTAAACTATCAAGTCCTATCTCAGAATGACTGAACCATAATCTCTACATTTTAAAAGTGTCCTAGTTTCCTATGACCAACTAGGTTTGGGAAAATGGTGCTTTAGGCAGTCGTGAAAGGGCTGATTCCACATTTGTAGTCTAAAAAAAATTATCAGTTGACATATAATTTAGTCATTTTGGGGTTTAATTTATGTAAATTTTGAGTATATTTGGTTACAGCAAAATGATTAAATGCCAAATATAAGAAAATAGGAAGAAATAAGGAAATAACAACGTTGATGGGATGAGACAATGGAAAGCAGGAGGCAAATTGTGTGTGTGTGCTTGTGTGTCTTTAATGTTGTATCTACATCAAAAAACACAGTCAAATCAGTAAAACAAATCCATCTCCAGATGTCCGGTACCTTCCAAGGTGTTTCAGACAAAAAAAGATTAAGGCAGATTTCCTACTTTCAAACAATTGTATTACCCTTATAAACACACAGCCTGAGTTTTTTTGTTTGTTTTGCTTTTCAGTTTGAATATCTGTCTTAGGTTGAGTTCTCTAGGAAGCAGGTTCTGATTCTGAGATTTGTGTGCAGCTATGTCACTGGGGATGCTCTCTGCTTCAGCCCCGAGGGTGGGCTTGAAGGACATGGAATTGGGCACAGGGAAGAGGGGAATTTGATGCAGTCACAACAAAACCAATGCCAGTAGAAGGACTCAGCTGAGAGCTGTCAACCACTAACGCTTTGCAGCTGGAGAAATCAATGCCTTAGTCCTGTGAGTAGCACGACACAGCATCCATTACAATGGTAGCCACTGGAATGGTAACTAAATTTTCTGTTTTTAAATCTCCAAGAGGTTGTCAGAAATGCCTGATGTTTTTGTCTTTATCTCAGAATCTTACTGAAAGAATAGTCAGTGTAATTTTGTTTGTATTCTCTAGTTTCCTCTGGTTGACAGCTTTTAAATAAATTCCTTCATATATTGATTGTTTGGGGAACTACAAAGTACAGAACTTATTTTTTAAAAAATATACTTTATTAACAGATGAAGATTTGTTTTGTATAGTCTGAAAAAAAATACTCAAAGGTGTCAAAAATTAACTAGATCGTTAACCAAACTCTTCATCATTTTACTTATTTTGTTGTGTGATTATATGATTCATGTCATAATTTTCTGAAGATGCTCACATTCCTGATTGGATTAATCATTTGTGTTTATTATAGGGACTGTGGTATAATGTTTTATCTTAATTAGTATTTTTATGCTTATGATTTTAAATATGTATATAGCCAGTTTTTATGTTGTTTGCCTTTCTAGCATAACTAAGGTTAAGTGTTTTCTTGCAACAAAGGGAATTTATATTCGAATTAAAAGTAATTACAGATGCTTTATCAAAAACAAAGCAATTGGCAGTTGTGTGAATAAACATCTTCCCCACAGTAATAAAATGCAGACTGGGAAACCTCTTAGTTTATGGTTCTGATGGTGTTTCTTTTATAGAAAAAAATAGTAAGTTTTATGTATGGAATATATTTGCAAACATAGAAAATGTCTATCTTTATTTCCTTGTGCTACTTTTCTATTTTTTAGAAAAGTTGATCAGCCTCCATACTCAGAGTATATCCAGAAAGTATGTCTGGATTATTTAAGCAGATTGTAAAATGATCAATATGCTTTCTCCTTTATAATAAATTGAGCGGCTTTGAAACTATGCACACATCTAACATGTATTAACTACCTTCTTTTTACTAAATACTACAATATGTGTTAGAATTACAAAGATAAATAAAACACAGTCCTGTTCTACCAGAGGTTCAAATTCTAGTGGACAAATTGTGTTGAGGTTCAATGATTAAGAAAATCAACAGAACTGAACAAATGTTCCATTTTCCCATTTATTTCAGTTGTCAAGAAGTAGCTACTGTAGCTATAACCTCAGAGATACTTGTTTCAAAGAACTGATGAACAGATCATTCAGATGGTGTCACATTTGCAAAAAGGATAGAATTTATAATCCACATTTAATTGTTTAAATAACAAAGAAAGCAATGTATTCAATAAACAACAACTTTTAAAAAGTAAGAAAGAACATTCCTTGACCTCTAACCCTGACCCTGTGTTCATTGTGTTAGGGATCTGAGACACAGGTTAAGAAACGGAGCCCTGATCCCACGCTTTCATCAAAGCTTAGTAATGCCTGTACTCCAAGGTGCTTAAGTGCAAAAATCTTGACATTCAGAAATAATTCTAGTCAAATGAGGCTTTAAACTACTGGCAAGAGAAGAACACCCAAAATCTATGTAATGTAATATCCTTTAATTTTCTCTAAGGGCCTTAATTTTCCCATTGAAAAAAAAAAAAAAAGAGAGGGCCATTCATTTATTTATTCAAAATTATTTGTTGACTATGTTCTAGGTATTAGGCTATGTACTGAGGGTACAACTCTAAACAAAAGTAACACATTGCCTATTCTCACAGAGCTTACAGACTAGTGATGTCCAATGATGAGAAGGCAGAAAATTGCAACATAGTGTCCTTAAGTACTATCTGGAGTGATAATCAGTGTGTTAGAAGATGGTATATGATGGATGTGCAACCTGAATTTTACAGTTTAAGGAAAGCTTCCTGGAAGAAGTGAAGGCCACAAAGGTGACCAGAATTGCTATGGTGGATGGGTAAAATGGGTAGGGGGAACAAGATTGTTAGTGCCATGCATAGGAAAAGAACTGTGCAAAGGTTCATTAAGCATGGCTGGGACAAACACAGCTTGAGGGCTGGGGAGAGAGTATTAAGGATGTAGAGTATGAAGTTAGAGAGGTAAGAAGGACATTGAAAGGAAGAGTCACTAATGAAAAGTTTCCCAATTGAGAGAATTATATGATCATATGTCAATTTTAGAAATATAATTAAGCATTGTAGAGAAAAACTTATATCTCCTACATAAAAAAACATAATCCCTCTCTTAACTGGGGATTGAAAGAAATTTAGAGATTTAAGAGATAATACAAATATAAAACTTGCAAGACTTGTCAATGATCAGATATATAGAGTGAAAGAAAAGAGAAAAGTCAAAATGGTACCTGAGTTTCTGGCTTTAGTGATTAAGAGGATGGACTTACCATTTACTTAGGAGAACAGAAGAATGAGTATAGTTAGCGTATAAGATGATGCATTTTCTTCTGGACAACTTGTTTGGGGTGCGTCTGTGGGTAGTCAGTGGGCATATGGATAGAAGCCTAGATCTTATGAGAAAACCCAGCCTGGAAGTATAAATTTTGAAATCATGGAGTTACAGGAAGTCACCCAAGGAGAATATGTAGTGTAATATAGGTCCTCATTTCTTTTTTTTGTTATCATTTATTTCAGAATACTATGGGAGTACAAACATTTTGGTTACATAAATTGCTTTTGTGCCATTTGAGTCAAAGCGTGCTCATCCCCCAGATAGTGTACCTTGTACCCATTAGGTATGAATTTAGCCATTCCCTCCCCCCCCAACCTACTTGTTTTCTGATGAATGTTATTTCCATTTGTGCACATAAGTATTGATTGATCAGTTCCAATTTAATGGTGAGTATATGTGGTGTTTGTTTTTCCATTATTGTGATACTTCACTTAGGAGAATGGTCTCCAGTTCCATCCAGGTTAATACAAGAGGTGAAAAAAAAAATGGTGAACTTATAGCTTTTTTCTTTATAGAGCTGGGAATGGCACCAAGTTTGAGGAGCAAGGAGAGGTACAAGCGGTAGCAATGAAGTTTTGAAGAAGTGCTCAGAAAGGAAGAAAATTTGGCAAATAAGTAACGGTAGTCAAAGGAATAGAACATTTCAGAAAAGAATGGTGGGCAACAAAATGAAGGGTTGCTGAGAAATCAAGTTAAATAAGCGTTAAGGCTACTCAGGGAGTACATTAACAGGGAAACATGTAGGTGTCCCACTGTAATCAGTTTCAGTAGTAGAAAGGGTAGAAGCTAGAGTGGTTTTGGCGTGAATGGGAAGGGAAGTGGTGGAGGCAGTGCATGCAAGTGTGCTTTCAGGAAGTTTGGTAGGAAGGAGAGCTAAGAATCAAGGCTGCAGGATAATATGGAATAAAAGTGTCTTTGTGTTTTTAATATGGGGATGTTTAACTATAGTTAAGTGCTACTTGGAAGAACACAGTGAAGGAGAAGAAGCTGAGGATGAAGGAAAGAGGGGAGGAGAACTGCCAGAATAACTGGCAGGGTGTGGGAGGAGTTTCCATCTGGTGGCTTCTATTTTTGCGATGAACTGGGAGTTGAGTTAATCAGCTGAGAAAGGGATTAGGTTTCTCAGTCAAAGGACTGAGAAAAAGGAGAGCAGGCTTAAAACATTTGTGGAAAATAAGAGAGATTAGATAAGGAAATACTGGATTTCTAAGCAGGATGCAAGACCAACTGAAGTTGGAAACCACAGGATTATAGTTGTGATTGGTGACATGAGGGTAGATAGGATGCAAGTAGACAGAGGAGTTGATCTCTGGTGTATATTTTGTCCAGAGGAATCATAAAAAGATCAATAAGACTTGAAGATAAAAATATTGGTAAGAATTGAAGTAATGGAATATGTCACTTTAAGCTGGGTAGTAAGAAAGTGTTCTGGTTTTATATATTGCTATGTAATAAACCACCCCCAAGAGTTAGTGGCTTAAAACAACAGTCATCATTTGTTTTTTTCACAAATCTGCAATTTGGAAGAGTTCATCATAGTTCATCATCTAGGGAAATTTACTCAAGAGAATCCACTGCAAGAATTCACTTGCTCACTGACAAGTTAGTGCTAAGAAGTCAGCGCTGGCTGTTGACTGGGAGCTTTGCCAGGGCTGATGACTAGTGGCCCCCTTTCCCTCTGTGTGGGTCTCCTCCAGGGGCTACTACCGGCTGGGCTTTCCCACAGCATGTTGCCTGGGTTCCAAGGACCCCTATCCCATGAGAAAGGAAGTGAAAGTCAAAGGTCTCTTGATGCGTGGGCCCAGATATTGGCCTAGTGTCATTTTTGCCTTATTCTTTTGGCCAAGCAGTCACAGAAACAGCTGTGATTCAAATGAAGACGATGTGGACTCCGCTTGCTGGAAGAAGTGTCAAATAAATGTGCTGCCATCTTTAGCCCACCTTGATGAGGGAAGGTAGGAGACTGATAGAAGGGAGACATAACAGAGCAAAAGGATGACAAGTTGCAGTGTATGACGCGGTACTACACCCAGATCCTCTGGGTTAAGACACCTTTTTACTCTTTTTTTGTGCAACCTGCTCCCTATTTGTGCTCTAAAGGTGGCGTTGGGAGGAAGGACACCACATGAAAGCACAAGGGATGCACAAGAATGAGAAAGCTCTACTCAAGAGAAGCAGAGAGTGTCCTTAGAGGAAAACCAGATTTCAGATAAGAGAGAGAACATAGGAGACTATTGCTTGGAGGGGTTACGGGTGGATCTGTGCTTATTGATTCTTAAATGAGGGATCTGGAGGACATAAAAGAAAGTTTTGGGAGGATGATATTGAGTGTCTGGAGAGCAGAGAGCTGTGGGATAGAGTATAAGTATCAGAGTGGACAGCTCAATGAAGGATAATGGGTTTAAACTGGAAGCTCAGTTGCCCAAAAAGAAGCCCCTAGAGGGTATGAGTGAGGTGAAGGCACTCAGACTTCTTCAGAGTCTACAGGATCCTGGATGGAGTCAGTTGAGTCTGGATTGATTCTCTAGCCTTCTAGAGGGTGTCACCTGACATTCAATGTTGATAGCCTATGTTGTTCGTGGGTGTCTCTATGTGTTGCGTGCATGTGTGTGTGTGTATGCACGCTTGCATTCTAGTGCAGGGGCTGGCTGAGCAGCTCAGAGTATGGTAGGAGGCTTTGGCTCTCTGAGGTTTTGACAGCACCCCATCCAGTGTAGGTTCTGCTGACTGCAGGGGTCACTAGTCGTGAGCAGCCCCTTGTCAGCCACCCTAGGCAGAGGTACCCAGAGAACGTGTGATACAGGGATGCAGACTTCAAGAAAAGATACAGGACACATGATTCTAACATCCCCGTCAGCTGGAAAGTACAATGCATGAGTTCATCTCTTATTGATAACTGAACTCAAGGAATTTTAAACTCCCATCTTTAGCTCATAATAGAGTACTTGCTTATTCAATACCCCAGGTTTCTCTCTTTTCCCCAGGGTTGTGAAATATCTAAAACAAGAAGCTGAACTCCCTTTGTTCCCTGCTGTTTCACACACTGGTCAGCAACAGATACCCTTGGCTATTCCTATTAGAGGTTAATAACATCTAGGAAGGGAGCTCTTTTTTCTTTCTTTCTTTCTTTCTTTCTTTCTTTCTTTCTTTCTTTCTTTCTTTCTTTCATCTATATTTCTTTCTTTCTTTCTTTCATCTATATTTCTTTCTTTCTTTCTTTCTTTCATCTATATTTCTTTCTTTCTTTCTTTCTTTTTCTTTTTTTTAATTCTTTCTTAACCTAGCAATTCAAGAAGAAGTAAGAATTTCCCTTAGGTTCTGAGATTTTTGAGTGCTACACAAGCATGGATAGGTTTAGGGGATCAGTTACTAGCTATTCAAATACCACATAAAGTTTCTTCCAGAAAATCAATTTGCTTGAGAATGAGACTACTTTTAAAATAGTCTTTTTAACCATTTTACAGAAAAGAATGTACATCTCTACTCTATCCCAAATCTTAAGATGATGCATTGCCCAGAGGATATAAAAATCTTCTAGTGTTAGCCAAAGGGAAAATCAAGACATTGTGGATAAGGCACCTTCCTTCCTTTATAGATTAATCAAGACTTTCTGTTTTTTTTTTTTTTTTTATCTTATACATATTTCTGTTAAAAATGAAGATTGGCATTATAAACAGGTTGTTTGGCCGGTGTTGGAACATCCCAGACTCAAACTATTCCAAGTAATGTAAGTTAGTGACACCGATTATTTTAAATGCAACTGGACTATTTTCCAAAACAATTATTTTTTTCAGATAACATTGAATAAAGCCAAAGATATAAAAGTTTTATGTGACTTTCAGACTTAGTGTACTTTATTTAATGAAGTAATTAAAATCTATTTTATCAATATATTAAATGTTTAATCCTATTATAGCCAAACCTCATCATATTTCATTTTCTAAAAGTGTGCAATATTTTAACTTTCTATTATCAAAGAATAATCTTATTTAAACCTATAACAAAAACTTTCACATGTCAGCTTATGAGTATGTGAAGAGGAATACATAAATTTCAAATTAATTTTATTAGCTACCTAAGCAAAAGAAGTTTGAAGAGTGCAGTTTTTATTTGTCATAATTGTCTTTATTTTGGTAGGCTTAGACCCATAAGCTCCTGGGCAATGGGAGATTCCCAATGGTACTTTTTTAGTCCAGCTTAGTATCTGTGTTCTATTAAATACAGGCACATGTAAATAGTGGCTATGTTCTGTTTTCTTCTGGGTTAGTGCTTGGGGTAATTTCCCTTAGCAGTGGACATTAGTTTTCTACTATTTATTGGTGTAGAGTTATCTACAAGGCATTGGTTTGCAGGGTCCTATTCTAAGTCCTGTGAGTTTACCCTTGGCAAGAAATTCTGTATGGGAGCATAAAGTGGTACACTCCACTCTCTTTTGTTTCTACTGCCAATGAAGAGAGGTAGGTGCAGGCCAGTAGACAACATGCTGGCTCAATCTGGTGATTCTTAACTCTCCTAAGTGCCCATGTAGTGAGGGAGAGGCGCAATTAACCACTACAGTTGACCCTCAATCCCCTTCATCTTGCTTCATTCCAAGAGACAGTTTATGATATTATTATATAGTCAGTCTTTGGAAGAACACATTGACTAATAAGTCTTTGTTGCAAATAGGAACAAATTCACTTGTGCCAGCTCTTCTCTCAAGATGAACTACGAGGAATTTCTGAATACTAATTTTTGTATAGTAAGACTCCACTAAATTTGGGTGTGCATTAATACAAAATTAATAATAATTCAGCAGGGCTGGACTAGACGGTAACTTTCTAGGGCTGTGTAAGAGCAAGCACAGTGTAAACAAGATTGCATTCGAACCCCTTTGAGAGCGTTTTTCTGTATGGATTTTCATGTGCATTCAGTGGTAATAAAAAGCAGTTTCTATTTGTTTTTAAAGTCCCTGATGAACCTTACTTTGTAAGCATTTAGATTTTTATCATATGCACTGAAAGTCATTGTCCCGTGTGTGGTCTTGTAGCCTAGTTCCTGAACAAAAATAAAACGGAATGAACAAATAAAATATATTGTGTTCTAAAATTAAGAATTGCATAATTTTCTCCTACTTAAATATAAAGTAAAATTGAAATATTAACATGAATGAGTGAGGACCCTTGTATCCAATAATATTTAATAGCTTGTCTATTGACTTTATGAGGGCCAAAATCATATCATGATTAAAAGCATGGACCTTGGAGATCAGAGATCTTAGGTCCAAATCCTGGTTCTACTGCTTCTCAGATGCAAGTACATAAAAGTAGCAATAAATTTTAGAAAAACATTGACACAGCACAAAATATTATGCTTACTTTTTCTTTATACTCATATGGTCTTTCTCTCCTTTGAGCACCCAAATGTCTTTAGCATGGCTGATTTTGTACTAATCTAGCAGCAGCCACAGTTTACCTGGAAACTTTTCTTCTTTTCCATTCCTCAGGCCCTGTTGTTTCCCTCCCCCAATTTCAAGATGGATGTTTTTTTCCCTAATGACCCCATAATCTTTTCATATAGTCATCTGGGTTTCCACAATTTCTTCAGAGATACAGGTATATATCTGAGCCTCAGAAATTAAAAATGTTCTAATTATTTTCTTAGGTGACTTCTTCACTCCCGGTTTAAGCCAGCCAATGTCAACAGATTGAGGAAGAGGATGAGCCGGAGGGCAAAGGGTGTAGAAAGAGTTGTTTCTAGGCTCACAACTATAATCCTGGTTTATACACAGAAAAGAAACTGAACAAACAGTCTAAAGAAAGAGCAGTAATTGTTTCTGTATTATGAGATTAGAGATTAGGTAGTTTTATATTTCCCAAGCTTTCTCAAATGGTCTGTAGTTGACTAGTTATTTATTTTTTTTAACAGGATATTAAATGATTAATATTCCCATTTCATCCTCTCCTTTCTGGCTGTCTTGAAGGATACCCTCTCCCTTTCTCTCCTCTTGGTCATTTTGACAAGAAGTGAGCAGATCAAAACTATATCTGAGATGAGCAAACTGATTATTTTATATATAGATGGATATATAGAGAAAGATTCTATATATAAAATATATATATATGTATATGTTACCAAAAGCCTCCAAATTTAGAGGCCAAGCAATCTGATAAAACCTTGTTTTTTTTTTTTTTTCTAAGACCACAATATTGGTATTTTATTTTATTTATTTTTTTTTTTTTAAAGCCAGTCAAATTTAGCAGTGGGGGGTTGAATACCAACTTTAGTGACACTAATGTTAATAAGTTCTGATAACCCACTACCATCGGACCAGCCGATATTGGTATTTTAATAGGAGAAAAAAAAAAGGTTTATATTTGAACAGTCTCAAACTGAGCTGAAGGATAAGAAGAAAGAGTTAATAAGAATAAAACCCAAAAGATAATATTATAAAGACTTTCCACAGTTATCAGACAAATGGAGAATAAGAGAAAAAGAGGACAAGCATGGAGAAAAATTTCCCCTTTCCCAAAAGCTCTTTTTGAAAATTACTTGGAGACTTAGAGACTCTGTTGACTTTAATTAAGTGCTCATTAGATTGACAAACTTTTTAAAAAAGTGATCCTGCTTGCCATGTGGGTTTTCATATGCTCTCCTGGCTTTCCCTCTAAATTACTTTAGAACCCTTTCAGAATAACTTGTTTATTCAAGGGAAATTACTCATAACCCTTGAAAGAATTCAGATAGATTTTTATGTCCTGTGGTTACTGCTTTATTATTTTTACACAGTTTTATAATTTTCACTGAAATCTCTTAACTCCTCCATGCAAAGTCAAAGTCTTCCCAAATTGGGCTTAATTCCTCTGGTACCAGTGGGGAAATAACTTATAATCTTCAAAGTCTCCAGAGTCAGATGTCAACTCAGACATAATTGAATAGGTAAAGTCCTGGAGGCTGTGGCGATACCCAAACAAATAAATGAACAATTCTTCTAACCATTCATTTCAACAGAGAAAATAATATTAAATTGGTTAATTATAACTGTGTGGACTCACTAATACCTGTACTATCCTCTCACTGAATATTTTACTTTCTAAATAATTTTGATAGATTTGTCTTAAACAGCTGCAGCTTACCAAAGTACTGAGAAAGCCGAACATTAAAGAAACTGTTGTGGAAGCATTAGCATTAGGTCGTAATTCCAGGTTTGTCACAAAAATGACTACTTTGAGGAAATATCACTTTAAAATACTAACATTAATTAACTATTGTGATTATTGTCCATTCCTTGGATCCTCTTTTCTTGTTTTATATTTCTCTTCATTCATTGCAGTAATAAAAGTTGGTATAAGCATTTATGATAAAATGGCATATTGTTTAAAAGCATAGGATTTAGAAACCAAGGGCATATTGACAATTACCTACCTATTTCATACCTATTTCTTTTAGAGTTTTTGACTAACATCAATATTAATGTGTTCTTGAATGAAGTGTTTTGAACAAGCTGAAAGTTATGAACCATTTCACATTGCTTGGTACAGTATCACTAGTGGCTTAATAGTTTTGCCTGGATATATAGTTATAATTGTTTTTATTCTTAGTAATTTGTTATTTAGTACAGAACTATTGGAGACTCCTAATTTAAAAAAAAAAGAAAACATTAAGTTGAAATTTAAAAATAATAATGAAGAGGATGAATATTCTGAAAGTTCTTAAAATGCGTAAAATATCCTATCCCATATCTGCTATTTATATTAATCTGATCAAAATTCTTCTAGCTCATGTGATGCTGTCCTTAATGCTTCAGCAAAAAAAAAAAAAAAAAATGCTAATAAAATCAGATATGTGCCACTTTTTCATACCTACTAGAATGGCTAAAATATAAAAGACTGGTAACACCAAAGATTGGTAAGGATGTGGAACAAATGAAGCTTTTGTATGTTATTGATAGGAGTGTGAAATGGTACAATCAGTTAGGAAAAGCATATGCTGTTTCTCATGAAATTAAACATACACTTGCTCTATGCACTAGTAGTTCCATTACTAGGCATTTACCAAGAGAAACAAAACTGTATGTCTTCTAATAGGTTTTATACAAGAATGGTTTGTAGCAGCTTTATTCATAATAGCTCCAAACTGGAAACAACAAAAATGTCCCTCAAGAGGAGAGCAGATAAACAAATTGATGTGAATTTCTGCAATTGAATACTATTCAGCAATGAAAAAATAAATGGATACTTACATGAACAATAGCATGGATGGATTTCAAAGATATGTCAAGTGAGAGAGGCATAGACAAGACAACATACTATACAATTTCATCTATATGAAGTTTAAGAACCAGAAAAATTAATTTATGGTGAGAGAAATCAGAATCACTGTTACTTAGGAAGCTAAGAATTGGCTGGAAGGCATGAGGGAATGCCAGGAGGTGTTGGAAAAGTTCCTCATCTTGATCAGGGTGGTGGCTAAATGTGTATATACAATACATTTATCCTCTAACCCACTGAGATGTACACTTAGGTACATTAACTTGTTGCATTGTATACTTATAATCTGTGAAATTCTTCAAATATACATTTAACCCAATTAAAAAATATGTGAAAAATAAAATGACTATTATATCCAACTTCACTTTTTATTTATTAGAATAAATACCAATTTATTAATAAATGTCATACTATTAACATCCATTATACTGAGATATGCTTTATAAAAGCAACCTGAAACAGATACTCTTATTTTTATTAATAAATTTAAAATATTTATAAGTCAGTAGTTTTAAAGCAAAATATGGAAGAATTCTAAACATCAGATCATGGAAGGTTTTTGTTAGTTTGTTGAGTAAGCTATAAATCAGAGTTAAATTTCAGTCTACATTTTAGTCTATTATTCAGTCCTAAAGCCAAACAAGATATAATATCTCATTTTAATATAGTTTTCAGCAATCATGCATCTAGTTATATGATTCATTTAAGATGAATCGAATTGTATATGGCACATGTTAGTTTAGGGAGTGATTTTAAATATCTTTGTATATTATAAATATAATTAAAATTGGTCTTTAAATTATATTTTAAACACTTCTTAAAATATATTGATCTAAAATAAAAAGTATAAATGCAAAATTAGTTGTTATATCCTATCCTAAGTTATGCACAAGATTTAAAACATTTAGTTGTTGGAATATATGTCACTATGAGACTAAACAGTTTGGATAACCCTGGTTTAGTGGATAGAATAAAATTCTTTTCTGATTTTGTCCATTTTTGCTGCTCGGTCCCAGTGTTTTAGATTTCTATTAATATTTCAAGGACCCTTGATGACTTAGTGAGCAATACTTGTGGTAGTCTACAGCTGTGTACCAGTTGTCTAACTTTTCAGATTCCCAATTTTCTCATCAAAGATACTGAAATTTGCTTGTCCTTAACTTGCAACTCTGAGGCAAAGCTTCCAACAACTAGATCAAATTAGGTGTTCATGGTGGAGAATGGCATTGAGTGTTGTGCTCCCCAATAATACTTTTATTTCAACAGAGGCTACTATTGCCTTGGCCTTAGGCATAGAAATTTTGGAAATGTTTTTGGAGGAATTTTCCTTAATAGGAGAGTCTCAAACATAACACATAGATAGCAGTCTTCTTTCTACTACATATTGCAAATAGTTAAAATAGTACTTTAAACACATCAGCTATGAGATTGTTCTGTGACTCTCCTTTGTTCCTGGTAGCTTGTAACACCAAGCTAAACTTTACAAAGAACAGCTTCCCCCTAATCATGTTCCTGCTTACTGCAATTTTGGTTGCCACCTGAATTAAGGGCATCTCAGCTTCCCAATTGACGTAGGTCCCTAATGCTTAAGTCTTAAAGCTTCAATTTGTCTGAGTATGTGTGCATTTAGGTATTCTTATGCAAAACCATAAGGATATCAGAAACTGAAAAAAATAAAATATATGAACAATATGTGAAATCATCAAATAATGTGCTTTACTACGATGAACTCTTTATAAGTTGGAGGCAGGTTCATATTTAGTTTTCAGTCATATTTTGCTACCGAATAATTGATTTTTTGTTTATCTGAATTAGAAACTGATTATTATTCAGTTGCCAGGTTTTAGAATTTGATGCCTCTTAAGATGCCTAAAATAGCCAGATCAACCATTCTGTGACCCATTATGTTCAACATATAGCCACAATTGAAAGGAAATGCCAAGTTTGTGTGTGTGTCCTTGGCTTAGGTACAAACTGATAAAAAGTTTAGATGAGATTTCCATACTGACAGCTACCACCGTAGGGAATGGGGTAGAAGGTGGGTAATAGCTTATACCAGCATGCCTGGTAGACAAAAAAAAAGGGCCCGTTTTCCATAATTCGCTCAAACTCCAAACAGCAACTTAATTTTCTTTCAGTTTTCAGTTTGAGATGCACGGCAGGGATCTCCTCCCCAAGCAAAAGGCAATATGAGGTGAGAAGAAGAGCCTGCTGCCAGCACAGGTATAGGCCTGCATAATGGAGCCGTGGCACTCAGAGAGAGGCTGTTCATTTTAACAACTGTGATAGTGAGGAAGGAAGCATAATGAAGATGGCATAATTGAAGTGGGAGAAGGAAACATTAACCATGCGTTGAGAGGAAGACTTTGGGGGTTAATTTTGACTTCCCTGTTTGAGGGAGTATTAACGGTCTGGGGAGACCCAGAGAGATGAGCACCTACACCCCAGACAACCCCTGCAGTCTAGAAAGTTTGTCTTATTTTACTTTATTTTTAATTATCTGAAGCCAAACTGTTCTGTACTGTTTTGTGTTCTCTCATTTCCATATTCGTGTCAACTCTGGGGTACTACCACCCTTGCAAGGATTTAAGTTGACATGGGCCTACTGACGCCCAAACACATCTCTTTTCTGATGCAGGGGTCTCTTTGCCACCAAAGATCTGCATATCCTGCACAGAAAAACGTAAGCAGGAAAAATTTGAAAACATACAACACAACACAAGGAAAGTGAAGGCATGAGAAAGGATGAAAGAAAATATGCCAAGCTCCAAAGAGAGCAAGACGAGCAGATAATAGGCAAATGATTCTAAAAGAAATTAAATTCATATTATAGACTTTGTACATTGACAAATGATTACACATAGTTAAAATACTTGAAAATTGTATTTAATTGCCGAGATCAAATAATTTCTAATTCAGAGAAAAGTCATGCAATCATGAATGTTCCTCATGATTGAACCTTTATTTATAAAACAAAATTATGCTGAAAAAGTATCTGTTAACTTCTTAATTAAAATGAATAAACATAAAATATATCTAATATTTTTCTATCAAGAGGTTGTAGCTCATTATTTAGATTTCTACCCAATAGGTTTCCTGAACCTGCCAAACCCCCAACAATTCTTAAGAAAAGCAACCAACACAATTGAATGCACTGTGGACTTTACTGATGTTAGAGAATTCCTGAGGCATGTTTAATAGGAATAAACAAAATATCTCTAAAGAAAAGTCATATTTGTGTTCTTACCTACAGGAAGCCATGAAGAATCCACCGAGGATGAGAAAGGCACTGTTTATTTTAGTTAGATTCTTATGTCTTTGACTCCGTTGATCGATATCACCCCTGAATAGGTTACTATGGGATTGAGGCTTTGCTTGATTCAATAAACCCCAAGTTTCTTAACCCCTCCCATTATTTTAAAGAAAGGTGAGCAAAATACTTTTAAAAGAAGGCTTTATATTTCTTTTTTTTTTTTTTTAGTGCCTTGAGAGATTCTTCAGCCATACTTTAAAGATATGTGGATGCTTTTGAAATGCATCATATTCTGATCTAGCCATAGGCTAGAAAGGACTTAAAATCATTTGGTTAGCCCTAAAAAAAAAATCAATGTAAAAAATGTGGCATTCATGTTGGTAGCAATAAATACTATTTTATGCTGCAACATACATTTAGAAACAAATATTTTAAACAAAAAAACAGAGCACATGTATAATTGAAATCTTGTCCACCTGCAAATTTGCTGAAATCACTATCTCTGTGTATTTGTTTATTTATTAATGAATTCAAACATTTTGGAGCATCTATTGCATTAGGCTCTGTGCTAAGTACCAGAAATATGTGTTTTTCATGTGAGATCAAGTCCTAATAATCTCAGTATGTTATGATTTGATAGGTCCCACGAGATATAATACCTGAGGATTGAGGATGAGAAGACTTTACTTAAAACTCAAAGTAATGAACATGTAATTTTTATTTGAAACTATAGAAACTAATTAATCAAACTGTTAATTATAATGTTAAGCATTTTTATTGTATTCTAGTTCTGGGAATTTGGTAAGCCATATAGCTTATATAGAATAACAGGAATATTTAGTCAGAGCATCCTTTTTCAAATCATTATAGATTAAAATTGACTAACTTCATATTTCTGCTATTTGTTGAGTACCCACTATGCATCAAGCAATGTAATATATTTTGTATACCTTTTACCACAGTTCACATTAGTATCTCAAGGCCAGTAGAAAAGTCATATTTACTATTCTGACCATTTATAAAATTTTCCTTTGTTATATTTTGTTTATTGCACATACCTCATTTATTCAATATAGAGAGCACCTATCTGTAACGTAAGGCAGTTCCCAGTCATCCAATTTGATGGGTAAGGCACTATATCACTGGTGGACATTGAACATATAACCATTCTTTGAATTCATAAATAATATGTAGAATTGGTTTTTTTTATAAAGTTCTGATCATATCCCCTCAACAATACATGTGCTTCTATTGCCAACAATCAAATTCTGCAATGTGTACCTGATACTATAATACAAACTCGTATAATGGAGATAATTAGTTTTATGCAAAAAAATGACATGATGAAAATAACTCATTTCTTATACTTTTAATCAGAAAAAGCTTTAAGAGTCAGCTTGTGCTTCACCAATTTTTTTTTAATTTCAAAATATTATGGGGGTACAAATATTTTGGTTAAACGGATCAGTTTTTTAATGCTTGAGTCAGGGTTATAAGTGTGCCCATCACCCAGATAGTGTTCACTGTACCTGTTAGGTAGGTTTTCACCTATCCCATTCTCCCCCTTTGCCCCTATTTGCTTTCCGTTGACTTTTACTTCATTCTGTGCACGTGTGCTCATCATTTGCTCCAATTTAATGGTGAGCACATGTAGTATTTGTTTTTCCATTCTTTACATACTTCACTTACAATAATGGTCTCCAGTTCCATCCATATTGCTATAAATGCCATTAAGTTATCTTTCTTCATGTGGCCATTTTGTTAATCCACTCACGAATGGATGGGCATTTGGACTGATTCCACATCTTTGCAATTGTGAATTGGGCTGCAATAACCATTTGAGTGCAGGTGTACTTTTGACAAAGTGACTTCTTTTCCTTTGGGTAAGTACCCAGTAGTGGGATTGCTGGATCGAATGGTAGGTCTAATTTTATTTCTTTGAGGAATCTCCATACTGTTTTCCATAGAGGTTGTACTAATTTGCAGTCCCATCAACAGTGTATAAGTGTTCCTTTCTCTTTGCAGCCATGCCTGCATCTATTGTTTTTGGACATTCTAATAAAAGCCATTCTAACCGGAGTAAGGTGATATCTGGTGTGGTTTTAATTTGCATTTCTCTGACTGTTAGTGATGGTGAGCATTTTTCATATGTTTATTGGCCATTTGTCTATCTTCTTTTGAAAAGCTTCTGTTCATGTGTTTTGCCCACTTTTCAATGGGGTTGTTTGATTTTTTCTTGCTGATTTGGTTGAGTTCTTTGTAGATTCTGGTTATTAGCCCTTTACCAGATATATAGCATGCAAATATTTTCTCCCATTTTGTAGGATGTCTATTTGTTCTGTTGATTGTTTCCTTGGCTGTGCAGAAGCTTTTTAATTTAATCAAGTCCCATTTATTTGTTTTTGTTGTTGCTGTGATTGCCATTGGGGTCTTCATAAATTCTTTGCCTAGGCTGATATCTAGAAGATTTTTTCCAACATTTTCTTTTAGAGTTCTTATGGTTTCATCCCTTACATTTACATTTTTTATCCATCTTGAATTAATTTTTATGAGTGGTGAGAGATATGGATCCTGTTTCATTCTTCTGCATGTTATCCCGGTATCATTTATTGAATAAGGATTCTTTTTACCAGTGTATATTGTTGCTGTCTGCTTTGTCAAAGGTTTTTATCTGAGTTTTCTGTTCTGTTCCATCAGTCTATGTCTCTATTTTTATGCCAATATCATGCTGTCTTAGTTACCATAGCCTTGCAGTATAGTTTGAAGTCTGATAATGTGATGCCTCCAGATTTGTTCCTTTTGCTTAAGATTGTTTTGGCTATTTGGGCTCTTTTGTGGTTACAAACAAAGTGTAGAATTACTTTTTCTTGATATGTGAAACATGATGTTGGTATTTTAATGGAGATTGCACTGAATCTGTAAATCACTTTGGGTAATATGGACATTTTAACAGTGTTGATTCTACCAATACATGAGCATGATATATTTTTCCATTTGCTTGTATCATCTGAGATGTCTTTCCTCAGTGTTTCACAGCTCTCTTTGTAGAGATCTTTTATGTCCTTGGTTAAGTACATTCCTTGGTGTTTTATTTTCTTTGTAGCTACTGTGAATGTTATTGAGTCTTTGATTTGACTCTCAGCTTGACTGTTACACCACATAAATAGAAACAAAAACAAAGATCATATGATCATCTCAATAGATGCAGAAAAAGCATTGGACAAAATTCAACACCCTTTCACAATAAAAACCTTCAATAAACTTGGCATAGAAGGAACATATGTCAAAATTATAAAAGCCATATATGACAAACCCACAGCCAGCATCATACTGAATGGGGAAATATTGAAAGCATTCCCACTAAGAACTGGAACAAGGCAAGGATGCCCACTGTCACCACTTCTATTCAATATAGTGCTGGAAGACCTAGCCAGAGCAATCAGGCAAGAGGAAGAAATTAAGGATATCCAAATCAGGAAAGAGGAGGTCAAACTATTGCTTTTTGCTGATGATATGATCTTATATCTAGAAAACCTCGAAGATTCCACCAGGAGACTCCTGGAATTGATAAATTCAGCAAAGTCTCAGGTTGCAAAATCAATATACACAAATCACTAGCATTCCTATACACCAATTTTTTAGAAGAATTTCTTCTGCCAAAATAACCAATAGTGTTCCCCATAGAAGTTACTCACTGTCCTGGGTCCTGGGGGGAAGATTACATAGAACTGAGCCACAACTAACTCTTATGGACATATAAAATATTGTAGGAGACTGGGGCTGGAGGATCTCTAGCTGCCACAGCAGAGCTTAATTTAATCTGTTTGAATCAGTTCATGGTAGGTGCTATCAAGTAAAGTAATGTGAGAAAGAGGAATAAAGAAGTTTGGAGTTGGGATGAGGGCCAACACTGTTGATTTAAATAGAGTCATCAGGGACTTTACTGATAAGATGATATTTGAGCAGGAACTTAAACTGAATAAGAGAACAATTCAGATAGATACCTGGAAGAAGAGTGTTCTAAGCAGAGAGATCCACAATATAAAGGTTCTGAGGCCACATCCTGGTTGATATAAATAAGGAAGACATTATGGCTAGAATTCAAAGAGTGGTGGAGATTTATCAAAGATGAAGTGAAGCAATAACAGGATCCAGATCATGAAGAGCCTTATAGATCATTAAAAGGCCTTTGGCATTTTCTCTGAGTGAAAAGAGAAGACTTTGGGGTTGTAGGCCAACAGAGACACTAAGAAAAAGTTGAATGCTGGGTATATTTTGAAGTTAGAGTGAACAGATTTGCTGACAGGTTGGATGTGGGTTATATGAGAAATAAAGAAGTGAAGGATGACTCCTTTCTTTGACCTGAGCAACTGGAAAGATGGAGTTACCATTTCCTGAGAGACTGAGACTGCTGGAGTTTATACAGAGAATTTTACAAACCCAGTGCCCCTTTTCAAATTTCTTTGCTTGTTTCCCTTGTATCTCCTACATACTTTTCATGTTTCCTCACTTCTGTTTTCTTACCCTTATAATTCTCTAATCTGCGTAGGTCTAAATTCTATTGACTCTCCCAAGTTCAACTCATATGCTATTCCCTCCGTGAGAGTTTTCTGTGAGTGGTTCCCTCAGAAGTACACTGTATTTTACTATCACTATAATTCTGTATTTAAGCTTCTTTAACCACATTAATAGCTTTCCCTCTTGTTTTATATTATTTTATACCTTTTGAGGTTCAGTCGAATAGAGATGAAATTATCATCTATATTAGAGCTGATTTTAGAGAACAGTTCTGATGGGATTATTAATTTATCTCTGCATTAAATCCACACTATCGCCTTCACAAACTTTCTCTTCTCTCTCCCCTCCCCCATATACACCTTCTCACACTGACTGTTTTCCCTGTGAAATTTCTAAATCCCAAAGTAAATAAAAACACAGTTGGATTTAAGGTATGCTGTAGTTTCTTTCCAATTTGCAATTTACTATTTAGATAAATCAGCCCTCCTCACCTAGGGAGGAATGAGTGAGTACACAAGTCAAGAGGCCAAGTGTTATTCTATTGAAAGATAGAATGCCCTCCACACACAGCAACACTTACCCTGCCTGTTTTATTTTGGTCTTGAATAGACTATAATTAAATGTCCATGGCATATCATCACAGCACCTAGTATAGCACCTTGTGCCCATAAGGTATCCTAAATGTTTCTGAATGAATTGAATAAAAGTAATGGTCATGATGGGAACATAAAATACCTGCAATCAGACTTTTGGAACTTGAAATATAAACAAATTCAACTCATTTTTATTACTAGATATTTATATTCCAACACAAACTCTTAAATATCACCGACATGATATATACTTGATATTTACCATGCACATGACTTTGTATTACTTATACATTTCCTACTAAACAAAAATTACCATAATATATGTTATTAGTTTTTAAATTCACAAGATGTTCATATATTATTTTAAAGTCCATGGTTGCATTTCCAATTCAGAGAATATGCCACTCTGCAAGGAAATACTAGAAGCAAAAAGCAAGCAAACACACACAATTTAAAATACTTACAGTAAATTCCTCAAATCATGTAAAGAATGGAAATGTTGGAAATCAACTCTTTGTATACCATCTGAAGCAGTAACAATTGGCAAAGCAATAACTAAAAGGGAGAAAAGAAGAGTCCCAAGCAGGAAAAAAGATGGAATTCTCCATGGAGCATGCACTAATAGAAAGCCCAAATCTGGTAATTATATTAGAATGTTCCAAATAATTAGTATTAAGGTGTTTAAGGTCATTTACACTTTTATCCTGAGGAACCAAACAAGAAAATATTGGCAGTAGCACAAAATCCTATATCCACTACTCAACTGTGGAACTATCTTACATGATCTCTTCAGATTTTCTTAAATTACTGAACCTCTCAGAATTCTCTTTCATCTATAGGCTTTAGACTAGTTGAGTGTCACCTCCATTTACAGAAGAGTTACATATAGGGAGGGTACATCCTTTTATTTATCATGTGTTTGCCTTTGAACTGGAAAAATACACTATGCCTTTGACATTTTCAGAAGTGAATGAAGAAATCTTGTTGACTATACATCCTCTCTTTATAAATTGATCACTATACTATCATTGAAATTTAGCCAGCCTGCCTTTTGAATATATTTATATGGATAAGAGGGATAGGACATTGGAAAAACAGCAATATAAATGAGAAAAAAGAAAAAAAGTAGACAAGGAAAGTCTTTCAGGAATTAATTGAAATAAGGGATAACTAGGTAATTCACCACTAAGAACCCATTGGCAGTACTAGAAACCCCATTTATAGTCTAAATAAACAAACTCTGGGATTCATTTAAAAAGAGCCATTTCACCCCTATTTTCAAATTCTGTCTAATAAATACTTGCAAAGTTAACCTGTGCAAGAAACCCAGAAATTCCATCAGTGTTTAAAAATTAATAGCAAAAGCTGAAAAAGGAAATGGTGCCTCACATAAAGAACACTTAGCTAAAAGTATCGATTATTCTGATATGTCTAGATCAATAGTTAAAATTCTCACTTTCATTTTGAGTCTGTTTGCATGCAATTAATGGGAGGAGCACTTGGCCAGGGCTCCAGAACCCTATGATTCTTCCTTACTTTGCCATCATTGTGTGAACACGAAGTCCCTTGGTGTCTCTTTGTCTCAGTGTCTCCAAGTAAACAATGAGAGAATTGCACTGAATGATCAACTTGGGTTCCTCAATGGAAAAATCTGAAGTCAGATTTTCAGATCTCGTTTCCATAGTCTAGATGTTACAAATTTCATCATTGTATGTATAATGTATATCATAGTGTTTTCCTTATTGCAAGTATCTTTTTGTATGGGTCAACTATTGGATATCAGAAGAAGGTATTCCCTCCCAATAAAGACTATACTTAGTACACACAAAATCTACTACTCTCTTACTAAATCTGCAATTTTATCCTCACTTCAAGGCAAGGGAGATGGCAGATGTGACCAGTTGAGGCTGCTTTCCTCTTCAAATCGTCTTCTGTTCTTGCATTTGTATTCCCCTATTCTAACTTGCCTGATTTGCCCAACAGGCATGACTCTCATTTTTGTATCTAGTTATTTCTTTCCATTTACACTTTTTAGACCTGAAGATTTGGATTACCTTTGTTTTCTGAGTTTACTTCAAGTGTACCATATAACGTGAAGTGACATCACTTCTGGTGTGTGCTGTTTTGTGCCCCCTTGTTTCATGTGGCACTGTTCTCCCCACACTCAGTTTCCCCATCACTGGTCCCAAGTGCTACTTTTCAAGGAGAATTTGCCATCATCCAACTTATTCCATAGCAGGTTATTAGAAATAATAAAAGTTTGTCCTGGTAGAATTAATTTTTATTGTATGGTACAAATTTTATGCAATTGTTTCTTCCATAAAATAGACTAGTTCATATAGTCGTAAAATAACCAATGGTGTTGTGGCTTAACTGTTAAAGAGAAATTATTTAATAAAGAAGCAGAATTCTTGTAATTGTTTAGTTCAGAAATAAGTCAACAGATTTATTGGAAAATGTCTCTAATCCTAGTTTTCAAAATGTAGCCAGATTGGAATCTGAGCATCTTTGGAATCTGTAGTGACTCACACAGGGCACTTGTGGATGGTGCAGTCTTGACATGGTGCCAAAACAACTGGTCACATCAATCAAAAAAATTAGTTGAGCAATGCTTCCATGCCATGTAGACAATGGCCCAGTTGGTTGTATTTTTCATTCTTCTGCTAAATACTTTGGCAGCATGTTGACATGGTGGTAATTTGGCTATGCTTCTGATGAGTGTGATGCTGTGTGTCTGATATGTATGACCTAAGGCTCAATTCTTTGATTGAAGCCTTTCCACGGAGGCTCTGAGGATTCCCAGTTATTCAAACTTCAAGCCTCTTGGAACTCTAAGATTTTTGTATGTTCCTCTAGAAAGCTATGGTTCAACAAATCATGAGATCATATAGCACAAAGAGGCCCTTGAGAGAGCCTTTGGTCCAGCATTTGATTCTGTATATTTATTTCTTGGAGTCTCTTGTGTTTATATCCATATATTTATGTGGCTGCTGTCTTCCTATTATAACAGAAGGTTTTTAAGGACCTGCCCTGTTCCTTTTTCTGAACTCCCCACAATCCCATTGAGTACTCTAAACCAGTGTTGGACAACTTTCTCAGAGCAGTCTGTGAAAAATTCCTATCATGCCAGACAACTAGGGAGAATTTACAAGGGTAGCAACAACCCTGGCCCTCTCCCCTCCAATAAATATCTATCCAAAGCACAGGTCACTTCACAAGCCACTGGATACATTTTTAAATGTCTCACGATGTTCTAATTTTGCTTTCAACACAGGTTTCAAAGTTGGTTTTAGTCAATTCATACAGTTACCAAAAAAAGGGGCTTATTCAAATAGCAATAGTTAGAGGCATAGATTAGAGCACATAGCCTGACTACGTGTGGACAACAATGAAAGCTAGACCTTTATTGGCAGAAGGGATCAGAGTAGATCTATTTTGCTGAGTACCTTATCCTCAATGCCTTACACATAGTAAGTGTCCAGGTGATACTGGCTAAATAATTACAAAAGTAAAAGAAAAAAATGAAAGTAAACTTCTTATTATTTCTTCCACTAGAATTATTTACTGCTTTGATTGAAAAATACAAGAATATTGACCTACTTCAAGAAACAGAAACTATTGATCTTTTGTTTTTCTACTTTTACATGAGTTTCATAGTTGGCTGCCAAGGTTTCTTTAAATTCTTATTTTATTTCAAAAGTAATCTCAAATAATTATCACTGCTGCTAAGAAAGAGTTTTATTTATGATACAGTCAGACACTGAGTAACTTACTCACCTTCCCTTCATTGAATGTTTACTTTGTATGGATTCAAAAAATCTATAGTAATAGAGTTGCTCTAATTTCATAATGATACAAAGAATATTGTATATGTGCTTTAAAAAGATTCATTTTAATTTGAGGCATTTAGAGTTTACTAAAGTGTCAAAAATCTAACAAAAAAGGAAAAGGAAATCATGCTATTTAAAGCTGTGCAAGATGCCAACCAAATTAAATACCTAATTTAAAACAACATATTCGCTTTTAATATATTATGTTCCTTCTGATTAAATCAAAATAATGTCGAAGCAAGCATTTCAGATAAAGTAATATACCTGATAAAGACTAAAGATACTGTATCTCATAATATTTATCCATAACTTCTTTTCCTTCTCAACACACTTTCTCAAGAACAAGGAAAAATTCTAACTCATAAAAAATGATCTTTTATGATGGCTCAAAAATTACCAGCTTGTTGAACTCACCTTTACTGGACAGATGGCAGGTGACAAACTGATCTCAGCCAATATAATCTGTCAAAACAATCTGCCATGAGCAGGTGTCAGATAATTATCTAAATTAACAGATATGTAAAGTAATAAACAAACTAGAAATAGATCCTGAACACAGGGAACTTAACAGTCACCTACAATTGCAACCTAACCTTAAGTCATAGATGTGACACAAAAACTAGCTAGTGTTTAGGGCAAAGTATAACTGTTAATAGCAGTTTCTATTTTCTTTACCTAATTTTTGCTTTGCAAAAACAAGTTTTAAGATTCTCATTCAAACAGAACTCTGGGTATATAATTGTGATATGTCAATAAAATAGGAAGTTTTTTGTTTGCCAGGTATTTCTTAATGTCACATCTTAAGTTATAGCAATAAAGAAGTTTGTTATAGTCAAAATTCTTGTTATAAAACATATTAATATAAACACATGAAGCATTAAATATATATCACTTATACAATCAAATGATCAAAAATATGTAGCAAATACACAAAAATCTTTATTTTTTCTAAGTGAATATTTCTGTAAATTTTGAGTGATATTCATATGTATTGAATGATAGATATGTTTTCATAAATGGAAATGCAAATATACCTATAATTTGCATAGTATAAATGGTTTACTTTAGTTAAAAGCTAACAATTTATCAATATGTATATGAGAAATTAGTATTTGCCCACATAGTTAGACATTAGCCTTGTCAGTCTTAAGAGACATTTTCTTTGCTGACCTGAAGTCTGTAGTTTTGATTTTGGTTAAGTTTAGCTTAATAACTTCTGGTGTCATTATCAAGTGTGAAGAGCAGCAGAGGACCTAGCGAGATGGAACTTCAAGGAAGGAAGCTGCCATTTAAGTTTTCTCTACTCAGGGCAGAATATTTTTCTATAAAGATCACTCATGACATCTTGCTTATGTAAATTAAAGCACAGGCACTCCCAAGTGGGAAAGATGTGTTATAAAAGAATTTGTGACTGGATCCTAATACCTCTCCCAGATCTGGTCCTTCAAAAGTGGCCACATTTGCATATATGCAAGGATTCCTGAAAGAAAACGTTCTGTGGGACTCTGGCCTCATTCTCCTGGTTAAGTGCAATAGTACTGACTGCATTCTGAACGAACCCTGGAAGTGGTTCTCAAACATTTGGCCTCAGGATCCATTTACACTCTTAAGATTGTTAAGGTCCCCTCAAGAGCAGTTGATTATATGGATTATATCAACATTTATCATATTAGTAATAAAAAGGACACATTCTAAAAGTGTTTAATGGCTAATTAATTTAAAATGACAGTAATAAAGTCATACCTGTTAACCTAAATCACATATTTTATTGAAAACAATATTTATCAAATAAAAAATTGAGTGGTATATTTTACATTTTACAAATATATTGGATATCTGAATCTAAAAGACAGATGAATTCTCATATCTCCTTCTGCATTCGATCTGTTAAGATATGTTACTTTGGTTGAAGTATATGAAGAAAACTCAACCTCACACAGATAGGCAGTTGAAAAATGGAGAAATAATTTAAAAGTTTTAAACATATTCTTTAAGAAATCAAAACTTGACAAGTGATAGTTTCTTAAAAATGAGTGGAAATGTGAAATCTAAAATAATTTTGATGAAATTTTATACTCACTCCCATTAGTACCAAATAGCCTAATTCACACCTATGTGTGAATTAATCTTTTTACCCATGCATGATTTTGTAACATCATGTGTTGATTATTTGGAAAATATTGGTTCACTGACTTAGGCAGATCTTCCAAGTGCCCGGTAGAAAATTCAGCTGCACTTTCGTGAGAAAATGAAAGTGAAAAAAGTCAAGTAATGTCTTTTAGAATTATTATTAAAATAAATTTGACCTCACAGACACCTGATTCCCCGGGCCACACTTTTAGAATCACTGCCATGACAGAAAGGACAATATGACTTAGAGACCCACACTCGACACCAGGGACCAGATCAGCAGCAATCACAAGTGTCTGGATAACAAAAACGAGCAGAGGGAGGGAGTGTGTCGAAACTCCAGGGAGAAGGCAGCTGCTCCTTCGTCACCTTGTCGGAATGTGGATCAAAGGATGTCTGACCCAGTTTTTAAAGATAAACTAGAAATGTGGATTTTTATGTGAACTCTTTTGATTTTTAAATGTTGTTCCCTCTGTGGGCCAATCAGAATCCACCTGTAGATTCAGGCCACAAGTTTGTATGGAATGTGTAACAGGGAGTACCATCTATAATAGCATATGGCTGAAGCCAGAAGTTGCCTGTGGAAATGATGACTGGGGAGAAGTCATCTAAGAGCTATAAATTTCTATAAGCTTAGAACTCCAAATCTGGATCTTTCTTGGTTGATCCAAAGTACAAAAATGATGAGTTTGTGGAATCAACCTCCCTGAGTCTGAAAAAGCATCATTACAGGGGTGGACAAGGGTACCTCAAATTATGTTGGACCAATTTTCAACAGGAATATGTATGTCGTAATTGAAATAGATGTAGCAGAAAAGTAGGCCCATGCGTGGGCAGATCAGTTTCTCCTGTTGTCTTTCTTCTTCACATTTGAAAGCAGGACAGGTTTCTTTAGACTAAATAAGTTCTGGTGGGGGGGGGTGGTTCATGAACTATTTAAAAGAGGAAAGGCACTGAAATATAATGGGTGCACTTCTACTTAATGGAAAATTTATTTAAATATTAAAAAGAAATTAATCCTTCAACATTCTTCAAGCTGATAAAGCAAGTAAAACTAGAGACATACCTCTCTCTATATATATATGCACATATATCTATATTTATATCTATATCTATATACCATTATTAATATTTTAAAAGTTTTTTCTTTGTTTTTTGCTCTTAAAGGACCAACTGTTTTTCCTCTACTCATATCTCCCGATTTTTGTTTTGACAATCCTGTTTGAAACATGATATTCAAAAGTCTGGGGACAGAGGTTCATCTAATATTCCCTGAAAACAACAGGAAAAACAAACAAACAGAAGAGAAATACCATGTGTAGCTTTACTGATGCAGTGGCTGTGCTGTAAAGATGAGCCCACACAGTTCTGCCCCCGCTTCTGAGTGTATGCCACTCCTCCCTCCAGGAAGTGTCCCTCCCGCTGAAACCTAGCTGCGCAGAAGTGATGCTGCAAGAATCCTGAGACAAGCACTTAACTTTCACTTTGGCTTTTTGAAATATCCATTCTGCAAGCCAGGTGTCATAGAAAAAGTCTGAACGCCCTGAGATAACTATGCTGTGCAGAAGCTTACTCTAGCACATGGAGAAAAAGAGCAATGTGGGGCCCATCAAGAGCTGGTCTGGCCATCCAAGCCCAGGCACCAGACTTGGGAGTGAAAAAGTATCTTGGAATTTCAGCCCCAGCCAATGCCACATGGAGAACAATTGAAGAGCTGAGCAAATAGCCAAAACTGAGGTCTCATATATATGGTCCCAATCAAATTGTCACAACTACCTCCAACTGTTTAAATCACCTGAGCTGAGGCCTTGGCTACCATGGACCAGACAAAGCTGTTTTCTCTGTGACTCTCTGAATTCCTGACCCATGAATCATGAGCATAGTAAAAATAGTTTTACACACCTAAGTTCTTGCGTAATTTGGGATACATAAATGGATAACTAAAACAATTATGTTTTGGTGGGGAAGGCAAGAAAACAGTTGAGTACCTATTACATACTTTACATAAATCATGCCATCAAATTCATTCAGAACCACTAATATGTATCTATTATCCCCACTTAGTTTGTGGAACTGAGAATCACAGGTTCTTCCTATCATGGATTAAATTATCTGTAATTTACTCAAAGTCACACAGCTAGAAATTGATGACTGGAATCCAGGTTTCTCTGGGCCAATGATCCTTTTTTCACTTATCTCTCTCTCTACTCAGTTTAACACCCTCAAGTTTAGTATAAAAACATTGATCATATTATCTATGTGGAACATTGGGAGAAAAGGATCCTTTCATAGCTGAACTAGTCCCGCCTATAAATCTTATACCCATCTTAAAAGTATAAATGGCATTTATGTGATGGGTATACCTTAATGTCCATTTTATAAATATTAATTTTTACAATGAAATATATTTATTTAAAAGTAAGGAGAAGAGTTTAGCAACAACTCTTGGTTGTTCAGTTATCTTTGGTATTGATTGAGCTGACATCAGTTGCATGTTAAATATGGATAAAACGAATGCCTCAGAGTAATTGTAATGGTGTTCTATATGTTCATAATGAGTTTTCCTGTGTTTCTTCTACCTTTAATATCTCTTCTTAGGAAATACTACAGAAGACTATTTGGCTCTAGTAAGATAAGTAATTTTTTCCAAAAAGGAAAATAAAAGATTTATTCCCTTTACATTTTTGATAACTATGCTTTTCATTATGCAGCATAAAATAGCCTAAAAAAATAGCCCTTTATCTGTGTATCTTTTGGAGGAAAAATTGCTGTATTTATTTGGAATTGCTATTTATATAATACTGACTTTGTTTATTTCTTTTGACTCAGAGAGCTACTTGTTCAGCAAAGTCCCTTTTTATTTCTTTATAGTAATTGAAATATGGCCTCTAGCTGCCCAGCTAGAGATTACATTGGCCAGACTCCCTTGCAGCTATGCACACCCATGAGATTAAGTCCTCACTAACAGAACGTGAGCACTCCCAGGTGTGGGCCTAGAAACAATGGCTATGTATCCTCTACATTCTTTTCACCTTCCCCATGAACACTAACATTGAGCCAGGCAGATGAGGGAAATAATTAAGAGTGAGTGAATAGTAATATGTAATAAACCCTGGGCTTAGAACAGCAGTGTAGAGCAGAGCTATGCCACCAAACTGAACTTTTCATTCAGATGCTATTTCATAAGAAAACAAACTTCCATCTATAAAGCTCTTGTAATTTTGAGTCCCTTTCTTACACCAGCTAAGTCTTTACCTTAACTAATATATTCCCGTTATTCCATGGAAATGAGCTAAGATGAATATACTTGGAAAATACACAGGGACATAGTGTTATTAAAAGAATCTTCTTTTTTTATGCACTTGTTTATCCAAATGAAAAAGGTATGCCAAGTTTATCAACTCTACAGTATTTCTGATAAAAAATGCATCAGTTCAGATCTCAACCATTCTGTGTGCTGTGTTTGTTTGTTTGTTTGTTTTTCCTTTTGGGTCTGTCCTCATAGATACCTAGCTATGTATTCTGATGATAACTCTTTCAATAACTTTATTAATTAGCAGTATAAATATCAGTTAAAAATGATAAAAATATCTCTAGTAGTTTTGTCTTATTACTTTCTACTCTTCTCCTCCAAATAAACCTGTATTTGAAAGGATTAATCTTTCATACATAATTCATAGATATTCATAACTGTGCAGAGAAAAATATTAAAACCTAAAAACATCAGGGCAGCATACAATTCCTTATTTTTGAAAAGCAAAGCTGACCAAAGGCAGTAAATTTATTTGAGATAGGTTTGATACTGAAGGGCGAGGGTATATACTACTTCAGATTGTCGGCATGAAGTATGGAATTGTTCATCAGTCAGTCTTCCTCAGCTTGTTAACTGGATCCACAGCCAGCTGGTTCAAGTTTAAGGGCATTGTAACATGAATGTGCAAAGTGACAGTCTGTAGACATTTAGGAAAAACCTTGAGATAAGAAGGGCTCATATCTACTTCCAACAGAAAGAACCGGTAACACCATAGAAGACTATGTTATGTTTGGTAATATACTATTGTAAATTAAAATAGATTTCCCAAATTCCTATGTTGAACTACATGCTTGTGATTTTTGACCCTAACTCAAAATAGTACTATTTTTTCCAATAACTAAATAAGAAGAATGATCCCACCATGTTCTAGATCATTTACAGCCATGATCTCATTTGACTGCCATCATTCCTATAGATTTGCAAAATGAGTATTAGATTTTGTGACTTACCAAAATCATGTTTATAAGACATGGAACCAGAATAGGCCCCAGCAATGTGTGGTGATTCCTACATTAACTCCCAGTCATTAGTAAAAATATCAACCCCATTCATCAATATCTTTCTTAAGAGTACATCAATCAGTGTTTGACACTTTCCACTTTATCATACTGATTCTCATTTACTAAAGGCATCTGTATTTAACAAGTGTCCTGTACTCTAAGTCTTTTATTTCCATCAATCTAATTCATTCAATGCACTCACATGTCCTGGCCCTCTACCCGCTACTGCTGTTCAGTACCACTTTACTGCAGATTCCACTGTGATGGCAGAGGGGCCTTGCTGTCACCTGGTATTGCTCCACATCAAATGTCTGGAACTCCTGCATTCTTCTCTTTGGACATGAACTTTCATCCATTGTGTTCTCTATCACTCCCCTTTCTCCAATTGCTCTTCTATCAGACAGAGCACTCAGTCTCTGGTTTCTGCCATTTCATTAGTCTATCATCCCTCTCCTCCACTCCTTTCCTACCTAGATTCCATGACCAAACTGCAAATACCCTCTTGCTGTCTCTCAACATTCTGGCTACTTATTCTTCTATAGTGCCCACTGAACAAATCCCTGACATGGATGGGTCCTAACATCTGTATTTTCCTCTTCCTATACCTAGATAATGATTCTAAGGAATAAAATATGGCAAAAGTGCTGGAATATCACTTCCGATATTAAGTTATAGAAAAGCAGAATTCCAGAATTCTGCCTTGCACTTACTTGCTCTGTCTCTCTTTGTCTGTCTCTCTCTTACACTCTCCTATGCTTGCTTACTCTGATGAAGCAAATTGCCATTGGGACAGCTGCCTAGAGAGGCCCACAGGGCAAAGAACTGAAGACGGCCTTCAGCAACCAGCAAGGAAGTAAGGTCTTGGCCCAAGAGTTAACAAGAAATTAAACCCTGACAACAACCAGGTGAGTTAGCCTGAAAGTACATCCTTTCCCAGTGGATCTTTGATGGCAGCAGCCCTGGTCACACCTTGACTGTAGCCCGTGAGAGAAGGGAAGCAAAGGACTCCACTAACATGCACCTGAATTCCTAATGCGTTGAAGCTGAGAGAGAGTGAAGATTGCTATTTCAAACTAAGTTTTGGAATAATTTGTTATGAACCAAAAGATAAATAAATATTTAAACCATCCTTTCTCTTAGGCTTAAAGGATCAGGTGCTCAAGTTCAACTTCTCCACCTAATCTCTCTCTTTTTTTTTTTTTTTTTTTGAGACAGAGTCTCGCTTTGTTGCCCGGGCTAGAGTGAGTGCCATGGTGTCAGCCTAGCTCACAGCAACCTCAAACTCCTGGGCTTAAGCGATCCTTCTGCCTCAGCCTCCCGAGTAGCTGGGACTACAGGCATGAGCCACCATGCCCGGCTAATTTTTTCTATATATTTTTAGTTGGCCAGATAATTTCTTTCTATTTTTAGTAGAGATGGGGTCTTGCTCTTGTTCAGGCTGGTCTCGAACTTCTGACCTTGAGTGATCCACCCGCCTCGGCCTCCCATAGTGCTAGGATTACACGCGTGAGCCACCGCGCCCGGCCTCCACCTAATCTCTTGATTTTATGTCTTTCCATACTTTGCTCCATCAATTTTCTTCTTTTTCTTCTTTGCTCTCAATTTCCCTATACTCTCTTTTACTGAAATGAATTGCACCCTGCCCTGTGTCCTCAGTAATAGGTGCCTTATTTTCTTATTTCCCCATGTCAGCTAAACTTCACAAATGATTATTCTACTTTTGCTCTCTCTACTTCTCTCTTCTAATTCAAGCAATAAACTGGCTTCCATACCCATCTGAATTCACTCTGGCAAATTCAATCACAGACATTCATATTGTCACATCTAATTAAGAATTTTCAGTGTCTGGGATTAAACCTACCTGCATTTAAAAACCAATGGATATTCCATTTTGAAAGTATTGGCCCTTTTAGTTTTCATGAACACTTAAATACTGGTTTTCTTCTTAGCATACTGAAAATCCTTTCTTAGTCTATTTCATAGTTGCTTTTCTTCTGTTCAGTAGATCTAAAGTGGAGGTGATCTTGGCAATGTGTGGAGACATGTTGTCACAACCAGAGAAGGCAGGGAGTGCTGTTGGAGTCTAGTGACCAGAGGCCAGTTATGCTGCCAAATGCCCTGTGTGGCTCAGGATGGCTTCCCACAGCAATACCAAAAATTATTTAGCATCCATGTCAGGAGTAGTGAGGCTGAAAACCTCTGCTTTATTTGATATCTGAAACTGAGTTTTGCCCAACTTTTTATCACTCATCCATTTATGTTAGCTGGAAAAAAATCTCTTCTGCTCTTCTGATTTCAACTGTCACCTAAATTCTGAACATTTTCAAATTTACCATTCTAGTACTGACCCTGATATTTTGAATCTAAATTCCCATTAGATATGTTTACTTGGCTGTGTCACAAGTAGGACTAAGTTAATATTTCCAAAACTGTAGGTAGATGCACCTCCCCTATCAGAAATCTCCTTCGGTAACCCTACATCTGGCAATGGCACTGTCATAGCCATACGAGAGGCCAATCCAAAAACAGACTCTGTCACTTCTTGCATGAATCCCCAAGTCCTGCCTTTCATTCATATTCCTTTTTATGTTCCAAAGTCTCTCACTTACCTTGCTAAAGACTATTTTTCCTTCAAGTCTCAGATAAGATGTCACCCCTCTAGGGATCCTGCCCTGACCATATGTGAATTCTCTGCACTCCTATAGAGCCAGGCCCTATATCTAGCACAGCACTGACCATGTTGTGTTGAAATGATTTGTTTATGTTTTTGTATCTTCTAATAGAATTTAAGTTCCTCTAAGTAGAAGCCCTTGCCTTTTTGTGTGGATGTGTGTGTATCTCTAGAAATGTAATGTATGGGAGTTCAGATATATTAATAGCAGCTAACATTCCTTGAAAGATTATTATATGCCAAACATGGCAACATTTTTTAAGTTTAATCTTTCTAACAAAGCTTTGAGATAGGTACTCTTATTATATCTATTTATAAGTAAGTAAACAAAGCAATAGAGATGGAAAATAACTTGTCTAAGTCAGGTTGGCAAATAAATGGTAGATTAGGATTTAAAAATCGTGTTTTTAGCTATTCACTCATCTTGTTCACCAAGCTATATTTGGTATATACCTGCTGTTCTCCTACTCCGGTCAGGATATAAATTATTTAGTATGAATAAATTGATTATATCATTAAAATTAATAAATTAATGTATAGTAATTATACATTATACAATAGTCTATCATTGTACATCACATACATGTATTATATGTTAATATATAGTAACATTGATATTAATAAAATAACATATATCTACTTTAATATTTTTGAAATAAAAGCTGCAAAATTAAATCATTTTCAGAAAGGACAGGTTTTTTTTCCATGTGCAAGACGCTCAAATGAGTGCATCAAGTGTTCTGTTGATCTAAGTGTGTGTGGAACTAAGGTAGAAGGGTTTAATGAATTCAGACAAGTTAGTGATCCATCAGTGAAAACAACAGCAAGATTTGCAAATTTAGAGAGTGTTTAGATTTTGCTGCTAGAAATAAACACTTAGGGTTCTCTATGAGCACCTAAACCAATAGAATATGTTCTTGCTGAAGCAGGTGTGTAAAACCAAGACCGGCCATAGCATACCAGGACTGGAACAAAAGACACCCAATTGTCCTTGCTGTGCACTAAAGAAAGTGATCAAAGTTACGAGGCCCCTGTCTCAGGAGGGCTTGTGTTTCAACTCTTCCAATGCCACATTTCAAGAAATAAATAAATGTTGGGTCATTTATTAAGCGGTGTTTTAAAAAATTCAGCTTCGTATTGTTTGGTGAAAAGCATTTGGAGGCAGGAAGAAAAATATGTTCAAGTTATTTGAGCTACTTCTTCACACCTGTTCCCTTATAACCTGGAACAGAAGTACAGGCCCATCACATAAAAAAATCTCCATGACTTCTTTAACTTCTTTTTAAATAATTAGGACACGGTGAGGATTTGTCTCCTCACTTACAATTTGCTCTTGTTTATTTGCTAGTTCTGTAAAGTGTGTTCTCTAAAGTGTATGATAAGTTTAATAAATGACTGATGCTCACAGAACACATTGGGTAGTTCCCCTAGGGGACATCCATAGTCATAAAACAGACTTGAAATAACTCAATTAATGCCAGCTCCTGCTCGTGGGACAGACGGAGGACTGTTAGTCTAAGAAATCAGGACACACTATCCCCAGAAGCTGTACAGACCTAGACCTGGTTGCAAATCCATAATATTCAATAGTATAAGATGCTTTCTCATTATTGTCTTGCTTCTGCTCACTTATTTAGTGAAAACTCTGAAAATACTGAATACAGCATAAAGGAAAGAATATTGGCTATAGCCCTAGACAGACTGGGTTCTTCCCTCTAGGATCTTGAACAAGTATCACTACTGAATCCACAAAATGGGGGGTGATAATAACTATTTTTCAAAAGATTTATGAATTTAAGATTATATATAATATATGCACAGTGGCCATCACAGCTGTGTCCTCACTAAGTCGAAGGTATTTCTTTCCCTGACACAACTGTATTTTTAGACAGGCAAAGTAGAAAAATCTCAAGTAGAAATGCATCCTTAACTGTAAGAGAGAAAAACTTTTGTTTTCTAAATATGTATATTTTGTCATGTTAACTCATTAGAATAGTCTTACCAACAGATGTACTAACAGAGTGCTAGACATATCGTAGATATTTGATAATGGCTTATGATTGACAAATAAAAATTAAGGAGAAATTTAGTTTCTTACCCCTTGGAGTCACTTTTGCATTATTTAGGATTAAGAGGGAGGCTACCAGGACACAGGATGCTTTGGGCCTTCTTTGATCTGGGTTTTGTCAAGACTAAGGTCATCCTGTCACATTTTTTTCCCTAGGCTTATAGTTCTTACTCACTAAAAAAAGAATTACCATGGTCCTTTTTATGATTATAAAAGTAATCAGTTTTTGTTATAGAAAATTTGGGTATGTAGAAGGATATAAAGATTAAAATATCATCACTTATAATTCCACCAACCAGAGAAAATATTCATTAAAATCTGTCTTTTTCTAATGTTTTCTTCCTCTGTGTGGATATGTATATCTCTCTACCTACTATCATCTATCTATCTGTCCATCCTTCATCATCTCTACCTATATACTTACATATGCATGAATATATTACAAGTATCATAAACATGCATGTATATATACATTTAATAGAATGTGATAATTTATTTCACTTTTAAAAATAATCATGAACATTTCTTATAATATTAAGTATGCTTTTAAACTATCACTCTATATATTTTCCTAGTATTTCATAGTCTAGATATTTTAGCTCATTCACAATGGTTTAATTGGATTTTTTTTTTGTTCTTTGGTACTATCATTTATTCTGTGATTAATATCTTTATGAAAACATCTTTATGCACATCTCTGAATATATTCTGAAAATAAGAATCACTGGGTCAGAAGACAGAAACTTTTACTCATCATTTTTTTACTACAGATGTTATACTTTGCAAATATTTCCATAGCTTATTATATACCTTTTAGTTATTTTAATATAAAAAGATTTAGATGCATTTTGTCAAATACATCAATTGTTTTCTTTTGCAGTTCTGCCTACTTTATATTTATTAATAAAATCATTCACCTATTCTGAGTTTATACTTATTTTATAGTTTTATAATTTGACCTTTTTATAGTACTGATCTTTACATGAAATTTTACAGTACAACTGGCAACGACTCTGGTATTGGTGTGAGAAAGGAAGACAGTTTATTTTTGCATCAAAGACCTAATCCATTTTCTCAACACCAATGATGGGCTAAATCCTTCTTTCCTCAGTGATTAAACTATCCACCTTTAGTATTTACTGAGTTCTTCTTCTATTAGGACCCCTTTTTCATCATTCCATTCCGTTCCATTGATCTATTGATGTACGAAGTTATCTTTTCAATTATTAATTTTTTGTGCAGTTGTACACAACCTTGCTACACGAAGAATGGCCGGCTCACCAGCGGCATCACCCTCACAGGAGCTTGTTAGAAATGAAGAATCACAGAACTGCTTAATAAGAATCTCTGCTTTATTCATATGCACATTAAAGTTAGAGAGGGACTGGTTGGTATGAAGACTTTCTTTTTGACATTGAGGCCGTTCTTGTTTTGCTGCTGAATGCAGGGAGGAGAGTCTGCTGAGGTCAGGAGAGTCTGGTGAGCTAAATGTTCTCACTGGTTCACCGCATTTTGAAAAAAAGTCCTCAAAAATGTAAGAGATGCCTATGCACATCCCTGCTGTCATTCCAGCAAGTTATCTTGCAACATAAGACCCCTTTTTATAATACAGTTTCCACCTCTGTGAGGCTTTTGTTCTGTTTTCTTCACTTAAGGCCAACGTAAACAGAGAAGACTGAAAGAAAATCATAAATTCAAGAAATCGAAGGGATTCAACCTGGGTGCTTACATTTATAAAATTCCAGCTGTTGCTAAAATAAAATGGAATAAATAAAATAAAATAAGTTTCCAATTCAGTCTATGCAATCAAAGTCACTTAGGACTTATTACAGAATTTAATAGTTTCTCAGTGAACTGTTTTGTATGCTACTATTGAAATGTAAGCATTAAAGCAATGTAAAACTAACTAAACCTTTACAAAAAAGGAAAGAAAAAAAACTTCCTTTTTGTCTTACCAACACTGCTATTATCACATAGTGTGTTTCACATGATAAGCCATTCATTAAAGCATCACCTACTGTTTTTTTCCTCCTCAGAACCAGCTAGAACATGATCTGTCTCTGCATGAAGACGTTGGACCTCTGACCTTTTCTGTAGCTATTCCAGGCAAGTATAATAAACAGAGTTCACTAGGTTTCTGTAAATCTCTGATTATGTTTACTGTGGAATCCAAGTGTTCATCTCAGGCAGAAAAATTAAGGTTGATTTTCAAATATTATGTACAAACTCTAGCTACTAAGCATTCCATAATGAGCACTTTGGCAATTTAAAGCAAATTAGGGTTCCCACTAGGCAAGGATGACATGCACTGTAGCCAAAGAAAAATGGTATGTTGTTAATGGAGAATATTCACCAAGAATTCAGAGAGTGCTACCCATTGTAATTTTGGGGAAAAAAATCTTAGTGCACTTCGTTACTGGGACTTTCTGTCAGTCTTAAACTTTCCTTCCCTGGTTTTCAAATCTTAGTGTATAAAAGAAGGTTAGTGAGTCACAGCCCAGTATCAAGGAATGGTTCGTTAGGGTGATGCATTTGTGGGAAAGCCGTTAACTTCCTCAAGATCATCACTGAGAGAACAGTTCAATGGACCCAACTACTGTCAGAGATTAATGCAGGGGTTGATTAAAATGAGAAATGAAGTTTTTATTTTCACCGAAGCACAAAATCTAATCAGAATTGCACTGATCACACATGTGAAAGAACCAAGATGTCACTAACTCATGATAAGCAAACTATTCACATTATTTAATTACATAGCAATATACATACTATAGAGAAATCTAAAGATATAAATACGCATAAAGAAAATGTAAAAAATCATTATTATTCCTACCACACAGAGATAATTGTGGTTAACAACTATGGTTTATATCATTGAGAATATATACATAAGTATATACAGATAAATGAATATATGACAAAAGACTATCTACAGATGTAGTATATATGTATACATATGTGTGTATATATGTATATTTATATGTAGCAATTTATTTGTCTGTGAAATTTAAACATGTCTCATGTGGACATATGTAAATAATGTGCAAATGAATATACATATATGTGTATATATTTTCTCTGTGTTTGTGCATATATATGTGTATGTGTATGGCATATTACATTAAACAACTTAACAAAAATTATATCTACACCACACACACACATACACACACTCAGACACATATACATATATTTCCATGTCAAAAGATCAATGTCAATTTTGGTGACATTCCATTGTATGAATTTTACTACTATTTGTTTCACTACTGTTGGACATATAGATTTTTTTTTAAGTGTTTTACTATTATAAACAACATTGTAATGAAAATCATTTATATGACTGTCTGATTAGTTCCTTAAAAATAATGGAATATACTGGGTCAATGATTGTGTTCTTTTTGGCCTTATGAAAAATATTAACACATTATCCTCTAGAAAGTGTGTATTAATTTACCTTGCTCCTGGCAATGTATTACAGTAAACTGTCTTTTATATTTAAACAAAATAGATGTTATCACTTAAAATTTTTAATTTAATAAAGCAAAAACCAATATATTACTTACTAAAAAGTTGAACTTCTTTCCTACATTTTCCCCTACTTTTCTATTATTGTGTTCATTTTGTCATTATTTGGTTGTAGGATATCTTTAGACATTAAAGATATCACCCAAGATATATTATGCACATAAAAAATATTTCTTTATTTTGTCATTTGCCTTTCATTGTGTCTGTGCTGGGATTTTTGCTTTGTATTGTGCTTTGTCAATCAGAAAAAAATAGGTTTTATATGATCAAATATAAAATATATAAAATAATCTTTTTATCTCAAAATTTTAAAAAACATAAGCTTATTTTTATTACTTCTCCTTGGCATTACTATGACATTTAATTCTCATAACCAACTCAAATAATGATATAAGGAATAAAGTAAATCCTTCTTTTCAGATAGTTAATCATTATCTCACTACTATTTATTAAATATATTTTACACCACTGATATGAAATAATATTGCCATCCATCAATACATATATCACATTTATATAGAGTATGTATATACACATACATATGTAAGTTTGTTTCTAACCTTTCTTCTTTATTCTATCATCATTCTTTTTATTCTGGAACCATTTCCTCACCATGATGACAATTGTTTTCATTTAATATACAATAGTGTGTAGTGAGATTCTCCTACTCATTACCTTTCATCTTCAGAATTTCTTTGTTTTTATTACTTGATTACGTTTCAAATAAAATTTAAGACATTTTCTCTGATATACACAAATCATTTCTAATTTGAATGGAATTGCATTAAATTAGAAAGATTTAATGTCATGGTCTTTCCATATAAAAGCATACACTTCTTTTTCATTTATTTAATTTTCAATATCTCAATAAAAGTGTAGTAGTTATCTTCATCAAGAATGCAGAGTCCTGCATTCTTGATTAGTTTTATCAGTAGGTATACTATTTTTTTGTTAACAAATATTAATGGTTTTCTATTTTTGCTTGTTATATATAAACCATATTTATTTTTACAAATAACTTTTATAATGTGCCATGTACAAAATTCTTGTCTTTAGGTCTAATTGTTTCACATTAATTTACTCAGATTTTCTAGTGACACTATGATAGGTATAATTTCCAACAGATTTCTAATTAATATGTTAAGAATATAACTTCTAAGATTCCATGAAACTTGATAGAGACTATTTTAACTTTATCAGTTTCTGGTAAGTTCAATCATGGCAGTGTCCTCTATTTAGATTTAAACACATCCAATTCATGTTGTACCCCTTCCTCTACTATAGTAGCTACTGCTCAGAGGATCCTGTGTGGCATCAAGGGGGCAGACCCTGGTCCAAGACATCTGTTTCATCTGTTTTTGTGGACTTCTTTTGAAATCCCCATTCCCCATTCACTGGTGCTCTGATTTTCACTTAAATGTTCCATGTTCCCATTGTCCTTGATCACTTGGTGCATGCTGCAAATCTATGTGTGCATTCTATCATAATTTGGGATATCCTCAGGTTATGGAGTGTCCACTCGCCCATGCTCTCTTGTGCGCATGCTCTCTCTCGCTCTCTCTCCACCTCTTGCAATTTCTGTACCTGTAGGGGGAGGTGGAGAAGTTTGCCCTATTCTCTGTGGCTCTCTGTCATCAACTTCTATCCCTATACCCACCCTGTGATCTACACTCTGCTGCTCTGACACTTTTGTGGCATGGGCCAAATTTGTAAGGCCAGTGCCATCATGTACAAATGGGCAAGTTTTATTTCATAATTAATGTCTATTAATTTGCATTTAGAGAAAATTACTTTAATTGCATTAAATGTTTTGTGATCACAAAAATGACTATAAAATAATTATTTAAATAAAATGTGAGTTTAAACAAAAGCAATGTCTCATTGTGAAGAACTAACCCTTAACAAACTCTTTTTTCAAAGACTAATAACCTATTTTGCTCAACTACCAAAAAATGTGTTTGCTAATATTTTGTTTAGATTCTATAACATTATGATCAACATTCATTTTACTTTCATCTGTAAAGACAGGTCTTACAGATAAGAAGGCCATTTAACCTCTCCCTACTTTATTTGTAAAAATAAATTACCTTTTTATCTGTAAATCACTATGCTACATGCCAAACAATTATGATTATCAATAACCATGTGAACATTGTTAATAAGCTATAATATTAAAAATATTTGTCTCCCTATTCTTAAGCACCTCGATTCATATACAGGGTTACACACTTTCTGTATGTTAACTTACTTAATATTTATTGTAAACCTATGAACTTTCTTTTATTATCTCCAAAGAACAAACTCTGATGCAGATAATTTAAGGAGTTTGCCAAAGTGACAAATTTGGAGTGAGGAAAATAAGAATTTATCGTAGTAATGTCATTGTCCCCTACCCTGAAATTTTCCATCTAATTGAGCACAAGCTCTAGAGCCAGATTACTTAGGTTCAAATCCCAACTCTACCACTCTGTGATCTCAAAGAATTAATTTAACCACCCTGCCTTAGTTTCCTCTTGTTTAAAATGCAAATAATAGTAGTTTCAAACTCCTAGGGTTGATGTGAGGATTAAATTAGTTGATAAATGCAAAGTCCTTACTGACACTTAGTAAGTATTCAATAAATGTTAGCTATTAGTATTACAATCATATAATTGAAAGTATAACTGTATAACAATTATGCAAATTGCCATTATGGACATATAATTATATTTATTAATATTGCTGCCAAATCAACAATTTTGTCTTACTGTAAGTTTAATCATTTTTCCACGTGATGGAATATTTACTGACTTCTCTCTTGCAATTTATTTTAATTCTGTAAGATAGAGGTTAATCTTGGCACACATAAGTCCTTGTTGTAAGTCCAGCTCTATGCTAGAAACATGAAGAACTTTTAAATAGAGCTTTACAATTTATAATGCACTTTCACATTCTTGCAGCCATTTACCTATATATTCCCACAAGAAAATGTTGCAATAAAATGCTTCATGAGTGTGTTCATTTAAAGTGAAAATGTACTTGAGACTTTGGGGCTTGAGAATTGCCTTTTATTTATTGGTCCAATAAAAAATATCATATTATCTACTTCATCTACTTTTTTCCGCAAGGTGCAATATTGTTATGAATATATTCTGCATGCATTTATGGATTTTATCTTTATCAAATTCAACTTAAATAGCAATTTAATCTAAGAAATCTGGTTCAAATGGGAAAAAATAACATACGATGATTTTATAGTTCTAAAAATCTACTTGATTTTATTTAGAAATAGTATATGTGGCAGTTTTTAAATCTATGCTATTTGTTTGAGACCATTCTGCCTAGATTTTGATATAGGTGCTTTGAAAAATTTATTTTACTGTTTTCATTGTTTACATATAACCGTCTCCAATAGCTCCCTACTTCTTATGTCTAAATTATCCTTTTTCTTACTACCAAATGCTGATCTAATTTCAAGGTTGATTTTGTTTTAATCAATACAAATAGTCTTTCATTAAATAATCTGGATTAACCTCATGTCTACTTAAGGAATAACTCTATCGATATGATTAAAATACTAAGTCCCTCCTTTTGGAGGGGTGTCAATTACAATTGACACATAAAATCTCGCGGTTATCTCTGCAGCTGCACTGGTTCCTCATTATTTGCTAGAAGTTTTAACATAGCAGCATGAGATTTAAAGGCAAGTTTTGTCAAAGGAAGTCAGAACCCCATTAAGGGTGGGATTTCAAACTCAGATGCTAACAGGTACCAGTCAGAGAACTTATTATAAATGAGTGAAGTCAGCACATTATAAGACAAATAGGGAATGAGGATGATCTCTGGGATCAAGGAAATGGCTGTCTCATGCAAAGGATCAGCTACTATGAAACCCGCCTTCTTGCTGCCAAGCAACAATGTATGTTCAGTGTTGCCAGCTCATAAGATTTTTTTTTTTTCTGGAAATTTAGATTGTTTAAAAAATGTGAAATGTCTTAATTTATAAATCTTGGCAATCAATTCAATATTTTTTTGAGACACTGTGGTTATCAAATATGCCATGCCTGTGGACTGTCTCTGGCACGCCAGCATCTAGTTAGTAAATTTTGTTTGGAGGCATACTCTTTTATGATATAGCGTTACAGCATCAGGAGAGGAAGGTCTAGAAAAAAATTCCTCATGTTTGTAATTGAAAATCCCTTCTGCTTACAGACTCTCCCTCCTCTTACATCAAATGACATCAAATTTTCTGAAGATTCCCCAAAGGAAAATAAATGTATTTTAAGAATCATGTGTGTATATGATTCCAAACTTAATATTTTCTTTTATGACACCCTCCAAACATCATTTCCTAATTAGAACCAAGCCCCTTGAAGATTTCACTTGCTCTATGTATGTCTTCTTCTCCATAGTAAACATCTTATTTAGTTTAGAGTAGAAAGCATTACTTCCTCTTTTTTTTTTTTTTTTTTTTTTTTGAGACAGAGTCTCACTCTGCTGCCCCGGCTAGAGTGCCATGGCGTCAGCCTAGCTCACAGTAACCTCAAACTCCTAGTCTCAAGCAATCCTTCTGCCTCAGCCTCCCAAGTAGCTAGGACTGCAGGCATGCGCCACCATGCCTGGCTAACTTTTTATATATATATTTTTAGTTGTCCATATAATTTCTTTCTATTTTTAGTAGAGACAGGGTCTCGCTCTTGCTCTGTCTGGTCTCGAACTCCTGAGCTCAAACGATCCACCCGCCTCGGCCTCCCAGAGTGCTAGGATTACAGGCATGAGCCACTACACCCAGCCCCTCTTTCTTGATGTACCTCTTACTACTTTCAGATATATGCCCATATCAAAGACTAATTAAAAGACTAGATTGAAAATGCAACATGCCAGCTACATCATCAAGGACTTCACTCACATACATGTCTTCTGGAGTGAGACGTTCCCAGACAAATAGACTATAGTTTGAAAACTTTCTTGATCACAGCTCTTTGAACTGGCACACAAAAGTTAGCCTGCAATTAGGACATGTAACCTAATGATAAGTCTATTGACACAAGCCACACAAATGAACTGGTCGATTTTCAGATTACTATACTTTCTTTTAGACCTTGAAGGTCTAGAATCCTGCATGAATTTACTTGGGTAATTTAGCTCATTTGTCTTACCCTCTTTTCTTATCAGTTCTCTTGCTTTTGAAAACATCCATTTACCCTCTCTGCACCTTCCTTCCCTACATTTCTTTCTGGTCTAGGTTTTCCTTAGGTTATTTAATGTCTACATAGTAGCTTAATTTCTTTCAAAGACTAAACTCTCCCTTATTTGAGAAAAACCTTCACTATGTTGCTAGCTCACTATTTTGTATACCATTAAAAAAAAATGACTGATATCATGAGAACATTCCAATCATTACTGCTGTTGCCAGATTTTCCATAGTTCTCAATAGCTAAAGCTTAAATTTATTCATTTCCTGAGTGTATTTTTTGGACTAATGCAAAATATTTGACATAAATATTTAGTTTGCTCATTAAATTAGCACTTATTTATTACATATATGAAGCTAATGTGCACCTAACTCTCCATTTCTCACAATACAACTAATATTTCAGATTTTCTTTCTCATTTCAGACAATTAATAATGCCTTTGGCACTAAATACACAATTAATAATGTATTTAGCATTTTTGAGACATTCATACCCATTTCTTTCTTTATATTCCCCACCATTTGTAGGTAGAAAAAACAAAAAATTACCACCACCACTTTTCTGAAAGGACATTGAGGCACTGTGGATGAGAGGCAACAAATAGAAACTATGGATGTTGCCCAGATAGTAAACAATCAGACACACACATGCTCAAGGACAACAGGCATCTGGATGCTAGAACAACCACGGGGAAAAAATCACAAATCTCATTGAATGAGGGGATAAAAGCCACTTACAGTGACAACAGCTTCAAGGATGTTGGGTTTTTTTTTTTTTTCCGTGGAGATTAGGCCAAAGGCATAGTTCTCCACTAATTCCTCAGGTCTATTGTACTTTCCTTTAGAATTGACACCTTTCTCCTTATCCCTATTAGACATTATGGCACAATCCTCTCAAAACAGAATTGCCATATTTTTACCCTATATTTTGTATTTTATTTTTTTGGGTTCTGTAGCTATCATATTAAATTCAAACTGCTCCATTTTCTACCAAGGACTGAAGTTCATTTGGTACCACCCTATAGTCCCATTTTAATCTGTTTGTTCATGTGATCATGCATAAGAATGCCTAGTGATAATTATAAGCCAGGAATTACTGGCATCATAGGAATGAAAAAGTATGAATAATATCCATTTTACAGATTGAAATCTAATGATTCAGGCATGTCAATAGTTGGTTACAATGCAGTGTTAAAAGTTCTTAAAAAGATATTAGCCGGGAGCAATGGGAATAAAGGAAGGAGAGTAATCTGTGCCTTGAAAACCATGAGAAAATTTTTACAAAGCAGTGAATTTGCTTTTGATCTTCTAGGATAAATATGGACTAGAAGCACGGGAGAAGAACCTTTCTGGCAAAGAGAACAATATGGCAAAAGAACGTGTTTGAAAGAACATGCCATAAATTCAGTAATGATGGGAATGGATGAGGAGTAAGGAAGTGGGGTACAAGCTGAAGCTGGAGTTTAACATCATGCTAAGAAGTTTACAATTTCTCCTAAGGACAATGGGAAGCTTTTGAAGGTTACAAGAAAAAGAGGAAAATGAGCTATTCTGATAGCATAGCATAGAGGGTAGAGAGGAAGAGGACTAAGCAGTCAGAGAGACCACTTTGGAAAATGTTGCAAGAGATTACATAAGTCCTTATCAGCTTGATTTCCAAGGTCAATCAGTGTAATTATTTCCTTGCTTACAATCCCAACTCCCTGGCTTCTCTCGTTACTTTATTGTACTCTCTGGAAAACCACACGCATGAGTCAATCCAACACTCCTCTTACTCTGTGTCTGCCCAGGGCTGGAGAGAATTATACAACCTCTTACTTGTTCATGCCTTTAATTCATAAAAAAGAATTTTAATGTTCTCAGAAAAACATGCTATGCTTTTTTCAGCCTACCCTCCTCATTTATTGCATCTTTCCCTCTATCTAAAACTCCAACATCTTCCCCCAAATCCTACATTCAGCTGATCACTAGGCTTCTAACTTCATTGAGAAACCTGAAGCAGTGAGAAGAGAATATTCACAAACTCCAACTACCGTATCGACTCACCTACCATCAACTGAAACCATATAATTTGCCCTCGGTTACTAATAATATGTGCATGTGCAATGAGCATTAACATATAAATAGTGTGATATAGATCCAGATAGACATAGGCACAGCTGTAGGTATAGCCAGTGTTCCTATCTAAACCCAATCCCTCCATTTGTATACTAGACCTAATCTTCTCTCACTCCCATATATTATACCGTCAATTATCCTCTCTTACAAATCAATTTTTCCTCTCTATTTATTTCTATCATCATATAAACATGCTATTTACTCCATATTAGTCTTCCTCCAAACCCTACTTCTCTTTGTAGTCACTTCTCCTTTCCAAGAAAATCCTTCGTATGGGTGGCTCAAACTTGCTGTCACCAATTTCTCTCTTCTTACTCTCTCTTAAGCCCACTTGAATAAGGCATTTTAATAGAAACATCATTCATGCACCTTTTGCAAAGGTCATCCATTATCCCCACATTGCTAGATCCAATGCCTAATTCTCAGTTTCTATCCTGCTTGATCTGGAAGCACTTTCCTCACTTAGTTTCCAGGATGCCACACGCTGATGTCCCTCCCACCTCACTATTTGCTACTTCCCAGACCCTCCTCTAGTTTGTCTTCCTCTTCCCAACCTTGTCATATTGGATGCCGTAGGAGTTTGTCATCATTGGCACTCTCTTTTCTACCTATGCTGATTTCCTTGAAGGTCTCATTCAGGTTCCTGGCTTGAAATGTCATCTATGTGTTGATGCCTCTAAAATGTTTCTTCTAAGATTGAGACTCCATGTTTCAAAGATTATATTCCAGTTTCCTGCACCTATAGATATGTATATAAGTAAAAGTTGTAGACAGTTTGAGATGAATATAAACAAATGTCTACTAAATATTCTCAATACCTACTAAGCAATTCTTATTAAACCAAATTTTCATACCGAAGCTGTTATCCTATATCTTTCTCTCCTCCAGATTCCAGCAATGGAGGAGAGAGGGAGTAGAAAAAAAAGTAAGGGTTAACTTTCTCCGGGGGAGAAAACAATTCCTTTCATATAATTCACTATTTTTTTTTCCTTCTCAAAAGACTTCTACAGGAAATGAATTTATAGTTCTATACAAACCAACTTAGAAAAAAAGAACCATTCTCACTAGATACTCATCTGCTGACAATCAGGGAAAAAAATAAATAGAATTAATTGATTGGTCGAGAATTCTTTGGTGAAACATTTATAAAGCATGAGAAATTTGCATAGTTGCTATTTAAACAGGCTGGATAATAACACTTTCTAAGAAAATAAATGAGCAAGAAAAAGCCTTTTTAACCCTACGGCTGCATATACTTATATAATCTCCAAACTGCAAATCAACTATGAATTACTCATTATTTCAGTATCCATATTTTCGAACAGACATTTTCTATTGCCAAAATGTCTTTTTCATACAGTTGAAGTTCAACTGTATTTCATACAGTTTTTCTGTCCACATAGATACCCATTGAAAAGTGATGACTATTTAGAAATTTTAAAGATTTTTTTTTTCTAATTTGGCTGACCAAGTTAACAGATGTCTCATATAATATTTTTTTATACCAATTCTTCCTGATGTAAGCAACATTTCCAGTTAAAGACAAAATTACCCTCTGCCACCTCTCAGCTTGACAGAGCTGCTAATCCTTTTTTACTCAGCTTCTGCATTTGAGACTTTTTAGAACTTCATAACCCTCTCTATTTTCTTATTGGGAAATGCCTGATCTGTTATCATATTTAAGAAACAAATTCATGAATTACTGACTTGATTCACACTTTATTGAAGAAGAGTCAAATAGTTCACAACTTTAAGCTGCCGATGTTGGTATTAAGCATAATTTCTAATAAATTAACTGTGTGCATGGGAATGAAGAGAGATGGACACTTCTTAATTATTTAGGTGTTGTTCTCCCAGTTTTTAGATTATTAAGTCTTCTTGCCCCTCTCTTTATTTCTATTTTCTACTCACCGTTTAATTTCACCAATATAATGAGTAAAAGAAAAAGAAGCTGTGTATAACAAAATACTAGTTGCTTGGAGTATAATATTTACTAGCTGCTGACATAAAACCTTCACAATAGGAAAGAGGTGAAAATTATTTGCTAAAATTAAATTTTAGGGCTCTAAATCATTTTAATTATACACAAAAAATTCTATTCATAATTACATGAAGTCTTGTACCTCTCCTGAGTCTAAGTTGGCCAAGTGATTTCATAGACATCCCTTCGTCCCATAAGGTCACACTTCAACAATAACAAACCAAGAGATAAGCTGTCAAATATTTGGTCAACCAGGTATTTTAATTTGGACACAGTGCCAAGTTACCAATTACTCACTGTGATCCCCACATATTTGACTGATGGAGCCTAACTGGACTAGTCGATTCAATGTCAATTAAATATTATTTGGGGTAGCAATAAAATAGAAAAGGCACAAGCGTGTCTGTGTTTTCCATAAAGCAAGCCACAATGTAGGAAATTATTCTGGCCTAATCCTACCAAAAATTATTGTAGTTCATAAAGCATCCACCCCTCTGTAATGAAGGAACAGTTAATTAGCCTTTTGAAAGGCTAGCTGTGGTTTTCAGGTTTGGACAAAACCAAACCGAAACAAAATGAACACACACACAAAAACAGATAATGAGTAAATGAAAGCAGACTCATAAAGTGATTTCCTCAGTGTCAGGAAGGAAAAATACAAGCAAATCCTAGAAGAGGCATTCCAGCAGACATGTCTGTGTCTCGTCCCTCCGGGAAAATGTTCTCAGACAGGGTCCTGTACCATTCCACCCCGGCCAGTCTGGGACTTGGCCCAGGACACTTCAACCTCAGCCATTTAAGCAGAAACCTCCTCATGGAGAGGAATTAAATTTACTATTATTATGGAAGGTTAAGGGGCAGACCCAAGATAATCAGCACTGGGACACAGTAACCAGTGGGGCCCCTGGACTTGAACCATCTGGCTTTAGATCCTGGGCTCTCCATTTACTAGCTGTGTGATCTTAAGCAATTTCCGCATATACAAAATGGGAACAATAATAGAAAAAATATATACCTGGTTTTCCTGAAGATTAAATGAGATGTAATCTACAAAACATATATAGTATATATCAATGGATATTAATATCATTATTAGTAAACCAAGTCTAAACAACAAATATTTAAGCTTCAACTCTATGACATTCAATTCTATCCTTTAATCATGGTTATAGAATGTTAAATAAGACACAGTTCTTGACCTCAAAAAAGTAAAGAAGACAAGTAAACAGACAATTACAATGCAGCAAGTTAATTGCTCTGTTAGAGGTTAGCACAGAATCTTCTGGGAGCAGAAGGGTAACAGGGAATTTTTTTCTGGATGAAATAAAAACAATGCCCCAAACACAGTATTAAGTTCCGTGGATAGACATCAGAAACATGGCTCTGATTCTAAAGGACATAGTAGAGTCTAGATCAACTCAAGCCTCAGCTCAAGCCTTCTGGTTCCAAGGTCACTGGTATTTGCATAAAATATGCCTGAGTCACACTCACCCCTTTAGACCTATTAATCATTTCCCAATCATCTATTCCCTCGTCTCTCTCTAAATCCTAATATCCACAAAACAGTATCCTATAGGGGGAATATCAAAGCAATCAGTAATTAAAATAAAAGTAGTTGTATGAGCTCCTCGTTTCTCACTAAGGTCTCCTTCATGTACACATGAATAATGGTTAAAACATAAACTCAGTAACATCTGGAAGGAAATTCCAGTGTACCATATAATTTACTCTCTGGCTCTAAAATTATTTTATTTTCTCTATATTCCTGATATTATTAATATATTAACTATAATTAAATTCTTATGAATGTGGAGTAGGTAAAACACCTTCCTACCTCTGAAAACAGTATTTGATGAATAATGTGAAAAATATATCCCCCAACACCTGCTGACTTCCAACTATGTAATAAAACCAGTAGTAGCAATTTTAGATTAGCATTCAACAATTACCTAACATTTATTAGTTCTTTTAAATGTTTTATTAGAATTGAAACAACCAATATTTGCTCATGTTTCATTAAATCCCATTTTCAATGTTCAGCTCAAACCTAGTGATAAAGGAGACTCCTTTGAGCTTACTGGTAATATCATCTAAGCCCGAAAATAACAGAAAAGACTTCAGAGTCAACATCTCTTTGGTTGAAGGTAACAAGAATACCTGAATAATTACTCAGAATTATAATACTAATAAAACATGAATAAAGAACCACTTACAGTTCATCCGGTATGAATTATTTTAAGCATGTCTAATAAAAGAAAGCTTTAAAGGAGCATTAGCAGAATTTATTTAATTGCAATGTGTGCAGGGCAGTGTTATATTATGTACCTGTGGCTTTTCAGAATTGTACACAGTCTTGTGCTTAATGTGTATAATCAAACAAGAAAATAATAAAACTGGAAACTATTCTTCAATGGTAAATTTTAGCCCACTGAGCTGTCAATTGTGGATGGATTCATGATTGATCAGAATAATACACAATGGCACGGTGTAATTCTTTAGTGTGATGTTGTAAAATGGAGTATTGCTTCTGTTATTTTATCCAGTTTGCTTTTATATGACAGGGTTTATTGTGCGTTATGTTGTAGCTCATTCCTCTGTTCACAATGCCTACTGATGTGTAATTATGACTTGTCTGAACTGTAAGAAGGAGCAGTAAGTGAAAGGAAATCTGCAAGCAAGCTTGATTTATGAGTCCTGATACTATATTACAGTCCTAATCTGCCTGCTTAACTTAGCTTCAGGCTAACTTACTGTATAACATGCTTACGATTAGCACTGTAGCAAGTTGTAGAAGATTTACTCTGAAGGAGCTACTAGACTTTTTCTTTAATGATTTAGTCATTATTTTAGTTACAGGTAGAACTATAAATTATTTCTTTTATAAAGACCTCTTGTCAAGCAACAACCATTATGAAGGCATTTTATGTGGTAACAAAGAGCAGTGTGGAATGTTTTCTCCGTGTTAAATATCATAATGTTATTGGCTATGTTTTATGATGAAACCAGCCATATTCCTCTTCTTTTTTTTTCCCCCACGTACTGTAGCTTTTGCCTGGCACTACAATCACACTATGAGAATATCTATTTTGATCCAGGGCATCTAATTTTTTGCAAGAGTAGCCAAAAATAGAAATTACTATAGATGAGCAAATGAAAGCAAACCCATAAAGCAATGACCTCAGTGTCAGCAAGGAAAGATGTAAGCAAATTTGCCTTTTTTAATCACCATTCACAAAGACAGATACAGCCGGAGTTAAGCATCACAGTACCGTTATTGAATCCTAGCATATTCAATTCACATGCTTTTAGCAAATTAAAGTTATAAATTACCCTTTGTTTCCACAGATTCAATCTAAATCACCAATAAGAAAAATACTCTTCTCCAGAGCTTATTTGTGACCAGGTTTTGTTAAATGTCTAGGGGGAAAAAAACCAACTTGAAAAATAATCTCTAGCTCATACTTTGGTATGAAATAAACAGATTTGACTGTGCATAAGGACACGCAAGCATCTCTGAGTCATTACACAAGTATCTTTAAACAATATCAATGAGATGGATATCCTAGAATTTTTTAAAAATCCTGTCATTTTTTTTATTTGTCTTTTGTTCAGCTTGTATTTTCTTTCTGTCTATTTCTCCTGAATATCACTCCTATAATCAGCCAAACATGAGTTTTAGGATCTAATAAATGATTAACTGATTCCTTCATGATAAATAGCAAAGTTACAGAAGAGTGGCATAAATCAAACTCATGGTGGACAACAGAAGGTCTGTGATTGCGAACACAAGTATCCTCGAGCTCATACAACTTTGGAAAAGTTGCTCAGAACAATGAGCTTTTATAATGAACAATACACCCTATTAAATTCTGAATTTGCAAGAAATGCTTTTGCAATATTTTTTGGTCATTCTATGCTGAATAATTAGCTTATTTTCTACTTCTAAGAACAAAAATTCAGTCTTATTTTGGACTTGTGAAGGTAATTCTATGCTAAGAACCCTTTACTTGCCACAGTATCACTTAATGAATGTGAGATTGACTAGGATGATTTTTCTCATTTGGGCATTGTTGCAGCAAGTGTCTGCCAGAATGTGCAGATGATATTTACTGAACTAAAGGTCTGAGATAGCCCTAAATATGCACTTCCTCTACCAATTATCAAATTAAACTTGATTCTTAGCCATTTGAATGGATTATACTTGGAACGAAAGCAGTTTATATGTGCTGTGGATTCAAGTCAACTTCTTTTAATTTGGTACTTGTGAGTTGTTTCTTTAATGGTTTAACTATCAATGGAAAAGGCGGGATGAAGCAGCATGCCATTAGAATAACCCACATACTTGGTTCTTGTCACACCAAGTATTTTAAGACTGGCATAGCTCACACTCATAGGGCAGACAATAAAAAATGTCCTGCAGGCAACCATCCTAATCATTAAGAACATCATTGTCTTGAATGGATGAGTCAAAAAGCATAGTTATCAGTTATTCTCATGATAAAAGCATGAACTAAAAATAAAAGCAAAAGTGTCCTGAGTAAGAATTGTTACTTAGCATATTTTCAAAGACAACCTCTCCTCTCTCATACTCAAGGAAAATACATACACTCTCAAGTGATCATATATTTATATTTTATATTTAACTACAACTCAAGGTATGCTTTATTAATGACTTGAAATGGTGATATATTTGGGATTCGGAAACCATCAATATTTTCCTCCTTATGATGAGCTAAATTCTCCAATTGTGCTTTGTGCACCCGAGACCTTAGGCCTAATTCTCCATCCAAACTTCACTCAGGCAAACTTCCCATTGGCATCAAAATTATTTTTGGCAACAAAATTAGGTTGTTGTTATACTATTTAAGACTTTCATTGATGAAAACTCATACAAGGTGTGAATTTTTCTAATAATTCTTATACAAATAACCAAAAACAACTTCATAAAGAGAAAAATTTGATAATTGCCAATGGTTTTCCTCCCAGAGAATAATTAAGATACCATTTGTTTTCCTCTAGTCAGATTTCTAAATAGATAACATTTAAAATATCAAGAAGCCTGAAAGAGAACAAGGCATATTCTCACTGATAATCACATTATCCAGGAATAAATGAGTCACAAACCCTGGAAAAGTCGTCTTACCCAGCTGCCTCATTATCGAGCATTGCTACTTTGTCTCCAAAAGAGCCTGGGATTGGGTATCAAGAAACATGGATTCAATTCTCTCACCACTCCATATTTCAGAATCTTTGACATAAGTCATTTTACATTTCTTTGCCTTTCAAAGGTCTTATAATTGCCTTAAATACAGAGTTTTGTGAAAACTAAAAGCAAAAAAAAAAAAAGTGATATGAAAGAAATTTATACACTGAGATCTATCTATATATGCATATATACAATTTGTTATTATCATCATCACCATGATCATTACCACAGCCATTGACCATTGTAACATTGTCTCATTGGGCTCCCTTTAAATAATGTTGCCATCATAGCAGTGACTCAGTGACCCAAACCCTAATTAATTTATCACTGGCCACAGCATGTATATAGCAATCATGCTTATGAAGTTCAGGCTCTCTCACTAAACCCCCAAAGTGTATTTTCTCTCCAACATACCTAATATTCTCTAACTCCTTTATGAAAACAAGCTATCATATGCGGAAGAGTCCCTTCCCTAACGTTCTGTTTGACTCCATTTTTTTAGAGAGGGATTTAAAATCTACATCCTTTGAGAAATCTTTCCCAATTAATAGAGATTTGTTATGCCATTTGCATCATCCCGTGCCACCTAATCAAACCTAAGCCCTGTGTATAAACAACTACAGCAGCACAGCTTATGAATCCAATATTATTTATGTTCCTTCCTACTCAATTTGTTATTTGATGTGTATTATATTTATGATTGCATTTTTGCTAAGTCTTAAAGACTAAAGAACTAAGACTAACCATGCTTTGGGAACATGACATATTACAGAGGAGCTGCGAATTTCCAGTAGAGGCTGGTTTTCCTTTTCAAGTAATTACTTGATGGGAAGACACATTTATTAGAAAATAATTAGATAAAAAACATGTACTGATCATCTACTTAGGTTGAACCCTGCAAATAAAATAAATAAGAAGTTCTTGACATTAGAAATTTATAATTTAAACAATAAGTTGTAGAGGTAGAAATATTATAAAACTATAAGCAGTAAATTTTTAAATTTTGGTTTTCACTTAGCAATTCGAAATAACATATTACAAATTGAAGGCATACGTTTTAGGAACACAAAGTAAAAGTGAGGCTATTCCAGGAAGAAGAATAAAATAAAATAAAATCTAGTCACACACAAAACAAACACTTACTATACCATAATGGAATACATGCATCACTGTTTTATATATACGGAAGTAAAAGAATCATGGCTTTACACTCAGGAAACATATAATGTTTATAGTGAAGCATGTGTTTGTCATATGGTCTTTATTAAGGATGGTGATCATTACCTTCAGTGTCTATATGAAAGTGATACTGTGCTAAGTACTTATCTTAGTGGCTTGCAACAAAATAGGCATTCGTATACCTGTCAATCTGATTCTCAGGGCCTACCCCTCGCTTAGGGCTCTCTGCCTTCTGCACTATTCCTTTGCACTTGGCAATCTCACCTGTCTCTCAGATTTCCATTGCTCCTAGGAAAAAGGGGGCTGAAATTACAGGGTTTTTTTTTTTGTTTTTTTGTTTTTTTTTTAAAGGGGAAAAGAATGACATGACTTTGCAGTTTTTGTTTGGTTTATAACTTTTAACTTTTGATTCCCAAGTAACTATGTCCTTCTGGCTACCATCTTAAGCCTGAACTGGAAGAAAATCTTTTCTCAACGGTACACACCATGTCTGAGCATGTGTGTGTGTGTGCACGTGTATGTGTGTGTGTGTAATAAAAACTCTTCCAAGACAGGAATTGAACCTTATTCAGTTACAAATCAACAAGTCAAACACAGGGACATTGAGCATAGTAGGCCATAAAACATTTTTATAGAATGAAAGGAGTCACTTAATCTTGAAATTTCCTTCTAGTCTTTATTATGCTAACCCTGATCCACACTATTGATATGAGAAATCAATGGCAGATACAACTTCTTATCAGTTCCATATTAGTGTTGCTAAATGCTCCATGGTTCCTCAACATATAGAATGTGCTTTGAAGATGAAAACTCCAAGAGAACATCTTCCATTTGATCATATTAAGAAAACGTGTGCATCAAAAACCCTTCAGGAAAGATTTAGAGTCAACTTAAAATTCGTATGCTTAAAAAAAAAAATACATCTACACACTTATAGATGACTTTGTAAAAATTCTAATTTAATTACACATCTTTTATTGTGTGTCTCAGCATTATCTTTAACCAAGAAGGGCATGTTTTCAATGGCATTTCTTTGGTTGGTTGGTTTTAATAATGAGCACTCTGAAAGAATCTTTAAACATTTTGCCATCCAAAATCTTCCCAAGGTCTCCCCTGATCAACATATAATGCTGCTTAAATATGTTAGGCAACATGTACTCTACCTATTTGCATTATGCCAAATGAACTGGATCATTCCAATATGGTGTCACATGTGCATGGAAGCCTGTAGCATTTTATAACAGGTGTCAGGAAAATGTACTTGACAGAGACATTCACAGTAAGGTCATCTGTAAGCATGAACACTGAAAATATCAATAAACTATATAGCCATTAGTGACACAAGGGGAGAAAAGCAATATATAGGAGAAATATATAGGAGAAATCAACTATGGTCTCCCCCAAAGCAAAAATGACAAAGCAAAATATACACACATAAATACATATTTTTAAAGACATTTACTTGACTTCACAATTCTCTTTCTCTCTCTCTCTCTCTCTCTCTCTCTTTCAGAAATATGAAGAAAAAATGAGAGCTCTGAGACAGAGAGAGGTCTTTACATGGTAAAAAAATAAAACCTATAAAAACAAAGGAAATACAAGTAGTAATGTAAAATAATTCTTTTCTCAATGTGATATCATGCCTTTATCTCTATTAGAACATTTAGAATATTCTGCCTAGTATTTTGATTATTGCTATGTCTCCCTCACTAGCTCATACACTTCTTCATATTTATTTCTAAGTATTTTAGAAGATCTAAGAGTGCCATTGAACATAGTATTTGTTCAAATAATATATTTTCTAACTGAATCTTAAATTGTAATTCTAAGTGCAATCTGCCAAGAAAACATTGATTGACTAATGCTTTAGTGCTGACTTAGTAAGGATATGAGGAAAGACCTTAATTGTGAGATAATTTTCTGACAGTAACCCTGAAATATAAACATGACAATTATTTAATATTAGTGAAGAACTAGTGGAAATAAAACTAATAATAAATTCTAGTATTTATATCCTGAAACCGTGTATCTTTAGCTAAGATTTTAAATATATAGTCATAAAATTCAAATGAAAGGCTTAGAATTTTATTTTTCAAAAATCTTAAATCTATTAAGTACAAATGAATTTTAAAATATAGTTGCAAAATTTAACAACACCATGTCATGAAATGATTATATCTACGTATATACAAAAGTCTTTTGGGTTGTTCCAAATAAACTTCAGGAACGTTTTCCAATTCTCAGTGAGGCAAGCATTTCAATTTTCTGCAATATTAGCAGCGGTAACTAATGATGGCTAATTTTTGCCTGTAGTATTTCCTTCAATCTGCTTGTGCACTTCAAGTTTCTCTGGCGGCAGAGCATTTGTAAATTTTCTGGTCACTAAACACTCAAGTACAATTGTAAGTGATCAGTTTGCAGTTGGCCAAAAAGGAGAAAATTTAGAAAAGAGAATATTTGCACATATTTGTAAATAAATGTTCATAAAAATGTTGAAAGCTCTATGGGCACAAAATTCTTTTCTGCCTACTATATTATTTTATTTTAAAATGCTAGATGTTTATTAAGAGAATATGTTTCTTTAGCTTAGGAGGATAAAACCACATATTTTGAAGGAGCTTTATTATATTTTGTCATGTTTGAGAAACATTTTACTCTCAATGTTTATCCCATTAACCATTTATATTTATTTGTTTTTAATAAAAAGTGCTACTTAAATTATGGTAAAATCCAAAAGAGCACTTTCTTATTACCTACTTTACAAGTCAAATATTTCAAATAATGTACAACAGAGATGAAAACAATCTTTCTAAAACCAAATATTCTTATAATAAATTTATTAAGACATAACAGAGATGATTTTGAAGTGCAATTTTAATGAGAAGTGTTCAACATTTAGAACTTTAAGGAATTGTTTACACAGAAAATATTTAGTAAAATTAAAACTGTGCCATATTTTAAATTCAAGGAAAGGTGATATAGATCGATTTAACCATCACACTGCCATACCAAATTAAATTATTGTCCAGAAATTTTTGCAGTACCTTTTGGTTAAGCTGCATAGGTTAAGATTCTGCTTCACTGAGAGTCATGTCAGGTCATACCAGGAAAGCTTTTGGATGTACCATTTCATGGAAGTAAGCTTCTGCGTCCTTGAGGATAACTGTCATTATTCCATGCAATGCACTGCATATCTAGTGCAGAAGAAACTAGATTCCTTTGTAAAGCATGCAAACCCAGGAACCACAAAGCAAAATATGCTGTAAGGCAAAGAGACCATACAATGATTGAATGTATGAATGAATGAATCAAAGAGTGAGAAATGCTTGGTTTCAAGGTAATTCACAGATAGCTTTTACCCAAACTCCTTAACAATTTTAAAAGATGGTATTCCACGTTTATGCTTAGGTTCTGTGTGGGTTTAACACTTGCATTTAAATTTTGCTGGACTGATAAATTGTGAGGGTGCATTATTTGGCCGAGAGGATCTCAAAACACATAGGGCTTTGGTGAAACTGAGATGTCAAATTAGCTTTAAAAATATCTTACATTATGGCTTATTTTCATGCTTTCGTTGAAGCCCAGTCATGTTGGCTGCCATTCAGTGGGCTACAGAAATCTGAGAGATGATGAATACAGGGATATGACAAATGAAGGAAGCTTTGCCAGCTAAAGGGAAACATGATGGTTATCTTTACCTAAGCAGGGTACATGTGTTCTCTGTAGCTTCCTATACCAAAAATCACACATTCTAATCCAAAAATTCTTCCCATTTGTTTGAAGGAGCTCTGTCCTAATGCAGTTTTGGGGGGGGACAATATAAATGATTATCTTAGTGTGACACAGACAAAACAGAGCCTCAGAGAGCACCGAATACCCTCGGTGCTTTTTAGAAAGAGGGTCTTCTCCAGGCAGCAGAGGAAGCCCTCTGGGACCTAGACGTGGCCAGAAGAAGGAGCCTGCAGAGGAAAATACATCTACTGCTTTCTTGAGTCAGGAGCAGTCATGTGCATAGCTTCAAGGTCTGACAGGTGGAACCTGGTCTAGTCTGGATTTCAGCCCTCATTTGATTCCTCTGATTGGAGATTTTGTGGCACACAGAAACTGCACAACTTTACAAGGTGGCCCTAAAGCAAATAGCAACATCTTCACAATAGTTCATCATTTTCTACCATCTAAGTAATACTCTTTGTGGTGCTCAGTTCTGAGCACTGAAAGAAAATTAGAGAAGTGAAATTGATTAATTATCACTGGAAAAGACATTAAGATAACCAGAGAGAGAGAGAGAGAGAGAGAGAGAGAGAAGGAAGGGAGGAAGGAAGGAAGGAAGGAAGGAAGGAAGGAAGGAAGGGGAGAGAGAGAGAGAAAGAAAGAAAGAAAGAGAGAGAGAGAGAAAGGAAGGAAGGAAGGAAGGAAGGAAGTAAGGAAGGAAGGAAGGGGAGAGAGAGAGAGAAAGAAAGAGAGAGAGAGAGAGAGAGAGAGAGAGAGAGAGAAAGGAAGGAAGGAAGGAAGGAAGGGAGGGAGGGAGGAAGGGAGAGATAAAGAAAGAAAATAGATCTTTTGGTGGAAAGATAGGGCCTGAAGGTAGAAAAAGTGTGAGACAAAAGAAAGGGTAGCAAGATTGAAAAATCATTGAGTCTGAACAAGAAGTAGATGATATTATCAGAGTGGGATAATTTTCAGGGACTATTTGCAAAGATGTGGCTGGAGTGGAGGGAGCCACAGTGGACAATACAGGAACTCAGAGCTAACAATGCTAGAGAGATGTTATCCATCCCTGGAACCTAAGAGAGCAGAACAGAAGAGCAAGAGTCCAGAGTCAAGGACCACAGTCTACTCTGAGAAGAGCAGAACTTTCTGCCAAAGAATACAGACATATAGCCTGTTTGAGGTGACCTTACAAGGAAGAGGCAGGGAATATAAATCTAACTTTACTATCCTCCCTCCTCCAGTCTTCTTGGACCATTTCCCATTGGTCCACCCTAAAAGCGGCCAGAGAGCAGGGGATCCACAACTCTTCACACCTGTCAGCCCTGAAGACTTAGAGCAGGGAGGAGTGTGGTTGGAGTGATCTGAGAGGCAGATAGAGATGCCATGAGACTGCAACTTGTTTGTTGGTTGGTTGGTTTTGTTTGTTTCTGTAGGGGTGATCAAAGGGCAGGAGGTGAGAATGGGAGCACTGCCACTCTGTGAGACATTGCAAGGCACTAAATGAAGACATCTTTTAGACGTTGTGAGTTATTTGATCCTTCCCTAAGTTATCTACTACCTGAGTTATCTACTGCTACTGAACAAATCACCCTAAAACTCAGCAACTCTAAACAGCAAATGTTTAGATGGTGAATTCTGGTCTGGCTTAGCTGGGTCCCTCTGGCTCCGGATCTCTCCCAGGGAGCGAGCATTCTAGGTGTGGGCATGAGCTGCAGTCATATCAGGTTTAACTGGGGGATGATCTGCTTTCAAAGACCCTCATTGGCTGTAGGCAGGTCGCTGAGGCTGCCCTTTTAAAGTCACTCACACAGTTGGTCATGGGACTTAGGCTCTTGATGGTTGTTTGCAGACATAAGATTTTTGTTTTGTTTTGTTTTCTTTGATCAATGAGCCTTGATATAGGGCTACTCACAACACAGCAGCCGGTTTCCCCCAGAGCAAGGGGAGAAAAAGGGGCAAGAGAGGGAGAAGGAGATCATGTCTCTTGGTAACCTAATCTCAAAAATGACACCCCATCAGAATTTTACTGACATTTTTATAGAGATCTTGACAGAGTCACATGCAGCTGTAAAGAAATTATACAGAGAGATCCTGTGTACCTTTTATCCATTTTCCATTAATGATAATATTTTGCAAAACCATAGTAAGATATTGCATCCAGAATATTGACAGTGATGCATTCCACCAATTTTATTCTGATTTCTCTAGTTTCACTTTTACTTTGTTGTGTATGTGTGTGTATTTAACCCCTTACAATTCTAGCATGTGTAAATTCATGTATCCACCACCACAGGTGAGATACTGAAGTGTTCCATCAACACAATTATCTCTCACGTCACCCTTCTATACTCATAGCCACTTCTTTCTCTTTATCCCACCTGCCTCTAACCCCTGGCCACTACAGATCTGCTCATTTCTGTAATTTGTCATTTCAAAACCATTATATAAATGGAATGATAACATATTCAACCTTTTTGGATTGACTTTTCTCACTCAGCATAATTCTCTGGAGAGTCACGCAATTTGTTGCGCGTGTCAATTGTTCATTCCTGTTTATCACTGAGTTGTATTCCATGGGAGGTATGTGCCTTTGTTTAATCATCCACCTGTCAAAGGACATATGGGCTGATGCCAGATTTTGACTATTATGGATAAAGCTGCTATGAACATTTGTGTGCCAGTTTTTGTGTGATCATAAGTTCTCATTTCTCTGGGATAAATGCCCAGCCGTGCAATCGCTGGGTAATTGCACGCTTGGTCTTATCAGAAACATCCCACCATTTTTGCAGTATTCTTTTTGTTAGAAGTAAATCACCAGATTTAACCCACACTCAAAGGGAGTTTATTACAAAAGGGGCTGCACAGCAGGAGGCAGGACTCACTGGGAGTCCTCCTTGCTACACCTTCAAGATATTTGAAGTTGTACTTATTTTTCTCATAGATGTGCAACCTTTTTTATAAAAGAGCCTTAAACTTTAATCAAGCAGGATCAGATTGACACAAGTTACTGAATTAATATATGTTTATGAAAACACTTTGGTGAATTCTCCAACATTCCTGAATTTGGTATTTGAGCTCACTCTTCAACATTCTGATACAAAGAAGTTTGAAGTTGTGTCTATTCAAATAGGGAACAGGTCTGTGCCAGGCTAAGAAGATCACATCGAATTACCATGAAGTCTTCAAGATGAGAGATGGACTTTGGGCAAAGACAAATCTACTCTCCCTGCTTAATCCGACTCTTCTTCCAGCCGACCTCAACTCTTTCTGTCTTCAGTAACAATTTGAATCATGCCACTGCTCTACATCTGCCATCTGCCCCAGGCGGCATCCTCTGTCCCACCCTAGCTAATCCTAGAGAGGACTTGAAACAGCAGTTCCACACTTGCCTCCCGCATGGACTTTGGTGATTTGGGGACCGAAAGCATAAAAGCACATAGTGATGCTGTACACTTACTTGAGCTTGATCTTGGACAAGCAAAACTAAAGGAAATCGGGTCAAATTGCCATCAAACATAATATATACAGCATAAATATTAATCTAAAAATGACAACAAAAACTTGGAAGGCTATTTTAACCACAAATATCAATCAGCAAGAAAGAAGCAGTCCCCAAACACTACTATTTGATTAAGCCCAATATCACAATGGCATTATTATATATTTATTTAAAGTGACATGTTGAGAATAAATTTAGAAACTTAAATATTAACCGTGAATATGAATGTTCTATTCCAATGAAGATATGGCTGGAAATATTTATTTTTATTTGTCTATTCATTTTTCCAAATGTTTTAGCTGTGTAGGGCTTAACCCCACTAATGGTTAAGTTCTCTCAACGGCCTCATCCTTCCTCACTCTGACTCTGTCTCTCACAGGGAGGGGCCCCTGCTGCATCTTCCAAACAGTATGTCCCACACCACACCCAACACACTGATCCAAACTGAATCTGAACATCTAACTTAGACTCGCCAGACTCTGCTTTTATCTCCTGTTTCTCTGCTGTTTATATTCAGTTACTTTATACTCAGGTCATGGTTTCAGACACTGATGTAACAGAAAACAGTGGATTGGATGTAACCTGAAACAAGGTAGGGCAAGTAATCACGCCAAGCCCTGGGCAATGGAAAAAAAAAAAATTCAGACAGGTACCCCATTTATAGTCCTGTCATCCTGATTTTTATTTTCTCTAATCCACCATCCTTTTTGTGACACTAGGTCTTCATACACATGCTTCTTTCTACTTAAATGTTCTTATGCCCATGTTCATGTGGCTAATTCCTATTTCTGGTCTCAGCTGAAATATCCTATCACTAGAAGCCATTCCTAGATCATCCAGACCAGAAGAAATATCTAGATATATACCCCTATAGGCCTTTGTCCTGGCACTTTGCAATACCCATCACTCTTCTGTTTACATGTTTAAGGCTGGCATTAGAAGAAATACTCTTTTTTTATCACTACTGGATCCCACTTTAGCATAGTGCCTAGAACCTATTGTGTCATAATAAATAAACAAACTTTAGGTGGTTAATGATGTTTGAGTGATTCAGTGATAAAAGCCAGAAAGATTTCTCATGAAATACGCAACATTCCAGGTAAGAACCTTGTTAGTATCAGTAGATCCAAAAATGACTATCAGGTATCCCATCACAAAGACTAAGATTTAGAAACATGTCTCTAAACAGCGGGAGCATCGGACAAAGGAGAGAACAAGTTCAGTCACGGAGGCAATATGGCCCACGGCAAATGCTGTTTCTAAAAAGTGGAATACAAGACATTCATTTTAAGGAAAAGTTTTGAACCTAGTTGTGAAAACTAGATATTTTGAATAAAAACAAGATTTGTTTGATGCTAAGACATTATATTTTTCCATGTAGAAGCCAGATTTGTTCCAGAGACAAGTCCAGTTGTGTGAAGCTGGGAGCTTAGTGAGCCAATAGTGAGGATTGAAAGGTTGTGTGCAGGGGCGTCTAAGCTCACTGGGATCTATTCTATCATGCAGTCATTTTTCCAGTCCCTTTCATTGCACAGAGGGGTAACTAAGGAATAATCTCTTAGAGAAATCTTGAAACTCAGCACCCCCCTCCCTTTGCATTCAACTATAGTTCACTTTTTACTATATCTCCAAAATTTTTTGATTACATATGCATTATACATAGCCTTTAGTTAATGTATTTTTTTCAGTTTAGAATATAAATGTGCATCAAATTTATTTAGTTTTAGTTTGTCAACCCCTCTCAAATAGGTCTGTACAACTTGTGTGGGGCAGTGGTGCTATAAGAATTATGCTACTGTGTGCAGAAGGGTAGCTTGCTGGAGATTTGAAAGATAATATAAAACAAATACTATTATTTCCCTATCTCTGGGAAAAAGGGTGCCCCCATTATAACTGGCATGAAGCATCTGAGTACTCCATAGGAGCCTCATTGACATTCCCTCAACTAATCTACTTTAACTTCAAAGTTTTCTTGTTGTTAGCATCAACTACAACATTATCTTGATAACTTTAAGTTTAATTTCCTTTTCCAAAACATCTTAAAAGAACAAATAAAGGAAGTAATTTTCCATCCACATGACTAGACCAATAGAGACTACATAGGAGTTCAATAAAACCACTATAGTTTTTGTAATAAGATTAAATCAGCTCTTGATTGAAGTACACAAGGCACTTTTTGCCAAATCATATTAGGCCTTTGGCAATTGCCACCATTTTAAGGGAAGGGCTATTATTGAAGGCTATTTTCCCATATTACAAATGCTACACTTTGATGAATCCTAAGTGCTGCAAAATATCTCAATGGATATCTTCGAGAAACAAAATCATTTTTCTAGTGGTGGCATGGTTGGTTGTCAATTTTTCCTGTAAGTTTTATAAAGAGTTGTTAATTTTTTAAATTGTAATAGTAATAAATTAACCCTGTGCTGGTTGCAATAATTTCCTAAATATTAAGCAGGACCTTCTCCCTCAGAGTCGCTTGTTAGCCAGGCATTATCCTTTTTCTTCAAGCAATACATCTATGTTCTATGAAATCTAAATTGTTCTTCAAACTAAGCAAAATTGAATATTTGTTATTATTCATTAAATAACATAATATTTATATGCTTATATATGGAACATATGCATTTTATCTATTAGTGTCTATTCTTATTTCTATAAATGAAATCAAGGTCTCTTAAAATTGTCATCATTAAATTCACATCATCTGGTGTATAAATTAAAAAAAAAAAATCCAGGTTCATCCAAAACTCCATACATGTAAATAGCAATATGATTTTAACTAGGTAGCATTTCATTCTTTAAAAAAAGCCTCAGTCTTATTTTTGAGGATAAATAATAGTGTTTATTTGTGTTGAATAGCAAAAGGGACATTCTATCTCTTTAAAGGCCATTCATACCAGCATTTATTTGCAATTCAAGTCTTTTATCTTGAGATTCTGATACATAAAGCAAATTTACATTTGACCAAAAATAAAATATTCATAATAGCCAATTTTTCAAAATATTTTTCTTTTAAAATTAGATAACATTTTTGTCATTGACAAGTTTGATTCTGTATGCAAATTGCAACTAACAGATAATGAAGGATCACTGTACATTTTTCAATGTTTCATTCGCTTTAATTAGAGTTCTTTGTTAGAAATTTGCACCAATTTGTAAGGATAATCTCCATTTGTGGGAAAGAACACGGAACACAGATAGCAGCGAAGCTAGGGTACACCTTTGATTTTTGGCATAAGTTGAGAGTCCAGAACTTTGAAATCGATCTTGCGCTGTTGTGTAATATTGTATTTCTCTTTCTGTGTTGAAGATTTCACATTCTTGATGGCTGGGCTTGTGCAACTTTTTCTTGAAGTAGACGTCAGTGTGATGCTTTGGGATTTTCACACCAATTTCGGTAAAAGTGGCAATGACAAATTTCTGGTGTGTTCAACACGGAGAAACTCAGTTGAGGACCAGAGGTCCAGTCACAATTAATAAGCTGCTCAGTTGCTTCAGGGAAACATCCTTTTGCCTCTGTGGCAACCAGGGAGGATGAACAGAAGGTCCTGAAAGTGACACTAACTCTGTTTTCTCACGTGCTGACTCAAGGGTTTTTCGCGGTGGTTCTATGCCTTTTGAGACACATCTTCAGTGGGATAGTAACTAGGCATATTGTCAAGTTTAAACACTAGGGTACTACCATTCTTTTCATCACCAACTGGCTTTTTGACAGTGGCATGGACCATCTCCTTTTTCTTTTCAATCCTGGATTTAACTGCTGAACACTTCCTCTTGCTAAAGGCCTTCCTTGGATCAGGAATATCTGCCAATTCCTCTAACATGAGGGCTCAGCTGTCGTGGGTCTTCTCCTTATTGGGCATTTTGGCCCTGAAGTTCTTCTGACCTCACCACAGAATCATCTTTCTTTGCTTCAGGTTTCTCCTCCTCAATGTCTGGCTTGCCTTTTTCATCATCATCTTGCAAGACTGGAGAATGCAATATAATTTTCACAGCCTTTTTCCCTTTCTTCTTACAATTGTGAATAATTAGAAATTTAAAGTACAATGGTAATAAAATAATTTTCGTATAGTTTTCTTTTTCTTCCTCAAAAATATAGGTCAAACATATTTTATTCAGCTAAATCTTGACTCCTTAGATCCATTCAATTTATTTTAAGTTGCTGCTATCCAATCCGTCTCACATCTTCCCATAAGGCTCTACCTATCCATGTGACAAAACCCCATGTAAGGAAAGGATGTGATAAAAAAAAAAAAAAAGGAGTTTGCAAATTAGAACTAGAGATTTTTCGCCACCTTTAGTTAATGCTAATGCATTTCCTACAATTCAGATCATTAAAATTCTTCACAATGTTTTTTGGAACCAACAGTTGTGAGCATACTGTCAGCATTGAAAGCAAACATTCAACGTGAGTTTCTATTTTAATAAAAATCTCGACATGCTCTTTATCATATACATGCTACATAAAATAAATGGTCCCTGCTAGCATTTCTTTTCTTCTCTATTTATAAGGAACAGGATTACCAATGAATGATGGAGTTGAATTTGCTGCTATTTATTTCTTATGAGAGCTTGCAGAAAACACAGAAAGGGCATCAAAAAATAACTAGTGTTTATAGTACTTGGAAAGTTTGTGATGAAATTACAGATTGTAAAATTAGTTAATTGACAAAGTTGTTATAACAATGAGTTTGCATTTTATTTTTAAATACACACACAAAAAAGAACTACATATATGAGATAGCCATGAGATTGATATTTGTACCTGCAGTACCTGAAGAGTCTTTTTTCTCTGCATGTTATCTTAAATGCTCTATCCTACCATGTATCCACAAAGTTTTGGGAACAGAACAATTTAATTAGCATTTTGGTAAACTGAGAATAATTATACAGGTATTTTACTAATCACTATAAGCAAACTAAGGAAAAGACAGTTTATTATTCATTGATGTATGTATACTATCCTTTCACAACATTTGTTGAGTGAAGAACTGATTTTTCAAATAATTATACTTAACACAAAAAATATAAAGAATAAAGGTTAATGTTTACATTATGATTCAGAAGATTCTACTAAATTTAAATTTTAGGCACTTACATGCAATCTGACTAGATTCTTTGATACCTTGAGAAAAGCACTTCAAAAAATTCCATTCTTGACTTGTTTATTTGCTATTGGATTCTTTCTTGAGAATCTATAATTCAAAAATAATTCCAGTTTTTAATTTGTTTTGGAGTCATGAGGGAAGGGTGGCTATTTTTATTTTGAATTCCATTTCTATAAACTGTGCCCCCAACAGAAGCTATGAAACACTTGAAGATGTTATCTGGGTCATTTATTGATAAGGCTTTTAAGGCACCAGGGCCTATCACCCGTAGAGCCTGCAGAAAAATGGAATGGCACAGTGGAAGAGTTGGGGCCTTTTGAGCATAGGTGCAGATCTTTGCCCTGACACTTATTAGGCATGTGAATTTGTGCAGGTGAGTCAACCACAGAGTTGCAAAGTCAGCTGCATGCTTGGCGCATTATATTCTAGATGGTTCTACACAATGAAAGAATCTGTGTAAAGCACGTTTTTATTTAGTGCTTTGCATTCTTGTTATGCAAGAGTTTTATTCATGTTTCTATAAGCCAGCTATTTTACTCATGAGATGGTGTGAATATTACAGAAAACATGAAATGGAATTTACCAGTTGTAAAAGCAAATCAATGTAGAAAAATGGCAAACAAAAGAGGGAAGTAGATATACCCAGACTACCTCATCAAAAGCAAATAGCCCAGAAATATGGGTTAGTGACACTAGTTTGGAGCCTCCCTGGGCCAAGTGAATTATACTCTCATGAGATGGATTTCTCTCTGGGAAACATTTTCTGTGACACATAATACTCCATCCTGAATTTATTCTGAAAAAAAATTAATTTCTAACACACCTAGTTTAAGCTCTGTGTTTAGTTTAAAACAGAAAGATCTTTAAACTGAAATATGAAAATCTTTACACAATTTCCATTATTCAAAGGGATAATAAAAAGGGATATCTTTAGGAAAATTGCAGTAATGGTAGCAGTAGCCATATCTTTTCTCTGCCAAGTAAGCACCAATAATATTTTAAAATCAATCTCTTAGAGATAGTTCTAATCCACACTGGGTTACATGGCAAATATTTCTTTGAATGAAATTAGTTTCAAGTATGGAGGCAGAATTGGGAAGAAAAGAGAACCCTATAATATGAAGTCATATAAAACTGACATCCCAGACAGAGTGGCTGACCATGGCATAGCTTTGACTTAAGGGTATTGCCACATGCATTCCTTTTTCCAAATGCTTCAAAGAAGGCAAACAGCTTTTATCAGTAAAATACAGCAGAGACCAAAAGTTTATGCTACATTCCTCATTTCCTCAGTTGGAACCTGAAGGAGTAGTCAAATATGATCATTTATCAAAAAAAATTTTCTGGAATATGTTCATTTTCTTGTATGTGAGCTTAGCTCAAGAGTTAAGTCTAATCATGATTAAATTAGCACACACTATCTCAGAATAAATCTAGCAAGTTGAAATCAGTAAAAATGCGTGCTGGGTTTGCAGTTGGATTCCAACAGTGATGGAGTTATAAGACAGGTAATACTCGTAAGCCATTAAGAACATGAACTATATCAATAAGGAAATCTCTTATTGAACACAGAGCTTTGTCATATTTGGCAGAAATGATTTTTTGTTGTTGTTGTTTTGTTGAATCTAAGATGCATTATTTTTTAGGTCATTTGTTCTCTTTTGGAAAATTACAATTTGTCACTAGCATGTTTAACCATCGGGTTATTCGTCACATTTCTAATAATGTACATATCTTAGCATATTTGATAAAGTCATTATACTTGAGTAGAGAGTTGCAATGTTTAATTGATCACAGTTTGCTCCTGAAGGTCACTTTAATTTCTTTTAATTGTACCTAAGTGTCCCTTCTCCCCCGAGCCTTGAAGTTAGTTAGTTGCTTTTAATGTGATTTCAGAATTGTAAACAGCTCAGCATATTGGTAAGTGAATTCTTGAGGTTATTCCATCTAGAAGTAAACAACGTGAGGTAGACGATGGCATTTGATTCTCAACAGGTTGTCATTAAATGGGATACTGAGTTAATGCTAATTTTTCCTGAGAGAATAGTTTAGGAATATATATTTCATCAATACTATTAATTTATTTGTGTTTAAGAAATATTTTCTTTATCTCTATGTAATTTTATCAGCACGAAGCTTTGACTACCAGTATTTGGGCTGGTTTTCGGAATGTTGGTTAACGATTTTCATTACCATGTCGTAGGTGGCAAACACAAATGTCAACAGGGGCTAGGCAGGTAATGTAAGGGGCAAAAATGGCTCCTTGTGAAAACCAGGGACTGTGAAAACCTGCAGAGAGTAAGTCCCATCCAAAGAGAACAGTTGTTGCTTAGTCTTGGACCATAGCTGTCACCTATCAGGTTAAACAAACTATGTCTCTGGGCTGACTTTAAATCAATTTGTGGAGAGTTGATTAAGTAACATAAACCAAGCTAGGCTAGTGTTTGCTGTGTGGCTGAAGAGAAGGAAGATAAACTATCCTGTTGAGGGCTGGCTTCACGGATGTATGACCTGTGCTGTCCCAAGGGGTCCCTCACATAGAAGGGCCCCATGCTTGGTTTAATGTTCCGTTGTTGCCATCTTGAAATTCTTTCCTATTTTTGAACAAGGGGTCCCACAGATTCATTTTACACAGGGTACAATACATTGGGTAGCCAGTTCTGATCCATTCAAGGTAAAATTTGGAGCATTTTTCTCCTGAATGAGTTAATATACTTCTCTGCAGACTTAATGAACTACTGAGGAGTGTTAGAAATAGAGGGATTAGTATGCTATCAATTTGCTCAACTTGGTTTCTGTAAATATAGCCATGTGTGGATTTGAATGAGGAACAAGTTCCTCTCTTTTCCAGCACTTTCTGTATTATCTGCTTGCTAAGAGAAGGCAATCTGGCCTGATTCATCAAACAAAGGGACCAAGGTGGAAAGTCAGCAGATCTAGCTTCAAAATCACCTGCTTGGTTTGTTAAAGGACTCAAAGGTTTCCCAAAGATAGGCCAGAGACCTCCTATTTTAGTTTGAATTAAGTATAAAAATAAAAAAGATTTTAAAAATAGATCAAGGATCAATGATACTGATAAACATGGTTTCCCCCCTCTGTAGGTTGCTTCCTATTTGTATGTGCAATAAAGGATCATTTCAATTTGTCATTAGAATCGGCCATCACGAGTGATTTACACTCAATATCTGGCTTTAGAGTCATCTCTCTGCAACATCGAAGTAAAGTACAGCACAGACTTCTCTGGTGTTCACTAAAAAGCCATCTAACCTTTTTGTAGATCCCTAGACACCTGTAATCCACCTATTTCCAGCTCATAGAAAAAAGTATGAGCATTTAAATCTTGGGAGCAGAACTCTTAGCTGGATTAATTTATTGTTCCTACCCATCAATGTTTCAGATTTATATGCACTTTCCTGTTGTATTTGACGCCAGCACGCATTGCTTTGCTGTTGTGCAGGTATGACTAAGTACTGTCTCGTTCCACTGAATAGGGCACCATTTGTCTTGGGTTCTACAGGCTGGCTGCATACATGACAGCACACAGTGACAGTAATTTGCACTGATCTGCCCCCACTGCTAGTCCTGCTGCTACAAATAGCAATTGATTATTATGCTGTAGTGTTATTGACTGTCACTATGAACACAAGCTTTATTTCATTTTTAAAGTAACATGCTGCAGATTTGTTTAGTATAAGAGCAAAACAGGGAAATATTCATTTTGAAGAATTATTTGCAGTCACAAATGTAACTTTAAATCCTGGTCATAAAACATTTACTTTACTTTAAATCATAGTAAACAAAAACTTTATTGTGGTATTTATTTTAGTGTAATGCAAATAAATAACTTCCAAAAGCCATAAGAAAATCAGTATAAAACTGAAATATTTTTCCTGTTCCCAATTTCAGGAGAGAGATGCACAGAAAATAACTGGATACCTTTTTTCTTCTCCCCTCCCCTTTTAAATGTTTTCCCTGTTCAAAAATAAATTCAAAAGCTACTTCATACACATTATTTCTTGACCTATCTGGCATTCTAAAATTCTCAGCTCTGGGGCCCTGGAGCTGAGAATCTCTCAACCCCTTTTATTCCCTCCTCCCTGACAAATTGACCAGGATGGGTGCTTGTGTTTAGAACTGCAATTATGCAGATTTGTAAAGTTAATATATACTGATGTTATATAGGTGGCAGATATATCTTAATTTATAAATATGTGCCTTCCTAAACTGCAAAGTTGACTTTCTGTATCCTTTACAGCACATTACCAGGTAGCGAAACTGATTTATTTTACCATGCTATGCCAATCGTGCATCTTACATGCTCGGTGACTCCAGCAAGTGTGCCATGCCCGTTTTAAACTAGACACTTGACTTATATATAACACAGAGTTTAGAAAACAAAAATAAAAACCCAACTACACAAGACCTCAAGGATCTTAACTGCCTCTTCCCTGTGAACATCTCCGTGCCCTCTGAAGGGGATGCTGGGACACACAGAGCTCATGACAGAACGGGCCACGGAGCTCTTCAACTTCATTACTGACCGGCGTAACCAACCCTGGGTTCTCACAATTGGGACAAGAGAAGGGACATTGAGATCCCATCCTGCCATTTCTTTTGGATTTCTTTGTTACCTTTTTCTTGAAATGTTTTATTTTATTAAATAATAGATAGAACTCTCTCATCTAATCAGAAGTAACTGAAAAGATATATTTAAATCTGATATATTTTTAAACAGCAATCTATTCCCTGGCCTGAAGTACACTGTTGAAAGGATGGCCCAGCTATATGTGGCTAGAAAGCAATGTTGCCTTCCCTCCCTTCCATTTTGAGACCACTCAGTGTTTAAAAATCTGCCAAATGCAAGTGTTTAAAACATATGTCTGCTATAATTGTCATTATCTATAGATAATTTAACTTCTCTCTGTACTAGCAAAGGAGGAAAAGGATGTAGAATTATAGAACAGGAGCAGAGATAGTCAGTCCCATGCTTTGCTTTCGACTTGAGATAGTCTATTTTAAACAACATTCAAAACCTGTTTAGAAGTAGGCAGGGTGTAACCCACAAATGAGTAATAAAAATCATCATGTATTTTGGGTAGACTAAGCCTGTCAGATATCATTAAAGGGTATTTCCACGAAATATCTTGAAAAGGAGAACTACCAGGAATCTAATGTGGGCAGCTTTTCCCAGACAGGCACCAAAACAATATACTGTCCACAATATTTATCTTTCAAAAGGTCTATCGATCCTTGATATTCACCTGTGAAAAGAAAATGACAGATAATATTCATTTCATAGCCATGACATAAATCAAATCAATGGTAAACAGCTATGTATTTATCAATTAGCATTATTTTTCTATCTCTCTCTGACTCCCTGTATTGTTGTAATTCCATCAAATAGTCATTTGCTTTTTTATGGTAATAATCCCTTCACATTTCTTCCTTTCATCTGTATCCTTGTGCACTATTTGTTGTTCTGCTAAATCCCTATTATAGAGGCCTATGAGTTCCAAGAGCTTGATGAATAATTGGAAATGTTTTATCCCCAAGCTTCAAAAAAGTGCTAGAAATAATTATAAGCAAACATCTTCTGTAGTGTCCCATATCAATCCAATCCCTGCTTTATGTTGTTTGTACTTTAGATAGAGAAGGAAACAGCGAGATCTTGGTTGCTTAGCTCTTGCAGCATAAAGGGGACAGATGTTTCGGTTTCCATTGCTTTTTCTTCTGTCTTCTCTGTTCTTTCCGGCAGCCTGGGCTGTTCACTATGATACGTTCCACAGTTAGTCAAGCCTGTAATTTCACAAGGTACAGTTAATTATTGATCAATCAAAATGAACTTCATAATCCTTTTGGCAACTCGTGCTGTACTTGAACTTCTCTCTTGCCCATAAAATAGCTTAATGGTCTACAGTATAATGAACAGGAAGGATATGAACTAATGTTCAAAGAAGCAGGCAAATCCTACCTTTCCTGCTCATGCCAATTCAGGATTATTCTTCACAACATACTATGTTCTCCCTATTTTTCTTCAGCTCCTCAGCTAAAGATAAAAGCCTTTCCTCAACCCCCATCCTGACCCCAGATGCAGAGCTTTCCTACCTTCTCCAAAAATTTGATCCCATTTAAAATATTTATTTAATATTTGAACATATCTTTTCTATTTAGTTTCTCCTACATAAATCAATGTCATCAGATAATACGGTAGCTCCCCAAAGCCACAGAGCTGTGTTTTCAGTACACCTATGTACTTATCTTCCTGAACAGGCACTTAGCCTATATAAAAAATGAAAAGCATTATGCATCAAAACGTAATGACTCCCTTCTTCTCTTAGTGAAAATAGAGACTATATGGGAAAAGTCCCCACACCCCGGTAGGTCCCATATGGTATGCATGCAGAAGGATATTACAGCTGGTTGCTAGCCACCTATTCAATCACCATTTATTGAGAGTCTACTATGTGCAGGGACTTGCTCTGGGGGACATACACGGAATGAGATGGAGATTGGTGTATAAGAGGCAGGAAACTAAGCATTGTCATAGTGCATAATGACAAAGTTTCAGTGCAAAGATTTAGGCCTTGGGGAGAAGAGAAGATGAGGCGAAAAGAGAAATTATTAATATATTGGTAATCAAGTTTACTCAGTCTGCCATAGGAATGCTGCTATCCTCTAGGAAACATATTTGTCCTATGACACAGACCTCAATCCATCTGTGCACCAAGTGCTCAGTGCCACCAATGTTTGAGGCACTATGCTTGCTACCATACAAAGATGAAGGAGTCGTGGTTTCTTCCTGCAGGGTCTATACATGTTAGGTTGCAAAGGTTAGTGAAGACAGCCTGCCTGCCGTATCCACAAGCTGCGTGGCTTCCTCTAGTCTCCCCATTTGGTTTCCATCTGGGAAGTTCAGTTCTACGGCTGTCCCTGGCTTCTCGCAGGATTAGTGTGTGCGCTTTTGCCTTTACATCCATACCAATAAGCGAACAGAAATCCAAGAGATTTAAGATAATCCTAGGGACTTTCTCATCCATGTAGGCAAATGAAGCTAGTCCAGATGGGTACAAAGGTAGTCACACTTTTAGGTGACAGGGTGAAGAGCCATCAAGACAGGTAAAGACAAAACACTTCAAAAAGAAAGACCATTTGTGACTGGGGGAACCAGGAAAGGTTTTCAGATTTTATGGCCAGTTGAGCTGGACTTCCTTCAAAGGGCAGGTCATTTTCTTCAAATGCAGAGAAATTGAAGAGCAGATGGAAGCAAGAACAAAGGGACCCTGCCTTTCTCGGTGACAGAAAATATAAGGATGTATATTTAGTGTTCATTTGCTTTGACTGTATGTGCACCAGGCCCCACCAACCTGTTCCTAAAAATGGTGATGGGCTGGGCGCGGTGGCTCACGCCTGTAATCTTAGCACTCTGGGAGGCCGAGGTGGGAGGATCGCTCAAGGTCAGGAGTTCGAAACCAGGCTGAGCAAGAGCGAGACCCTGTCTCTACTAAAAATAGAAAGAAATTATCTGGACAACTAAAAATGTACAGAAAAAATTAGCCGGGCATGGTGGCACATGCCTGTAGTCCCAGCTACTTAGGAGGCTGAGGCAGGAGGATGGCTTGAGCCCAGGAGTTTGAGGTTGCTGTGAGCTAGGCTGATACCATGGCACTCACTCTAGCCTGGGCAACAGAGGGAGACTCTGTCTCAAAAAAAAAAAAAAAAAATCGTTATGCATTTGATAAGTACACAAACGAGGGTGGTCTTGAGACCCAGTATGTCCAAGCCAGAGCTTATTTCCCCATCAAAACGTCCCCCAGTTATCTTCTGTGAGGCGCCCACTCCTCTCCCCTGAGGAAAGGGTCTCCCTTGCTCTTTTACTCTGGCCAAAGTGTCCAGTGTCTGCCTCAGCTGCTACCCTCTGCCTCAGACCTGGGGAATGGGCAGGGACGCCCTTTACCATCCACCCTAGTGTGGAGCAGGCTCTCTCCTGCCTCCTTCACAGAAGAGCAATGCTTCCCAACTTACACAAGGCTTGAAGATAAAGACAGGGAAGGTCAGCATGGAGTCACCACCACTACCGTTGGTGGCCTCTCTCAGAGGCCTCTCTCAGAGGTACAGGCTTGGACTCACCTTGGGAGTCTTAAGTGGCACTAGCCTGCTTGCCTGGATCCTCACGTTTCTCCAGGTGACAATACTCTATATAGCTCCCTGACCTGGAGAGTTCTAGTGTGTCTGAACGTTGGAGTCTGGACCAGCCTCCATAGACCTTAGAAAGAAGACGCATTTCCTCTCTCAAAGCAGCCTAGGGAACCACCTCAGCTCCACCTCTTCCCAGGATTTTGACAGTCAGGATCCGTGAGGGACTCTGCACCCTACCCCACACCTACATTTAGTCCTGACAGGGAAAGTAGGTTACACAGTAGATATCCAGCCAACCAGAAGCAGTAGAAGATCTACTACAAAGCTAAAGAAACCTAAGTTTTTAAGGCCCCTTCCAGGACTCTGTGCTAACTCTATTTTTAGTTTGGGTATTTTTTTTTTTTTTTTTTATTTAAAGAGGGCTACTCGAATTGCATGGGCTTCAGACACCACATAACTTGCATCCGACCCTGCTTCCAAACATGAGAGCTTTTTAGAGTTTTCATCTTCAATCATGCCTGCCATGAAACCTCCCTCGCTCCACCTCCAGCCCAGCCCCTCTCCTAGGTCCCACCTCCCTCCTGTGTGGAGCTTCCTTTCCCAGATCCTCTCTGCTGTCCTCTTTCTGTTCTCATCACCTGAAGGACCTGATCAAGAAGAACATAGATGTGCCCGTGTGCATGCACACATAGACACACACACTGTGATCTGTACGATCTCTTTGATTTACAGCATAGACCGATATAAATGCATAGAAAAAAACATTCTCCAGTAAAAAAACAAAACAAAACAAAACAAAACCAAAAAAAAAAAAAAACATAACCTGCAAAGAAATAATTCTGCCTAGGCCACCTTTATCAATATCATGTAAGTATTTGTGAAGAGTGTGATTATTTTGCATCTGCCTAAAAAAATGACCCATTCAAACAGATTTCTTTAAAAATAAAAAACAAAAAAACCCACCACCCGCTGGTAGCTGTCAGCTTCTAAGTGACAACTGCTGCATTTGGACAGACTTCAGAACTCTTGACTGTCAGACACACTTCCACTCCCCTCGTAAAAGGCAGAAAAGCTGTGGAAGACGTAGTCAAGGGTGTTTGCCGGAGGGCAGCAGGCATCTGAACTTCATTCCCTGCTTTTGGAAAGTTGGGGAGCTGGAGGGTGAATTGTCAGAACAAGGCTGTCACAAAGTTGACCACAAGCATGCCTCCTATCAGAGGGGCAGAGCAAGAATGGAGAGCCCAGGTTTTTTTAGCCTGGATCTCTCTGGGCCCTGGACGAACAAGCTTCCGTCGAAGGGGGTCACTGGGTCTCCTTTCATATTTAAACCAAGAATATCACGCTGATGACTTCGGCCTGGGCCCTAGGACAGGGAGCACTCTGTAATCTGTGCTCAGATGCTTTCCCTTGGGTCCCTCTTCCTGCTTGTGAATTGCAGTGGACAACTTTCCCCAGAAGTTTCACTCAATCAATAATGGACCCACGGCAAACAAAATATGGCTCTTTATCCAATTTACTAATTATATTTTCAATGGTATAATCAAAGCTGCTAGGGCTGTTCTGAGAGAGAGTGCGTCTCACCTGTCCCAGAATCCCTACTGAAATTGGTCTCCAGGTAGCTTTTACTATCCGCATGCCACAGAGATCTGCCTTCGGTCAGAAGCACCTGGTGTTATGAGACAGCCTTGAGCTACAAACCCAGACACACTTGCCTACCTGTGACTCCCTAGCTGACTAATTCTGAGCCTAGGTGTCCTCTTCCGTAAACCTCCTCACAGAGTTGTCAGGGAGATTAACTAAAATGTTATACCTTAAACACTCAATATTTAATAAATAATAAATGGTTACTTCTATAAAGTTTTCAAATGGTTTTGGGAAGAAAATGCTTGAGAAGCTTTGCCTTAGGTAAACAGACTTAGAATTCTCTTGCCTATGGTTCATTGAGTCTAAATGTAGAAAAGTTTAAATGAATATTTATGTGAAAACAACTACTTTACAAACTTTTTTTATATGATATCCTATCTTGTTAAGTGTAGAAAAAGTCTATATCTTATATAACAACCAGATCTATAATAAACTTTGCAAAATATTAATATTAAAGTATGTTTTAAACAAATATATTTGTGCACATATTAAAAAACAAAATTCAAAGAGCAAACAGGTATATAAAAATATATATGCTTTCCCTCTTCAGAGGCAACCGCACACTTTAACCATTTCATGAGAGTTGGGAAAACCAGAAGAGATATTTTTAATTAGCAATAATCGCGCCTCGGATAAACCTCATTGGCTACGATACTGCCACTGCACAAAGCTAGGAGAGATATTTTTAAAAGATTAACTTCTAATGTCATCAGGGAACTTTCAATAACTAAATGTACAAACCTGCATTTTCAGAAACTTGTCATCTCCTGGTATTAATATTATATAAAAACGTACATAGTAATAACAGTCAAATGCTTATAACTTTAGAAATGGGATATAGAAAATATCCAGAAAATTATCAGAGAAGAACAGGATGGTATTTCACAGAGGATCTGAGTTCTCCTCCAACTTCTCCAATATAAAACTTGGATTTTCACAATGAAAACGTGTTTTAAAGAAAGGGTCTGCAAACTTTTTCTGTAAAGGGTCAGCTAGCAAATGATTTAGACTTTGCTGGACACGTGGTTCCTGTTACAACTATTCATCTCCACTGTTGTAGTTGGAAAGCAACCACAGACGATACTGAAACAAACGGGTGTGGCTGTATTCCAGTAAAACTTTATTTTTACAACAGACAGCAGAATTTGGTTCATGGTCCTTAGTTTGCCAAGCACTTTTCCATAGTAATATTTGACAAAAGGAAAAACACGAAGCAAGGATAACAACTTTCAGGAGGAGATGATGAAGTTAAAGAAAGTGAGAAGTATTGCAAAAAAGGAAGAAAGTGGAAGGGAAGAATAGATTTCCTGTTTTTTACCCATTTGTTTCTGCCACTTTATGGCAGAACACTTCCATTTTAAGATTTAACACTAATAGATTTCATGTTTTTTGCCCATTTGTTTCTGCCACTTTATGGCAGAACACTTCCATTTTAAGATTTAACACTAGGTCTCCTGATGCTGGGTAACTTGTTTCATTAGGAATTTACATTTTACATGATAGAATATATTATTTCCAAACCCCAGAGTTTTGATACTTAAAATAGTCTGACATTACTGAAATTGCTTCATCTACTTCCAGGAGTTTCATTGCAACCCTGACCAATGAGATACCAGCAACTGATCTCTGAGAAAATCCCATATTTCAGAGGAGAAATAAATAAGCATTTTATGCCAGCCCCTGTCCCAGTCAGTGTTAAGATACCACCACAAACTTCATAAAACTAGCATAAAAAGATACATTTGTGCACAATGCCACTTAGTTTGTTTTATTTAAATCTGGAGCCTGAGCTCTGTGGATTCCTGGTGAAACAACTTGGGCAAATAGAAAAATAAACTTTGCCCCAGTGGAAGATTAGTAAGGGAGGCCCAGTGGACATTTCACAGCAGTAAAATCTATGCAAAATGAATTTGGACCAGAATAGTCTGTCTAAGATATCAATTTGCCCAAATAATATATTTATAGACTATTATTACATCTAGGAAAAAAACCACTAGATTGAAACTGTAAAAATTTCACTGATAAAAATGATCCTTTCTCAAATGTCAACCAATATTAAAAGGGAGAATTTGACACTTTTAAATAAAAAATGATGCACAAATTACACAAGAAATCTGTGGAGACTCCTTCAGGTCTTTTTTCTCGCTCTCTCCTGCTCTAAAACATGCAATAAACCTTTTTCAATTGGAGAGGTTTAATCTATGTGTATAACGGGACTTGGAGGCAGTGCCTTCTCTCTTTTCCTGGAGGCCTGTGTGCAAAGCTTTTTTCAGATATTGATTGTGAAAGTGATATCACACCAGAAGGTACATTGATATGGTGTCGGGTAAAAGAAAACGGCAAAGAATCCTTACAGTCTAATCAAAGCTCTGTCCAAGCCCCACACTCTGATGAAATCCAATCAATAGAGACGATTAAATGACACATACAGAGTCATCAATATTAAATACACTCCATTTCCTGTACAAGATCTGGGTAACACAAAGTGGACAAGATAAAACTTGACTCCACAGGTTTATTTACAGGATCTGAGCTATATTTAAATATGAGCATGAATGTTTGACTCAGTCGCCATTTGCCCAACAAATTAAGGTGCCAACTGTGCGTTTATGAGCCACATCATGTTGAATAGACTCTGAAGGTACCATTTATTGAGAGTTTGCTATAAGCCAGCCAATGTGCTAATTGCTTTACAATTATTATCCCATCTACAAATACTATCTCACTATCTTATTTAAGGACGAGAAAACTAAGAGTGAGATGTGTTCAGTGGTACGGAAGTGGAAGAGTTGGAAATTGAACTTAACTGCTGCCTGACTCCAAAAGGCACACTTGCCACCAGGGTGGCCCAAATCCATTGCTAATTGACTGTGGTCTTGGAAAACCCACCTGATTTCTGGTTCATTATAGTCTCTTTCTTCTGTAAAGTGAGAGGCTTGAGCCAAATAATCTGAAATGCCTCTCTTGATCTAAATTTCTAAGAATCAGTAGTAGCACCATGGCTGACTGCGAGGTACTTATAAAGTGTGAATCATAACACTCCACTAAAATAACCCATTTATTGCTGAAAAGAGTGTGTTTTCGAGCCTTGGGAATTTTTTGCTCCTCTTTTAACAAGGATGACAATCTAAGAAAATAAGCGAAAGTATTTTAAGGCAAAGCTAAGTCTACTTGATTCAGTATAGGTCTCTGGACTCTCAGCTAGGTGAAACCTTTAGAGGCTTTGTGTGGTTTAGATTACAGAAAACAACTGCTCATTTTGGCTATCAACTACTCCTTAAACTCAGGCAGTGAGTTTAAACATTTTTCCTGATTGGATTTTCTCACTTTTTTAAACAAAAAATATTATGCCACCAATTTATTCAAGCTCTAAAAAGTAAATTAAATATATACATTCTTCATCTTTTAAAAAACAAAACTTTACAAAACACATATAATGCTTATTATATACCAGGAACTGTTTGAAATGTTTTGTAAATATTAATGTATTGAATGCTCAAAGCAACCCTTTGAGGTAGATACCCTTATTTTATCACCATTTCATAAATGCAGAAACAAAGAGAGAGAAAAGTTAAGTTGCCCAAAATGATTCATCTGGACACATGGATGGAGTCAGGATTTGAAACCAGGCATCTGGCTCTAGAGAACATGGCCATAACCACTATGCTCTCCTGCCCCTCTTGATATAACCTACAGTTCTTAAGAAAGGGTTTTATAAAGAAGGTAGAAATTTTAAAGATGTTTGTAAGAGATAAAATAGAAAGCCTTTTATGCTAATGAAAAGATATGGCAGGAATGTGACAAACATATAGAAAGTATTACCTTTGAAGAAAGTCACTGCTAAATTTACTCCTGGAAAAAGGACAGGAACAGTTATAGCCACAAATTCAAGATACACAAGTTCCCGAACAGCTGGCAGGCAATTATGAGTTTTGACTACTATTCACCACTGTTGACACTTGGACACAGAGGTGAACATCAGGAAATTCTTTGTCAGAATTCAAAGTATCAGGCAGAACTACCTGACAATGACTTCCTTTAAAGGAAAAATGTATTCATTGGTCATTCTCAGAATAATATATTTTTATGTTTTTCAGAGCAACATTAAGAATAAAAATTATCTGCTTATTTATCATAGTTATATTAATTATAGCATTAGTTAATTAAAGCCCTTTCTTGTCCTTTGCTGAGGGGGCATCGTGCCACCAGCCTCACCTATGTCATAGCGCCTTTTTTGTGTATCCTGGTTTTGTGTGGGGGCGTGCGTGTGTGTTTTGTTGTTGCTGGGTTTTTGTTTTTTTATTTTTTTTGTTTTGCTTTTTTTTTTTTTTTTTTGGTCTCTTTTCCTCCTGGTAGGTAATGTCACTGATTTCCTTTGTCTAGTTACACAAAATAACAAATGTTCAAGCTTGGAAACTGGTAATTTGGCAATTTTAGACAATCGCCTCATAACCACATTTTAGTACACCTTTGAAGCGGTAGAAGTTCAAAGGCTTTGAAAAGACGACTATTGCTTTGCCTGTTACTATGAGTCATTTGGAGTAATTGGTCTTGTCTGATGTATGTTTTGAACTGAGGAAGTAGAGCTTTATTACCACAATCAGATACAGGTTTTTAGCCAAGGAAGTGGAGTTTTCCTCGCAGATGTAGATGCATGCTTGATAAGGCAGAAAACAGACAGATGTGCTTCTCTGCACCAGGGAAGAGGTGTGGAGAAGGAACAAATAAAACAGTTGAGAAAATTCCATGAAGTTACAGTGAAGTGCTTTTGGAAGCAGTCCCAGTTAGGAAATTTCTCACAAGCATGCAACTCATAATTTAGATGCAGATTTTAGACTTTAATTTTGATACCAACCTAAACCTACCTATTATCCTCATCATGTTAAAAGTGGGCCAATGAGTTGCACACTAGTTGACTGGATAAAGAAAATCATCTTTTTAGAAGAATATTAAAGAAAAGCCTTTCTGCTTTTCTTATACAAATAAGATTCCTGAGGTAAAGCCAGTTTTTACTTCATCAATTTCTTGCAATGAGGATCGTTTGCTTCAGAATCTATTTCATAAAAAATAAAAGACAAAAATGTTCAACTCAGAGGAAACACCCACGTATGTTATTTCTTTTTATACTTGCCTGCAATAAATTTTATGATTTTCCATGTCTGTATATGTGGGTAAACAAAAGGATGAGACAAAAAATTAAAAAAAAAATTAAAAACAAAGCAAACACATATAAAAAAACATTCCCCTTGGGTAAAGTTCGGTTACCTTTTTTTTAATTTTAATTTTTATTTTTTTGAGACAGGATCTTATTCTGTCTCTCAGGCTACAGTGCAGTGGCATCATTCATCATAGCTCACTGCAACCTCTGACTCCTGGGCACGATCCTCCTGCCTCAACCTCCCAAGCAGTGGGGACTTTTATGTGCACACCACGGCAGCTGGCTAATTTTTCTATTTTTTGTAGAGATAGCATCTTGCTCTTGCTCAGGCTGGTCTTGAACTCTTGGCCTCAAGCCATCCTTCTGCCTCAGCCTCCCAGAGTATTGGGATTACAGGTGTGAGCCACCGTGCCTGGCCTGGTTATCCTAGTGTTTTTTTTTTTGTTTGTTTGTTTGTTTTTTTTGTTTTTTTTTAATATTTCAAAATATTAAGGGAGTACAAATGTTTTTGGTTACATGTATGGATTTTGTTATGCTTGAGTCAGGGTTATTAGTGTGCCCATCACCCAGATGATGTTCATTGTACCCATTAGGTTGGTTTTCGTCCACTCTCTCCCCTCTCCCTCCAGTTGATTTCTACTGAGTTTTACTTCCTTCCCTCTGTGTACATGTGTGCTCATCGGTTAGCTCCAATCAGTAGTGAGTACATGTGGTGTTTGTTTTTCCATTCCAGTTACCTTTTAAAATATTTCTCATGAATAGGACAGGCATTGGGTTAGAAATAAGAATACATAGATTATAAGATACAAACTCTTTCTTAAGGAGTTTTCAATCTAGCAGGTAAAAAGACGAAATGGCACATATTATAATAAGCAAAAGTCAACCAGAAGCATGGACGGGAGAGAGAAGACTAAGACTTCCCAAAAATATTTAGGTAATGACTTGGATCTTGATGGAGTCAGGACCTGGGTGTCAGCTTTCCTGAAAAGAGGGAATAGCCTAGGTAAGTCACAGAGACACAAAAGGGTATAATCTATTTCTAAACTACCCACAGTTGGTCTGGTTAGAGGTTGGGAGAGAATGAATTAGAGGGTGAAGAGGGAAAGGAAAACTTGCAAGAGAGGAGATGGACCCAGCTGGAATCACAGAGGTGGATTAAAAGCCATCTTGGGGCAAGTGAGCGGCAGCAGGGACTTCAGCAAGATCAACGGGTCAGGTATAGAATGGAGGAGCTCCACTGGAGTGATTTCTCGGGGGTAAATGATACAATGTATGGGAGAGAAAAAAGGGAGAGGAAAGAGTCTTTACACGACTTACCTCTCTTCAGAGACATCAGCCTTTTCGCTTACGTGCATGCGTTACGTTGCTGAGTTAGGTCTCCCTGCTTCTTTTCAGATTAAAACTCTTCAGTGTGTCTTCAGGCCCATCAAACTCTCCGGCAGAATGTTTTAAGTATTAGTTGAGAAATTGATTCAAAAATACAGGATAGTATTCTAAGTTTCCACCTTTGATGACACCAAATATTTTTAGGCTACTTCATTGACTCTGAACTCTAGGATTTCCTACATACCGAAAATAAATATTTGGCCAAAAGGTAACATTTTAACATACTTTTTGTCTCTCCCACTCTAATCGGAATAACAGGTATGAGAAAAAGTCTTACGATGGAGAAAGAGGAGAGTTGAAAAGAAGTATCAGAAATAAAAAAATAAATAAATAAAAGTGAAGAGCAGAGATTGCCCTGTGAGGGAGCTGGGTCAAAAGGAAGGGGTGCACATGCTGTCATGGGCCACTGAGAGTTGTGGAGGAGAGGACAGGAAGTTATGTGAAAGGGGTCTGTGTTCTGGGAATGCCACAAAACTCAATGTGACTGAAATAAGTGCCACTTCTTCCTGTCCCTGTTCTTATTTATTAGCCAAGCTTGGACAAGTTTTTAAAATTAATTTATATACAATGAGATGTGTATATCTTAAGTGCACATTCAATTATTTTAGGCAAATATGTACACCCATGTACCCAACATACAGAACTTTTCCGTCAAGCCAGAAAGTTCCTTGCTGCTCTGGTATAATCATCCCACAGCCTCCACGGCAGTCAGTGCTTTGACTGTAGTCAGTAGAGACCATTTTTGCCTGTAGTTGAGCCTTATGCAAACTGTATCACAATATGTACTCTTTTTTGTCCCTATTCTTTTATTCAATCATTTTTTTAATCCTTCCACATTCTTGTTCATTATCCAGTGGTTTATTCTTGCATAATGCTGAGTAGTATTCCATCATATGACTATATCAGAATTTCTCTGTTTTTCTCTTGAGGATATTTGAGTTACTTTTAGTTTGGAGCTATAGTGTGAATAAGTAGCTATAAACATTTCTGTACACCACTCTTTGTGGGCAAATGATTCATTTCTCTTATAAATACCTGGGCAGTGGGTTGATGGAGTGTGTTTAACTTTGTAAGAAATAGCCAAATAGTCTTCTAACAGGGTTATATTATTTTGTGGTCCCACAAGCAATGTATGAAAGTTTTATTTTCTCCATACCCTCACAAATATTTCGTGCTGGGAGGCTTTAATTTACCTTTTCAAATGGTCATGAAGTTGGTTTATTTGCCCCTAGTGGAGAACTGTTCAATGTGCTAATTGGCCTGCCCTATCTTTTGATAAGCGGCTGTTCAATTATTTTACCCGTTTGTATTGACTAGTTAAGTTTTTATTAATGATTTATAGAAATTCTTTATGTATTCTGGATACCAGTCGTTTGTCAGATATAAGCATTATGAATATTTTCTCCAAGCTGTGACTTGGCTTTTTCTTTATGGTAACTTTTGATGGACATTTTTTAAAAAATTCACTTTGATGAAGCCAAATTTTTAAATTTAATTTTTCTTATGGTTGTGGCTCTTTGATTGCTTGCCAAAAAAATCTTTGCCTATCACAAGGTCATAAAGATAGTCTCTGATAATTTCTTCTTAAAGCTTATGGTTTCAGCTTTTATTTTTAGGTCTATGATCCATCTCTAAATTTTTGTGTATCTTGAGAGGTAGAGGTTGAGGTTAATCTATTCCATGTATTCATGCAGTTGCTACAGAACCATTTGTTGAAAATTAATATCCTTTCTCCATTAAATTCCCTTGACACCTTTGTCTAAAATCAATCAAATAAATATGAATAGAGTTATTTTTGAACTCTATATTATGTTTGGTTGATTTACATATCTATCCTTTTGCCAATTCTATACAATCTTGATTAGCTTTGGCTTTAAAATAATTCTTAGAATCAGGCAGCTTAAAATTTACAACTTTGTTTTTCTTTGTCAAACCTGTTTCAACTAATCTAGATGGGTCTTTTGTATTTCTCCACAAAATTTAGAATTACCTTGTTAATTTCTACAAAAATTGCCTGGTATAATTTTGATTGGGATTGCATCAAATCTGCAAATCACTTGAGGAAAAGTGACATCTTAACAACATTGAGTTTTCTTATCCACAAACATAGGATATCTCATCTTTTAGGTCCTTTTAAATTTCCCTCAGCAGCATTTTGGAGATTTTATTGTAGAGGTTTTATATAACTTTTGATAATTTTATTCCAAAGTTTATTACTATTAATACAATTGTATTTTTTACAATTATTTGCTACAATTTTTTTCAATTATATTTATTATAAGAATACAATTGATTTATTTTAGTGATCTTGTACCCTTGACCTTGCTAAAATCACTTATTATTTCCAGTAGTATTTTACAGACACAGGATTTTCAACGCCACCATCGTCATCTACAAAGAAAGGCAGTTTTACTTTTTTCTTGCAATCATCCCACTTTCTATTTATTTTCTGGCCTTACTGCACTTGTTACAACATCTGATATATTATTGAATAGAAGTAAAGTTAAGATCATTATCTTGTTCTACATCTTAGCAGGAAAGCATTCAATATTTTACCAGTGAAAAAGATTTGGTTTTTAGGTGAATGCTCTTCCTCCAGTTGAAGAAGTTTGTTTCTATTTCTAGTTCCCTGAGACCTGAGACTTCTTTTTTTTCTTTAATCATGAATTTAATCAAATACTTTTTCTGCATTTTTTTGAGAATGTCATATTGTTCTGTTTGTTTTTAAAGTGTGTTAATATGGTGAAGTGACTTGATTAATTTTTGGCCACTAAACCAATCTTTCATTTTTAAAATAACAATATGCTGAAATAAGAATAAAAATAAATAAATAAATAAATAAATAAAAGGGACAAAAAGAAAAAAAAAAGAAGGGCAGGAATGGAAGTGGCAAATAAAATAAATAAAGAAAGAAAGAAAGAAAAATAAAAAAAAAATAAAGTCCACTTGGTCTTGATGAACATATATATACAGAGAAAGAAAGAGACAGACAGAGACATACACACACTCACACATATACATAATTACTGCTGGTGGGAATGTAAAATAGTACATTTACAGTGAAAAACAGTATTGTAGTTACTCAAATATTTAAATATAGAATTAGCATATTATCCAGCAATTCCATCCCTATGTATATATCCCAAAGAATTGAAAACAGGGATTCAAAAAGATATGTGTACACTAGTATTCATAGCATCATTCACAATAACTAAAAGGAGGAAAAAGTCCATATGCCCACAGACAGATGAATAGATAAGCAAAATATGGTCCATGCTTACAATGGAATATTATTTGGTCTCAAAAAATGAAATTCTGATACATGCTACAACCTGGATGAATCTTAAAAACAATATACTAAGTGAAATAAGCCAGACTCAAAAGGAAAAAATAAAACTATGTAAGTATGTTTCCACTTATATGAGGTACCTAAAATAGTTAAAATTCATAAAGATGGGAGGTAGAATAGTGGTTACCAGAGGCTGGAGGAGGGTGTAATGGGAAGTTACCATTTTTAATGGTACGGAGCTTCAGTTCAGCATGATGAGAAAGTTCTGGAAATGGATCATAGGGATGTCTGCACAACAATGTGAATGTAGTTAATGCCACTGACTTGTCCAATGGACAAGGGTTAAATTTCATGGTATGTATATTTTAACACAAGAAAAAAGTATAAAGATAATAAAAATAATATAATAATTTTAAAAAATTATTAAGTAGCGGCATCCCTGGTAGAATGGATTCCTGAGTGACTGTGGGGAACAGAGCCCCCATGCCACCCACCTGTCCTTCTGATCTGCACAGACCCTGCAGGGGGGTTACTGCAGCGTCACCTAGCATATCCTGGCTAAGACACAGCCCTGAATCATTCTCTGAGGCTCCATCAGCTGAGAAAACCTGCAGAAGAAAATCTCACATGCGGGCACATTGGTTCTTTGATATGCGTGTTTTATATCCCCCTCGGCTGGGCCCTCAGTCCTTCTTAATCACCTCATGCTTTGCTTGTCATTTTCCAGAACCCATGCTCATATTTTACAAGTTCTCTAAATTTCAGACCCCCTGTCTGCCCTCCTCATTGTCAGAAGAGAAAGTGTCCTCTTATTTATTGGGCAAGTGGAGAGTTTCAGTAAAGAATTTTCTCAAATTCCCTTCCCTATGTTTCACAACTAAGTTATTCCTCTGCTGACTTAGCTTTCTGTCTCAAATGTATTTCCCTCTCTTTACAAAAATAGCCATCACATCTATTCCATTTACCATCAACTTGGGACTTGTCTAGGCATAAAACACTGTCACTGCCATCTGAGGTAGGTTCTACTATTATCCCAATTTTACAGAGGTGGAAACTGAGGCACGGAGAGCATTGGCAACATTCTCATGGCCATAGGGTACAAAGCCAGGCAAAGTGCTCAGAACTGCCTCTTTTGTACCCAGAATCTGCTACATCTTCCTTTAGAAAACTCATTGTCTTTAATTTTAGATGTTTGCATTTTCTCTTCCATTGCATTGTATTTCTTTCTTACAAACATGTTCTCATTCTCCCAATATATTTTTAGTGTATACACACACACATGCTCACATAAGTCCAGCTTCCTTCCAAAGCTACCACCTTTCTCCTTCCTTTTTTTTCCTATCTGAAGAGTTGTTTACAATTCTTCACCTCATATTTAGGCATTAATCACTGGCTATAATCCAACTCCTTGTCCCAAGTCCGCCCCTAGGCCACCAGAACAAGGGTCAAATCGTCCTAACAGTATAGTCAGTGGTGATCTATTCTCACCCCTGCTCTGCTGATCTCTTTGCATTTCCTACCCCTGGCCTGTTAACCCTTGTTACTGTAACCCTACTTCCTCCTGGCTGTCAGTCTACCTTTTCAGAACATTCTTTCTGTTGATCTATTTTTACTGTCCTCCTTCCATTTCTTAAATATGGATGTTCTCCAGAGTACCCTGGTTATTTTTTTTTTTTCCTTATTCTCTTTCTTTCAAGGAGCTTTCCCAATGTCTACAATCTCACTGACCTACAAACACCTCATTATTGGAAAAGAAGTGTTTACCTTTTTGCCCACTTGCAAAGGGATGATGAAGCAAGTCTTGGCAGACTACCTCTAAAAGTAGCCTAATCCCTGCTCTAATGCAACAATTTTAGATTCAATCAGCACTTATTCATTGATTACTATGTTCCAGGCACCATTCCAAGTGCTATATAAGTTTTAACTCATTTAATACAATAATCACATCAGGTAGACACTATTATTATCTCCATGTGAGAGGTGAGAAACCTGAGACATAGAGAAGTAACTCACCCAAGGATTCTTGGTTTGTAACTGGCAGCGCCAGGATTCAAAATAAAACAGTGGGGTTCCAGAACCATTCTCTCATCAACTATACTGCACAGTGTTTAATCAGTCAAAAATGTCCTCGGCAGGACCGTGGCACTGAACATCTCCAAGGACCCTCACATAGCTCATGCAGAGGCGCTGACCGACGGGAAGGTGGTCACAGTTGCTCACCGACTGTCACACAGGGAAGACAGAGGCCAGGGCATTTTGAGCTAAATATCCATTTTGTAATCTCGGATGTTATCACTTGCTTATCTACTATTATACACGTAAGAGAAAAGCAATAGCATTTACACTAAGTAACCCATTTGGAATAAGGAAAGAACACTAAAACTCATAATTGGCTTCAATCCTCTCAAATGTCATAACCTGGAGCTGTAAGACACATTTCTGCTTCCTAGAGTACTAGATGGAAAGAGGCATTCAGCTGCCAGATAAGTTCCTTTCAAATATAGATCATATCATATGACTCCTCCGCATCAAACCTTTCAATGGCTTTCCACTCCACTCAAGATAAATGCCGATACAGTAAGGTACACATCCATTTCAGCACGAGCAGGCTCCTGCCAATTTACCTCTCTCCCTGTTTGTGGTCCTCTCACCCTGGCCTTCTGTTCTCTCTGCCTGGGACACTAATTTTCCAGTTCTTGGCAAGTCCAGATCCTTTTCATCCTTCACATCTCAGCATAAATATCATTTCCTTAGAGAGGCTGTCGCTGGCCACTGAATAGAAGTAAGTCTCCGTCCCCTCCCAGTTACTGTCTAGCATCTCATCTTGTCTAGTTCCTATCTTGATCCAGAATTATTTATGTATTTACCTTATTATTCATTCTTTGCCTGCCCTACTAGAATGCAAGCTCCCAGGGAACAGGGACTTTGTCTTATTCAATTTCACATAGATAGTGTTTAGCTGAGAGCCTCCCCTATAGCAGAAGTGTCAGGTATTTATTACACTAAGAGACAAGAAGTAATATATTTCATGGAATTTCCCTGCAATATTCCTTTGTCTGCAAATTTATATAAGCCTTTTCTATGTATTTTTACCTGAAAGAGGAAGAACTTTGGAGTTGGAAAGACTTGGATTCATACTCAGCTCCACTACTTACAAACTGCATGATCATGGGCATATTTTTAATTAAAATTTTCTCTCAGTTGGTAAATAAGAAAACTGTATTTACTGCACAGAGTCAGTATGACTATTAAGTGCAATAATGTTAGTAGATATAGGGTGGTTCACTCAGTTCCTGGCACATAGCCAACAGGTAATAAATGTTTATTTTCTCTCTTCACCCCTTTTCCACCTATATTGACCCTCCTTTACAAACTCATGGACTACTATATTGCACCAAACATATTAGAAAATAAAAGTCAGCCAAAAGCAATCTTTGCCAGGTTTCAAATCTATTAGCCACATTAAACCTCAACCTTCTCAATCCCAGAAAAATTTATGAGGAAGAGAAAGATTAGACAGAAGGAGAAGAGAAGCAGGAAGCACAGGGGAAGGTGAGAAAGTAAAGGACAGAAAAAAATAAAGGAATTTTCTTCTTGAGGAAATACTAACAGACAGCTCCAGACCTGGCCTGGGATGTTTGGGTGACACATGCTGTATGTAGGGGCAGCTCTGAAAATTGGTGATCGCGCTGTCTACTTTGGGACAGCGCCTGCTGCCAGGCCCTGTGTGCTGTGGCACCACGAGGACTTTCTTCAGAAATAATTAGCTATTCTTTCCCATGTGTTGTGAAAAATATGACCATTTCCCAGTCCCTTACCTTTTCTTTTTCTTTTTGTTTCCTTTAGAGTTGTAGGACATATGGACATTTAAAAGGAAACCAACCCAACATTTAGAATTTACAGTTTGGTTGTAGTCTGGCATTTATATACTTATTAAAACAATTTAAAGATATATCCTGAAGCAGATATTTCCTACAGAAAAAAAGGCTCTGAGGTTTTTCTGGATGCACAGTTCAGATTCTCAGGGAGGAATGAGTAGGAAATATTTTTGCTGTGATACTTGACATGAGTCCAGCCTTTCCCTGGAACTTTATATAGAGAACAACGTACATAGATAGCTTTAGAGATCACCAGTGGGTTTGAAATGAATCTTCAATGTTCCCATTTCAAAGGGGCAGGGATTCCAGTCTTAGATGGGGGCAACATTTCATCTTCTCCTCTGTGCCCTTCCTCTATCTCATTGGTATGTATGTTTACAACAAAGGAAGTAGCCCTGTGTCCTAAAAGGTCAGACCCTAGGGTAAAAAATTCCAGGTCATTGAATGTGTCCAGGGTATGTGCATTGCAAAATAAAGGCAAAAATAAGGATCTGGATGCAAAATGAGATCACATAGCAATATTTTGTCTTTGAATGGACTTTAGCTGACCTACTTACTTAATCATTTGAAAAATAAATAAAACTCATACCAAGTTGATCAGCAGAGCTATCTTGAAATATTTCTAAGAGTAACAGTTTTGAGCAAGAACAGTTTTTAAGAATCATACTGAGTTCAGGTCAGATTTGATGAGGAGCAATGTCCTCACCAAAATCCTAAAGCTTCAGAGATGTATATGCATTCTTACATTTAGGATTCACAGTAGTAGCAGCAGCTAGAGTGCTGCTGAATGCAAAAAGTATGGCAGCAATTTGAGGAATGTCAGTGTGTCATTTCAAGTTGGGTGTCACACATGGGGACTGACCTTATCTAGCAGGGTTATTAGCACAGTTTATTCCCACAGTCCTTCTGGTGGGCACCCTATATGACCCACTGTGATCACCTCAGTCTTCTGTCCGCTTCACTTCTGGGATTTGATCTCCTACCCATGTGAATCCCTCTGGCACCATCTTGTTTCCCCTTCCCCTAAGTTTGACCTGAAAGACACTGGTCAGGGTACACTTTCCAAATCATGGATAGATGGAATGGTTTTCTCCATCTCATTGAAAACTTAGACAACCCATCATCATTTTTCTTTCCTTCTGTGCAAACGCTTGTAACAAAAATGTTCACAGATGAATTCTTTAACAGAGAGCCCAACTGATGCTGTTTAGTGTTAAACGTAGGTTCAGAACATTCACAGGTTTATGACAATTCTTTTAAGTAACGGCTCCAAGATCCTGTGGCTTGGCCATCAGGATACAGAGGAACAGGGAAAGCCCTAGCACAAATGCTGAAATTCTCTTTGCAAAGGAATTTGGTGGGGAATTCATGGCCTATTTCATTTCCGCCCAGCCATAGCCCTCACAAATCCTACTACTACTGCATGACCACATCAGGTCTGCTTTTAAGGCTGTTCCTTTTAATGTGAACCCCTGCTGGTTTTCCTACTTTGTTTATTTAATTTTTTTAGTGGGGTGGGGTGGGAGTAGATGGATGCTTAATTTTTTTGTTTTGTTTTGTTTCCCACACATTTAGCTGAATTCAAAGTTGAATCCAAACAAGACTCTGACGTAAGCAGGTTCCACTGCTCTGTCCTCCAGCTGGCTGGGTCCTCTCATGATGGCATTCCCAAGGACCCACTTACTGGGATCGACAGGATTCTGCCACCAAAACTGCTAGCAGAAGTTTATTTTATTAATGTATTCAATCTAATGTTCAAGGAAGGAAGCGATGTTTGCTTGTATGAGCCTTAGTTTATGGTGGGCTTATGTAAGATTGCCAGGGCATTCAGAAAGCATGAGATTTAATGTTCTGCATTCTCTGAAGGTAAAAAAAAACAAAACAATAAACTTATTTCCCTTTCACATCTTCCTTTCCAACTTTATCCCCCTTTGGGAAAACATCACTATTTCCAAATTGAAACCTCTCTTCAGAAAAGAAAAAAATCAAGTGACTAAAATTCTTTCTTTTGTAAGAGAAATAAAAACAACACACACACACACAGAGGAAGAACATCAAGTTATTTCCTTTCCAGTGGTCTTTGACATGTTTTTATGAACCTATCTCCAATATTCCTTTCTCCCAAGATAGTTTCTCACGTTAGAGTTGCATTAAAAATATAACAAAATGAATTAGTTAATTAATGAATAAAAGTCAGAGAATATATATTGTTAAGCTTTCTTTAAAAAGGAGAATCTTTAGCATCCTTCCAAAAAAAAAATAAAAGAATGTCTTTTAATTTTATCTAGCACAAGATGGTACAGTTAGGCAATACTTAACAATGAGGATAAATTCTGAGAAATGTGTCCTTATGTGATTTCTTCATTGTGAGAACATCATGGAGTGTAATTACATAAGCCTAGGTGGTATAGCTTACTACACACCTAGTCTGTATGGCATAGACTATTGCTCCTAGGCTACAATCCAGTACAGCGTGTTACTGTACTAAGTAATATAGGCAATTGTAACACAATGGTAAGTATTTGTGTATCTAACCATATTGAAACATAGAAAAGGTACAGTAAAAATATGGTATAAAAGATAACAAATGGTGCACTTGAATTGGCATTTACCATGAATGGAGAATGCAGGACTGGAAGTTGCTGGGTGAGCCAGTGAGTGAGTGATGAGTGAATGTGAAGGCCTAGGACATTACTGTCCACTACTATAGACTTTATAGACACTGTATACTTAAGCTACAATAAATTTATAAAAAATATTTTTCTTTCTTCAATAACAAATTAATGTTAGCTTATTGTAATTATTCTATTTAATAAACTTTTTAATTTTTAAAATTTTGACTCTTGTAATAACATTTTAAAACAGAAACATATTGTAGCTATATAAAAACATTTTCTTTATATCCTATTCTATAAGCTTTTTTACTTTTAATTTTTTTTTTACTTTTTTTCTTTAAGAGATGAGGATCTCACTATGTTGCCCAGGCTTGAATGCAGTGGTTATTCACAGGAGCAAGCACAGTGCACTACAGCCTGGAATTCCTGGGCTCGAGCTATCCACCTACTTCAGCCTACCGAGTAGCTGGGACTGCAGGCACGTGACACCATACCTTTTAAATGTCTTTTAAACATTTTGTTAAAAAATAAGACAAAAACACACACACATTAGCCTAAGCCTACATGGGGTTAGCATCTTCAATATCACTGTCTTCCTCCTCCACATCTTGCCCCTCTGGAAGTTCTTCAGGGCCAATAACATGCATGGAGTTATCTACTATGGTAACAATGTCTTCTTCTGGACTACTTCCTAAAGGATCTACCTGAGGCTGTTTTATAGTTCACTTCTTTTACAAGTAGAAGGAGTACATTCTAAAATAACAATAAAAAGTATAGAATAGTAAATGCATAAACCAATAACATGGTTGTTTATTATCATTATCAAGTATTATATACTATACATAATTGTATGAGTGCTGTTCAGCCATTTAATATGAAAATTACATATTAACAATGGCTGGATACTTTCCAGACAGCTCTAATATGTGCTACATTTTTATATGACTGGCAGCATAGTAAGATCATTGACACCAGCATCACCATGCACACTTGAGTAATGAATGTGTTGTACTATGATTTCATGATGGCTATCGCATCGCTAGGCAATAGAAATCTTTCACCTCCATTACAATCTGTGGGACCACCATTGCAAATGTGGTCCATTGTTGACCAAAATGTCATGAGGTGCATGACTACCTACAGAGTATGAGGACAGAGTATGAGAACACACTAATTCAGTGGAACTCTACCAACTGATGAACCCCTTAAGAAGAGTGTTAATATCATTTTTCTCATGGGTAGTACCAAAACCAATAAAAAGCGACATTCATTGAGATACTCCCATTTGCCTGGCATCCTGTCAACCATTTTACATGGACCATCTCATTTAATGTTTAAAATGATTTTATAGTATAATGCATGGATTGGAAAATTTATCTATAATGGCCAAATAGTGAGTATTTAGGCTTCATAGGTCATATAGACTTGCAGTCTTCTTTGCTTTTATTATTGTTCTTGTTGCTGATGACCAGGTTTTATTTGTCCTTCTACTACCCACTACAGATGTAAAAACCATTCTTAGCTTCTGGCTTGCCCCAAAACAGGTTGCAGACTGGATATGGCCCTTGGGCTATAGTTTGCTGACCCTTGATTCCATACAAGTAGAACAAGTATCATTCCCATTTACAAAGGAGACTGAGACCTATAGATGTTAGGAAAATCAGCCTAAGTTACATATCTAGTGTCAGAATACTCCAGCTAACCATGTTGACACTATCAAGACTAACCTATTTACAGTTAAATCTGAGAATCCATGTAAATAGTAGATAAATATAGAGCATCTCCAATAAGCCCTATATAGTTACCTATTGGAAATATCACTGTAGCATCAGCTACTTTATAAATGCCTCATTGAATATACTCAGAGATATAGACTGTATCCACCTATGCTACTGGCAGACATAATATCAAATGAAGAGGATTTCATGGTCATAAGCAATTGGAAGGACTTTGTTTTACTTGTAGAACTTTATTGTATTTTCTGGACTTAACTGAATAATAACTTAATCCTGATTTTAGTTTTTCCTGTTCCTCAACGTCTCTCTTCTTTAAGTTAAAGACACCTAAAGTAAATATGCATTCAAACTTTCAAAAGTACAACCTTATCTTCACTCAAAAAGACAAATCTGCTGTGCCTAATATAACTTTTTATTATATTCCTGAATCTAGAACTTTAATGGCAATCCTAAATTTTTGCTGATTATTCAAATTGTCAAAAAAAGAAAACAAAATGTCTACTACAGTTAAGATTTATTAAATGAAAGTTTATGGATCAATTCTGTATTTGAAGATACAGAGTAATTTTGAATTAAAACAATTGAAATCAATGTACTTGAGATTAAAAATCACTAAGCAGGACATACATATACACATGTGGTGTCTACTGGCACCAATACTTCTTTTCTTTGAAGTAAAATTATGCTGACCATTAAAAAAGTGAACCACAGTCTCTACTGCAACTTTTAATGCTCATTGTTCATTATTACATATTTTATTGCAGATTTTTTCTCTAGATAGCATTGTTAACTCTGACATAACATCAGGGATCAGCTGAGAAATCTGAGGAATTTGTAAATGACAGGCATGTCTAAAAGCAGAGAAAATATATCTGGCAGATAAAAATCCTTTTTATCTACATTCTTTTTAAAATACCTAATATTTCCAAAATATCTAAATTCACACTTGATTGACCAGTAAGCTTGATGGAGTAACATATTTTGAAAAATACCCAAAATAAATAATTCCCCACTAGACTGGAACAACTCCTTTTATTCTCGTGGGTATATAATATACATTTTAAAAAACTGTTTATATGTTTATCTGAAGGTCCAGAATGCTATCGATAAATAATGTACATTATATAACCCTCTTGGTTGATTATTTTTTGTATTATTTTCTTGTCATAAAAGTGAGCAAAAGTAAGCTTAAAGCATACATATACAAACTGACTGCAATGAACAGAACACAGGAAATTGAACACTCTATGGATGGAGAAAGAATTTCAGATTTCTATCACAGCTCATTTTTCTGTCTGTAGTGTATTGTCAAGCCCAGGATGGCCTGGGGTGCTTAGGAGAACAGATGGCAGCTGGGTTTGGCCAGGCAGGAGAGAAAAGGAAGGTGTGACCACCCAGGAAGTGCGGGTAAATTATGCAGTTTTCTCTTCTCACCTTTAGATGAAAAAAAGTACATGGGAAGGTGCATGCCAATGGTCAGCACTGCAACCACGTTGAGGCAGTTCCAACCCAAGGAACAAAGTAAGGATAGAGGATTTGAGAGCAGTTGGAAGGTCTCACAGGAAGTTAGAAGATGATAATGCAACAGTGCAGCAACTTCCCTGAGACCAGTGGTGGCCTTGAAATCAAAACAAAACCCAGTTAAGTTCACAGCCACAGTTTTTCCTTCGAGAACCTAGTGTTATTTGAATGATAAGTGAGATACAAGACTCTTTAGCGATATGAACAGACAGCCGTGGAGAGCAGATGTTCTTGCTTCTCACTGTGGAGTGATCAAGAAAAAATAAATAGACTTTCAGAGAAGTAGGAGGAATAAAGCTGAGATTCATAGATGCAAGACCTGTGAAGTTCTGGGAAATGGTAACTGGGGAGATGACAGAATCACCTAAAGGATTATTTTAGAAAGTCTCAAATCATTACATCAGCGTTATCAAAACCCTGGCTATTTTATTTGTGGACAAAAATTAATGTGAGATAATGGCATATCAAAGGATAATATGTCAAAGGAATTACCTTCACTCTTTGCATTAAACAGCAAAATAATTTTCTGTTTCCTATAAGCCCTGTTTGTGTCATTCCTATTTCGTATACCAGCACACCTTCTTGTATCCGTTCAATTTTCCCTAAAGCATCGCCAAACTTTTGAGCATTTGAAAAATATTCTCCTAGTGCTAAGCCAATGTTCTACACACAATAAATAAGCATCCAGAAGATATCTGCACCCGGATGTTTATAGCAGCACAATTCACAATTGTGAAGATGTGAAAACAAACCAAGTGCCCATCAATACATGAGTGGATTAATAAAATGTGGTATTTGTATACCATGGAGTACTACTCAGCTATAAGAAACAATGGTAATATAGCACCTCTTCTATTTTCCTGGAAAGAGTTGGAACCCATTCTACTAAGTGAAGTATCCCAAGAATGGAAAAATAAGCACCACATGTACTCACCATCAAATTGGTTTCACTGATCATCACCTAAGAGCACATTTAGGAATAACGTTGATCGGGTGTTGGGCAGATGTGGGTGGGGGAGGGGATGGGTGCATACATACATAATGAGTGCAATGTGCACTGTCTAGGGGATGGACACGTTTGAAGCTCCTACTCGGGGAGGGAGGGGCAAGGGCAATACACATAACCTAAACTTTTGTACCCCCACAATATGCTGAAATAAGAATAAAAATAAATAAATAAATAAATAAGAAGGCCATAAAGTTTGAGTTCATAATTCCTGTAGCCACTTGTTTCACACCTATGATACAGCTATGATATATTATATAGCTTCACCCACCTCCATTTGCTACTATGTAGCAGAGTAATGTGGAGGGCTGGCAGGGAAGAGGTGTAATGGAAAATTGTTCCAGGCACATGTGAAAAAGAGAATGAGCAATGGCCACATTTGTGATTTCAAATAGAGACCACAGCAACTAGTATGGGTTCAGGAGAAATAAAAATTTTTATGTCTTCAGAACTGTGTCTTCATCTTTGGATCTGAAGTTATGGCTTCCAAGATCCACCACCTCCCCTCACCCTGTTCATTAATTATTAGAGGATTTTGCATAGAGATTGGTTATTTGTATTAAATTTGAAATGTGCATGATACAAAATGCCCTAAATTATCACAGTCGGTAACTCTAATTGGTATCAATTAAGACCTTGAATTCTCCCTTCCCTAAAATTAATCTTGTTCCTTCAGAAAATATTTCTGAAGCAATATGCAAACCATTACCATTCTATAAGCTTGTAAATGAATGAAGTGTTTACTAAAACATTTTCTTTCCTAAATTATACCCTCAACTAGGTACGTCCTTTCTTTATCTGATATTTTGTGTTAATAAAAATATATATACATTCACATGTACAATATGCATACCCAGATATAAGTAAAATTCATAGCTTTCTTAGATTGTGAATTCAATATTTTTGTACCAGTTCCAAACTTTCTATTCACTATTTAGAAGCCTTCCTGCAAGACACAAAATCCATTGTGCATTTTTTTCACCGGACTGCAGGAGTGCAAAAGTATACACTGTTTCCTTAAAAAATGGAATCATCATTCACAGATGTAGATGTGTACTTGTTATGCCAAGATGAGACAGATGTGGTTCTATTCACTCAGGGACAGGTGCTACGGAAAAAGAGATAAAACATTTGTACAAAGTGTAAGCAACTGTATCTCTGTTGCTAAATAAATAAACTCTCTGCCAAAAAACTTTATTTGCTTATTTCTCCTTATTTCTTCTGAATGTTTATTTTAAAATCTGGTAGAGCTAAGCTCTATTCAGGTTTTTTTTTCCCGTATTGATCAAAAATGTACAGTATGTACACGTGTTTGGATATGTTCTATAAGAATGAATGGTAAAGACGGCCCTACATGCCATTTTATACCAATATTAATTAATTGAAAGCAATGTTAACCCCTGACACACACACTACAATTCGACACACTTCACTTCTGGCAAGGTCATGCTCATGATCCCTGCAGAAGAAAACAGGTTAACAGGCGAGCCACGAAAACACTAGCAGTTTTGGAGGGAAAAAACAACTTCATACTATTTTTCTGGGAAATATTTTGGTGAGCTACTGAGAACGGTACCGGGAGTAGAAATCTGCAGCTGCTAGGCTAGGGCAGAGAAACAGAAGATGATTTTGATTTTAAATATCCGTATTAAATCTGACTACAAAAGAAGGATCGGGTGGGAATCCACAGCTGGGATAGGAAAGGCGAGTGGAAAACATGATTTTGATTTTAAATGTATTTAATCATAATGCAGAGTGGAGAATGAAGGAGGGAGAGAGATCTGCAGCTGGGCTGAGGAAGGCAGGATGCTAGGTTGGAATACTGTCTTCATTTTAAAGACATAGCTTTTGATTTCCTGGGACTCGGGGTAACAGGAAACTTGTGAATACATAGAAAGTTTCACACCCCTACAGCTTGAAGGGATTGCAAATAGAAAACTCTGCCTACTAGCGTTGGCATTGAAAAAAAATAATAATAACGACAGTAAGAATAGCTAGTAAATAGAGTGAGATTCCTCCCAAGATTGAAAATAACAGCAAAAAACTCAGAAAAGTATTGGCCATAGCATGGTCTAATATAAACAAGCACACTGATTATCTGATAGTTATCTCTATAATGTAAAAGATTTTTATAATCATTCTTTAAGAATTAGGAAACCAAAAATACACTAACAATTGAAATGATAGTAAGCATAATTTACTTTTTCAGTTGGTGATTTCGAAGACAATTTAGGAGCTCACAGACTCTCAGGGCATTATGTGAGAAATATAGTTGGGGCTTGGTAAATGTTTATGGAATGAATATAAAAGTTAATCAATAAATAATCACTAGCCTTTATTTTAGATATGGAAGTTCCAAACATGTACTGAGCCTGTAATATTCTCTGCAAATTCTTTTGTATATTGACTTATTTTCTTGTTGTTTGTCTCACAAAGCACAGTGTCAAGGAAAATCCAATTGAACTTTCTTTTTGTGCATTACAAATAAATGTGACCTTAATGTGTGAAACTTCCACAACCCATTGGTGATATTTAAGATACTATTTAAGAAGTCCCCCTCAAAAAATATGTATTTGTTGATAATCCCTGTAGTGGAGGAAAATGGTTACCAAATAATTAATTGCAACTCTTTTTATTCTTCCATTGGGAAAGCTAATAGTTTTTGTCTAAGTTTGAATCTTGATTACAGATCCTAGATCCTTATAATCATTAATAAACAAAACCTAGATGGATTTTTCATACCATATTTTTCAGAGTTTTTTTTTCATAGTTTTCAAGATAAAATCAGCTGATATGTCCATGGAGTAATTTATATGTCAAATCTAAATTCAAGCTATAATCTCAGCGAAGGAATCATTTGCTTTTAATATGACAATGTAAGTATAATATAATTTCATACTGTCAAATTCATTTTGCTTAGTGTTAGCAACTATTTTAAGATAAATTTTTTAAAATGAGAATTGAATTAGTTTTAGGTCTAATGCCTATGTCCATAATGATAAGCCACTGAATACAATACATAGCTTGTCAGTAACTAGTCACATCTTATTTCTTGTCAAACAAAATTCGGTTTGGAACCATTTTAAAAGACTGAACATCTGCAACATCATCCACATCATGAACTAAGTGGTAGTGGTAGTGGTAGTGGTGATGGCCTGGTTGCAAAGTAGGAAGATCATTGCCCAAGAATTTGTCTTTAATTTTTTTAAGTCAATTTCACTCACCAGGTGGGGGCTTTATCCATGCTTTTCAAAGCTTGACCAATGAATCCAGCTTAATACAAATCTGTCCCTTTATAGGCAGAGTAGTCAAAGCTTTAACTGGTTTAAGTCCAAGTAAAAGATTTTACTTTGTTTGAATGCCAGGATGCATACAAAAAAAACAATCATCTAGGGCATAAAATTTATACCCATCAAAAAGCACTGTGTAGCAAAGAGTATCCATTGTTCAATGTCATTCTGTGTACTCTTTCTTACTAGTTCTCTAATTGGAAATATACTATTTTATTTATCTTTTTCTTAGAATTTCTGTAAATACAAGTCATGAAAGTAGGTTGTATTTTTCCCTTTCAGTGAAGCTGGAAGAAGCAAGTATATAAAAAATACTGTTACTTCCTTACATTTATATTTTGTATAACCCAGCATTGATTTGCTCCTTATTTAAGCAACATTTTCTTGATAAATTAAAAAAGCAGCAATAGCCATTACTGCAGGCTATATACAGCCTCTAATATCACTTAAGCATATTACAGAATATAATATCTGGTACTTAACGACTAACTTGCATATGAAAGCTCACATAATGTCTCATAAAACCCTTAAAATGGCTTCAGTTTAAGAGTCTCTTTAAAAAAAAACACCTTCAGGGAATATTGTAAATGAAGTAGCACTCCAGCCTTGGAAAAAAAATTCACACACTTGCAGAAATTTTTAATATAAATTGAACACATTAAAAATTAATTTTGCATGACCATTTCGCATTGCGGTGCCAATGCATAGTTAAGATAAGGCCTTAACTCTTCTTTGTTTAAAGTAACATGGAAGCTTTTTGCTTTCTCTCTTTGCTTTCATTTGTACATAATTATTATTTTCATTAATCAGAAAATGGACCCCCATTTTCCTATTCTGACAGTCTCAGCTGGAGTTGAAAGAAACCCTACCTGAGTCACCAGGGTAACTTAACCATAAACTTCTAGGAAACTCATTAAAGAAAGGTGTGAGCTGACAATTAACTAAGGCAGTCTCCATCATCTTTCCCTTCTGTAAACCGAGGGGCTTTGGAGAAAAGCTTCCTCATCAGAAAAGTAGCTTTGCACTGAGAAGGGGACCTGAATTGGCTTTGCCGTCGCTCTCCTCTTCCCAGACCCCTGATTTGTGTCTTCTCACTTGCTTTCAACTGGATCAGCTGTCTCCTTGAAGATTTGTGTGGCTTTTAGCACTAGCACTGGAGAAGTAACACAATGTAAATTTTTCCGTTAAGATATTATTCTTTGATGGAAATAAAAAGGAGCAAACATAACAACCAATTGCACTTTTTTGTATATGTGCAGATTCCTTTTTATTAGTCTCATGGCCACAATTTTACAACAACAGAATTCCCAAAGTGGGCATCAGTCGCAATAAGACATTGACGAATGTCTTTCTCCGTGGAGAGCTGGCGTTGCATGGACCTGACGCGCTGTAGTTTTCTGTGGTTCTGACATGAGCAGCCGACACGTGATGCCAGTGGGACCTTACAGGGAGTCACTGGGGTGATTCGCAGATTACATCTCTAGTGATCAATTTTTAAAAGGTGGGGAAGGAGCTGACCTAAGAAAGCGCCCTGGACCTTGGGTCAAAGGTGCTATATAAATCTAGCAAACAAACAAAGAAAGAAACCAACAGCACACTTTCATTGTTTGAATCAGAGATTTTACTATGCAAACCTTAAAAGCTGAAAATATAATGAGAAATCTCAGGCTTAGTTCAGAATCTATTGTTTATCTTCCTGGGGAGGGGATAGGGAGTTTTGGGTCAGGGGGGACAAGTTTAACAGGACTGTTTTCTTAGCTTTCTTAGGCTTCCAGACGACCTTATGAAATATTACAAAATGTATTCCCTAGTTCTCCTAATTCTTGCACTCCATGTTAATCCAACTTAAGGTACACAATAACACAGACTCCAAAGCCCTTGAGAAGACATGTATAACTGACTGCCAAAAATGGTATTAGACTGTGGTAGTGTCTCATCCTGAAAAAAAAAAAAATCATTCAAACTGTAAAAACACAGGGAAGCCAATCTGTCTGGAAGAATTGGAAAGAACTGTCCAACTGCTTACAGAAACATGCACATCTTCTAACATACTCACCTAACACTGTCGCTATGTTACCCACTAAGCACCAGGTACTGTGGACTTGTTTCCAAAAACCCACAGTCTGCTTTCCTATTGAAACGTTTCCAGTCAGACAGATTTTCAACCACTGGTTTACAGCAAAGCAAGAAACAAGCCCCTGTACTGTAACTTCCTTCATGCAAGTCCAGTATGTTTCTTTCTTTCTTTCTTTCTTTTTTAATGAGGTTATGATAAAGATAAAGACTGGCAGGAGCTAGACATTTTATTGTCATGAGTGGACACAAAGTAAACAGGATCCCCAAATGCACCAAACTTCAATGTGTGCAGAAGCAAGCAAGCAAAAGAATCTATAGAGAAGTAGCATTCTTCTTTGGGGTATTAGTTATTCTCAAAAAGCAGCTATAGAAAATTATTCTCTCTCTCTCTTCCTTTCTCTTTCTCACACACATATACATGTACACACAGTCAATGGTAATCCATATAAATCATAACTTTAAAAAGTCTTATAACATTATTTCTACATTTTCAGAGTGTATCTTTTAATAATCAGCTGGTACTAAAATGTTCAGCCGATATTGGAGGGAAGGGAGATACATGCATCTACCTGATTAAAATAAAGGTAAATTTTTAGTTAATCACTACTTATTTTATAGTGTAGAACCCACAAAGAACTCAAAATAAATATCCAAAATTTAATTGGATGCTAACATGTTAACTAAAGTTTCGTATTTGTCCCCGAGGCCAAACGAAGAATGAATGAGGACAAGTGATTTGAGGAAAACAAAACAGAAGTTTATTAATTTGCCAGCAAATGAGGAAGATGGCAGACTCTCATTATAAAGAAACGTCCTCCTCCCTTTAAGCAGAAATACAGAGCTTTTAAAGGGGGTTTTCAGCTTTGGGCTATTGCTGTTTATGGTTGGTGGCACTAGTCAGCCTTATCTCTGGTGAAGGTGACCTCATGCTCTTTGCCCAGAAAATTCCACTAAGCCATCTCCTGTGGTTTAAAATAAAGAACAAAAAACAGTCCTCTGCACTTCTGATTACTGGCCCTGGGTAGGAATGCAGGTCTTCATTCCCAAAGAGAGTGGGAGGGGGTTTTAAAGAGACAACTTGTAATACATTTTGCCATTTTTCTGGCCTGCCCTTCTGTTACAAACACACAGTATAATCCAGTTTTCACATAATATTGAGAAATACGAAAAAATCATTTGGAATTGTTTTTGACATCTCAATAAGTAATTCCAAACAACTATGAAGCTACTAAGACAGAGATGTGATTCTGAGTTCCTAAAAACTCCCCACACTAGATTTTATAGAATCAGAATTAGGTAAAAATAACAACCCAATAAATATGGCATTTGGGTACTACTACAAAATTTCTGGTAGCTTATATATGTGAACACTTGAGCAATAAAAAATAATAAAAAATTTATCTGACCAAAATTTTCAGCCATTAAAACGTAAATTATAAAACTAAAAGTGACACATATATAGTAATGTTACAATATGTTCCAAGCTGTGCTATCTCCCGTCAAACAAAATGTAGCCTCTAATTACCTTCTTTCTTAATGGAGTGTATTCTTGTGCTTCTCTTCAAAATTGAGAAGAAATTTAAGTGTTAACAAGATCCATTCACTGGTTTTAGAAAATGATTGGGAAAAGATGATGAAGAGCAAATACACAGAGGTCATCTTATCAATCTCTTCCATCCTCCATTTTTTTATAACTCACAATTGTTAGTTAGGGAAGCATTATGTGTTGAGTTGTGTCACCCCCAAAATTCATATATTGAAGTCCTAACTTCTAGTATCTCAAAATTTGACTTTATTTGGAAATAGGGTAGTTGCCGATATAATTTGTTAGGATTAGCTCATACTGGAGTAACGTGAGCCTCTAATCCAATATGACTGGTGTCCTGATATAAAGGGGAAATTTGGAGACAGATGCATTCACCAGGAGAATGTCGTGAGAACATGAAGGCAAAGGTAGGGGTGATGTGTCCATAAGCCAAGGAATGATAACGCTTATCAGAAAATTACCAGAAGCTGGGGGAGAGGCAGGGAACAGATTTTCCCTCATAGTCCTCAGAAGGAACCAACTCTACCAACACTTTGATCTTGGACTTCTAGCCCCTAGAATTTTGAGACAATAAATTTCTATTGTTTTCACCCACCCAGTTTGTGGTCCTTTGTTATGGAAGCCTAAGCAAACTAATACAAAAGGTTTCCATCTTAATGGGCTTCTGGGTCCACTTTCCAGAGAGATAGAAACATAAAAGCAGACTATACTATTAATAGAAACCTAAGAAGTGTATGTTACCAGTATGGTAGACATCGAAAGGAGCAATTTAGGAAAATTAATTTTGTGTAGAAGATAGCAATATTGCTTTGTAGGGGAGTGGTATAAAAAAAATCAAAAAATAGAATGTTGGAGTTTTTCTTTTTTTGATTGATTGTTTGCTTTTTCCAGGGCTTTTGTTGACAGAAAGAGTGAAGGTAATTACACACAATGAGAGAAGGAGAAGAAAGCAGAAGCCCAAGCTCTTCACCCAGCAAGGACAGAGTCCGTGCTTGAATACTTAATACTTGTTGAATGAATAAATGAATGAACAAATGAAATCCAACAAAGCATCCAAGCGGAGGTGGAATTTTAGGTATTCTTTGTCATGAGTGGGTAACAGCTCATTTTAACAGGAGGCCAAATCAAAGCCAAATAACATTTTCTAAAACATGATAATTGTTATAAAACTCTGAGTAGGAAAAAGAAAAAAGAGACTTAGAAGAATTTCATAACCTTTATACCCAAATGGTAATGTACAAAGTGTAAAATGTGTTATCAACATTCACAGTATACTGTGGCCTATTTTCATAAAATATAACAATAACCACTCAACACATGGAATACTTAATGGTATTGAATGTTGGGGAGATTCTGAATACTACAATAATATGAGGCAGGTAGGATGTGTGTATTTATGTGTTCTCTGGAAGAAAGAAAGTTGATTATACCAAACAGGGTGGTGTTATATGATTTCCCTTCCAAGGCTTACCTGATCTTTGGTTTTTTTGATAAAGACATATTATTTATATATGCACACACATATGTATCCATCTATATGGATATGGGAAATGTGCCAGAATAGTCTGGCACCTGCTGAGAACAAGAGAATGCTTTATAGGGCCAATCTGGAGTGCTTTACCCATCCCAAGGGCCCTGCTGAGGAAGAGGAAAATTGAGCTCTGTCTCTCTTACTCCAGCAAACCATGGTAAAAGACTACAGATAGTTATTAAGAGCATCGACATTGTTTCCCTTCTCGCCTTCCTCTTTTAAGATCATTATAGATAAAGGAAAGCAAAATAAATCACCCCTTCTCTTTAATTATTTAATGGTATATAAAAAGTTCCTTGAAGAGAAATATTGTAATAAGTAGGCTGAGGTGGGATAGGATTCATGACTTAGATAACTTCCTACATCTGAGTTGTGCCACACTCCACACTCGACAGTAACATGCAGGAAATTAAATCATAGAGATAAACAGGAAATAGCTATACACACAGCTCCACACAATATAAAACATTTATATATTATAAATAAAGGATATATGGTATAAATATTACTGCTTAGTAACTAATGGCCAACTCTCAGGCTTCGTCTATGACCTATGTAAAATAGTTTTCCCATTGAATATAAAATGCACACAGGAGTATTTCTTTGCTTTAAAACTGAAAAAGTGTAGAATCATTTGACAAAAACATCAAGATATATAAAGTTTGGTCAAAAGCCAAAAGAATATCATTCTACCTCAGATTTTAGTTGGGTTAAAATAGTACTAGCGTACCAGTAAAGATATACATGCAAGTTATCCAAAACAGAAAAAGAGTGAGAGAAAAGAATGCTTACAGAGAAGATAAAATAATATATATATATATATATATATATATATATATATATATATATATAGTGTATGTGTGTGATAGCTAATTAGTTAATTTTGAGTGTCAAGTTGACTGGGCCACATGGTGCCCAGTATTTGGCTAAACATTATTTTGGGGATGTCTGTGAAGGTGTATCTGAATGAGGTTAACATTTCAATCAGTAGAATCAATAAAGCTGATTACTCTCCCCTAGCGGATGGGCCTAATCTAATCTGTTAAAGGACTAAATGCAATAAAAACTGGAGTAGAATTTGCTCGCTCTGCCTATCTTGAAACTGGGCCATTGGTCTTCTCCTACCTTCAGACTCAGATTCAGACTAGAACTATACCATCAACTCTCCTGGGTCTTCAGCTTGCCAACTGCAGATCTTGGGACTTCTCAGCTGTCATAACCATGTAAGCCAGTTTCTTATAGGAAATAATATAATAATTATATAATTACATAATTATATATTTATATATTATAAATTATATATCATAATATATATTCATATATTATGTATAATATATGGATAAAATCTATTGGTTCTGTTTCTCCAGGGAACCCAGACTAGTGTGTGTGTGTGTGTGTGTGTGTGTGTATAGTTAATTCATGTATAACACACATGTACTTCATGTATAAACATACATCACATCAATGGTTCTATAACTTTGAAGTTCTGTTAGCTAACTGACAGGGACAACCCACTGGCAGGAGCAAACCATTGGCAAATACGCTCTAAAAAAGGGGAATAAAGAATTATACTAAATTTATTAATGGGATATTGCTTAACTTTACCCTATCTTAAATATATTATTCACTCTGGAAATAGTGTCACAAACATCTCTGCAACATAAATACGAAAACTTTAGGTCATCCTATCACTTACCTCTATTTATGAGTTTCTTTATCCAACTCCTCAGAATTACAGAAGATATACTTTTGCTAAAACAGCTTTTCACATTTTTAATTTTATGGTAGCATTTGAACCACACACTTAATTAAAGATAGATCTTTCCAACCTTTAATATTAATCGAATATCTAATTTATTTCAGAATTATTCAAAGCCTTCAAAGTTTTCTATGTGCCAAAAACAGACATGAAACCATAAACAACCAAACTGAAGGAAGCCTTAATGTATTGATCCTATAAGAGACCAGTAGAAATGAAAAATCATCAAGGACCCACGTTACTTGAAGATCTGTTTTCAGTGGGTGTTAATATATAGTTAAAACAGAAATGTATTCCATAAATCAGCTGTGATCCCTTCCAAAAGGTGTGATCATCTGGAGTCTTCAAAACTTGCCACTTGAGATATTGAGGATAACTTAATTCATCTCTCACCTTACATCTGTCTTTCTCTCTTTTAAAAAATGAATTTTATGCAAATATACTTTTAAAAGAATTCTGAATTTTGGAATTTTTTTTAAAAACATGTTTTCGACTGCAGTGAAACTCAGAAAACTTCTATATGAGTCCAGTTTGATAAAAGTATTCTGAGAAAATACTGCCTATAGAGGTTTATAGTTAATTCAATAAGTATATGGAACTATCTGAGCACTTGCATTTTAGTCACTAAAAGAATCTTCAAAGTCATTTTTTGCCACAACAGGGTAGTACTGAGACTAATGATTCTTAATGTAGGCTGCCCAGAGCAGCAGCTTCATCATTACCTGGAAAACTATAAGAAATGAAAATTCCCAGGCCCACTTTAAAGCTGTTGAATCATAACCTCTGGGGGAGGGGCCTAGCCTTGTGTTTTTTCAAGCCATCCAGGTGATGCTAATACCTGATTGTGAGAACCACAGGTATAAACCATTCTGGTCAGATAACATCTTTCACAGCTTAATAGAAAAGTAGCAGAAGAGAAAGGCATAGACTTCCTTCCCGTGGTGAATGCATTTTAGCACCCAACAACTCAGAGCTTTTCTGTTTCTTTAATCAGAAAGCATGGGGTGAGAAGCCATCATTATGCTATTGTAGCAAGCTGAAGCACAACTTCATGCCAAGGCTACCTGAGGGTCTGTCTTCTCTGGCTACAGGTGCATTCAATATGCACGGAAACATTAGACTCCTTATGCCTAATCTAAATCCTCTTTCTGAAAATTAAGCTTTTCCCTTTGTTTAATTTGCAGTGGAAAGGAACAGCTGGTGGATAAAATTAGTATGAAAAATCTTTGTGTACTTAATCTCCATGATTTAAGTCATTCCTGAGTTTGCTTCATACTAAAGAAAAAACACCTTCTCCTCTTATTTCCAGCCTCTCCCTTGAACTACTTTTCTACTATTTTAGTTAGAAAAAACTAAATTAATTACCTATTTTTTTAAATCCAACATTTATTTTGAAGAAGTAAAAGCATTAAGCCTTGCTAGACATAAAAATTGGTACTTTCTCAGGAGATAAATAGAGCTTTCCCAGGGGATTTCTTGGTAACTAGCCTTACTCACATGGCTTCCAAAATATGCCTACTTTTCCCAAATTCCTACTGTATAGTTAAAGCTATATCAAGGTTATGGTTTAATATGCTCTCACTTTTATTTTTGTTTCCATATTTTGCCTCATTTTTAGGAAAAAAGTGCATATTCTTATAATATACTGCTGGCTTCCACTTTCCTCCTAATTTCTCTACTATCAACCCACCACCATTCTCATTCTTGTACCTTAAGTGGCATTGGCCTCAGCTCTATTCCAGGTGAGGATGTATAATTCAGACCTGACCACTCTCCGTGTCTCCTCCTGCCCACATTGCTTAGATCAGGATTAAGCACTTTATCTAATCCAGGCCAAAGACAATGAGATTAGAGTCCCAGATATTTTGTTGGAAATTTGAGGAAGGGGTCCTTCTGTCAGGTGGAATTTCTGGGAGGATGCGAGGAGAGCACAGAGCTGTGGGCTGACATCTGGTCACCCTAATTGGAAAACCCACCAAAAATAGAAACAATGCAGAAGGAACCAGAGCTGAGACATGGAAAGACTCCTACAAGGACTCAGGGACAGAATTTCAGCCAGAGAACCAATCAGACTTGAACTTTCAGGAAAATGAACCAATACTTATTTTTTCTTAAGCAAATTTATATTATGTTCTCATTCATTTATAACCTAATCAGCAGGGCATTGTGACTAACTGGTTTATGAAAAAGAAGGGGGTAAGAGAAATCAACAATTACTCTAGGTTTTTGAGTGGTTCTTTTCCCTGAGATCTTGACAAGACTAGACACAGAAGGGCAGGTTTGGTGAATGTTAAGTGGGGGGGTTGGGGCAGTTGAAAAAATATGTTTGGTTTTGAGCATTTTTATTCAAATGTATCTGTGAAACATTTAAAAGGATATATCTTGTAGATCATTGATGATATAGTCTATATTTCCTGCAAGATGTCTAGGCTAGGCAGGGGTATTAGAGAGTCATCAAGATATATATGATAGCTGGGCTAAGAAAACACAAAACAGGGTAAAGTTATCCAATGTTTATTGAACCATCACCTTATCTCCACACCATCAAATGGTTCAGGTAAAGTAAGATAATGACAGAAAACTTTTCGACTTGACCACCAGGACTCATCCATGGAATGTACTAGACAAACAAGGTTGCTGTGGGTAGAGAAGTGACATAAAGAAGCAAATATAAATGCATATCATTCTTTCAAGGATCTTGGTAGTGATGGAAAGGATTAGATAGCTTTATCTAAGTGTGTATTTAGGTAATGGTGAAATAGGATCACTGTTTACCTCATAAACCTTTGTATGCATTTAAAGGTGATATGACCACTTTTACTTTTGCTGCCGAAAGCATCTGCTGCCATTTTCTTTGTTGCCATTTTAACATTACTTATTAGGAGGTGGGAGCAGTGTCCAAGCAGATGTTTGTCAGTAAACTGATGACTGTAGTTATGGATCAATGTCCAAATGCAATACTCAAACTTGGTACACTACGTAGTTTCCTGAATGTGACTGAGAAGATAAATGTGGCCTGGAAAATAATTCTAAGGATTTCTCCCACTCACTTAAGTTTTCTTCAGTATTTCAAGCTAAAGATATCCTTTAAAAACTGAAGATGTGTACATATAGACATCACAATATTCATTGAACACATCTATCAACTTTTTTCATAAACCTGTTGAGGAGAAATAGTATTGCAATACAAGATTCATGTAAGCTCCATGGATTCCATCTATTGTGTTTCTTTTCTTCCAGAATACATTTTAAAACCATTGTAACTTAAATGACTTACTGTATTTATGTTGATCATGTCTTAAAATGTATTGTCACTTGTATTAATTTTCCTTTCTTGATAGTTTTTTTTTTTTTTACTCAATGACCAAAATAGATGATAGAGTATTTCATGCCTGCCCCTTATTCTCTAACTATGGTTATTTTAGTTTATCTTTTAGCAGAAGACATTATCTTTTATTTGGGAAAAGCCGTCAGTAGGCCTTTAGTTTCTACAAAAATCTACCTCCTACTTCTGCTGACTGGAAAAACAGGTGAAAACACAATAAATTGTCAACGGAACTACTACACCCCACGTATTTTCTAGCAAGTACAATCTCTCATACAATGCTGTCTTAAATCTATCAAATGCTTGATATTTATGAAGGCTTACCTGAAAGATAAGCAGTCCCTCTAAATCCTCCAAAATTTACTCAGGATTAAGTTAAAGCAGCAGAGAGTTATATCCTTAAATAATAGTCTTCCACGCATGCCTTTACATAGTGGTATTTTCCTTGCATGTTGTCACTGGACAGTATTGAGGGGTATCATAGGAGGCTGCCTGATGAAACTGACGGCTATGTCTGTGATAAAGGTGACAGGATGATTATCATTCTGTTACACAGTGTCCTTTTTATAAGGACTCTAACTTCAACACTAGCAAAAGTCGTTCTCCTAAGCATTTGGCTTGTTTTCTTTTTTTATCTTATGGACCATCCCATTTTGGCTTTAAGCAGAACTAATATGTTGTTTAAGATACCTGGCGGCAAAAAGGTCAGAAGAAGGTCAGGCTGTCTCCTCTGCAGTGAATTAGCGACATTCATTCATTATCTCCTCCGGCTTCATTAAAACAGCTTTAATGTGGTCACCATTTAATGGTAGACATAAGCTTTAATCTTGTGACTATCAAATGCACCTGGGTTACATTTCCTGTTATAGACAGCAGCAGCAGGTTAATAAGCTATTTTAACTCCTTAATCTGCAGCACTTGTGTGGGAACCAGGCTCACTAGTCACCTGAATTTGAGCTAAACTGGTCTATATTGAGCCTTAATTTATCAGGTCCTGTCTTCAGATCTCAGATTGCTTACGACAATTTTAATCTTCTGTTTAATTTTGCACCTTTTCATTCCTTTTTTTTTTTTCGTTTTTTTGACTCTGATATATTATTTTTCAGGTTACTCTTGAGGTCTGGATATGCCCTATTTTTCTTCCTCATCTGACCTAGATTCAAATTTACACACTGTGAAATAGCTAATAAATCCCCATTAAGGTTGTAAAAGGTGAAGGTTCAACCAGTGTATAAGTCATCAAATTCTCATATAAAACTGAATGATCCTTGATATTAATAGCTTGGCAAAAGTGTGTTAACAAGTCCTCAGGATTTTTATGAAAAAAAGATTTTAAGTCATTTGGCTAAAAGTAAACCACCTACTCTAGAATGACTTGAGCATTTCTACAATTTCTATATTACCTAGGATAAATCTCCCTTCTCCCAATTAACCTCGAAATATCTGTTCCCTGGAAGCCTGCCCATAGTCGTAAGTTTACCTGTACTCATTGTATATATTTCTTTTGTGTGTGTTTGTCTTTGAATCTGGACATTAAAAAGGAAAGTTTCTGTTTGAGTTTAGGCTATTGGTGTCTAGGGAAAGTGGGGCATAAAGCCCTGTGGGGAGTTTTTTGTGTTTTTTTTTTTTTTTTCTTTTTTCTCTCCATGAGCAATAGAGAGTATTACAATGATTTACAGAGACACGCTGAAAGTAAATTATGTTGTAAACGCCTGTCCCTTGGGCCAGCTAAGAATCACAGGAAAAAAATGCAAAAAGTTTGAAATTCCCAACAGCAAAGGTTGACAGGAAAATATGGTTTTGTTTTTCTATGAGTAAAAGTAACTTTTATGTTGTGTTTTCCCATGAGAAATTATAAACTTTCAAAGGAATTTTAGTCTCTTGCATGCACACATAAGAGCAATTTATCTGGTACTGCCCCAGCGAAAACACTCTTAAGACTTTAAAGCTGTTAGAACTGGGGCTGAATTTCTTCAAGACCGCTACTTCTTATTTGTCCTTGCTGTCTCTTCTTGTCAAAACATTTACTCAGACTTCGAAGAATTGCAAGTTGGCAACATATTAATAATATGAAAATGCATTTGTGCAGCCCATGTGGCTGCAATTTTTGACTATATTCATCACTTAATAATGACACCTTTGCAGTAGCTACAGTGACACAGAAAGACATGCAACAAATTAAATAAGAACTTGTCAATATAAGAAACTGCAAGTGTCACCAAAGTAGGTTTGCCTCTTTTGTAGCCTCCTTAAGGTTCAAGGAGGACCCTTAATCAGGACCCCATCTTCTTCTTCCTCCATCCTTTGATGAGCAACAGTCATCAAAATTCTACAATTAGGTGTGGAGGTTAAATCCCTTAAGTCAATTTTGTGGGTGTGAAAATATTTTATTCCCAAGATATAAAGATCTACATTTAAGTCTCACATGACTTCTCTGCCTCAACTTAATTAAAAATTATTCAGAATGATTTTTATGAGAAGTTTATATTGTTTTTTTAATGGCATGATAAGAAAAATAAGTCAAAGATGTCCCAAACTGCTAGTCAGCCTTCTCTGCCACTAAAACTCACATCATTAGATTCTTCAGCAATGCTGCTCAGTATTGGCCGATTTTCATCCACACATTCTTGATTTGACTCTGCATCCCTGCCCCCTCTTATAATCTCTCCCCTGCCACAGTCCAAGTTTTCTCTAGTGTTTATAAACTCTTTCTTGTCAAAACACCAGATAGTCTGTTTCTCCCCTGGCAGGAAGATTTATCCAACGGATGTCATTTCAGGACTATGAACAGACATGGTAATTCTCCTCTTTCTACCTGTCATTTCAGCATTTGCATCTAAACTTGAATGTACATCAGCGGGATATATGCCCTTACTATCCACTCCATCTAACAGAGCACTCCATTTTTCAGGGATTAGGCCTCACAGTTCTAAAGTTTCTACAAACATTGCCACAAAATCTTAGGAAAGCTATAAACCTTATAAAGTACATGTGCATTAGGTCGAACTAAAGGAACAGCAGCATTTATCATTTTGCTTATACAACTTCAGTGATGAATAGGATGAAAACTGAACCAGCATCATCCTCATTATCTCATGCTCTGCTAAACACACACAGAAACCCTGCTTCTAGGCATTGTTCCCTTCCCCACCCCTTCATTTTCTCTGCCTTTGATAGACATATCCTTATTTATGGATTAACATGTACGAAGATCATGTCATTTCCTGACATACATGATAATATACCTTTGCTCCCAGAGATATATTTAGACAAAAAGAAATTCACATAAAAAGCATGAGATTGAGTTGTTGGCTAAACAGAGCAATTTAATTAATATATCATAGTGAATGCTTCATGGGAAAGAGAAAGCTTAAAGCCACTGCTTCATTTACAAAAGAGTAGGGCAAAAAACTGCAAAATCTTTCCAGTCACACAATTAGATTCGCTTCAATGTGACCAGTTCTTCCTCAACCTAGGAAAACTACTTCTAAAGGGTGCAGTGTGTGGGCTGTCACCAGAATCATTCTGGGCATGTCTAATCAGCAAAAACTCTCAATTTCCTCATTACTCATCAACAACATGGGAAATATTTTTAAACATGAATTCTCCTGATTTTTGACCAAAACTAAATCTACTAAATATTTTTGCAAAAGTTAAATGTGATGTATAGAAAGGATCTGTCATTTTTATTATAAAGTACATTAAGCTGTTAGATAGATAAACAATGTAGCATTAGAAAGCATATATCTAGTCTTTGTCCCTGCTTCCTGACACACAACTTCAAAACCCTTTGCAATTTCCTGAGTGGTAGGAGTGTCTCTTTTATGCTAATGAGGTGACTTGTAGGGAACCTTGAGAAACGGTTTTAGGAAAGGGGTTCTTCACTAGAAAGAGTAACCATGTGATTAGAGGGTTGGGACTTTGGGTCAGCCAAACATCAGGGGAAGAGTGGGAGGCTGGAGACTGAGTTCAATCAGGTGGCCAGTGATTTACTCAATCTTGCCTAGCTAACGAAACCCCAGTAAAAACTCTGAAATGTGAGGCTCACTGGAAACATGTTGATGCTCTGGGAAGGT
>CM052439.1:69040409-69083188 GCA_028533085.1 Varecia variegata
GGTCAAATAATTCCAACATCCCTGCTATATCTGAGTTTGGTGTTGATGTTTGCTCTGTCTCTTCAAACTGTATTTTTGCCTTCTAGTATGCCTTGTAATTTTTGTTTGTTTGTTTGTTTTGATAGCCAGATATGCTGTACCAAGCTAAAGGAACTGCTGTAAATAGGCCTTTAGGAAGGTGGTGGTAATATGTGGGGAGAGGGGAAGTGCTCTATAGTCCTATGAGTAGGTTTTGGTCTTTTAGTAAGTATGTATGTCACGTGTTATTCTCAGTGTTTTCCCTCTCCTTTGTGGGGAAAGGAGGGCTTGAATGGGCTGAAGTTTATTATTTTTCTATCTTCGTGTGGAAGGCTAGAGCTACCTGGAGTTGCATATTTCACTTCACCCAGGTCATGTTCTGATAAAACCCCAGCAGGGTGGGCTCTGGTTAAATAGTTTCTCCTGAGGTAAGGCCTTGTTAAGAAGAACAGAGCACTCTGGCATATTTCAAAATGGTTCCTTTTACCCTCTACACGCCAGAAGCAGTAGGAGATTTTAATCCAACATTCACTGTAAGAACCTGGTTGAGCTCCTAAACAAAAAAGTGTGGGGGCCCTGATGACTGAGTTTTTATCTCTCAGACTTATCCACCCTGAGCATCCATCAGTTCTTCAGTTATTTCATGTTTCTCTACTCTGTGAAGGTTTGTGCTCATGGATTTCTGCCTTGGCAAGCCTCAATTCTCAGTATTTATCTGTTGGTCTATCCAATTTTGGGAGCAGTGATTTCCTGTGTGGCCCCATCTTTCTGAAAGATCTAAGAAGAGTTGTTGATTCTTTCAGTTTGTTCAGTTTGTACTTGTCAGGACAGAGTAGCAACTTCCAGCTTCTCACATGCTAGATTGGAATCCGGAAATCTCAAATAGTTCATGTTTCTCACCATTTTGTGTTCATTAGAATTATTTAGGATTAAATAAATTTTAATTTTTAGAGACTCTCCAGGCTTTGTTCATATTCCTATTTAGTATTCCAAACCATGGGATAATACTCGTATTTTCTCTAAACTTTATGACAAACCCATAGCCAATGTCACCCTGAATGAAGAAAAGTTGAAAGCAATCTCCCTAAAAAGTGGAACAAGACAAGAATACCACTTTCACCAGTCCTATTCAACATAGTATTGAAAGTCCTAGACAGAAAAATCAGGCAAGAGAAAGCCATAAAAGGCATGCAACTTGAAAAAGAGGAAGTCAAATTCTCTGTTTGCTGACAATATTATCCTATACCTAGAAATCCCTAAAGACTCTTTCAAAAAACTCTTAGATTTGATAAATGAATTCAGTAAAGTTTCCACATATAAAATCAATGTACAAAAATCAGTAGCATTTTCACACAAGCTGAGAATTAGATCAAGAAAGCAATCCCATTTGCAATAGCTACAAAAAATTAAAATACTTAGGAATATATTTAACCAAGGAAGTAAAAGTTCTCTATGAAGAAAACTACAAAATACTGATGAAAGAAATTATAGATGACACAAACAAATCAAAAAATGGCTCATAGATCAGTGAATTAATACTATTAAAATGATCATACTGCCCCAGATAATCTATAGATTCAATGCAATCCCTACCAAATTACCAATGTCATTTTTCACAGAAAAAAACAACCCTAAAGTTCATATGGAGCCAAAAACAACCCAAATAGTCAAATAAATCCTAAACAAAAAGATTAAAGCTGAGACATCACATTACCTGACTTCAAATTACACTACAAGGCTATAATAACAAAAATAGCATGGTAGTGGTACAGAAATAGACACACAGATCAATGGAGCAGAATAGAGAACCCAGAAATAAAGCCACATATCTACAGCCAATTGATCTTTGACAAAGTCAGCAAAAACATGCACTAGGGAAAAGACATTCTTCAGTAAATGGTGCTGGAAAAATTGGATTGCTATTTGCAGGAGAATGGAACTGGATCCTTCTCTCTCACCATATACAAAAATCAACTTGAGATGGATTAAAGACTTCAATGTAAGACCTGAAACTGTAAATATAGTAGAAGAAAACCTAGGTAAAACTCTTGTGGACATTGGTCTAGGCAAAAAATTCATTACTAAGAACTCAAAAGCATAAGCAACAAAAACAAAAATAGATCAATGGGATTTAATTAGATGAAAAAGCTTCTGTACAGCAAAGGAAACAATCAAGAGAGCAAAAATGCAACCTGCAGGATGGGAGAAAATATTTGCAAACCATGCCCCTGACAGGAGACTGATATCCAGAATTTGGAAGTAACTTGAACACCACTACCACCACAACAAAAATATAACTCCACTGAAAAATGGGCAAAGGACTTTAATAGACATTTTATACAAGTAGCAAAAAAGCATATGAAAAATTGATCATCAACCCTAATCATCAGGGAAATGCAAATTAAAACCACAATAAGCTATCATCTTACATTAGTCAGAATGGCTATCATGAGCAAGTCAAAAAATAACAAATGTTGGCAAGGATGGAGAGAAAAGAAAACTCTGACACTGTTGGGGGAATATAAATTAGTAAAACTACTATGGAAGTCAGTATGGATCTTTCTCAAAGATCAAAAACAGAACAACCATTTGATCTAGCAATCTCACTAGTAGGTATCTACACAAAAGAAAATAAATTATTATATAAAAAGATACCTGCACTGGTATGTTTATTGCAGCACTATTCACAATAGCAAAGATATGAACTCAACCTAAGTGTCCATCAACAGATGATTGGATAAAGAAAATATGGTATATATACAGCATGGAATACTACTCAGCCATAAAGAAGTGTAAAATCATGTCTTTTGCAGCAACATGGATGGAACTGAAGGCCACTATCTTAAGTGAAGTAACTCAGAAACAGGAAGTCAAATACCACATATTCTCACCTTTAAGTGGGAGCTAAATAATGTATACACATGGACATAGAGTGTGGAATAGTAGACATTGGAGACTTGGGAGGGTTGGGGGAAGTGAGAGAGAAGAAATTGCTTAATGGGTACAATGCACATTATTTGAGTGATGTTACACCACTACCCAATATAGTCATGTAACAAAACTATATTTGTACCCCTTAAATTCATACAAATTTTTAAAAAGTGTTTTCCTAAAGGAAATGTTGTAAGTTTTCTTTACCCAACTATTTTTTTCACCATTAGAACTTCAAAGAAAATCTGCTTACATGTTTCTGAAATAATTACCATACTGACTTCTCCAACCACTTCCTTGATCATTGGAAACTGGTTCTGCTAAACAGTGACCCTCATTGCTTTCTTTACCTGTGAGGAGAAAAGTTCTCAGCAAGATAGATCAAGAACTATGGGATACTCATCCACAAAGGCAGTAGGCTTTCAGGAGATATATGAATAATTTGAATCCTCCCTTACAATTATATAACTATCACAATGTATCTGTAAAAGGTAATGGTCATCTATACTGCTCCTTCCTGGGAAGTGTATAACTTACTCCCACAATATCATTTTTGTTACTCTATTTTTTAATCTTCATCTAAGCCATCTTCCCTGAGCATATGCAATGTTCATAGTTATCTTTTCCATACATATATTTACAATTAGTTGTGCTTCTTTTCTCTTATGTCAACTTAATAGTAAGTAACAGAATGATCATTTTCTAGACAATTGTCTAATCTACTCAAATTTCAGACTTAGTGGGAGATCATATTTACTTCTCATGCAAAGAGTTCTAATACTCTACCTTCAATTCTAGAGTAGAGCTTCTTTCCAAGTATTCCTATCCTTCAACAGACATACTCATACATCCCACTTAAATATTCACTATTTTTCTGAGATGTTTTAGATAATTGAAATTGCATCCTTTATTGAAAGAATGAATTACAGGCCTTACAAATAGAGAATTATAAATATTAAAACATTAATAGCTAATATTTTATAGGATTTTAATTCATTAATCATATTCACATATATTATGTTCTAGACGCAAAGAATTTTGAAGACTTGGAGTAGTTAAGTGAATTGCTCGAAGTCACCAGCTGGTTGTTGATAGGGAAGAATGTTTTTTATCACAGTGCCTTCAATGGAATATTAGACCAGGATGTAATCTTGAAGTTTATTTCCTCAAGCCCCTCATTTTATGAATGAGAAAATAGAGACATACTGGCAATTATGACAGAAATTCTGGTTCATTAGCCTTTCTTACCTCATCACTTTGCTTTCAGGTATAATGATATGGAGTACAGATGATTTTAAGCATATATGTTTATAAGCAATATTACCAATACATGTGCTGCATAATCATCACCCCTTTTAAAAATTATTATACATTAGACATGAGAATGTATGTATTCTGGTGATGATTACCTAATCAGCTACTATAAGCATTTTGAAGTTCCCTGAGAAACTTGTAGGATGATATTTATATCAAAATGTTAATCACCAAATGCTGACCTGCTCTAATTGTTCTTCAACAAACAGTACAGGTTCTCTGAACCTTTCATTTAGGTGCATAACAGGCAGTCAGAACCAACACTGGTCATAAACAGTGTGCAATCTTCCCAGCAATCCTCAAAGAGCCCCGATATGACCCAAAAAGTATTGCAAATGATTGCCTGTCTCAGTTATATCCATAAGACCTAGCTATTATCTTAATAATTAACATTTTTCGTGAATTAAGTGAGAACATTTTCTTCCTTTCATAGTGTTACATACTGTCACAAAGTGCATTTGAGTATTATGTTGAAACACATACTGTGAGTTTTGTGTCTTCCATGTGATTAACTCATAACACCATCTAGAACAAGTTTTTCATGCTTCTACATGCCTAGGATAGAATCTAGTCATTGTTCTTTCAGTGATTTACAGTTTGTGTCCTATCAGCTCCACAAAGATAAAACACAAATGCCAAGTTAGAATGACACAAATGGAGAAAGAGCCCATTCCCCGCCTTCAGCATGATTTGTGGTATTTACTGACTAACCAAACACTAGGAATGGGATCAGACCCAAATAGCCTTTCAAGACTGGAGTGGTGACAATTGGCAGTGGTTAGTGTGGTACCAAAGCATGTACAATATTTGCAGTGTCATAGAACAGGGCCATTTCCAAAGGAGAAAGGCAGCCTCACTTCACAAAGGAGATTGGGAGATGATGTGGGCACAATCCATCGTCCTGGGTATAGGAGGGAACCCAGAAATGTCATAAAATCCCTCTTTGATCTGTTGTCGCTACTGTTGGTTGTGTGGGAAATTAACATATTTAATTAACTGTCTGACCAAAGCAGCTGTTACCTTATATAAAACCTTGAACATTGATGCCTGGCTTATCCCACTAGGTGTCTGAATGTGCCAGTGGCATAAGACTGATGATATTTTTATACTGCACAGCACAGCATGACTCCTCTTGCAATCGGCTCAAGTCAAGATCTTCTTTAAATTCTTCATGGAAAATAATGATGCTCTGGCCCAAATTGCTTAATAACATTCTATGTCTGGCCAGCCAACAGGAAGCTCCATGCACAACAAAATAGACTCTGGCCAATCCAATCATTCCCAAGTTCCAAAAAGGCCCCTGCCATATAGGCCCTGGAAAAGTCAGTCATGCATCTTTCCTCTTCATCAGTATGCTATTTTGTTCACCATTTGCTTCTCTTACTTATGACAGATTGTTATTTGCCTTCTATATTTTTGTCAGAATTTTTTTTCCTTGGCTGCAATATTTCCAAATGGAAAGAAATGTTTCCAAGTTAGAAGTTACTTTCATTAGTTTGCTAAGTTGTTGGTCCAAAGCTATTATGATCTTGTAAAATAAATTTAATGCATCTAATTTCATATGGCATATGGATTGGTTTGAAGGATTTCTGAGAGGAGGGGGTGAGAGAAGGTAGAAGGTGGCTTTTTGACCATTGAAAAATGCTTCCTTTGCTTGGTTTGTTATTTTATCCATTTGTAAGAGAGTAAGAATCAAGCATTTTCTATTTTGGATGTCTTGAGCTGTGAAGTGTTGAGTTTATCTCTAGCAAAGATGGAAGCCAGAATTCTCAATACCTTTCTCAGGGGCAATGTGGTGACACTGGTTATCTTGATTGCCTGTGCTGCTCCTTTTCTGAATGAATTTACTTTGGCATTGAATTGTGTCTTCCTCATCATACCTTTACTACTGGATACTTAATATTCCCTTTTGTGCCATTTCTGAAATTCTTGGAAAGTCTTGCAAAGTCTGCAGTTTCGGCTAGTGCCATATGTAACTTACAAACAGTTTGCTAGTTCAGCAATTGAGGGGCTCAAAATACTGATTAGAGAGTGAGGCCTTCATAAAAACTATGGGGCAAAAAGTTAGCCAGCAAATGCTTTTGTTCAGTGTTTGCATTATTGTATTTTAAACTGCAATTAGTAAAATGTACAGTAAATAGGACACATGGGATTATAAAGAAGGATAATCATTCCCAAAATATAAAGCTAAAAAAATGTTGAATAAATATAAGAATGATATATACTTCATTGTTAGTGAGCATATCCTGTATTGTATGTATGTTTACCCAAACAAAGACATATTTTAGTTTCTTGTTGCAGACAAGGTATATCATATGGGGAAAAACTCCCAGGGTTAAAGAAAAGCAAAATGGTGATTGATTAATTCATTTTTTTCACTGACCCATTGTAAGATAAATTGAAATATATATTTTGTATGTATATATACATATATACACATAATATATACACAAACACATGCAATTATACATTTCTACATACAATTATAAAGCACAGGAAGAAAATTATTTTTCAAACACATGTTATTAAAGCAAATGTGGCTGTATCACATCTGAAGCCATGAAGAACAACTTCGAGCATGTAGAACCCTAAACATTAGAGATCCTAGAGGCCTATCTCATTGTTAAATTCAATTAGGAATACATCATTCCTAATTATAACTAGGTAATATTCTCCCTGCTGTTATACAACTGATTTTTTTTACTCTGACCACTAGGCTCCTGGCTGCTTTATTTAGATAGAATTCAACCAGTTCATTCCTGTTAATCAACAAATATGTGCTGCCCATTTTGCTGGGCACTAGAGAGAAGAAGAAAGGTGTAAGAAAAATGAGATATTGTGTGTGTCTTCCACTGGAGAGTTTCTTTAAAAAGAGATTTTATGAATATAAGAAAAGAAATGACAAATATATACAAGATACCATATAGCTAATATACATGCAGTTAGAATTAACAAATTACAGGTAATATAGAGTGAGTTTTCAATACTTTCTAACTTATTTCTACCATTCATTCAACCAGGTATTCTGCTAAGGAATTTCTGCATATTCTTTCTTGAATGTCTCATAATACAAATATGAGGTAGCTACTAATATTATCACCTTTGAACAGATCAGAATGTGAGGAGAGAACTTAATTACCAAGACGAATTTTCACCTATAAGCCGCAGAGGAGTTTGTTAGCCTAGGTCCTTCCACCTACAAATGTTATGCACTCTCCAATTGCATAATTCTTACTGTCCAGCGGAGTGATACAAAGTCTGAACAGCAATACTGGTCTGTTGCAGGTAGTGCTGCTTTCCTTTTACAGCTTCTGCTGATCCTGACCTGACCTTGTCCCATGTTAATCTGTTTTACTCGTTGGTTTTGGGTTTTCTTTTGCTATTTGCAGTAAGTGCTTAAACTTCTGGTTTGCAATTTCTTACCCGTCTGTTTTGAACTATTTTGAAAGGAGGTTACTTTTCTCCAATCCTCTTTGCTAAATGCCTGCTACCAGTTATTCATCACCCCTGGAATGCCTCTTCTTTCTATTCTTATGGTCCTGAAATGTTTCCTTTGCTTCCTGCTTCTGTGTGCTGGTTTAAGCTGTGAGACAGTTTCAGGGATTGGGGCAGGGCCTAAGATTTAGAGAATAAGTATCCAATTCACTACTCTCATTACCTCTTTATATATACATTTCCCCCATGTACCACTTTCCAGTGACAGCCCTTTGTCTTTTCACCAGTGAAATCTCAAACGCTGGTACCATAGCAGTCGTCAGGGATGTAGTGGACAATCAATAAATATTTGTTGAATGTTAAGTGAATTGAATAAATATGCTTACTTAAGTGAAAATGTTTACTTTGGTCATCCATTCCTCTTTCTTCTCCTAATAGTATCCCAAACTTTTTTGGAGGAAATTATTTCTCTCCAATGTGTACAGATTTCAAACCAAAATAATTCACCCTCCTCTAGGCAAATGGTAGAAACCTGACTCCAATCAGAAGAATTGCACCCCTTCTCTCCCTCTCTTTCTCTCTCTCTCTTATTGAGTCTAGAGAAGAAGGACAAGGAAAGATAGAGTGGGAATGATTGAAATTTGTCCATCCTAGTGGAGACTTTCAAGTAGAGTACATATGTTTCAAGTCAGTTTTCTGTTCTCTGTTTCCTGTCATTTCCTGAAACTGGTTAGTTCCATCTTTTCTTTTCTTCTTTGTAACAGTATTATTGAGGTATAATTGATATATAATAAACTTCACAGATATAAAGTGTACAACTTTTTAAGTTTGGACACATCCATGCACCTTCATGAAACCATCACCACAATCAAGATAATGAATATGAATGTATTCTATTACCCACAAAATTTCCACCTTAGCCTTTCCTAATTCCTCCCTCCTACTCCTCTCATTCTTCCACACATACACCAAATTTTGAAAGCACTGGTCTGCTTCCAGTTAATATGCATAAGTTTGCATTTCCTAAATGTTTTTTAAACATGGGATCATAAATTAGGTATTTTTTCTGGTCTGGATTCTTTCACACATCATAATTATCTTGAGACTCATCCATGTTGTAGCATATTTCAATAGTTTACTTTCGTTGCTAAATAGTCTCCTGTTGTTTGTACACTCACCTAGTGGTAGATTCTGGGGTTGTTTTCAGGTTTTTGCTATTATGAATAGCCAGATATGAAGATTCCTAAAAAGCTCTTAGTATGAACATGTTTTTTTTTCTTTTGGGTAATACCCTGGGAGGGAATGGCTAAATGGTAAATGTACATTCAACTTTTTAAGAAACTGCCAAACTATTTTCCAAAATGGTTGTGTCATATCAATTTTATATCAAAGTATTCAATTCATTTTGAGTTCATTTTTTGTGTCTAGTGCAAAATATATATTACAGGTTTTTTTAGCATATAGTTATCCAATTTTTCAAGCACCATTTTTAATATTAATAAAATACTTTCTCCACTGAATTACCTTCACACTTTCATCAAAAATCAGTTGTCCAGATATGCATGCATCAATTTCTGATCTCTCTTTTCTGTTCCATTGATTTATTTGCACAATTTTAGGCTAATACCATAGCTCTCTTAATTAGTATAGCTTTATGATGTCTTGAAATCTGATCTCCTTTGTCCTTTTTAAAGTTATTTTGGCTATTCTATGTCCTCTGTATGTCTATATGAATTTTGGAATCATCTTGTCAATTTCTACCAAAAAACCCATATTAGAATGTTGTTTGGGATTGCATTGAATCTGTAGATCAACTTAAGAACAAATGACATCTTAGTACTGGGACTTTGATGCATGTTCATGGTATGTCTCTACATTTATTTAGCAATATTTTGTAGAATTCAATGTGTAGGTTTGCATATAATTTGTCAGATTTATCCCTAAGAATTTCATTTTATGCTATTATAAAGATATTTTTAACTTCACATTCCAATTGTTTGCTGCTAATATACACACATACATTTTTTTTAAATAATTAGGCTGTACCCTGTACTTTTATTGAACTCATTTATTAGTTTTAGTAGCATTTTTTATAGGTTACATTAGATAATCTTTAAGATTCATGTTATGTCAATGTCAGTTTTACTTTTTTCTTTACAATCTGACTATTTTTTTTCTCCCTGCCCTATTGTGCTGGATAGAACCTTTAGCATGATATAGAATAAAAGTAGTGGGAATGCACATCCATGTCTTTTTTTTCCTGAACTTAAGGGGAAAGTATTTAGTCTTTCACCGTTAACTATGATGTTAATTGTAGATTTGGTGTGGAGTCCTTTATCAGGTTGCAGCAGTTACCTTCTATTCCTACTTTGCTTAGAATTTATTTTAGGAATAGATGATATATTTTGTCAAGATTTTTCCTGAATCTATTGGGATGATATGCTTTTTCTTCTTTTAGTTCATTAATATGATGAATTATATTGACATGCTTTCAACATTGAGCCACCCTTGCATTGCTGGGACAAAAGTAAATTGGCCATGAGGCATTCTTTTCTTTATTTATTGTTGGATTGAATTTATTAAAATTTTGTTTAGAACTTTTGCGTCTCTTATCATAAGAGATAATAGTCTGTAGTTTTCTTTTTTGTTTGTTTGTTTTAATAATGTACTTGTTGGTTTTGGTTTCAGGGTAATGGTGACCTCAAAAATGAGTTGGAAAATACTTTCTTCTTTTGAATTGTTTGGAAAAATGTATGTAAGATTAGTGTTTATTTCTTTAAATATTTAGAAAAATTTCCCAGTGAAGCCAACTAGGCCTAAAATTTTTTTTTGCAGAAACATATTTAAGTAAAAACAATTTATTTAATAGATATGATATACAGCTTGTCTGTTTCATCTTGAGCAATCTCTGGTAGTTTGTGTCTTTTAAGTAATTTTCCACTTCATCTAACTTGTTGAATTTATTGACAAAGTTCATAATATTCACTTATTATACTCTTAATATCTATAGAATATGGAGTAATGTCACTTCTCTTATTTCTGATATTGGTAGTTCGTGTCTTCTTTCTTTGTTTCCTGTACATTTGGCAAAAGTTTTATCAATCTCACCGATCTTGCATAAGACTAAGCTTTTGGTTCTATCGACTTACTCTGTAAAACAGTAGGAACAGAACAGTTTTCTATTTCATTGCTTTCTACTTTGGCCTTTATTATTTCCTTTCTTTCATATACATTGGGCTTAATCTAGTTTCTTCATAGGGAAGCCTATGTCATTCATTTAAGTACTTTCTTATGCATTTAAGTACTTTTCCCCCTAAGTACTGCTTTTGCAGCATCCCATATACCATTTGGATATATAGCATTTTCAATTTTGTTTAGCTCTAATACCATCTATTAATAATTTGATTTCCTCTAAGACATATAAATTATTTAATAATGTATTAACTTATTGACAATTACTTGGTGTTTTTGAGGCATCTCTCTATACTGATTTTTAATTTATTTTCATTGAGATCAGAGAACATATTTTATATGGCACAAATCTTTAAAAATGATAGAAGCTTGTTTTATCTTGGCAAAAATTCTGTGTGCAGTTGGAAAAATGTATATTTTGCTGCTGTTTTTTGGGTAGAGTGTTTTCTGAATGGCACATAGGTCAAATTTGTTTATTCAAATCTCCTCTGTTCATATTGATTTTCTGTCTATGTGTTCTATTATTGGGAGCTATTGAAAAAGCTGACTATAATTATGAATTTTATTGCTCTTGTAGTTTTATCAATTTTTGCTTCATATAATTTGAAGTTCTATTACTAGGTACATAAATGTTTACATTTGTTGATATCTCTTAAGCAACTGACTCTTTTATTATTAACTTAGAGTATTTTTACTGGTCTTTAAATCTACTTGCTTTAACATTTATCACGCATTCCAGCTGTCTTACTATTAATGTTATTATAGCATATATTTGTATATCATTTTACTTTTATTCTATTTTTGACTCAATATTTGAGGTGTGTTTCTTGTGGGTAACACATAGATGGGTTTTATTTCTGTGGAGTTTTTTTGACCATATATGACTTTTTATTGGAATATTGGATCATTTACATTTAATGTAATTATTGATATAAACATCTAAATATGTGATTTTCCCATTCCCATCTGATATAGAAAACAAACAAACAAACCCCACAGACTTTAACAGGTACCTACAAGAAACCTACTCAAAATAGGTCTCCAGCCAAGATTACTGACCCAGGCTGTCCATACCATCTCCTTGAGTTGTCTTTTTATTGATTTTATTTTTTTAAATCATGTTTTCTATCATTGATTTCTATATAGGACTCCATAACACAAATTGTGGTGTTGTTTTGTTTTGTTTCTGTGTTATTGAATTAAGTCTCTGGGTAAGCCCCTTGTGAGGTATATTTTAAAGAATAAGTGCAGATTTTATAAAAAGCTTTTTTTGATTAACTGAATATTTTTGTGATTCCATTTTATCTCTTTATTTGTCCTATTATTTATACCATTTGTTTTCCTATTGAATGGTTGTTTTAGGATTTATAATATGCATCTTTTCTAAGTTACCATTCTTGTTGTTCATTCCTTTCTGTGGATACAGATTTCATTTTATATTACTCTGTTTCTGTTAGATAAACATCTTTTAAAATTTCTTAAAGTGTTGGTTTGCTGGTAATAAATTTTTATGTCTTTATTATCTTTGTTTGCTAGAGTTTTGAGAGTTATTTTTGCTGGGTATAGAATTCTGATTAAGTTTTTTTTCTTTTTTTAAATACTTTAATCCCATTGCTCTACTGTCTTTTCACTTATCTTGCTCTAATGAGAAATTTTAAATACTTAACCAGTTCATAATATACATTTTTTCTTTTTAGATGTTTTAAAAAATTTTTCTTTACCCTATAAAAATATACAATATTATAAACCCATAAAATACAAAAATTTAAAAAGTTTTCTTTACTTTTGAGCAGTTTGGTTGTAATGTACCATGTTGTACTTTTATGTGTGGGGTGTGTGTGTGTGTGTGTGTGTGTGTGGTGTTTGTTGAGCTTCTTGGATCTACAGGATCCTGTTTTATCACATTTTGAAAATATCTGGTCAATTGTTGTTCAAATACATTTTCTCTCACACCCTCCTTCAGGCATTCCCATTAAATATATACTAGCCTGCTTGAAATACCACTGACTCATAATGCTCTTTCTTTTTTCAAATTATTTTCTTTCCCTCTGCATTTCATTTTGGATTGTTTCTATTGCTATATTTTCTTTCACTAACTTTTCCTTTTACTATATTTAATATGTCTTAAATCCCATCCATTATGTTTTCCATCCCACACGTTGTAATTTTTCCCTAGAAGTCCAATTTGGGTCTGTTTTATATCTTTCATTGTTTCATATCTCAATTTAACTTCTTAAATATTTATTAATTTGTACAGTTATAATGATAGTTTAAATGTCTTTCTTAATTTACCATCTATGTGAATTTTGAGTGGGTTTCAATTGATGGGTTTATTGCCATATCATTTGTATATTCTTGATTCCTTGCATGTTTGTTAGTTGAATACGTACATTGTGAACCTTAATTTACTTGGTGCTAGATACTTTTTTTTTTTTTTTTGGTATTCTCACAGATATTCTTAAGAGACATAATTAAGTTTCTTAGAGACAGTTTGAGCCTTTTGGGTTTTATTTCTAAAGTTTGTTAGTTAGGACCAAAGCAGTATTCAATCTAGGACTATTCCCCATTACTGAGGTAAGCCTATTCTCAGAATTCTACCAGTACCCTATGAGAAAATAAAATCTTTTTGAATAAAATAAAGGGATTCATAACTTATTGATTACATAGTTTTAAGTGCAAGAGGACTCACAGATGACTAAGTATTCAAGTCTGTCAGAATATAAATGTATCACTGAGAAAACAGAAGAGTCACAAGTTAGAGTCAGGGTACAGTGTGCAAACAAACAAAAACAAAAGCAAAAGTCTTAAACTGAGTACAAAAATTCTGGGGTCATGATCTTCTGAATCTTGCAAATCAAAACTTATATATATATATATATATATATATATAGTCATTACCTATCAAACTTAGGAGTCATTTTTACTTTTTTCTATTTTTTTAACTTAAATGCTTTGTGCCAAACATTCATTTAACATACGTTCTTCTGCCAAATACTGTTTTTACAGCCATGTTAATATGTGTATACCCTTTCGATTTTAGTAGTTCACACTCTTAAATGCTTAAAATGTGAGAAATATACTGTGTTTGAAAGTAATGAAAAATGCAAGACAAATTCAAATGGACCTTGCACATTATAACTCACATACCTAAGAGCTATCCAGCATAAGAAAACTTTTGAAGAACTGTATCTAGTGAAATATTTCTGCATAATCCCTATAAAAGACGAAGTACTATGCATGGTTATAAGTTCCGTTCCTAGCATAAGCCGATATACTTTATATAATTTGTTTGGTTAACCCTAGTAATTTAGTGGGAGTAGAACATAATCAAATGGATAGAAAAAGAGCACTTCCCTTCATCCACTACTGCTAGGCAATAAAATTCCAACTTTTTTTTTTTCAAGAGGAGAAAATATATCATCAAACATAAAAACCTGGGATAAAACCCACAATATGAAAGTTACTGCCTTAATGAAATATTAAAAATGCATCAGGAATACTCTTCTGGCATTAAAATAAACAATAACATTTCTTCCTAGTTATGATTCACTTCAATTCGTTAAAAATTAATTATTACCTCTTTAAATATTTGATTAAATTAGATTTCAGTGGGCTATCACTACCCACAAAACACATGCTATTGTGTATAAATTCTCATATCTCAATTTCTGATATCCTTTGTCATGTTATTTAATTCTGTGATTAATTCCTTGATTTTATTTTTGCCTTGGTAGTTTTAAAAAAATGAACAAAACACAAGTTCTCTTGTTTTGAATATAAATATTGTATACTGTTCAGAAGCCCCATTAAAAAATGAAAAGTATATGACAGTAATATTTGGTACTTCCTATCATAAATGGTCTGACTTTTTCACAAAGTCAATTGCAATTGCACTTATGAAAAATATCCTTTAAATCCCAAATAATTGTAAGGCAGGAGCCATTCAGTCCAGCTGTCCATAGTACCTACAGTTTGACTGCCAAGTTAAACATTTTTGGCATCAATCTATAGATTACTAATAAAAATTTTCAAGGAAAATTATTGTGTTTCATACTATGGCTTAATTGTCCTATATTCAGAGTAAACTGTCCTGGCCATCATAAATTTAGAAGTGTTCTGGATAGATGTAATCTTACCATTAGTATAACTAACTACTGAGTTTATTAAGTCACCATTTTTCTTTTTAGAGAATTGCCTTAACATGATTCATATTGTGCTTAAATTTCCACAACCATATCTGTTGTTCAATTTCAAATGTCAATCAGTGAGCTTTAGAAATTATGCCTAAGGGGATAGCCAGAGAAAAATGTTAAGCTGGTTTGTATACGTCTTAGAGAAAAGGAAAGGTGTTGGTATATTAAACTGAGGAAACAAGATATGAAGGATCTTTTATTTAAACAAAGCCTTATTCAGGTTAGTTTCTCACACATCAAGGGATAAAACCTCATGACCCAATGCTAAATAACTCAATTTTCTATGAACTAATTTCACATGTCTGTTACAAAACAATGTCATATTCTCAATCTTCCTTTCCAATCCAGTGCTTCCTTTTAACTTCCAAATTCTCCCAACAGCACTGTAATTTTTCCAATCACTCAGTCGTGAAACGTTAGACTCATCTCCCCCTTTCTTAGCTATCTCATATCCCCCATATCCATTCTTTTGCCAACCATAGCATAGCAGATTCCTGGGTGTTACTTGCCCAACCCACAGCTCTTGGAGGATGACTCCACAGTCTTCTCTGGAAGGGGGAAAAATGGGCAACAATGTTGGTCTCTGGCCATAGCTTATTGGATCAAGTATAGCTATTATGCTCAAACTACATCAATAATAATCTCTTCTCAAGAATGTAAAATAATCTGTATGGAAGTTCCGTGGATCAACGTGGTCATTGGAATGACAATATGTTATACTTTGCCAAATTTCCAAATGGAACTCAAAAAAGAGAAAGCCAGTCTCAGAGACAAAAAGATACGTGAAGTTATGCAGCCCCAGAAAGATAGAGAGGTTGATCTATATTCCTAATTCTCTAGTCCCTTGTTTCAGTACCCAGTGAAACCCGGATATGCTTGCTGGTCTTGGTTATACCATTGTGCTAAATCCCCCAACATTATTGATTGAGCTGGTTTATGTTTGTAGAAAAGTACTGTTGATTCTAGTTTACTATTATGTAATAATGAATGGAGATAAGGTCTCCAAAGGAAAAGAACATCTTTCTTTGAGTGTTTATGCAAAGAAATTGATGTAGGACCAGGATCAACAAAGGCCTGCATGAGAAAATAACACTTTGGCTGAGATGTGAAGGAAAAGTAGGCATGGATTTGTGGAGTGTTTGGAACTATTTTAAGAAAAGAGAGGGAAGTTCATACAAAATTCCCTAAGTCATAGAGAAATCTGAATGATACAAGAACTAAGAGCACACGAGTAAGGCTTGAAAAAAAGAGCAAGCAGAGACAATGCAAGATACAAATGGAGAGATAACACAGAGCATTTAAAAATTTGGATTTTATCCTAAAAATAATGGAGTGCAATGGAAGGAATTGTAAGCAGTGACTTGGTGTCATATAATCAGTTTAGTATTTTGAAAATATTTTTCAGATTGCAGTGTTAAGAAGGGATTGGTAAGACACCATATTGAATGTAGTGGACAAATTAGTTGGCTATTATAGTAACCCCAGTCAAGCAGTGATGCTAGTTTTCACTTTGGCTTTGTAGTGTGGCAGTAGACATGAGATATTTAGAAGAAAAATTAATAGGACTTGGTGATGATTGTGTATAGAAATAAAGAAAATAAAATAAAACCCATGTGGTGTTTGTTTTTCCATTCTTGTGATACTTCACTTAGAAGAATGGTCTCAAGTTCCATCCAGGTTAATATAAGAGGTATTAGTTCAGCATTGTTTATGGCTGAGTAGTACTCCATGGTGTACATATTCCACATTTTATTAATCCACTCATGTATGGATGGGCACTTGGTTCATTTCCACATCTTTTCAATTGTGAATTGTGCTGCTATAAACATTCTAGTGCAGATGTCTTTTTTATAGAATGTGTTTTTTTTTTTTCTTTTGGGTGAATACCCAGTAGTGAGATCCTTTTAGTTGTTTGAGGTACCTCCATATTGCTTTCCACAGAGGCTGTACTAGTTTGCAGTCCCACCAGCAGTGTATAAGTGTCCCCATCTTTCCACATCCATGCCAACATTTGTTGTTCTGGGAATTTTTGATAAAAGCCATTCTCACTGGAGTTTAGTGATATCTCATTGTGGTTTTGATTGGTTTCCCTGATAATTTGAGATGTTGAGAATTTTTTCATATTTGTTGGCCATTAGTCTATCTTCTTCTGAAGTTTCTGTTCATGTCCTTTGCCCACTTTTTAATGGCGTTGTTTGATTTTTTCTTGCTGTTTGATCAACACTTATGTGCACATATTGAAGTATCATTCATCAGGGATCGGGCAGGTGGGGGGTGGAGGGGATGGATAAATTCACACCTAACAGGTGTGGTGCACGCTATCTGGGAATGGGCACACGTGTAGCTTTGACTCGGGCGGTGCAAAGGTAATTTATGTGACCACAGTGTTTGTACCCCTGTAATATTCTGAAATTAAAAAAAAAAAAGAAATAAAGAAACAGTTGGTGTTGCAAATGCCTCTAAGATTTCTGGCTAGTGCAAGTAAATTAAGGGCAGTAGCTCTTACTAAGAAATTCTGAAGAGTACTAGGTTTGAAATGTTGTGTGTGATACAGTGGGGGAAGTGGATGGACATTCACAAGTTAGCAATTACATATGTTGAATTTGAAGTACTTTTATATTTAGAGTCAGCAGCTGGTTAGACTTCTCTGAGGAGAGGTCTGGCTGGAGACAGAGATTGAGAAGCATCATTACCCAGAGATAGTCTTTGAAATTATAGTCAGGGATGAGATAACTAAAAGAGAAAATACAAAGTGAAAAGATAAGGAAATCTGATACTAAACCATGAAGAACTCCAAAATTTCGCAGCTGGCTGAGCCTGAAAGGCATACTGGCAGAATCTCTTAGAAAGAAGTTGGGTCACAAATTCAAGAGGTGTTTCCAGAACCAGGGTTGTCAAGGAAGAAGGATGCTAAAATATGTGCACTGAATTGAGTGACTTGGAGATTACTGTTAACTTTACTGAGAACTATTTCATGGAGTAATGAAGGCAAAGAAATGATGGAGAGATAAAGTGGAGCAAAAAGGAGGAGGGGAGTGTAGGGCATGGTTTTTGGATGTTTAGCTGTGAAAGAAGGGGGAGTCGTATGAGGTGACTAGATGAAAGTGGATCCCTCACTCCTGAAGTTGAATATACACTTGGATGTTGGCTTTTTAAATACTCTGAGTACCTGACATTATAATATGGTCATTTTGATCCCACTAGTTTGAAGTAGCCATTAGAATATTTCCAAAAGGTCTTTTCAAGTAATGTACCCAACTAGGACTCCAACCCCATGGCTCCTCTCATCCCGTCCTTGAACTAAGCTCGTCCCTGGGTCTTATAACACTTCCAGGTCTGCTCCCTCCCTTACTGAATTCTCAGGACAGTGCTACTCATGTCATTTCATACCTTCACCCATGATGGCACTCCTGAATACAGTGAGACTACTCTTAAAAATATTAGCACAATGCCATGTATTTAATAAGCACTCCAAACAAATTTACTCAATTTAATTGCTTAACTACACAGGCAAAAAAGGAATGCATTGTTACTTTCTGCACATCACCTCCTGAAATGATATTGTCTGCTCTTTTTGGTTACTATATTTATATATGGTTAAGAATCTCAACTGTGGACTTTTACCAGTCATGGAACTTGGCTTCATAAATATTTTAAAGGAATTTTTAGTTTCTGATAGTGATTTCACAGGATAGTTGGTGAAGCTGTTCTTATCAAGCAGACCTCCTTACGTTGATTTGGTCTTCCCAGATATTATACTTTGACATGATCTTAGAATGAAATACAAAAAAATTATCTACTGAATATCTACCCAATAATTAACACATTTCAGAAATTGATATTTCCACAATATCTTTTGGTAACCCACACCAGTTAATAACAGTTATTTCTTATCACTAATACAAATTATTCATGATGCAATATTAGGTCAGCTCAATTTTTTTTCTCAATGAATAAAAAGGTAAATGAAGAAGACAATTTTTTCAAGTACAAACAACAATGAATTGTATGAAATCGTCACTTTGTAGGACATAAATTACAGACAGTTTAACCTAATACATCCCAAAACCTCAAAATACTTTTCTTCTCCTTTTCTTTGCTTCAAAAGAGCCTCAAAGTTTGTATCTCAGAGTTTTCTTTTTCTAGAAGGTCCAACTATCTCAAGAGAAAAGCGCCTTACAAAGCTAGAATGATTTCTAACGATTAGAAAGACTATTCATATCAAGTAATGAAGAATACCAAATGTTTCCTCTTCTGAATTCCTCTTTACTTAAATATTTTACTTTTTATTAATAACACAGATCCAGTTAAATATCTTATATAACATGTAAGAATAAATAAATTATAATATAATGTTTTGCATTTATATTATGGTTTCCTAAAGGAGGTCATCTCATAGACATTGTCTTATTAATATTCAAATTGTCCTGAAAAGTAGGTAGAGATTATTATGTTGAACAGTGGTGGAACTGCAAAGAGGAAAGGTGCACTCCCTTTGCTCTCCATTTGATCTTGACTTGAAAGACAGTAGAAAGAAAAGCTCATAGCTGAAATTGAAGCTGATAAAATGAAGAGTTTAATAGGCTTTTTTCCAATGTTAATGTAAGATCCGTGAGTCAGGGACAGTATCTAGCACTACCATATCCTTAGCTATTAAAAACAGTGTCTTATACATAGAAATGGTTCATCAAATATTTTTTGGATGAATATTTGGGTTATGCACTGTTATACTTACATCACACATACATTCTTGCCCTACTTGGGTTATTTTACCACAACTGTAGGAAAATAAGTCTACTTGAACAATTAAAAGCAATTTTGCCCTGCACTTATCATTTTGCATATTAAAATATGAATATTATTACTAATAATACATGTTCATTGATTTATTTTTACAGATGAGTAAACTGAGGTTCAGGAAGAAAAATTAAGGTAATTAGCCCAAAGCCTCTAATAGAGTAATTGGCAGGGCCTGGATAGGTTCTAAATCTTAGTTCTTTTCTCTGTGGTACCCCATATTCCCATTTGATTATTATGATTTTAAACCTTCTTTTTAAATATGTTTTTAAATGGAAATTCATTTTATTGATTGTTTTCATTCAATTGATTTGTCTATATATCATTATTTCAGCACTCATTGTATTAGAGCTCTTACTAATAATGGATTTAGGGAAAAAAGGAAGACACTGAAAACAGCGTCCACATTTTAGAAAATACTCATAGGTCAAGGCAATTCTCAAGAATTTGACAGAAATTTGCATAAATCCCTAAAAGATGGAAAGATGGTGCCTATAATTTTTGTAATTACAATCATCCTTCAATCCTATGCAGAGAATTCACATGTCAAAAAAAAAAAAAAAAGAGGCATGAAGAAATGAGACTTGGGTTTTGAATGTAGCATGTCTGAGACTTTCTCCAGTTGGTTGAAATCATAAATAAATTAAATGACATGGACAGGTGAGAAAGTGCCTCTCTATTCTGCATAGCAGTGCTGGCAGGGCCCTCAAAATGATAGTAAATGGCTCCATTAATAATGATGTTTGCAAATCAGTCACCACTTGAAAAGAATTCGGGAAACCCAAGATAGGCCTAAGAGGTTGAAGCAGAGTCATGTTACAGGCCTCTTACTGGCACATAGTTCATTCAAATTTACCCAGAGGGGAATCTCCTCTTAAAGATCTGCTATTTTTTGCCATACATACCAAGATCCTTTTATAAACAAAGCATATGAGTACAACCTTGGATTCCTTGTACTGTATTAGAACGGGAAATTAGCACAGGAGGGTACAAAGGTTCGGGTTGCTCAGCAAACACCAAAAACAGACTCAATGTTTCTCCTTCTCCACATTCTAGGAAACATAATTCTGTGAAGAATTATAAGGTACTTTTTCTCCTGTAAAGTAACTGTGTTTAGTAATTCATTTATATCTTTCACTACAGTTTGAATAAGAGAAAAAGTCACACGAGCAAACTGATGAAACTTAGGACACAATCTTTTCTTCTATGATTATGTCTAATGTGTAATAACATTTAAAAAGCTAGTATACTTAGTAGAAATACATAACAAAAGCATATGCAAGCAGAAATAATAAACAGGAGCATAACTGATTTAGAAGATGAAAAATAAAAACAAGGGCTTTCAAAGTCAAGTCAATGAAAATGATGACTGAAGTGGTTTTGCATACACAAGTCAGATTATTTTATGGATGTGGGAGCTACTATGTTTTGTTATCTCAGTTAGGAAATAAACTTTATTTCTAAACACTCTCAATCCTAAAAAATCTGATCTTTATTACCTAATGTAATAATGGCATGTAATAGGTACCCAATAAATGTTTCTGGGAAATTGTTATTTTTTTCATATTTTTAAAATTTTTCTCCTTAATATTTTTCTCATTTTTTTTAAAATTTCAGCATATTATGGGGGTACAAATGTTAAAGTTACATATTTAAACAAATGAATTGCAAAGTGGATAATGATGCAGTCCCTGGTTTTGTGAGCTTAATAGGTTATAGAAATGTATTTGAACACGAGATCTGCATATCTATAATATTTTATCTGATATGGCTGAGTAAACATCACACAGTAGTCCTCTCTGATACATATTGTAATCTTCTGGATCGTCTAAAAATATGAGCATCTACCCCCACCCCAAGAGATTCTGAATCAATTGTTCTGGGATGGGATTTGCACATCAGTATTCTTAAAAACTACCCAAGTTATGGTACTGTGCAGCCAGGGCTGAGAACCACTGAAATTAGACCAAACTGCTTGTGCTACCAATTTGAAGGTCGAATTGTCACCTCTAAGTAGGAGATAAATATCATTGAGCATCAGTTTCCAGCAGAAACCCAAGGAGATCAAATCTTTCGATAACACTGACTCTACAATGATAGTCATGTTTTTAATAAAGCCTCAACATCTGAATCTGCTTATTTATTTAGCAAATATATATTCAGCCCCCACTATGTGTAGGCAGTGTCCTGGCATAAGAGACATGGTAAAGAGCAAGGTACCCAAGGCCCCGACTATGATGAGAGAGACTCTTCATCCTCATAGCAAAGCACTCAAGTGTGATTGCATTGACCTCTACTCCCCTCCCTCGCAATCAGTGTGCCCTGGAATATATAAAAGGAATATCAAGGCTTGATTAGGGACTCAGGACAAGTCCTGAGGGAAGGTCTGAAACTGGAGGGGCAAGGGTGGAGAGGGCTTGCTAGGCAGAAGGAATGTGTATGAAAAAGTCCAGGAGTGGCAAAGAGCTTTTGAGGCTGTGGAACTGAAAGAAGGTCATTGTGGTTGGAGCATAAAGAGTAAAGGGACAGACTGATTTTAGCTGAAGCTGGTGAGGTAGGTTTGGTCAGATTATGAGGATGGTGATCTCTTGTATTTAAAAGATTTAACCTCCTGAGCAATTGTTAATTCTGTCTACTTTTCCTATTCTCCCCATTCCACTCTATACCTCTGTCACCAGCCAAATCAAAGCTACTGGATCTCTCTTCTCATTTCTCCTATTTATCCCCTTACTGAAACCAGCATAATCCTTTAAAATATAATACATTTAATTATATGTGTAATATATTTAATTATATTCATATAATTTTCATCATACGATGCTACTGCTTAAAACCTTACAATAATTTCTCATTGACAAGGAAAATATACCCAGAGTTTATTATGGACTTTTATCATCTGCCCTCCCTGCTCCCACTCCTCCTCATGCTCCCCCACCTCTATCTCCCTCCCTCCCTCTGAGACCACCATGTTATCACTTGTCACTCTTTCACTTTGCTGCAGCCATATTGAATTTCTTTCCTTTGTTCCAGTTTGCAAGACTCCCTCACACAAGTTTCCTCCTCTGCCTACTTGTCATGTGTAATTGTACCTGGTTATCTGAAAATTCAAATATATAATTGTTCATTTTTTTTTGTCCCCAGCTAGACTATAAGGCAACATGTATTCTAAGCCTGTAGCACATACCTGGTCCATATTTACTGGATTCATCTATATGAGAAAGGATAATTGCACTAGAAAACCTCTACTAAAAATTCCTGGGCTGAGCAAACAAAAAAGTTTTTCTTCAAATAGTTGTTAACAGGAAACTGGTTTTTCATAGCACATGGTATTTTTTTATTTTATATGTAACCATACATTTTTTAAAAAATGAAAAAATGGCTTATGATATTGTTGTGTCAAGTAACAGAGGGCCTTGTTCTGAGCTTCAGAAGACACCAGAAACTGATGGGTAAGGAGCAGGGCACCCCTCACACAGCTCTGTGAGAATTGAAGTAGTCATTTACCACTTGCAACACTTAGCCACTTCCACAACTCACCCTGACGAACCTTACCACAAAACCACATGCTCCTCCAATTGCTTGACAGAAGTTCAACTTGAAAAGATTTCCTTCTGTGTCGATTTTCTTTGTTTTCAGTTAGTGATAGAAGTAAAGCTTGTCACAACCTGTGTGGGCCTGGCACTCAAGATACTTTGGGACTCAAATAAAGGACAAGGCGAGGCATGGAAAATGAGAATAAAAGAGAACAATCAGGAGCCAGACGATAGGACAACCAATAAGACTGTTCCCTGGGTTGTATGCTCTGCTATCCTTGGACAACCCAGATGACACATTAGGTAGTCTCTTTTTCAAGGGGAATGATTTGGTGGGTGAGGCAAGACACTATTTACTAAGTAGTAGCAATGCTCAAAATTTTAGGTGTGAGGTGGTCCTGGGTTTTGAGTTGGTTAGTGAGAAGGAAGATCGGAACACATTTCTGGTATTGCTGAGCTGTAGAAAGAGATGAGACAGTGACAAGAGGCTGTGTTACTCCTTGAAAGGTGCCTGTCCCAGAGAAGGGATGTAGTGCTCAAAGCTATTTTCATTTTCGCAGGGATGAGGTCGCTGGACTGTAGTTGGAAATCAGGTGAAGTGTAGTCATAGAGAACGTGTGATCCTGGCGGGGGAGCATGGTTTCAGGTAAACATCCAGCCCCATTGGCTGACAAGGGTCCTGAACTCCCCACAGACACAGCCAATGTGCTAAGGGCTGAAAACTCAAGTCCACACCAGTTATGGTAGAGGATGAAGCTACAATCAGCTACTAGGCTCGCAGAGGCCTGTGTCTCAGCACCTGAGAAAGCAAAAGCCTGCTGTCTGCAAGGACTTCGATGGCTGCTAAGGCCAGTCATGGAGGTAACTATGGGCTAGGAGGAGTTGCCTTTATAAATTATTCTCATGTGCTCCCCATCCTTTTCTTAGCTCGGCCCTTGGGATTTTATGATTTTGCTATCTGATCCACCATTCTGGCAGCCCAGTGCCTTCTACCAAGTCTGTCCTCTTCTGTAACATGCCCTGCTTCTCATGCTTCCTTCTCCCCAGTGAAATATTTGCATTCAACACAGGCTCCTTTGCCACATTGTCAAAGCAATACACTGAAAAATGAAGCCCCTCTAGCAAGGAACAGGAGGAAAAAGAGCTCAGGGAAAGGAAAATGGAAGGAAAAGCTCGTTAAGAGCACAGTTCCTGAACAAGGTTGACTGGGTTTCTATCCTTAATTATAGCATTATGTTAACCTCCATGTGGCCTCAACTTCCTTATCTGTAAAATGGGAACAATAATAACAGTACTTACCTTGTTGGGTTTTTGTAAAGAGTGAATGAGAGAATATAGGAAATATGCTTGGAACAGTGCCCAGTACAAACTAGCTTTCAGGAAATCTTAGCTATTATTGCTTTTTGAGATTCCTCAAATCATCATGGCATTTTAATAGTGATCTACTCATCTAATGTAGGATGAGAGATCAGTCCTAAGAGAAATAAACACATCTGGAATGCCCCAAACCACATAACTTTACCTTTGAACTGCCAAATGTGACAAATGTAATCATGTGACAAATAGTTAAGACATCTGAAATATTGAATATTCAACTACCTATAAATGAATTGCTTATGAGCTACTCTTTCACTCTTTAGAGCTAAGCCTACACTAATGAACTGAAGGTGATGGCAGTTATTGACAAATCTTAAATGTGGTCATTTTCTTGTTTCCTACCTTCTTTGTGACTTTTTAGTAGTTTAAGAAATTGATCCACTTTAAAAATAACAATTGCAGAATTTAGTTTCCTTAGTTTGGGTAGCATTTCCTTATATTTTCTCCTCTCCCTTTCATTCACTCCTCTTCATACATCAAGTAAAACTTTTTCCATGTGTATAATGAATGCACATTACTTTGTTAACTAAGATATGCTTGGTAAACAGTAAACTGTTTCTGTAATTAGACTTAAATAAAACTGAATAATCCAAAAAAGTAGATAGCTAAAAGTACCCTAACATTTTAATTGTTTTGTTTTATGAAGTTGTATACACAATAACATCTAAAGCATAATTTTTCAATAAATCACATTTTTAAAATTGCAGCCTGTCTTATTTTTGTACTGATACAATGTGCAAAACATTTTCAGTTTTTCAAATATGGATTCTGGAATTAAATCTTGCTTCCACCATTTACTGTGTGATGTTGGGCAAAGTTCTTAAGTTCTCTGCATCTCAGTTACATCAAGAGTCATATGATGATGAAATTACTTCCCTTATAGGATTATTTTGAATTTTCTGAGATTCCTTCTGTTGTTAATTTCTGGTTTTTTATCATTGTGATTGGAAAAGATAGTTAAGATTATTTTGACCTTCTTAAATTTCAGATTTGCTTTGGGACCTAATGTGATCTATTCTGAAGAATGTCCCATGTGTACTTGATAAGAATGTGTATTCTATTGCTGTTGGGTGAAGATTACGGTTTTTTTTTTTTTAAATAAAGTGAATTAATTTTAATAAAATGCTTACAGCAGAGCTCTCACTTAGAGCAAGAACTATGTACATGTTTATTGCTATTGTAAAATGCAGTAAACACATAACAAGAGTAAATTCTAATAAGATATGCCTTATACAGTACAATAAGACAGGATAATACATTTATGAATTTAAGTTTTCTCAGTTTTCAGTTTCAGAGAACCAAAAGTTGGCAGGGGGTGGGGGGTGGGGGGGGTGGCGGTGGCGTGTGCGTGTGTGTGCGCATGTGCGTACATGTGTACGTGTATGTCTGTCTATTTTGGCTCCTTCTTTAATGTAGCAACTTTAGTTCACACTCCATTTAGCTAAATAAAAGATGTTTACACTTCCTTTAAGGCTGTTGCTCTTCCAGTCCCTCTGGCAGCAGATATAAGAGAATAACATCCTGCTTTGCGTGGCCAAAGGTTGCTCGGCTGCAAGAAAGTTGTATTAAATGTGTTTGAGGAAATAAATGATAGGCTGCTCTCACAAAGACGATGTGATGTTTGAGAGGAGTTTAGTCATCACCTTTTGATTTTCCATGCAGTTGGCTGTTATCCTGAAATATTCCTCAACTCCCAGAGCATAGCAAGCAGCTTCCGGAACTGGCAACGTTTATAACCCCCAACTGAGTGTTTTCACTCCATTGATCTCCAATTCCAAAGGATACATATGGGTTTTGGTGAAAACTGGAATAATTTGATTCCATATTTGAAATGGAAGCCTCATTGGCCATTTTAACCCATATGTAGATTATAATTTCACAGGAGGAATATCTAAAGTGGTTGTATAAAAATTAAAGACTCAGTTGATGATTTAGCTCAACCTCTTCCCATTTCTCAGTGGTTTAGCATTAAAGACAGTATCACTTCTGGTATTTTCATTAGGGATATAGAAGTAATAAGTGTTGTTTCTGGCCTAGTCCGAATTATTTTTAAAGTTTTTGGGAAGGAAATAAGGGAAAAGGGGTTAGTTCTCTTCACAATAATTGTGCATTAAACCAACCCCAAACTCCCTAGCTTATGACGTGTACTGATTTCTCAGTCACAATCTTCAGGTCTTTAAGGCCAGGCTAATCTTGGCTACCCATGTTTCAACTGGGCTCCAATATGCAGGTTGAGTTCAGATCTGCTCCACATGTCTCTGATAGTCTTTGAACCAACAATAGATACATATTTAAGGCATGTTCTTCTCATACCAAAATGCAGGAGTATAAGAACACAAGTCCAACAATGCAAGCATATCTCAAAGCTCACACCATACACTACTCTAATATCTAACTTGTCAAAACAAGTCACAAAGTAGGAAAGTATATTCTGCCCACCATGAGACCATAGAACTTAGGTGGGATAAAGGGGGTAATGGTGATGAGTAGGGAATAAATATTTGCTGAAAAAAATTTGAATGACTACATGAACAAACCCGTAGTTAACCAACTTAGGTTCCGAAATAAGAAATATCACGATGATTATTTCCAGGTACTTGATATTGGCTAAGTTTGCCTTTACATAGTATACACGCACATTCTTAGAGTCCTATTGATCCCTGTAATATTAGGTCTCTCCATAAGGACCTTGGCCCACACCTTCTGCGCCTCACTGTAAACACTAAATCCCAGAAAATCATCATTAAGGCATGCCTTAGTCAACATAAACTTAGAACAGCTGCTACTCTTCTCTAAAAATTTATCCTTTAATTTATGGCTTTCTCCTGCCACTCTTCATACCATGAAACTATAATCCATATGATTATGAGAAATCACCAAGTTGCCAAATCCAAAGCAAAAGTTTTGCTTTAAATCTGTAAACGCAAGAAAAGTTGAATGAACTTTATGAACTATAAAGTGTAATGGATATCAGGGATTCAAGAGTGAATAATATAGTCATGACCCCTGCTCTTAAGAAAAGTAAGTATGTTTGGAAATGTAAACAGGCTATGATATAATAAATATCACGTGAACACTGCGGTGGTAACAGACGAGCAGAGCATGATGGGTAATGGAAGAGAAGCTTCTCATAGAAGGAAGAAAATTGAGATTCTGCTTTGAGGAAGTTATATCTAAATCGATATCTAATAGGTGAGTGAGTTAGACAAAGGGTGGTGTGTGTGTGTGTGTGTGTGTGTGTGTGTGTGTCTCGGGGACTGTTGGACCTGAGAAACCAGCTGTAAGGATAGGCTATGGTGCTTCAAGCATGAACAGCTTTAATCTGACATTACCAAAGGGGTTGAATTTTTGGCAACAGCAAGGTCTAGGATATAACTTTGAGAGTGGGTAGCTGAGAAAGGGCAGAGGCTAAGGAGTGAAGCAATATCAGAAGGATCACCTATGACCACATGGACACTAAAATCTTTAAGAGTTCTTAGATATTTTAATAGTCTAACATACACTGTGAATTTTCAAGAGGGAGAAGTATTTTCTGGAAAAGAGAAGAGATTCGGATTCACAGATATGCCTCTGAATTCTTACTAGGCATAGAGTATTGGGCAAGTGACTTAATCTCTTAAAAAATAGATGCATATACAAAATCTATTTTACAGAATTGAGAGTGGAAGGGCATAAAACATACTACTAGGTCTTCTTCCATATGTGAATTTGATCATTAGGAAATTTGTTTCTTGATGATGTGTATTATAACACAAAACATGTGTCTTCATTATTAGATAACATAATACAATCTATTAATAACAATCTTCTAGCAGCATTCACAGGATCCTCAATTGTCATATATGACAAGGATGGAGGGTAAAAATAGTGATTAGACATCATGACTTTGAATATTATTACCATAAATATATTTATTGTTAAAATTATTCTTGTCTAAATTAGATGAAGTAGAAGTCATATTTTCTCTTTGGGGGCCTACTTCAATGAAAAGAAAAAACAAATCTATCTACTGTGAAACTCCTCCTTTTTCATACTCCCTGATCCTAGTGCTCAAATAGAAAATGCCATAATAAAGAAACAAAAACAATTTATTTTTTTAACGGAAGTGAATCTATATTTTATGTGCATTAAATTCTCGTGAACTCTGGGATGGAAACTGCCTACTTTCTTCTGGCAGAGAATTATGTCCTAAAATTGTCCATCAGTCTGTCTGCCTGCCTATGGCCTCCTCTCCATCTCTGCTAACTGTCCCTGTGCTCTGAGCAGTGGCTCTGTTCTGCATTGCTTGAGTGCTTATGATGCCAACACTATGGAAACACTTTTGTATTCAGCAATCAAGTGTTAAGGCTTTGAAGGCTCAAGAGTCCAGGGCATGTTTATGAGGAGATATTTGACAGGACAATCCACAATGGCCCCTAGAGCAACAGAGCTGCATAAAGTCTGTCCTTGTTTTAGGACTGAAACTTCACTAACACGGTACATTTGAGGAAGACTGGGACTTCTTTGAGCTTTATTCTGTGAGGTAACAGAAATAACTGTCATGACCAAAAAAAAATTGCTAAAAAGTAACTTGAAGCTATTCTGAAGAAATAGTTTGCATCTCTCAATAAAATAATCCCGGGAGGATTAGCGGTGAATCCTTTAAAACCACAGATGTTTCTCCCTCTTATTATGGCTTTGTAATTTAACTATCATACTTGGAATTACACAAAGATGACTTGTGATATGGATAATGCCTAACTTTAATGTTCAATAATCACATTTATTATCAGATAATACATAATGTTATTTGTGCTTTATATCTTAAAATGGCATATAAATTCCTGAGTAAAAGAATTCATCAGAAGTGTTGACAAGATTTTTAATTCCTCTGTTTCCTTTGATATTTCTCTTAAACAGAATATGTAAGCAATGTAACCCATACGTAAAACACAGCTCAGTTTATGTTTATTCTGCTTTTTATTGCACATTTGAAAATTAATAATTCAATGTTCTAATATTAGCTGTCATCTTAGCTGTGATAAAATTAATAATTCATCAAAATGATATCAAACAAATGGTGCCTTTTTTGTTCTGGATGAGAAATAGTCTTTTCAGCTTTGAGAAACTACAATTGGTGAATTTATTTCTTTTATTTTGGGTCAAATAATATTTAATCATTTTAGCTATAATTTTAATGGTTTATTTGAAATGTAGAAATCTGCATATAATTGATGCTAAGAAAACTACCTTCCTCTTGTTACAGTAGGTTGTTCCTACCCATGCTCATTTCTTGGCAGATAAGCCTTGTTCAGAAAAACCATAATAAAAGAGTCATATTTTGGAAAAGTTGAATATAAATGAAATAATTTCTTCTTTGGTTCTGGCCGATGTTGTACTCTGTGTCTTTTACAGGCTAGAATTCACTGCATATATGAAATTGGAGTGATGGATGCAATTGTCAGAGACTCTGAACGTTTTTTCTGAGTAATATATTTTTTAATCTATTTGAATGTATTTTAAGTTACAATAATATGATCTTAAAGTTAAATATTTTCAGTTTAAAAATGTGGTCTTAAAACACCTGCTTTCAGGAGTCTTTAATTATATTTTTCCTTATTTTTTTTAAGGACAGAAGAGCTTTGTCTCTTTAATTTATAACTATTGTTTTGGGGCTCCTGGGATTGGGAGTGGGAGTGACAGTAAAGCAGTGAATTTAAATCTCATGCGTTTCATTCCCATTGTTTTCCTTGGTTGAGTTACCAGGAGGTGTTGGTGGGATAGAGCAAAAGCATTGCAGCTTATCTTAAGGCCTCAGTTCTCATCTTCACTCAGCCTAAATTTGTGGGTCACCTTTGTAAAATACGGGATTTGTAATATACCAAAGAATGTACAAGATCCCATTATAAAGTTCTATATTATACATCTCACAGATCTTACTGAATCATGAGTCCAGCGTGTTCAGGTATGGTAAGGAGTAACATTGTGTGTACTGGGCAAACACGAAATGTTACAATCTGCCTCTTCATTCTCAGTTCATTCTTTTTTGACCTGTTGTTTCAACGCCAACTTCCCCAACATCAATGCCCATCAGTACCTTCTGGGGTGCTTGGTCCAATGCCGAGTCCCAGTCCAGTTTTAGAGATTCTGATTCAGTGAGCTGGTGTTGAGCTCAGAATTCACATTTTCAAATAAGCACCCCAGATAATTCCAACACAAGTGGTCCACACAAGGTAACCATCTGTCCTGGCTTGACTCAATGGTCCTGGCATTCCTCCTAACACTAACAGTAAACATGTTATTAAGAGGGTTCCCTATAACTCTTGAAAGCGTTTTGATTTAGATGATAAATAAGATGGTTTCCCTACCTGTAGGCCACACTTTGAAGGACACACAATCATTGCCTCTTAGTGAAGCATAACTCCCGAGTTTGAAAGAAACGTTTTGATGTGTGTTCTGTGTACTATAACTGGTTCTCAAGTTAACAATAAACTTCTGTGCCTCGAAATGTCTGTCTTCTTTCTCTCCTCCGCTCCCCATGGTGACACTAGTGTCGTTTGCTGCATTCCTTCTTTTACTTAATGTGTTCAAACCCTATTAGTTTGTGTTTGGATTGTTCAAATAAATGTGTACTTCAAAATTACTAGCATCCACACAAAAAATATGTGGTTTTTCACTGAGCCTGTAAACTTGTTGTTTACTTCAAAGTGACTCTCCTATGTGCAAAAGACCCTGATAAATCTGTCAGTGGGAATAAAATAAAAGAAGGCATATTAAAAACAGGAATTTACAGTCTTTTATTTTTTCCTCCCACTTTTCACAAATTAAGTAGGTGTCTTCACAACAAAAAGGAAGAAATCATGAAAGTTTTCCCTTTTCACTGAGTAGAATATATTTCCTTATAATAACTCACTTATCACAAGCTTTTATTTGAGGATTCTATTGCATCAAATATTGAGTCTCCACTACATGGAAAGTGTATGTTAGACCCTACAGAAGCAAAGGAAAGAAAACATAGTCCATTCCCTTGAAATGATCATAATTTAGTATAAGACATAGACAGGTGAACATTTTTAAAATTGTCATTTATATTATAATAGAGTTATATGCAGAGTGCTATGCGAACAGACATGATGGTTAATTTAATTTTCACTCTATAAAATGCAATAGTGTCTTTTCATAGATATTTAGGTGATGGTACATTTTGTCAGGGAATTCATTAACAACTAATTCCAGTTGAAGACTGTAGTGATATATTACAAAAATGAAATTTTTCATGAAAGTTTTATTCAACCTGCAACAGGTGTTGAATAAGGACCTACTATATGCTAACTACTTTGATAGTGCAGGTAGTAGAAAGATCTTGTAATGATGCTTCCTGCCTTCAAAAATCTTAGAGATATGACATATAATCTAGAAGTTAGAAGGTGGTGTATATGTAAAAAGAACAGATTAGTTAACATGACATAAGATTTGAGATAAAGATAATTTTCCTATTGGCTTGGAAAAAATAATTGTGATGTTCTGAAATATTGGAGGTCATATTCTGGCTTAGGTCTTTAAGAGCTTATAGATTTGTCTGCAGGTATTTTAACCATAATTTCCTAATCAAAATATTTATTTCTAGAAGGGATCTGATGAAGGGAACATGACCTGATCATTTCTTATTTCTTCTCTGTTCTCTTGGGTTTTGTTTGTTAATCAGACTAGAATATAAGTCTATTCCCTATTCAGTAATGCACTTTTATTTAGAATCCCAAAAGTCTCCCCGATGTGATCCTGTTTCCTATCTCTGGGTCTCACGCACATATTTTACAGTGTGATTACTTTTACTTAACTACACAATGCTTGCTAAGCACTATTCAGTGTCTCGTGTGCTCTATCCTCTCACATTAAATGAGGCAAGAACCTGTATGACATAGACCATAGGCTTTGTGGATTTTTCTTATGTATTTCCCTACCCCTAGGTGGCCTTCAATAGATGTTGACCAACTTTCAATTATCTGGAATGGATTTGAAGGATGGAGGAATCTCAAGAATCTGATATCAGGAACCATGGAAAAACAAATTTTTTCACTAATACGATTTGTATGTCTACAGTATGTCAGGTCCCTTTGGGCACATAGGAGCTGTAAGGATGAATAAGGCACAAGTAAACTAAGTAATTATACCTCATTCTCAGGGACTATATTTCAAGTGACATTAGGTTGAAAATTGAGCAAAATTCTGATTCAGCATCAAATATCCTCTCATGTGTTTATTTTTCTCCCATGTCAGATAAATAAAACCTAAAATATGAAAAGAACCTTAATAAATATGATGGAAAAACATTTGTCTTATGTAGACAGGAACATTGTATATGTGTATTGCGTAACCTATGTTTTCAAGACTACTATTTACAAATATTTTTCCTTTATACCCTTAGGGTAAAAAATATCCAATAATATTTGAAACTGACAAGTTAAATTTGCTAAGGAAATTTGAAAATTACCAACTTTTTGATCAGATTTTTCCTCCATCAACCGTGTACATTTATTGAGCTTCACTTTTTTTTTAGTATCAACATCTATCGATTCACAAGGTAAATATTGACCTGACCTTGCTTTCACCCCAGTTTATATCTACTCCTTAAGTCAATAAATCTAGAAACTGATCTGACAGCAGTCAATATTAGTTTAAAATTCGTAAAATTGCAGTTTTGCTCTAAGGTAATAATTCAGTATTTTATAGTTTCTGCCTCAAAAAAATAAAAAGGTACTGTAACTTGCCAATCTGCTAGATAGAACTATTTCTGTATCATTTGGTTTCAAAGACTAGCATTTCACTCATACCAAAAATCATCTCTATAGTAATGCCTATATACCTCCTCATCTCTGACCCAAAGTATTTGAAATATTTTATCCCACTTTCTGATGGCAATTGAACACCAGTGTCTTGGTTTGATTCTAATTATAATTAAGCTCTATAATTATTCTCCCAGTGACTAATGCTTTCTGTTGGGCTTAGTTCCCCCTGGATTGAATTTTACCTGGAGATATAATAAATATAGTCAACAGTGGTACTAGACTTCAGAATTTAATGGCAATGATACATTTGTTACCGCATTTATCAGCTTGTTTTTATCTTTTCAGTGTCTAGGAGATATAAAACCACAGGTCAAGATTTGCATATATTTGTTCTATGGATAAAGGAGGTAAGCTTAGGGGCCTGGTCATAACCAATGCAATATGTGCTACAATTTATTTCTTTTTTTAAGGCCATTGCACTCATCTTTTACTTATACAGCTTCCCAGTGCTTTTGGCGATGGATGACACACTCATACTTCAGAACTCTATAATGAATTTCCCAAAATGTTTTCAAAAAAACTTTAACTTTCTGTGCAAGTAACAAATACATTGTGTTTGGAAATTGAGTATTGAAAATAACTGATACCCAGTTTTGTTCTAAAGAAATAGATTGTAATATTAATGTGTATTTAATCAGTCAATCATTTGGAGATCAAGTCTAAATGTCATGAGAACAAAGGAGCTCAAAACAAACAAAAATATACAGTTTTTAAAATTTCATCAATTAAAAGCATCCTACCATAGCACATTTCAAAGTGTTATGTGGGACAGAAGTTATTAATAATCTTATTAAATATTTAGTCCATTCCTAGTGAATGACCATCTAACTTTAGACAAATCATGCAAATTCGCCAAACTATACAAGGGAGACACAAATACTTGAGGAAATACTGACACCTCATTAAATCACGTTAGCAAACCTATGGGTGCAGAGTTAATAATCTTTCCATTAAATTCTGAAGTTTTTAAGGGCAGATATCATATCTTATTTATAGTCACATTTTTGTATGTATGTGTGACATGCTTTACATATATGTGATGCTCAATAAATTCTTATGCTTACCATAACAAACTTATGCCAATGATCTTCATTCTATATCTTAATTAACTATCTTTGGTGTTATTTAATCAAATATTAGTTCTAGATTTAGAAGAGACTTAGTCAATATAGCAGCTATGTGTCTTGATTATGAAATGATATTTTTCACAACATAATATGATTAGAGCCATGGTCTTGAAGAGAAGCCATACAGGTAAATACTAGAATTATTTGGTTAGAATTATTCTTTTATTCATTAAATTTTAATCACATTATTCTTACAACTAACTTGTCATTTCTTTTTAGCTTGTACTATTTCTTATTTATTCAAGCTCTGCGATTATGTGTTTATACTGAATTTACCACCATAAGAAATATTAATCATAATATCTACTTGAAAAAATGTATTTAGAAAACAAAGTACTTTGAAATTATCAAAATGCAACTCATAAAATTATGTAACTGATAAATTCTGATGGGATTATTTTATGATATTTTGTTTACTTTTCCTACTACTACCTGATGTCCAAAAGTATAAAAATAGTTCAAGGGAATGGCTCTTCAAATTATTCAACTCTCCCTTCTCTCGTACATCTAAGAACCTGAAAATGGTTAGAGAAAGACAGTTATTTCCAAAGAATTGGCATTTGAAATTCAGCAAAATGGATTCTCCTCTTACCTAGAATTCCTTATATTTTTTTATACTTAGTTTTGGTTAACAGAGAGTGCTGCTTACAGTATCTCTCATTTGTGTAAGTGAAAAATAACTATGTTTTTATTACTTAAAATATTACAAAAAGGGACAATATGCTAAAAATATGCAGTGAACAAATATCATCTGTACAGACTGGAAGAGAACCTTCATAAATTAACCTTATTAGTGCATTACTGTAAGCGAATGCCAAAAAAGCTCCTAATTTGCATTAAGATAGATTTTTCAGGTTGGCTGCATGATTTAATTAAAGAAAAGATTAAGAATCATTAAACAAGCTGCTCTACCTTGCAATAACAGAATTCATATCTGATTCAGGTTAACGAAAACACAGATGGTGATTCAGTAACTGTTGAGTTGCTGTAACAGAATGAAAATGATCCCATTAGTTCTCTGGAAATGTGAGGGAATTTGGAAATTAGTATGCAGATACATTGTATGGTGCTAGACAGCTTGGTCTGCTCGGATCATCGCTGATTATACTTTGTTTGGGTTGGCAACACTGAACTTAATAAATGAAAAAATGTTCCAGTATACCACAGTTGGAAACTGTTCAAGGTTGAAATAGGTGTGCAGGCTTTCAAAAGGAGAGAGTTAAGTAAACAAATGTCAATCAATTCAGAGCTGGAAACTTTTTTTTTTTTTTTTCCTTTAAAGAATATGTCTGTTCTTGAGAAGCAAGTGTCATAAAAATGGAAACCCTTTACTGGATACATATGTCTGTGTGGTATTTTTTGTTACCAAAGTATTTTAAATGCATAGTATCAGTTTGAGGAAGACGTGCAAGCATTTTAATAGTTTTCTTTCTGGCAGAAATAGAAAAATTCAGTCACTATGAGGATTATTATATTTTTCACAAAAAGAAATCAATATAATTCTGATGGAAAATGTTATGACAGGATAAAAAAAAGTGTAAGTATAATGGCTATTGAAAGTTTAAAGGTGTCAATAAGGACCACAAAGTAATCCTCAAGGAGCCTTCTGGGAAAGAACAACTTAAACAAGTAGCATAGTCAATCAAGCAGCTGACAGAAATAGCCTTCACGTCAAGCGCTCAGCTACACATGCAGCCTCCATTTTTAACACCTGGTTCATGCCATCAGTCTGAGTGCTCAGCATCTGACCCTTTGGAACGATTCTTGGTGAGAGTGCAAAAGACCCAGAAGGACAGAGGTCCTTGAAGGCAAGCAGAAAATGACCCTGTTCTGTTAACTTGTGACAATAAAGCAGACACAGCAACGTGTGCTTTAAAGTCTACTTTGGCGATATAATTTTCCAACAACTAACTTAAAGGCCAGAACATTGATCATGTGAAATGCTCACGGGGTTACAATAAAAATGGAGGTGGACTATTCCAGATTAAAATGTTCCCTGTTTATGGTCTGTTACAATCTTTCCAGAATGAATTGCACCAGTGACATCATCCTACACATGCAAACCACCTAAACCACATAAATACTAATTGACATCATATAGTCTTGGATGACCCATACTACCAATGTGATAATACTAATCTCATGGAAACCATAACCCCCTTTTCAGGATTAGCACAAAAACCCTCTATGCTGGTTAACTTTTCTCTGACCATTGGTACTCATTTCGTCAAACTTTTTTAAAAAAGATTTATAGCGTCATTTTTTTTGCAAATTACATACTAAAAATTATAGTCTACAATGCATAATAGCTTCAACACCTGACAAAATTTAAAAGTACATGTCGTTATAATCATGAATGTCTTAGTTACAAATGACATCCTCATAGTTCCTTAATTATAACCCCTCAGCTGGGTACAATGGCTCATACCTGTAATCCCAGCACTTTGGGAGGCAAAAGAGAGAGGATCCTTTGAAGTCAAACGTTCAAGACCAACCTGGGCAACATAGTAAGAACCCATCTCTAAAAACAATTTTTTAATAAATTAGCCAGGCATGGTGGCACATGCTTGTAGTCCTAGCTTCTAGGGAAGCTGAGGCAGAAGGATCTCTTGAGCCTAGGAGTTGGAGGTTGCAGTAAACTATGATCATGCCACTGCACTCCAGTCTGAGCTACAAAGTGAGACCCTAAATAAATAAATAAACAACCAAACAGAATTACAAGCCCTCTCAAACTAGATCTCTAAGGAAATCATACTAATGAGAAGAACTGCTACAAAATGCTTTCCACACCATGCAGAACATAAATTACGTGTGATTATCAAGGTTTTGATACACCTCCTTTTCTTTTAACCACAACTTTATTCTGCCCTCTTAGAAAAATTATTTTTAAAAAATGTTTTTGATTTCCCAAAGCACTGTATCAAGAAAAGACACTGGTTTTAGGAATTATGCATGCAACATATGATACCATTTTAAGTTGAAATACTTAAGAAAGAGAGTAAATCAAGTTATTTGCCACTACAGTATAGTATTGTCTTGTCACAGATAGAATAGGAACCACCTTCACCCTGAATGTGCAACGATCATTTTAGCTACATTTAAACATAGTTATCTGAAGATTTGCATTCAGACCCCTCTCCCAATATTCAATGATTTCAACTAGTCTTCTGCTCCCCACGTAAAATGCCAGTTTTATTCATTATCTTCATGTCTGAACATTTTCTGGAAAGGTTGGAAACCAACAGAATGGAGACTTTGGAAAGAGTTATGATACATGGTTATTTTTTTATGCTATTTAAAATTACTTAACCCATTTCCTTTAAAACAAGAGCCTATGCTGTGGCAAATTGGTAGTTACTTTTTTATTGTTGTGAAAGCTGTTTATAGGTATTGCAAAATTAGCTTTGCAATGACTTGGAGAAAAGTTGATCCACAAAAATAAAAAAGTGAAATATAAGGAAGAAATAAACAGTAGCCACTTCTATTTTATAAAAAGCTTCATCATAGGAGTTTTTTTATTAGAGAAGATTAATTCCTGGCAGATATAACTTATTTACTTCACAGAATCAAATAAATATTTCCCACATTTTGGGTAAACTTTTCTATGTGACATAGGTAAATATAAAATATATCAAATTTCACAGTTACATTATTTTTAAAGACCATTAAAATTAAAATATAATATATATCAAATAAGTAAAAATAGAATGAAAGTTGGACTTACTTAGTTGATCTGCATTTACTTCTCTTTCCTTGAGCTAATACTTTAAAATTATCTACTACATTCCATATCATGTATTAACAAATATCACAAGGTTTGCATTATTTGTCTGTACTGCCCTGTTATTACTTTCATTACACAGATTATGAAATTGAAACTTAATTTACCAAAGTTGTCATAGCTAAACAGGATTTGAACACAACTCTTCTGACTCCAAATTGTCTCCCCTTCAGTAGACACTAATCTTAACCAATGCAAATGTTATAATCCTTACTACACGGATTCAAAAAGTAGTAGTTTAGTGCTAAATAATGCAGGTAATGGGCAGTTGTGCATTTAATTTGTACTATGCTAAATTTATTTTGACTTGTTGATGTGTTGCTTTGCAAACACGTTCTTTAACTTATTTCTCACATGTGTGGTCTGTTTTTTCAACAATGTAGGTTTAAGTACTAATCTCACCATTACACTCAGAATAGAAAATGGATACCTCTGCCACAAGCACCAAAATCCATACTAAAAAGGAATCAAAGTCTCCACTGGAGAAAGACTTTGTTTACTTATTTTGCAACCAATAAATTAAGGAATGTATTTGTTTATTATTAACTTACCTGAATAACTATTTCCATAGAATGGTGTGCAAGAGTTCTGCCCCAAATTCCCTGGAAAAGCCAAGGCTCTCTTCAGAGAAAAGAAGACCCTGAGCTACTAATTACTCAGTAACCATGTTAAACTGCTTACTTGCTCTTGAAAAAATGTTGTTCTAGCTCTTGTCCAGAGTAGAGCCACTATTCTCCATGCTCTGCTTAAGGCTGATCTCCTCTTAATTGGAAAGGATCCCATCTACTGTGGAGATGGAGGTTAAAAAGAAAATGGTGGGTGGAAAAGAGAAAATTTTCAAAGAATAAATTATACAGTCTGCATTAGACAAATGGGAGCAGGAAGGGAAGGGAAGAGACTTAATAGGAAAAAAGAGAAATCAAGGTAAAAATGAAAAAGCTATTAATAATGAGACCAAACTGAAAAGAGGAAGGGGGAAGAACAGGCTGTGAGATGACAGGAAAATTCTGATAATCAATATGCCAAAATTAAATAGTCATGAAACCAGGTTTTTTTTTTCTTTCTCTCTTTCCAATCAGCATCCCACCTGCTTCTCCTATTTTCTTATGAAAATAAATGGACACTCCTTTATCGGCAAGGTTCTCAAGCAATCTCCCATCCCATGGTCCAGACTTGGTGGATGTGGCATGACAGCGTCATCATTAGGTCAGTGCCATTGTCCAATATACAACAAAGGGCAACGAAAAAAATGGCAGTGCCATAATACTGATAAACTAGATTAGAGGTATATCAAGCAGGTCCATATGAAATCAGTGAATGTGTAAACTATCAACAAAGTTATACCTTGGTACTTTTATTATTTAGGTCACCTTGTTCTTCATAACTATAATTCCCCCTGGAGTCAACAAAGGATTTTAATGTAAGAAATAGAAGGCAGATCTAGAAAACTTGGGATTATTTTTTTCTTTGTGAGTATACTTTAGGTTCCCTATATTTATAGGATCCCACAGGGCAAACCAGTGCTTCAGTGGATCTATTCCCTGCTGCACTATATATGTTTCTGTACATTTATTGATCAACAGCCTCCAGCTGCCATAATTCCCCTCAAAATTGAGAACCCCACAGATTCCATAGAAGCAATTCTTTGATAAAAAAAAGATTGGCTGCAATCTCACAGTCTACTGCTATGGTGATTGCTTTGCCATACATATTGGTCAGCTTGTGTAAATGTGACATCAAAATGACAAAACATGAATGAGTTAAGATTAAAGACAATATGGAATTAAAATCTGGCATAATATTTACCTTAAAATGTTGTTGTAAGAATTAAGCTAATACATGTAAAAATATTAGTCATTCGATACATATTAGCTGTCACTGTAATTTTTATTATTTGTGAAATATACATATATAGATACATCGTAGGAGGAATTTCATGTGGATCAGCATGTTAAAATTTTAAGACATGCATTTTCTTTTTTTCCTCCCCCATAGACAGCTCATCTTTCTCTATTGTCTTCCAAAAGTACATTAGAATAGCAAATTGAGAATTTTTGATTTGTCACAAAATGATTATATTCTCTTGCCTGCTTTGCAAGTAGAGAGAATAGAGGTGAATGTAACTGGTGCATGACTGTTTTAAAAGATAAGATGTCTGAATTAGTCATGTTCCTGTGATGAAATTAGAGATAGAATTCATTTTCAACAAACTCTGAGTAAGTCCATTCAAACCATTAGTTTCATCATTTGGCTCACCTTACTGTGTATCATAGCAATAAAAAATCAGACATTAAAAGAAATTTGGGAAAATTGGAAAAATATTTCCTAGAGATATTCTTTGGTGAAAAACTATTGTTAAGTTCATAGGAAACTGTTATAAATCCAATTATAGCTAAAGAAAGAGTCTCCAACATCCAGTGACAGCATTAGTTAATAAAGAATACAACTGTATGTATGTCCTAATTATTTACAGAACATTTTGGCAACATAATCATTGTACTTTCATTTGGGATGTCTCCTACTGATGCAAGGTGCTTTAAGAGCAGGGCTAATTTATTCTACTACACATTGTGGAATGTTGTAGGAATTAATAGATTTTTTAAAAAGGATTGAAAGAGGTAATTAAACCCTACAGTATCATTCCCATGATCTAACAGCACAGGCCCTTGTTCATGGGAGGTACCCAGCAAGTACTGATGGATTGAGTGAACTACCACCTATGCTTTAGAATGCCTAAATGGACCTAATATCAAGAAAATATAATTCCTCTCCTAATTAATAAGGAAAATAAATTAATAAAGAACTAAGGGAAATAAAGTCATTTTTTATATGGGATTTTTATATGGGAAATGATAGTATATAGAGACACAGGATTTTAAATCTTACTTGAATCTATATGTCACCTGGTACAACTCAATCATTTTATAGATAAAGGTCCAGACAAGCTTAGTGGATTTTTGAAAGTCATGGGGGAATTTGTGTATTAGTACATTATTCTTATGGAGCTAATAATGGTCTATATTTGAGTTTAATAATTAGTATGAAAACGAAAATTTTAGTTACATGACCAGACAATAAGGTCAGAAAAAAACCTAGTTTTGTAGAAGGCACCTAGGTATATAATCTCAGACATCAATCTGAACATGAGATTGGCCTCCCTGGAAAAGCCTTTATAAGTGGAAATCCAGGACCCAGTTACTTGATTCATGGAGACTCACAACCTCTTTGAGATTCAAAACAAAGTCAAGAGTTCAAAATTAAGAGAGTATTTTACGGCGATTTCTTAAAAGAGAGCTACTGAACTGATATTACATTTATCCAGGGAGTTGGAGTGAACATGCTGCCTCATGCCTGGTAAGAAGAGCTTATTTAAATGGAGATCATTCCTTTGGAAGACCCAGACACTGATGCCTGGCCCATTGCTGATGAAACAAGCCTAAAGAGGTCTCTGACTCTGGGAGGGAGTTGTGTCTCTTTCGTAACTGCATTCACTTCCAGCAGTAGAGAGTGGTGACTGGGTAAGATTGGGCTCATACTCCTAAAGTTGCCAAGACAAAGGATGGAACTATTCCCATGCACTAGATGTGGGCCACATAGAGAAGAGCTCACCTGCAGCTTATTCCATTGCCTAGCCAGGTAGTCTTCTTCAGCAGGAATCCAACAAAGAGAGTTTGGGAGGAGTTGACCACTAGAAAACCAAGGACTGAGGAGTAGCATCAGCCAGAGGAATAAAGATGCAACATCCATGTTCCGGCACTTTGTCAGAAGGACAGTGTGCAGGGCAGGAAGAAGTCATAAAAGTGCCTGTGAAATGAAAGTCAGCTTTAACTGTCTGCCAGCCACAGGGTCTTAATGTCAGGAGACATCTCTACTTGCCACATGAGGATATGTCCTTTCTCCATAACCCCTCCCCTGCCTGAGCCTGACCCGCAGAAGATGGGAAAGGACAGCATGCTGGAGGAGAAGAAGAAATGTACAGCAGGGGAAAGCCACAAAGAAGCACATCCTGCCCTGCCTGTCCCACTGCCCCAAGTACACCGTGGCCTAGGGCAAGAGGGGAGATTTAGTGCTAGATCAAGTTGGGATCGGTACAAAGAATGAATGCCCTATTTTCTGAATTGAGACTGGGTTTATAAGTTGAAGCAACCAGAGGAATTTTATTACCAGTGAATGCCAAGAAAGGAAATGGACCCACTGATTTTCTCTGACTTTTAAAGGGATAGTGGCAGCCAAAAATAAAGTTTTGTTTTGGTTTT
>CM052439.1:69083688-69147166 GCA_028533085.1 Varecia variegata
TTATCCTGGGAGTGGGCTCGTTATTGCAGGAGTGGGTTTGTTCTCTCTCACCCTCTCTTTGCCCTTTTGCCATGTGCTCCTTTCACCATGGTGTGATGCAACAAGAAGGCCCTCGCCAGATGCCAGCCCCTCAGTCTTGGACTTCACAGACTCCAGAACTGTGAACCAATACATTTCTGTTCATTAGAAATTACCCAGTCTTTGGTATTATGTTATAGCAGCACCCACGGATCAAGGTAGTGAGATGGGCTTGATAAAATTTTAGTGATTGCAGAGAAAAGACATAAAGGTATTGAAGAAATTAATGATAATGATAAAATCAGAAATGTAGAGATAATACCACAATATTTACCAAGTTAAAGATCTGAACATATGAAAAAAGTGCTCAATCAATTAATAGATGCTTCCAGTTAACTGTGTTTAACTATACACAGGGGTTTACCTCAGGTTTCATCAAGTCAATGAAAAGATGAACTGAGACAAATTAATTGCATGCAGTAGATACAGATAGGTAGATTACCCCATATACAAGTTAAATATAACTATAAACAACTACAACTGAACAATTTATAGGCATAAAACATTCAGGGCAAATAGAAAAAAAAAAGAATCATAAAGTGAAAAAGTCCATTTTGAACAAAGCAAGCAGATATTGCATCCATGAAACAAGAACAGTATGCTATTAAAAAATAAATATTAAAAGAACAAACAAACAGAACCTAGAGCTTTTGAAAATTAAGCATTATAGCAGAAAGGAAAATTCATTAGAACAACAGGAAAACAAATTTTACATATTTCCCAGACATGTAAGCTCTCAAATTATTAAACTACCATATATCCTTTTCAGGAAGTTACTGGAAGATAGGCAAATGAGGGTGATCCAAGAAAAACAGACATTTAATCTAAGAAAGAGACAAGCACATTGAAAACACATGCTGATAGGGAAGGGGACACAGAGGACAGCTGTGTAACAAGTGTGGAGAACATCCAGTCCACGTTAGACCAGGTTAACAGGCTCAGAGAGATGGGGATATAATTGATAGACAATTGATACAATTGTGTTTGGAAATATTGAAATGAGGTTTCCACTAGGTAAGGTTTTGGAGAGGGATTAGTAGTTAGTACAAGGAAAACTAAGCACACAAAAAGCAAGATAATAATTCCAGAGAAAACCATAAATTGTTCAAGATAGAAAAAGTAATTATATTCTCTCTGAATCTTTTGTAAATAACATTTACATAGTATAATGAATATGAAATTTGAGATAAAACTATACTGAGAGGGGAAGTCAAATCAAATAACAGTGGAAACAATAACAGCAATACTTTCATGGTGTTTCCTATACGCCCTAAACACTGTGCTTGCTTTAACTTATATAAAAACCCATACTAGATACCATTATTATCCACATTTTTAAGCGGGAACTTGTCTAACTCTGATATTTTTAACAAAAAGGGGATATTTTTTGAAAGGAAAAGAATATACGTACAGAGAGGCCCATTTACGTTGCAGTAATAATTGCATAAGAAAAGCCAGCATATATCCTGGCTAAGCTGTTGAACTTCAAGAATTATAAAAGAATTGTTGAGGCACCTGAGCAGGAGTAATGCCAGTATCAGGACTGTTTATACAATATTCAGTCGATCATTCCACAAATGTTTTGAGGGCTCCCACTATATGCAAGACTTTGTTTCAGGCCACAACAAAATAAAACAGGCAAAACGCTTCCCTCATGGAGTTTGCCTTCTCATTAATTCGATGCCAGAAGACAGTGGAACAATGTGTGAAAGATCTGAGAATATTAAATGCAGACCCAATACTGTTTAAATATAACATGAAGGAACAGACATTTTTAAACATGAAAATTCTCAGAAAATACAGCATCTGTGAGCTTTTTTTGGTTTTAGCCAACCAAGAGGTTAACTCCAAATACATAACTCAGGAATAGAGATACCATGGTAAAAGAAACAGGGGTAAGCATTTAATAAGTTTGAAAGTAAACCTAATTCTAAATGGCTGTGGGAATTTTATTATGAAATGTAATGAAATTATTATGTCATGCATTCATACAATTTATCAATTAAAAAATTGAGTCAGAAGAGATAGATGGCAAAAGTATTAATATATCTTTACTTTTTCCTTTCTTTAATAGTGTAGCTAAAAAATATTTGCCTTAGCCTCTTAACTTTTGTAATGATCTTTTTTTGAATTGAGAGAGATTGTTTTAGTAATTAGTATATCTAGGAGTGATTTACTATGTATTTGGACTTCAGCAATTTCTTCAATATTATTTTAAGTATTTTTCCTTGTTTTAAACATAAGCAACATTATATTTGATATTGTTTTGTACATATGCACATATATATAATTTTATGTTTGTAATATTCTTCCTTCTTTTAAAAATTCTTTTCTCTAATTCCATCTTCCCATTCTTATATTTCTCTAGAACAATGTTCAGTTTTAATGTAATAATGGCCATTTCTAGGTGTGGGTTTTTAGGTATGTTTTTATTTTATTACACGTTTGCTTTCTTTATTCCTTGAATGTATTATAATAAAACGTATCACTTTTACAAAATAATACACTTTTAAAATATAAAATATTTTTGCAATTTTTTGTTTCACTCATTCTTTTTTAACATACTTTTATGTCACATTTAGATGATTGCCAAAGCACGTTAAATTTCATCGTTAAATTCTAATCAGGAAATTATTTTGTCACAAAAAGGATCAAGATGTAACTAATCCTTCCCAGTACCGCAGTAAATCAGGGATGGTATAATTACACAGATTCCAGGTGGAGGCTGTAGTGACTAGAAGAACAAAGTTGTCATTTCCAGGGCAATAAGGCATTAATAAAAATCACATTGCAGAGCGGTGGAGAGAACAAAATGCCCTGGAATTTCAGGATGGTTGTAAAAATAAACTTTGTGCAATTACAAATCCCTGGAAAATTTGTGAATGTTGGGGAGTGACCACTTCCTAAACCAGAAACCAAGACTCAGCAACCTCTGAAAAATGCACTAAGCAGAGGAATTTAGGTGGGTCCAGACTAGATACTGTTCTCTGAATCACACTGAGAAGGAATTGGTGACACAACTGTCAATCATCCAATTGTAGCTGTTTATAGCTATATTTACTTTATGCGTAGGGTAGCTCGATCCACTGTCTGCATTTAATTTGTCTCAGTTCATCTTTTTATTGAGTTGATAAAATTCTGAATTAAAGAACAGCATCAGGTATTTGAAGAGATGAATCTAGACAACAGGTATCTGGTGAGCACAGAATATGTGGCAGGCATTCTGCTAGGTACTAGCGTTACAATGTTGAAGAGGCCAGTTCCTACCCTGGGGGGTTTATAACCTGGTGGAGAGAGTGCCGGCCAGAAGAGTGCAGGGTGCTTTCTCTGACTCTTGCCATGGAAACACAGGGGCACACTCATTAGCAATTCTAGAAGAAGGTGTCACCTCCAGAGTTCTGGTTTTCAGGATCCAATTACAGGTAGATGTTTTAGGTGCTACACGTCTTGGGTTCTTTTCCAAAAAAACAGGTGCCTCTAATCTCACTCATTTACCTGGTCTTACTCAGAACTCTTTGTGATTAGAACACATTTTCTGTGGATAGCTGATGAAGATTCAGGTTTTGTTTGAATTATCAGGAGGCTGAATTAAGACTTTGCCTTTAACCTTTTTCACCTTAACTATTGCCTTGAATCAACTGGAGAAAGTACAGAGAAAATAGTCATGTATCATAATGAGGCATCACCTATCATTTTAAACTTTTCCCGTGTGTTTCTCAAATATTTCTTGAATTCCTACTAGGTGACAGGCAGAGCCAGCCTGCTTTACACCTATGTGAGCGAGCCCTTTAGACAAACTTAAACTCTCAGCTTTCCTGCAATGGCCCCTTAATCTTCCCTAGTCTGAAATCTCGCTCACGCCTCCTGCCCACCTGGAGTGTCCTTCTTCCTGCTTCTGAAATATCTGGTTCCTGCTTTCTCTTTATAGCCTAGTTTAGACTTGAGATTTTTAAAGCATCCCTGGTCACTTCAAACCACTTAACCACAATGATCTCCATCTTACCCTCTAGTCTTTTACAGAACCGGTTTCCCCTGAACTAAGTGGATACTTTGTATCTCACATTCAGTATTGCCAGTTAGCATTAATTATGCCAGCTTTCCTGGAGCTGACTGAAATTCTGAAAGTCGGGGACTTTGTTTTGTATTTGGTGTCCTTTGCATTTTCTAGCCCAGAATGGCACTCTTAGTAAGCATCTAGAAAAGGTAAGTGGACTCTGCTTGACTGTCATCTTCTCATTCCCTGTGTTCTACTCAAGTTTGCAGTGCTCCGTTCTGTAATCATTAAAGGCGAGCCGTTGTGACTTCCCCAGAATTCTGCATTCAGTATTCAGAGGTTCAGAAGCTAAATAAAGCTGATTGTGTGCTCTTAGGTACACGTCTGCCCCCACAGAGAGCCCCTGTAGATGTAGGTTAAAAAATAAAATCAAATTATAGGAATCACCATCATGCATTGTCATATGGGGCCCAGGGCATCAGTAACTGCAGCTTAGGAGATGAGAGATTAGCAAAATAAGTAAGAGAAAAACTTGAATGAGACATTCAAATCAGAAAAAGAGAACTCCAGCTCAAGATTTTCCACATTTTAGGTTTGATAGTTCTTAAACAGATATGCCAAGTTCTGCCTACATTTCCAAACAGAATACGTCCTGTGCTGGTATTCCACTTCTTAAAATAGCCACCTTAAAACATTTAATGTGTCTCAATTAGAAATATGGGTGTGTCTAAGAAGGTAAGGAATTGTGCAAGGAGAATGTGAAAAGGGAGACTGAGAATAAAAGAGAGGGGAGAGGAGATGGCAGAAACAGCTGGACACATAGGACTTTTCACACCATTGTTTGTCACACCATGAGAGAGACTCCCGTTCCCACTCTTTCAGGGTGGGTAGCCATTTGAGAACACCCAAGATCAAATCATGGCGATCAAAGACCGAAGCTGCGTCATCACATTGCCGGTGGCCAGGAGCCAGCACTGTCATCACTGGGTTTTGTGCTGCTTAGGGCATAAAATCTGATTGTTCAGCAACATGTAATCAGCTTAAAGCAAATCTGGAAGATGTTACCCAAAGACTAGATGATATCCAGGCCTGGAACTCTGTGCAGACAAGGAAAATGAAGGATTTGCTTTATGATAAAAAACTGTATCTGTGGCAAGAAACTGGAGATATTGGAACAAGATTCAAGTCAATAAGTTTAATAGTAAGGCTCTAAGAAACAGAGATTACAACCCACACAAGCCAGGCAGGTCCTGTAGAGCAATGAGAGAAGTCAGAGTCCAATTTCTAGAACCAAAATCTCTGTCTTCAATGACCAGATATCACTTATAATGTATTCCTCATCCACTAAACACAAAGATGATACAAGTCTTAAGAGTTGAGTTGAGTCATGATTTAACTACATTTTATGTGACCTGTGACCTTGGATATGTCATTGTGTTTCCACTAACCATTTTTTTATTTTAAAAAGTAGGGATAAAAATACTACTCCTATCAATATTTTGATATGAATCTTTTTTTCCCTTCCTTCCATATTCTCTCCCCCACACACCTCCTCATGTACTAATGTAGCAGAAGCAAGATTTATAATATTACCTAGAGTTAGTGGAAGAAACACAAAATCTGCAGGAAATATATTAGTAAGAGGTTACTCTTTAAATTATAAAAGCCTGCTCTCCTCAAAGAAAATGCACCCTCAGCCCTTCCAAACAGCACATTTGCCTCCTCCTTTCTCCACCCTAAGGGGTTGACATATAGCCTTTGACTCTAATGACCACTAGGAGCAGCAGAATTGGGGGAGTGTTGGGGTGAGCATGTGGAACTGTAGGACTCCAGCATACAGGTTTTGAGCCAAAAGCCAAGTCATGCAGGAAAGGTATCTGGAAACAATGGCATTGAGTGAGCCTCAAAAGGTGCGTAAAAATAGCGAATGCTTGTTGAATGCTTACTATTCACCAAATAGCATTTTAGGTATTTTATCCCTGTTATTTAATCCTCATGATAAGCCTTTAAGGAAGATACTCTAATTATTCCCACTTTCAAGATTATGAAACAGGATACAGAGAGATATTGAATTAATATTAATAATTTGTTCAACACGTCACATAGAATAAATAGTAAAGCTGAACCGACAAGGTCTAAACCCAGGGCCCACCCTCTCTCCCGGGATGCTCTACCATGCAGGTATGGAATTACCCAAGCAAAGAGGAAGAAGGCAGCAGATTGGGACAGAAGGACTCATGTCAGTGAAGGCACAAAGGCACTAGAGAGGATGTGTCTTCAGAGACCTAAACATTTGGGAACATATATAGGAGAAATCATTTAAAAGTTGGCTATAACCAGGTACAGAAATATGATTTGCTGATTTACAAATAACTGGATAAACTTTTAATATTAACTGATACATTTTCCCTGGTATCTCTTGTTATCCAATGACCTCTCTTTTATCTGCTGGGCCAGGAGGCATCAGTTGTCTCAAGAAAGGGTTGATAAATCAGAAGCAGAAAATATCATGAGTTTTAAAAAGGCTTTAGAATTGCAAGAGAATCTCAGATTATTGTGTTTCTAAGCACTGAATTACTTGTGGCATAAAATTTTGACCCCAAAGAAAAGACTTGGATCAATTGCTCATAAGTAAGAGAGGGCCTCCCCAGATAATACAAAATGATTCTATAGTTGAGGGTAAGGGCAGGGAGAAAGTCAGGGATGATAGAAATCTAGGATAGGATGTCTGAGAGAAAAAGGGAATGTGCCCCAAATCCCAATAAAGGCCAGGGAGTCAATAAGATCTGGAGTTTTCCATTACCCAGCATAGAAATGGCTTCATGGAACATCTAGATAGAAAGACCTTGGCTGTATTACCTTTCCAGGAATGTCAGAATGGAAGTAGGTGGCCTGGAGACACCATGAGTTTGCAATAAGGAGAAAAGTGCAGTAACAGGTGTATACTCAGGAGCAGAGGTCATAGGCATGATCCAAGTCTCAGTGAGGATGGATGTGGTCAACCTAAACTAGATCCCTCTTGTTCCATCGAAACTCCACCAATCTCTTGCTCATACAGTTCTAACACTAGGGACTCCTTTTTCAAAGATTGAGTTTAGGGATGAGACACTATTCCACAGGAATTTAATTTTCAATACATGGTGAAAGGATATTCAAAAGATAAAGTAAGTTCAGTTATTAAAAAATAAAATAAAATTCCTTAATACCTAAATTTGTGACTTGGCATTCATCCCTAATACACATCCAAGTGTTATTGTTTTATTTTTATTTGTGATGTACAAGCAAATTGAAGGTGTGCACTCTGAGATGCATTCTACAGAAAGCAATCAATGGGGAAAGAGTAGATAAAGCCTTATTAGGGGGGAAGAAGTTAACAAGACCAGCCTGGAGAGCAGGACCAACTGCTACCTGATGAATCGGTACTTCTCATAAATGGAGAATATAGTAATCTTATACTCACATGTATTTTTAAATTAATCTTCAAATGTGCTTATTTCTTTGTCGCACTGTCTGTGTATGACAACAGATGCATACTCTTTCCATTTGTGGATTCCTCATCCTATGTATGAATTTACTCTAAACAGTTATTCCAGCTTTCTTGTGGGTTGGTCCTGCCTTTTCTACGCTTGGGGTGATTCGAGTATTCAGATCTTCATTCCTTAACTGACCCCTGGCAATTCAGGAACCAGTATTTTTCTTTTTAAGTTTGTTTTAACTCGTTGCAATGCCCCACTCAGTACTATAGACCTCTATTTCTATAATTCAATCTCATAACATACTTCTCTGAAGTTTTCCATTGTGTTTACTTAAAGTTTTCTAAATTTGGAAATATTAGCCAGGTAGTTTGATTTGGTTCTAAATTGAAAAAATAGTACCATGTTTGCCGATATTGAAAATCCACCCTAATTTACATCATTATTTCAAGTAACCATAGCTTCGTGGAGCTCTACATTTTCTTAATTTTACCTTTTTATATGTTAACATTTACCAACATATGATGTTACTTTTTAATGACCATGAGAACTTTTATGTAATTCTTAATTCCTCATATAAAACTCCATTTCCTGGATATAATAGTAGCATTTGAGTAAATATATATTTTCCTTGTCTGTGCATGTATTCTAAATTTTGTCCTACTGCAATTTGCTATAAAGGGTCTATAAAATATTTAACTTCTCTAGACTCAAATTTCTCATCTTCAAACTATAAAAATATAAATTAATGATTATATTAATAGCTATAATAATACATATTTAGCAAATTTTTATATGACATTTGCTATGTGGCAGGTTCTGTTCTAATTAATTTGTAGATATTAATTTGGTTCATCTTCACAAGAGCTCAATGAGTGGGTTCTTTAAATTTCCCCATTTTATAAATAAATAAAATATATAGGCCAAGAAAGTTAAGTAACTTGCCCAAGTTCACAGAACTAGTAAATGGTGGGCCAGGATTTGAGCCCAGTTAGTCTGGCTCCAGAGCCCATGTTTGTGTCCATTACATGATGGATGACACATTTGTAGTTAAAAATGTTTAGACTCTATTGACATATACACCAAATTAGACATAGTTTCTACTTGTAAGGTACTGACAATTTAGGTCAGTACTTCAAGTCCTAACAATTAAGGTACTGACAATCTAGTAGAGATGCTTATAATCAAAAGACCAAGACTCCTCACCTGCTTCAACTGAATGACCACTGATGCTGTCTACAAAGCATTGACAATACATTTGGCAGACATCGAGCCTCATTACATGTGGGATCATTATGTGAGTTTGACCCTGACAACTTCTCCCTGCAATGCCCCTCCCCAGCATCCACCTCTTGGACATCCCAAAAAAGCACAAAGAGTTTTGTTAAGCTCATTCTGCTCTGAGTGAAATTGGCCACTTACAGTAGCAACTTACATTCACACAGCATCTGACCACTTTCCAACCAGGCTTCATGACTTCCAAGGTGAACATCTGCTGGTTGAAACCTACAATCGGCATGCTAAAAATCAGAAGGTAACAAACTGGGGCAACCTTGAGGAGCTTTGCATTTCTTGGCTACACTGGGTTGAGAATTTTCCTCTTATATCCTATTTCACTGTAGAGGTTTGAATGACACTAACAATGGCTGACATTTTTGAGGGCTTATGAGTATCAGGCACTGTTAAGGAAACTTCATCTGTTTTCATTCTTCATTCTCACAACAGCCCTTAGTGATAGAAGATGTCAGGACTCCATTTTTGAGATGAGAAAATTGAGACTGAGAGGTTAACTAATTTACTCAAATTCACAAACCTGTTTAATGACTGAACTTCGATTATATCTTAAAGAAAGTGGTGCCCTATTTCTTCTATCTATTGCTTTATAGCAAACGTCGATGAAAGGCTTAAGGCTTAAAGCGACCATTTTGTTTTATTACTCATATATCGAGGGGCCATAATGTCAGAAAGGGTGTGGCTGGGTGAGTCATCTCTGGTCCACATGGCATCAGTTGGAGCTGCAGGAGCTGGGGAATCCACTTCCAAGATAACTTCTTCACTCATGTGTCTGGTGCCTCTGTGCTTTTTGCCCCCACACAATCTCAACATCGTGTCATCATCCAGTGCCTCTCAGTATGACTTGGGCTTCTCACAGCACAGTGAATTTAAGATAGTCTCACTTTTACATAGAAGCTGGCCCTTAAGAGCAAGTATTCTTGGACGGAAGGAGCAGAAACTGGCAGTGCTTTGAAAGTAGACTGGGAACGAGCACAGCACCACTTCTGCCATATCCAGCCCAAATTCACAAAGAAGGAAAATAGACCCCATTTTTCAGTGAGAGGACTTTCAGAGTATTTGTAGCCATATTTAATCAACCAAACATTTGCAGTCAGATGATGTATGGCTCTGAAGCCCTTTGAAGACTCTTCTGGGATGGACATTCAAGTTGTCTCCCTCATAGTACTGGAAGTTGCTTTAGGCAATCAGCACTAGGAAAAGGCTGTTGACCAGGGTGCCTCTCTACACACAATCTCTCCATGTAGATTTTCACAGCATAATGGCTGGGTTCTTAGACAAAGAGGCATAACATCTATCATTACTAGACCCAGGCAGGAGTTGCAAAGTTCTGCCTCAATCTATTGGTCACAAAATGCATTAAGAATAGCTTAGATTTATGAGAGTAGTTAGATTTTGCCTCTTGGTATAAGGTGGACTATTTTCCAACTCCTATCATGGTTGTAAGACATTCTCTTTACACATGCTTGTTGAACCTGTGCTCCACTTTGTCACTGCATTTAATTCTATCAGAGAGCATTGCTTTTCTTATTATTTATGTATTTCATGCAATGAAAGGGTATGGTTTATAGCCACAGTCCCCAATCTTTGGTGAATTGTATAATTATTTCATTATATATTACAATGTGATAATAATAGAAATGAAGTGCACAAAATGCAATGCACTTGAATCATCCCAAAACCATCCCTCCACTCCACTGGTCCATGGAAAAATTGTCCTCCATGAAAACGGTTCCTGGTGCCAAAAAGTTTGGGGACCACTGGTTTATAGTATTCAGGAAAAAGTGATGCCTTAAATTGAGGAACCGTTAGCAGAGATAGACTGAACCTTATGAAATGTCTAATATTTAACCAGCTTTGGCTAACAAAAATTGCAATTTCATGTAATTCAACTTAATATTTTAGGTAGCCACCAGCATTGAGCGGTGTAGTTTTAAAAAAGAGACTTCATATTAATAGCAGATTCAGAAAGAAGGCTTTGCTATCTTAACTTTGAGAGAAATAGGGTGTTTTATGCTAGGTCAAGATTCCCAGACCAATATTTCTATCTTCTGGTTAGTCCAGATGCCTGAATCCCTTCCTGGCATTGAGTCTCTGAGTTTATGAGGCCAATGCTTATATTTGGTGAAGACTTGTAAAGGACTGCTCTCCAACCTCATCCCTTTGGGAGGGAATAAGGTCAACTCACTGTGTCAATAGCAATAAAAGTGTTTTCCCTCATACCAAGTCTTCCATGTTTCCTTGTGACTTTCCCACTGTTGCTCTCCACATAAAGGACTTGCCTTACAATTTACTCCTAACTGGAAAGCTTTTCAATAATAGATCCCCTGTGAAGCAACCCACAACTCTTAAAATGAGGGAAGGTAGCCAAACCTCAAAGCTCAGGGCTGACTACTTGCTGAGTTGGTATATTTTAGGAAGGGATTATTATGTGTCAATAACTCTCTTATGCTATGGTTTACATGGTATGAAACACTCAACAAATGTAAATTAGTCGCAGCAACATGATTATGACCATAATTCTTTCTCCTTTGTCTTTTTATTACTTAAACAGTATTAATTGAAGTAAATAAGCTTTCTATCTCTCAAAGCTCAGAAATGTAAAATCTTTACTCATATATGGTTGAAGACACCACAGTGTCTTTGGTGTAAGTGAAGTTCTAAATATTAACATTGGGAATTTGGGAATTTGACTTGGTATTTGAAATACAACATTCTGATAACACTTCTGGCTCCAGAAAGCCAGGGTGCACAAGACTTTAAGTGGGAGCTGGAGCAAAAGGGATAGTCTCTATCAGTGATGTCCTACAGTGGATTACAAGAGGGTGCGAACTCATGATATCTAAGAAGAGAAATGCTGCTGACTAAGATCAGTTCTGTCTTTAAGGAAGTCTGGGCTGTGCGTGGTGTTTGGGCTGAGATACAAAACAATTTCTCTATTTTCCCAAATAGTTCACCCCTCCCTAATTATAGCTCTCAGACGAATGTTTTGTTACCATCAGAAAGCAGGCAAAGCAGGAAGGAAATAATCACGCATTTTCACTTAGAACATTGAATTTTAATACAGTTTTTCCTCTTGCTAACAGACCTTTCAATTTTACTTCTTACATGTTTTAAGTATGATCAATTTTACCTTTCAAGATATTATTTCGCATCCATAAAATTACACAAAAATTGCCATAAACAAGTTGGCTGAAAAGGAACAATCGTTGTACATTTTTAAAAAAAATAACCTTCATATTTACAGAATAATAAAGCCTATGCAGTACTTCTTTTAAAGATCTTGCTCTAAACAAACTGAATTATTCATGCATAGAATTGTACAGCATTAGAACACCTGTTTTCAATCATGCATAATGTAAAATCACTCATTACCTCACAAGAGCCTCTACATCTCCAGTAATCAAATGGCATTGAAACAGCAAAACAGGTGCCTGGCAGGTGGATCCAAGCAGATGTTTGGGCTTGCATGCCTTTTCTTGTACAGGTGTGATGATCTTGTTTTCAACTGCATAATTGCTATTTAAATAGGTAATATTTAATTCTTATGTACTTTAATATTTATTTTTGCTTCTTCAATTCCTCTCCTTCTTTGCCACTGCCTGGGCTCGAGGTGGATGGGAAAGCTTTCAGGATCCTGTAAGGTGGAGCGGTGCCAGTGGAAGGTGCAATTCCACTTTCTTAGACTTTCATTGCAAAGGAACCCTCTATTTTAAAAGTATACAGTTTCTGGGTGAGCATTTGGGGCTTCAGCAGCATGACTAACTACTGAACAGAAAAGGAAAAGTTACTTCCCCTTGTTAGGTATCATCCAAAAGTCGTATTTAACCATTTCTCCTGTGCATACCAGGAATTTTAAATTAAGTCAATGCAAATCTATGAGTGCAAATCAGAGAACATCTTTCTTCCGCTGCTGATACACACTTTATTGAACTTCCTCAAAGATAGCTCTGTGTGTATCCTCCTTGTGAGGCATCAAAATGTATTTGCTTAAGCATGTTTTAGTAAAACATCTTTAAGTCTCAGCTGGAAATAGGGTTTTCACTTCGTACTAGATTTATCCAATATAAATTCATTCAAGCGGAATAAATAATGCAGCTTTCAACAGGGGGTGTTACAGGCACCTTATTTCCCTGTCTGTTTGTATAGCTCTTCCTTCTTTAAAAATAATCAACAAATTTAGTATCGGTGGAAGTGCTATATTGAAAGCTGCAAAGACAGGAAACTTTATTTTTGAGAACAGGTGCAGCATGAATTTCTATGACATTCCATCAGTGCTATCGTTCTCTAAAAATCTGGTGACTCTGTTAGCCATGAGTAGACAGTGAATCAGGCTGCCTGAGGGGAATTAGAAGTCCATTTTGCTGACATAGTTGAAGATTGGGGCACCCATATATCTCAGAAATTCTGCTCACTACCATGTCAGGCAAGTGAACTCTGGATCATACCAACAACAAAGTATATCTTTGACATGCTACATTATAGCATTGATATTTTGGGTAAAGTGTAAAATGTCCAAATATTTCTACATAAAGAGAACAATGTTTTTAGTCATTCAAATATTGTACTGATCTCATTCAAGTATCCAGTTGTTTCCAAATATGTGGCATAATTCATGTAGAATAAAGACCTGGGCTGCCTTTCCTGTTCTCTAAAGATGATTGGCTCTGTATAGACATGGCTGTTATTTAAGCTAGCCATGTAACTTTCCAATGAAAGTACCTGAAAGTGAGTGAAGGAATAGTCACATTGTAGTTATTTTAGTAGCTAAAGTTTTCAAATTATTTAAGCTGGTACAATGAATTTTTAAAGTTAGAAGGTTAACGCACAGGTCTTGTATTTTTATGTCAGTAAAATGATGATTTGATATATTGATGGTCATAACTTTCTCTTGAGGTTCACCTTTATCACAAGTACAATGAGAACACAATGTCTGTTGCAGTGTATATATTAAGAAAATCAATCCAATTTTTCATAGCTATTATATTTATTCTACTTATACATTAGTTATTGATATTCTATTGCTATAAATTATTTTAACTATCAGTTGTCCATGAATTGGGATTTGACTCTTTATATTATTAATAAACATAATAAATGACTATCACCACATGATCACGACTGTTTATTGAGCACTTATCATGGGCCAAACATGGTATTAATACTTTACATATATCATTTAAATATTTCCCTATATACACATACAAATATAATACAAGCAGTATTGTTATCTTTATCATTTTTATTATTTGAGTGTGTTAAAAAAAATCAGACCTACAAAAGGGTGAGAATATGAAATCCATTGTTGAATCTTGGTTTCAAGTTTTCTCTGGACAGCGCACTTTGGTTTGTCAGAGTTTTTAGCTCTTTAGGCACTGAGCGGTGGGAATTGAATTTGATATAACACCCCATAATATCTATATGCAGTCATTGAGAGAATAAAGACAAGCTAGTTCTAAAGAAGACATTTTTAAAAACATTTCCAATAGATTCTCAAAATAAATGTTATCTTAGACACAGAACCACTCTATTCTTAATAAATATGTGTATGCAGTTATGTATGTATGTGCATATATATTTATATTTATCTATTTATCTACACCACATCCTTACCAATAATAATCCTTTTTATTCTTCAAAATGTGAGCACATACTTAGTATTTTACTAGCTCAGTGCAAGCATACAAGGATACGCTTTCTTTGGAGAAACTTATACTTTTTAATACAAATAGGATTCTATATTATTTATATTCAGGTAGCAATAGAAATGGAAAACACTAAATGAAGGCATTAATTATAATATAATTTTTATAGTATCTACAATAACAATGTGGAAGGCAAGGGTTTTTTTCTATTTATTTCAGCATATTATGGGGGTACAAATGCTTTGGTTAAATCTATTGCCTTTGTACCACCCAAGTCAGAGCTACAAGCATGGCAAACCTCCAGGTTTGGCATTGCACACCAGACCCATTAGTTGTGAATTTATCCATTGTCTCCTCCCCCTTCCCACCTGCCCAATGTCCTATGAATGTTACTTCCATATGTGCACATAAGTGTTGATCAACTAGTACCAATTTAATGGTGAGTACATGTGGTGCTTGTTTTTCCATTCTTATGAAATTTCACTTAGAAGAATAGGCTCCAAAAAAAAAAAAAAAAAGCAAGCATATTTTTAACTTGTAAAATACCAACATTTACTTAGAAACAAATTAGAACAGGTAAATGTAGAATAGATAAAATGTGTCAAAGAAGCTCATGGGAATATGGAGCTCGAGTAAAATGGAAATTTAGGACAACAAGAAGGCAAAAAGATCATCGTAAACAAATAGCTACACTGTGATTTTGACAATGGCTCATTACTGGTATTTTTTGGAAATTTTGGAGTATCACTTAATTTGTGTGTTCCCTGAATTTGTCCTGAATTTTTCCACTCTATAATAATTTCATCCTTCTGTCCTCTATACTCTTCCACATGTGTGTTCAGAATCAAACAGTGTAAGCATATCAGGACTGAGGCCTCTCAGGTGTGTGTGACTTGAGTTCTTATATAATTCTACCAAATATAAGGAAATGAAGCCACACTGAGGGCAAAGCAAAACATTAAGAGTTCAAGGATGAAATTGTTTATGTTAGGTATTGCATGTTATTAACTGGAAAAAGATAAACAAAGATGTAAAACATTATAAAGAAACACTAATGAATTTATTTCATTTCCAAACAAATTAGTGCCCCAGCATTGCTATTTTGACACAGTAAGGACTGTGGTGAGTAGCTCGCACAAAAAACACCTGGTCTTCGAGGATTAAAAGGTGATATCCATCCTCCACTAATCACTCTTTTTACCAAAGATTAAAGAATAACTTGTGGAATAATCCCCTGCTTGCTATATTTTCTCTCCTACTAGCTTGCCTTAAGGAGGCTCAGGGTCACCTTCTTCCATGGAAGTAGAGTGTGACAGGAGAAAGAGATGTCCAAGTGATATTGAAAAGTGGATATTGATGTAATAAGCAACAACCACACTCACATTAAAGGAAGCAAAATATGTAAGCAAAACATGTGCACTCCCATAATATTCTGAAATTTAAAAAGAGGTAAGTCTTGGCTTAGAAAACCAGTCAACTTTCTTTTTCTGTAAAATACTATACACAGAGAATCAGGGGGAGTGAGATAAATAGGCACAGACATGCTCAAAGAAAGCAATTCCAATCTCTTCAACTTAATCACCCACTCCAAAGCCAAAATATATCCACATATTACATAAAACAGCTTTTTCCAAAATCCATCCACCAAGAGGTCTGTTCCCAAAGGAGACCTTTGTTCACAGCATGAACTATCTTAATTTTAATAGAACTCTGCTACAAAGAAAATTTTTCTTACAAACCCACTAGAAAAGTCACGGAACATTTAACAACAAAATTATTAAATATATCTGTTCTTTATAAAATGATATTAAGGGTAGTATTTTATAGTTAAGCACATTTGGGGAAAGTAGAAGTTGGTAGTAGGCACTGGATTGATACATAGGTGACCTGTTAATGCTCTTCTTGTTACTTACTTGGTCACCCTTCTTCAAGCATCACAGGCTTCCATCTGCCATAGAGTGTATCTTTAACTCATGGCAGTTGTAACACTGGGCTCATTTCTGACTTCTTCTCATTATAAGTGAATATAGATCCCCTGAGCTTTCCAAAATTGAGACCCTCTTTTTCCTATAAGGCTTTGAGAATAGGCTTCCACAGTGTTCCCTGTTTCATTAATTCTTTCAACTCCATATCTGGCATTTCTTATTGCCTGCCCCATGACTCAGTTTCCCCAAGTTTTAGGTACTTTAATTTTCTTGGCATAGAATGGGTATCTGTGAAGTTGTACTGCTGGAACCAAGTTATTTCTTGTATGTATCCAGTATTATGGTTTTTGATTCTCTCCCACAGATATAAGGTCATGGCCTTTTTTTCTACATTGTTCATATAAAAATATCTCAAACAATTGAATGAGATCAACCTTTTATGCCATTTTTCTTTTACTTAGTTTTATAAGAATTCTATAAAAATGACACCTGCACTCAAATGTTTATAGTAGCACAATTCACAATTGCAAAGATGTGACTACAACCCAAGTGTCTATCAATACATGAGTGGATTAATAAAATGGGGTATATGTATACCATAGAGTACTACTCAGCCATAAAAAATAGTGAACTAATACCTCTTGTATTAACCTGGATGGAACTGGAGCCCATTCTTCTAAGTGAAGTATCACAAGAATGGAAAAACAAACACCGCATGTACTCACCATTAAATTGGAACTAATGTATCAACACTTATGTGCACATATGAAAATAACATTCATCGTTATTGGAAATCAAGGAGGAGGGAATGGGGAGGAGGGGATGGGTAAATTCACATCTGATGGGTACAATGCTATCTGAGGGATGGACATGCTTATAACTTTGACTCAAATGGTACGAAAGCTATTTATGTAACCAAAACATTTGTACCCCTGAAATATTCTGAAATAAAATAAAAAAAAGAATTATTTTTCAATGTGTATTCTCTTAAAACCTATTTTTAGAATAATTGAGTTCTGAGTGAATCAATTTTCCAACTTTTTTGGGGAAGTTTACTTCCTTTAGAGCTAAGGTATTGGCAAAAACCTATCCCTAAACTGAAATAAACTCTCCGGACCACAGATTTTCAGCATTAACTGGAAAGCTAATGACCTAGGATGACATGTCAACTGAAATTGTGAATAATGTATGATGTTAAATGCACACTAACTACAGCATTTGGCTATCTGGCCCATTTCTTCAAGGTTCCAGTTCCTGCCCAGTTTACTCCATTCCTCACTCTCCTTCCCTTGCCCTCATTTATATCATACTTGGACATCAGGTGCCAGTTAATTGTTTGCAGGTAATTTGGTCACTCCTATTGAACAACTTGAATGGAAGCAAGAATAGATTATTACCAATTCACAAACAAGTGGGGGATGTTTGATGGGATCAGTGTAATATGAATATATTCTTTATTTTACTCTTACTAATTGGAATTCTGTCTAAAGCATTTTTTATTCCAAAAGAGATGACTAACTTTCAAATGAAGAGCATGAAGTAAAATTTACTAAGGTGATGAAAATGAAGTTGAACAAGATGATTCAGATGGTCTTTTAGGATTTTGAAGTTCCTCAGTTATCATTTTGAATATCAAATCTCATTCTATTATATATGGGCAGACATGAGGTTAGAGCGATTTTTCACTTGGTAGAATGCCACAGCTATATTTTTCTTCTTTTAACATTTTAGAAAATAATTATATTAGTATAATTTGTGTTTTCTGTCCTAGGATTCCTTGCTCAAAGAAATTTTTCAAGTTCTTACATAAAACGTGTTTCTCTGCACAGTTATCAATCATTTTTACTATGGGTGCATGTACATTTTCTGCTTGTTTTGGACCATACATGGCAACATTCAATAAAAATTAGTCAAGGGAATTAAATTTACAGAGAAAAGCTAAGATTTTTTTTCTTAAATGTATTTCATGTTACATTGCATTATTTTTTTCTATTAGGTCAAAATGGGATTTAAAATATTTCTCTATAGAGGCAATAAAGAAAATCTGTTATTTTGGAAAACCTTTCTTTTTCCTAAAGTGCATTATAAAGTTTCACTTAATATCAATCATGCATTATTTAGCCTCTATTTGTCATGTTTTTAATGTTGTTTTCTATAATATTATTCAAAAATATATATGAATAACTTGTTAATATTTGTTATAAAGAAATACTTCTAGTATTTAAACTTTTCAGATAATCTTATTTCATACATAAAATACATTCCACTGACCATACATGAACTCAAAATTATATAGGCATTAATTATCAGGCATATCTATATATTTAATCATTGATACTTGTTCCACTGTTTTTTTGGAGTAAAGCAATAGAAGGATGGGTTTCTTCTTGGTAAAATGAGAATGTTGTTTAATAATACCATAACCAATTTACTTAGTAACCACATAATTAAATACATTTTCCTATGTATGTAATGAACCTGAGAAGAAAATATTAAATCAGGATAGCAGCTCTAGTGAGGTACCAGAGGTCAAATATTAAAATACTTTGCTTAGTTACAGGCAATATAACACAGGTTGCATATCTTTTATCAAAAATGCTTGAACCCAGGAGTGGTTTGGATGTTGGATATTTTTCAGATTTTGGAATATTTATATTATGTTTACCAGTTAAACATCCCAAATACAAAAATCTAAAATCTGAGATGCTCCAGTGAGCATTTCCTTTGAGTGCCACTCAAAAAGTTTCAAATTTTAGAGCATTTTGGATTTTCGATTTTCTTACTTGGGATATTCAACATGCATCACATTCAGCAGTGAACACATATTTATTAAGTGTGAATGCTTTTGAGGCACAACCCAGAGGAAAGTGTCTGCCAACGGGTTTCTATTCTAGCAAGTATAGGAAAGTTGTCTGAGTGGCCTTGGACAAATCCAGTTCTTCTTTACTCACTTGTTCTCAAGAATAACTATGGAATGTGCTGGAGAAAGAGAAACTGGCCAGAACATCTGGGGCTCTATTCCCATCCCTCCTAGAATGGGATGTCTTACAATGCTTTAGCCCAGTTTGTCATTTGACCCCTTGGATCTAAAATCCAGGGTATATTGCTTTGGGGGTCCCTGGGGTATGGTATCATGTGGGACACATGCAGATGAGATTCCATCCACCCTGGGCAGCTTTCCTGAGCCTTGGGGCACTGGCTCACTGTGAATCCTAGGCTTCTACTGTGACTTGCTACAAGTAATAAAGTTGCTTTGCTTAATTCATTATGTGAGTGTTCTCATATAATGAGACTGGACTCAGGCAAGTAGTACAAATTGCAGCCCAAGAAGCAGTGGGCTGAAGTGGTAACCAGTACCACAGCATGGACTTCACAGTATCAGATTCTTATTATTCACTTCTCAGACTAAAATGACTATCAGTAATAGGGTGCTGTTGTCCTCCAGACTGTCAGAGCCAGAAACCTCAGCACACACCGAGGGAGGTCTGGAGGCAGAGAAGAGAAAAGAAACCAGCAAGTCCAGTTATGATGAAGAAATGTTTCTCTCAGAGGTCATGTACTGTTCAGGCTAAATTTGTTTAATAATAGAATATATAAATACCAGTGTCATAGAACATATGTCAAAAAACTTGAGAATGATATGAAGTGTATAGAAATATCCTGTGTAAGGAATTTCATACATTTTTAATTTATTCATAATCAACATATATTGATCTCGGCATACCTATTGACAAGAAAGAAGTAAATATCTAGAAGGAGAGACTATCACATCAGAAGCAGCTTTGTTGCGGAGATATTCATAGTTCCAGCTAAGTTCTTTATTTTGTCCTTAAAATCTCAAATCCAGAGCCGGGCACATGTCTGGGTGCTGTCACCCCGGTGCACCTAGCATTGCCTGCTGGTTAGTGACAGTATCTCCTTGATGAGCAGGCCAGGGCCAGTCCCAGGCAGCTCCCCTTTCAGCCTGACAGCTGCATATCCCAGGTGGTCTGACATTTGAGATGGAGGCTGTGGATAAGATTGAAGGTGTTTTAGGGAAGAAGTAGGCTGTGAATAACACCAAGACTTCATCCAGATGGAATCACTCATGAGACAACCTGAGATACTCTATTACTGTCCATATGTCTTCCAGGTCTCCAAAGGCCAGACTTCATTGATTTATTAGAAACTCACTATTTATGCTTTTGGCTCCTCTCACAGCAGACTACAGTCAAGGATTTATCAGAGATGCTGCTGTTTCTGTTGGTTATTAGAATTTTATAAGTTCTTTAAATAAAACAGCCTCCATAAATATCCTAGTAAACATCAGACAATAAAGTAAATATTTGGGGGTGGGATTCAGTTTATTTCCTCTTAATATACACCACTTTTTTACAAGTTTCCTTCTGAGTGCAGCCTCACGGCAAAACCCTTTACAGAACATGTCTATTTTGGGTAAATAAATAAATATGTGACTCCAAAGAAATCCAAATTACAAGATATAACTATGCTAACAATATTGCATAAACACAATTTTTCCCTTGCAGATAAAGCTCAGAAGAATTATTTCATTGTTTTACCAGCACAAACAGTTGTTATTAGTGTATCTTATTTATAGATGGTTCTTTGAGGGACTATAGTAATATAGCAAAATATCAGTTATTCCATCACACTGGTGAATTTAATGAACCTGAAGGTGTGTGTTATTTTAGCACTTGCTGTAGCTCCTGTGAAAACCCAGTGGTGCTAAAATCTGTAAACCTGTCATTGCTTAAGTAATAACCTTGTTAAAAGCATCTTCATTTAACTTACTTTAGCTTCTGCAGGATGCAGGTTTTATTTTATCAGTGTAGAGAGTAGGTGTTTCAAACCCAAACCACTTATTGTAAATATAATTAATTGTAGTTCATTAATTTATTCTCAGTGTTATTGCTTTTATTTTAACAGTTAGTTTAAATTAAATATTGTCTGGAATCTAGTACCTATTTTCAATTTTTTACAAACTCGGAATTTATATTGAATTTCTGTGGTTACCAGTGTAAATTTTAGTCCGCAACAATGAAAATGTTCATTTTAATCTTTAATATTCCTTTATGCGAAGCACAATGGCCTCTTCCCCCACCCCAGCTGTACACAATGTGGATGAAAAAAAAGTATATTTTTATTAATCTACTTGGAATGGATTTGAGTTTATTCTTGCCTTTTAAAAATATGAAGAAAATTACATATTGATGGTAGGTGTTCAGAATTATCAATTGATTTCTACAAAGGCACATCTATGATTATTAAAATGCTGGCAATAAAAATGGAAACTCCCTGCTATTTGGAGCTATTCCTGAAAAGGGGGACATAGAGAGAAGAGGGAGATAGAGGGGAGTGAAAGAGGGAGAGAGAGAGGATTAAAACAGATGAAACCTGCAATTTATACAATTACAGCCCTAAAGCAAAAACACACTTTCTTTAATTACCTAGACAGGCCAACAACAAGGTGTGTGCTAAAAAGCTATATTTTACCAACCACTTTGAAATCCTTGGTTAATTGTAAGAATCCAGTCAGTAAATGCTGATGCATGTTACATAACCACACCTGGAAGAACAATATGAAAGATGTTGGTGGCCAACCACTGTTTCATTGCTGAGTAAAATTTGTTTAATGACTACTAGCCTGAGTGGTAGATTAAGATTTATACCAAGTTTACTTTCCCCAAAGGTATCAATAAAGATATTGAATAGAATAGTATAATTGTCCTGTTTCACAATAAATTGAAATGCCAAGGTAGTTTTGTTTGTCTACTATTTTTAACAAATTTTTTTTGTAAGGTAATGGAATTTCTTGTTGGATTTATATTAAAGTCTCAGGAGATTGACTAGTCAATGTTGTTCATCTCTACAAAAAAAAAATCTCCAATTTAATTGGAATTTTAGTGCTTTAAAATATAATGATAAAATAGATTATTATAATCTTTAAGATATTTTTTATATAATAAAAAATTATAATCCTGGTACTAATCATTCCTTTCCACTCCTCTAATTATAATGTTGGTTTTAAATTTAGGGGTGAAGAGGTGAAGGGAAGACATACATCAATAATTAAAGCAATTCTTGGGTTATCTTTAATGTCAAAAATAATACTATGAGAAAACTCCATACTGTTTTCCGTAGAGGTTGTACTACTTTGCAGTGCCACCAACAGTGTATAAGCATCCCTAATCTGTCTGCATCCATGCCAGCATCTATTGTTTCTTGACTTTTTGGTGATGGCCATTCTGATAGGGTTAAGGTGGTATCTCATTACAGTTTTGTTTTGCATTTCCCTAATATTAGTGATGTTGAGCATTTTTCGTATGTTTGCAGTCCATTTCTCTACCTGCCTTTGAAAAACTTCTGTTCGTTTCTTTTTCCCACTTTTTGATAGGCTTGTTTATTTTTCTTCCTGACTTGGTTGAGTTCTTTGTAGATTCTGGATATTAATCCTTTGTCCGATATATAGTTTGCAAATATTTTCTCCTATTCTTTAGGTCATCTGTTTACTCTGTTGATAATTTCCTTTGCTGTGTAGAAGCTTTTTAATTTAAGTAAGTCCCATTTATTTATTTTTGTTGTTGCTGTATTTGCCTTTGGGGTCTTAGTCATAAATTCTTCACCTAGGCCAATGTGTAGAAGAATTTTTCCTAGGTTTTCCTCTAGAAATTTTATGATCTCATGCCTTACATTTAAGTCTTTTATCCATCTTGAATTAATTTTTGTATATGGTGAGAGATAGGGGTGCTGTGCCATTCTTCTGCATGTGGCTATCCAATTTTCCCAGCGCCATTAATTGAATAGGGCTTCCTTTCCCCAGTGTATGTTGTTGTCTGGTTTGTCAAAGATAGGTTGGTCATAACTATGTAGTTTTATTTCTGGGATCTCTATTCTGTTCCATTGGTCTCTGTCTCTCCTTTTATACCAGTACTATGCTGTTTTGGTTACTACAGCCTTGTAGTATAATTTGAAGTCAGGTAATGTGATGCCACCTGATTGCAACCTCTATGGAAAACAGTATGGAGATTGCTCAAAGAAATAAATGTAGTCCTACCATTAGATCCAGCAATCTCACTGCTGGGTATCTACCCAAAGGAAAAGAAGACACTTGCACCCAAATGTTTATTGCAGCACAATTCACAATTGCAAAGGTGTGTAACCAACCTAAGTGCCCATCAATTCATGAGTAGACAAGTAAATGTGGTATATATTGAGTACTACTCAATCATAAAAGGGAATGAAACAATGCCATTTGCAGCAACTTTGATGAAACTGGAGAACTTTATTGTAAATCAAGTATCTCAGGAATGGAAAACCAAACCCTGTACGTTCTCACTAATAATTGGGATCTAAACGATGGGTACACATGAGCACAAAGAGATGTAAAGGACATTGGAAACCAAGAAGGGGAGAGGATGAGAGAGGAGATGTGGGATAAAAACTTGCCTATTGGGTACAATGAACACTATTCTGGTGACAGACACAACAAAAGCCTTGATTTAAGCATAATACAAGGTATTTATGTAAAAAAAATTTTGTACCCCCTTAACATTTTTAAATAAAAAAAAACTAATCTTAAACATTTCTCTCTATTTTTGTTTTTATGATGATTTTTATAGGTATTGATTCCCAAATTGTTTGAAGCATGGGTTATTTGATAATAGTATATTTAAATACATAGTGACAAAACTTGTTTTAAAATTGCACATATAATATTTCTGTAGTTATCAATATTTATGTAATATATATTTTTTCAAAAACTTGTTTGAGTTCATGTTTATCTGCTTTGAAGAAATGATATTTTTAATCAGAATATTAAGCAACCATGTTAATTTTTGTTTGGTCTGACAGTTAGTGTAGTTTCTAAACAATAGCTGGACAAGGGATTATACAAATTTATCTTTCAATCAGATAGACTTTAAATGTACATTAAAGTTAGAAGAATTTAATGAAATTCACACTTATATCAAGGATTTTTTTAATTAAATCTATTGGTTGTTGGTATCTGTGAACTCTTAAGAATAAACACCTGCAGTGTTTTATTATGTAAAAAGGTGGTTTAATTGCATCATATTTATCACAGACAAATCAAGCCCTATTCAGAAGATAATAATGACACAGTAATTGGATCAGTAATTGGTTCAGGATGATTCAATATTGTACTAATAATCATAAATACTGCTGTCTTCTGCTTTGATACAAGGCTGACATGCTAATATAGATTGGATTTGGAACAATAAATATTAGTGAACTGGATCTAGTATTAATGTCTAGATCCTTAGAGTTTGGCTATGCCAGCCAGAAACAGGTATAAAATAGATGCCCCACTTGAAAAAATATATATATATTATAAATTATAATATAAATTAAGTCAATGTGCTTTTTTGTTGGCTTTTCTTAACTAGGTATCTTTGAAACCAGCATCTTGAATATACAGAGGTGGAAGAGGGTAGAAATGAAGAATTTTCTTCAATTTCCTTATAAAAATGATTATTTTGTGGGAGTAATATAGTTTTTACATTTGATTGAGCCAAGTTACCATGGCTGATGTGACATGATGACCTGGTGGGCAAAATTATTCACGTGCCAGTCATGTAATGATGGATAAGAAAATCATTCCCATTACCGCACTGTGTTCAGCAGACACTTGGCGGTTAAACAGGACTATTTCTTAGCCAGTGTGGTGGCAGCCTTTCACTGAGAGCCAAAGGAGGGGGAGGCTCATTATAAAGGAAACAATGATCCTTATTCACTCAACATGGAAACTTGCCTTACAAGAGCACATTGGACGGCTCTGGGCTGGAACAAAAATGGCGTATCCCCTTTTATCAATGGAACAGAAACCCAGGATCAACATGCCTGGCTTGGAATGTTGCCCACTGGTGATAGAAATGGATATATTCAGGCATTTGTTTATTTATGATAATTTATGTGTATGGGGGAGGGTGCTTACTGTCTATCCTCACTGGAATCGGTCTGATTTGTGGAAGTAGAGAAGGGCAGGTGCCAATAAAGAACTTAATTGTGCAGTTATAACTAAAGTTGTAAAACCAATTGGATGTGTAATGTTTACCTTGCAATGGGAGAAACTTTTTTCCATTATCTTTAACTAAATATATGATAATGGTATACACAAAATCTATGCACGGAACTAAAAGAATGTCATAAGGTATGGAAACTGATGCTTCCTGGCAAAGAAGCCCCAACATAAATGACACATTTCCTAAGAGCAGTGGAGAGGCTGCTGTGGCTCATGTAGAAGATTTTGATGATCTCTTTACTCATCCCTTGCCTTCGGGTTTTTGTTATTTACAAACTGGGAATTCGAAATGGGGTTTACTCTCCAAAGGTCATTACAAAGAAAATGAATATAAAGCTTATCCAATCTATTATTTATGCACGTGCTCAATGATGAGTATTGACTTCTCTCTTGTAATTTATCTTTGTACTAATTATTTAAAGAAATTTGGAAAGGTAGTCGTAGAGTCAAGTGATTACTTTCTCATTGCCAAAGTCAGGCAGGAAGCACCAGTGGATGAACAGTATGTTGGAAGGAAAAAGAGACAGAAAATACTATATCAGTGAGATTTTGAACAACCCAATGATTCTCAAGGGAATGGGCTTTAATCTATCCTGGTGTTCTCAACACTTCCTCTTTATGCAAGGTATAGATGCCACAATTTTCCCAGCATAAGCTCAGTTGAATCTTTCTAATGACATCCATGTTGGCCCTATTTTCTACATAGGCATGGAGGGATGTCTTCATCTTTTGCAGAAGTCTGGGGTTACTGCCAAGGGCAATGATCCAACTCCACAGGCAAGGGAAATAGATAATCTATTTCAGTTCCTGAATCAGCATTGCATCCAGTAACACCTGAGCAGTGAAAATCCTGTGGCGTCTTCATCCAGGGGCCAGGAAATTCCATGTGTTTGTGGAATCAAGTTCTCTTCTAAGTGGAGTGACTGTTTATTGTTAAGTATCCATGAAAGGAAATCTGTAGTCAAACAGCAACCAGGCAGTCACACGTTTGCAGTGTATCTACGCCCCAGTGGCTCCGGCTCTGAACCAACTGCTCAGGAGCTATATGATAACTAATTCACAGGGTCCTGTGTCTCCCTGAAACTCTACGTGTAGTTGTGCTTCACTGGTTTAGTGACGTGAATGAAGGGAATTCACTGCACTTCAACTCTCTCATCACACCTTAATTAGGACCCCAGCTAGATACATCAATGTTTTAACAACTGCTGCAGACAAGGTTTCTTTTCCTTCTATAATCACATATTGTAAAGCAGATTGAAGTAGTTTACCAATGTTTTTCTTCTTTTGTTTTTCTCCTGACTAAGAATCCATGGCCAAATAGACTAACATAAAAACTAAGGCTGTGGTCTTTCAGTATTAATCCTCAGCTCCGTCAGCAACTGGCAGTCAGAGAAATAAATGATATGGTTATTATAGAAAATAAATTTTTAAGAATTAGCACATTCATAATTAAGTTTTCTTTGTTGTCTTTTGTTTTCTGTGTTTGTGTGGGTTTTCATTTTTTAAAAACAGAAATTGTGCCAATGAAACAAATCATAAAATTTTTCGTTTGCTGTGTAGTAAATTTCTAAGTAATTTTTAAATATTCCAGGGTCATTTTGACCTTAAAAACCTGTCTTGGGACATCAATTACCAGTATCTTTAACTTGGGACACCTGAGTAATCTTCTCTGTGAGGTGAATGTTTATTGTAGAAAACTCATTTTAATGATTATAGCATCTATACCATTAAGAATACAATTAGTTTGGGGGTGTCAGGATAATAACGGTCTTTCTAACAAACCGGGGGATATACCTCATTTTCCTTATTTATTTCAATATTACCTTTCTCCAAAACAAGATTACAATAAATTTCTAATTAACAACAAAATACAATTAAACTATAACTTTAAAAATCCACCTTTAAATCAAAGAAGACAATACTAAAATTTAATCTGTCCTTTGGGGTGGGAGACAGCTTACAGGTCTAGTCAGCCAGCTAAATGACAGTCAGAAAAGATCATGTGACTGGGGTCTAAAAACTAATTAATCTCCATAAAGCTGTAAGTGAGGTAGGTAAGATGACTTGAAATCTGATTACATTATTGCATTTAAGGGGAGAAAATGCAGCATGTATTTTTCATGTTGATTTTAACCACCTGAGCCCTTAATGACGTTTTGTACCTTGGAACAAAACTCATATTTCATCCATATTTAAAAAGAAGTATGAAGATGCTACTGCCATTAGTATATGATTTACACATTTGGTGTAAGTATTATGAAAATGAAACGTGTAGGATGCCTTTGAAAAGTTTTCTAAGAATAAGTGATTCTTTGAAAAGCAGATTCATTGTAAAAAGGAAGCCATAAATCCAAAGATTAAAAGAAATTGACAAAAATATTTAAAGGAAATAATAATTTTACTATTCCCACTCCACCTCCATAAAGAGCAAATGATTGGGTAGTATATTTTGGCTATGGAACATTTATGGGCTGCATTTTATTAGTTCTACAGTTAAAGTTCTATTTAAAATAATTTCAAAAATTGATTAAAATACGGTATTTGCTACAGCTTCCATTATTCTAGTCACACCCTACTTATGTAAACATTGTGATAGGATTCATTCAGAATCCCACAGAAGTATCTTGTATATCGCATCTAAGTCTTTTGTTTTTTGATTGTTTTAACATTTAAATAAAAAAGACTTCTAAGCAATGGTTCTTGGAAACCTCCTTTATCTGCAGCAGAAGAACAAAGACTATAGAATAATAATTTGGAACATAACGCGGGAATGCCCTGAAAATAATCTTTATCATTAATAGATTGGAATGAGCCCTGAAGAGAGAGAGTGTGTGTGTGTTTATGTGCATGTGTGTGTATTTGTATGGGTTTTTGTGCATGATGTGTGTAGGAGTTTTGTGTATGTAAGAGAGAGAGAGAAAGAGAGAGTTGGGGCTTTATTAATACACATTATTAATCATAGATTATGTAAATCATAGACCATCTGCAAAAATTCCATTTAAAAAAACATTGGAAGCACCACATTTGAGTAGAAACTCAAGCCAGGGAGTTTATTGCTACCAGGTAATCCATTGTATACTGAACACAGAGAAAGGATGACAGAATATATTCTCTAATTTGTTTTATTAAAATGGTAATTATTTTTCTCATAATAAAATGAGACTCGATCATAAAAATAGAGTACCTCTCACTGACAAGCTGAAAGCACTTTATAGATGAAGGGTTTTTTTTTTTTTTGTTTGTTTGTTTTTTTTTGCTATGTTTTACATGAGCAAAGTTTTCATGAGTTGAGTTACATTCACTATTTTAGGACAAAAGCGTCATTTTTCATTTTGGCAAAAAGACTAAATCTTACTCAATTTTTCCCAATATGCAAACTTTAGAGCAATCATAAGGGTAGGTAAAATTTAAGATTTGCAAGACAAGAAGTGGTTTTTGCTCTTTCATTTCTCTTTTCTCCAATCCCCTTAAGGTAATTGTGTGCACGTACAGACAGATGTACACCCGGAGATACGCTGCCGTGTAGAGTCAGAGGAAGAGAGGCTGGAAGACTGGAGAGGTGGCTGAACTGGGCAGAGTGTTGGAAAACTCACAGGATATCATGTCCAGAAGGGGAGCTGCTCCATCTTTTCTGACCTCTGCCTTCACACCCATCTAATCTCCTCTGTATCCCTTCCTATTACCCTCTGTCTTCCCACTTTGACCTTTAGATACACACTATGGAAAACATTGTCCCTGACCTGAATAAGCATTCATGAACAGCTACTTCCTGAGTTCAGTGAATATTTTTAGACCTTAAAAAGCATTGTTGTTGTAACTTTCTGACTATGAATGATGATATTATCAGTTGAAATATTATCACAACTATTTAAGATTAAGTTACCACTGCTCAAATATCCCAAGCCTGTATTTCCAATCATTGATGACATGCAGCATAACAGAACTCTTACCCATGGGCAACTGGAAAATATCCATGGCCAAATCTAAAAGGAGGGAAAAATGAAAACTATGACACTGCAGAATGTTCTAAAAAGTTTGGCCAAGAATTTCTAAAATGTTCTCTGTGGGAAATAATGTTTTAAAAAATCCTTGTAAATTATTCTAAATAATGGTGGGATACAAGTGTATACCTGAGGTATGAGACATCTCTCTGTCAAATGTCAAATTCTAACCAGAATTCTGCTCTATCGTGTAATGATGCACAAATGCCTGATCATTTTCACCAATTGTACTTCAGAAAAATTTTATGACCCTATATACAGTCAACTCACTGCCTTTACATAATCAAATAGGTAATGCTTGTCACTCAAGGTTAAGAGAAAAGGGATGAAAAGAAAAGGGAAAAATTTAAAATGGAAAATTCAAAGAAAAACCTGATGTAGCCTGGTGCAGTCATGCCTGTAATCCTAATGTTCTGGAAGGCCGAGGTGGGAGGATTGCTTGAACTCAGGACTTTGAGACCAGTCTGAGCCAGAGTGAGACACCATCTCTACTGATAATAGAAAAATTAGCCAGGCGTCATGGCATGTGCCTGTAGTCCCAACTACTCAGGAGAATGCGGCAGGAGGATCCCTTGAGCCCCAAAAGTTTGAGGTTGCCGTGAGCTATGATGATGCCATGACACCCTACCCAGGGCAACAGAGCGAGAGACTCTGTCTCAAAAGAGAAAAAAAAAAAAAAAAAAAGAAAAGAAAGAAAAGAAAAAGAAAAGGCTGGTGTAATTCTAAACTCTGATACCTTTCTCTAAACTTTTACCTTTACTCTTGATAGTATAGAATTGCTCAGCCATTCTAGAAATTCTAAGATCCAAAATGTGTCAACAGTACAACACAAATTTTTTGGCTGCTTTAAAATGTACCTTCAAAGGCTTGCATTTTTTAAGTGGTAATTTGTATAAACAAAATAAATTGTCAACTCTTCAGAAATCTTGAACTAAATTTTCTTTGGTTGTGGAGTTTAGAATTTTTTTCTTTCTTTTCTTTTTTAACTTCATTTCTGTCTGACAAGGTATTTCCTAACACATCTGAAATTTAGATGTAAATCAAGACCTAGTTTGACAATTGAGGGACAGATTTATGAAACACCAGGACTCCTAATTGGTAGTTCCATTTGAGTGTATATTTATTTATGTACCTATTTACTTATTTCTTCATTCATTCATTTATCTACTTATGGACAAAACGTTAGATAAAAATCCATCTGAAAACACTTTAATGAGAAAGATGGTAGGCAAATTCTCCTTTAATATAAAAGCCACTTCAACTATTAATCATGATTACAGACAACTCCCATTGTGACAGAATATCATTTAACTTCCAAAAATTAGAGGCAGTGACAGCACACATATTTTTAAGATCTGCTATGTCATAGTTTTGTGTAAGGAAAGATCATACAACCTAATCTTTGAAAGAGCTTGAATTACCAATCAAATATACATAACCTATTTCATTTGTTAGGGTCTTGATTTTTATATATTATTTTGGCTTTGTTTTAACAGATATTCTTGGCCATAATGAAAATAAACCTGCAGAAGTCTCCGAGCTCTGAGACAAGCTATAACACATTTCTGCACCACGGGGTGGGCTCCTGGGATACCTACTGAGAAAATGCATGCCCAGTGAGCATGCCCAGACTATTAAAATGAATTGACATGTTAATGCTGACAGGAAAAGAGCACAAGAGAGCTTGCTAAATTACTGCTCAGTCAGGCACTAGGAATTCCTGAGTGGCTAAGTCCTGAGCAAAACCCACAGCAAGCACAACAACAACAAAACTTTATTGTCAAATGCACCCAAACAAACAAACACTAACAGGGCTGTCATGTTAGTAATCCACCTACCCATAAATCATATGGATTTTAATCATACCTGCCACCTTAGCCACTTATCCCTAGAGAAATTGTTTTCTTTTTGCTCCCTCCTTCATTCGCTTTCAATTATCTGGAAGCTGTTTCGCGTGTTTATTTATTTATCTAAAGTTCGCATACAGTATGCACACACAAATTTTCTCCAGGGGTCGGGGATCAGGCAGATCATACAAGAACGCAGAGGAGCGAAGCAGCAGCTAACAGCTCAGATGAATGTACTCTGTCTCCAAAACCTACTTCGGACCACGATGACAAGGAAAGAGGAAGATAGAGAGTAATTAGTGTGTGCACAATGATTGATCATGGCTTAATATTTAGGCATTTCACCTTCAGAATGCACTAGGTAAACTTTGAACAATGATAAAACAGGAAGTCCACATGGTTTTTGATAAGCAAGGAAGAAAAAACTGCTTTTGCACATTTAAGTCATTAGCTTTCTCTTTTATGAAGGGGGAAAAAGTTGTTTATTCACTTTGAAACACATGCATTTGATCGATCTCTTCCCTACATCTAAGTATTACACAAAATCTCAAACATTAAGATGAGTATAAATAAGCGACTTTCTGCTTTGGGCAGGCAGAGGGGAGGCAAAAGAAAGCAGCACATTTCAGATGAAATCATCCAATCTTGCCATCCTGTTGTCTTGCTCCCATGAACGAACAACTTCAGAAAATCATACCAATTTGGCTGCTCAGGAAATAAGTAGTGCACTGTTCATGACCTTTACTCAGCTCCAGGAGGTGAGAGAGTAGCACAGATGCATCATGTTGCCCGTGTCCTTTAGACACAAAAATCATTTTCATTAGACAAAATTGGGTAAAAAAAAAAAAAAAAAAAAGATATTAGGGGAAATTAAACAGAAAACTTTCACTTTATTATATCTGTCAGATTAAAGTGTTTTGATACTATGTTGTGTGTGTGTGTGTGTGTGTGTGTGTGTGCAAGTTGTGATGCCTTTTATGCATATTCTGATCTATACTTGCCATGCTGTGTATTAGCTCCATCTCTAGATATGATCTGTTTAGAACACCCATAGAAAATTAAAAGGATCACATGGAGTTTGACATTTTGCAAAATGAAAGAATAATGGATTTATTATATTGTATTTTTTTTCCTTTTAATAAAAATGTCTAACTGACCCTTGGGAAGCTTGGCTGGAGGTTTAGAAGTCTGAATCACTTTTCTTTTCTTTATACTCAAGAAATACAAGAATGTAATTTTTTTCAGTTTCCTTTTTCTTTTGATGTCTTAGTAAATTTGAGTTATTCTAACTTATAAATGATAAACTACTCTATGTATATTCTTAAATAATTTGGTATCTTATTCATATGCCTAGATAACCAAATCCCCCTACTCTACTTAGTTTTACATTTTTCTTCCTCCTTCTGTAACAAAGGATATGCCACAAACACAAAAGGTGGTTGGCCTTTGACTTCAAGTCTGAATGGAATAAATAATCTATATTATATTGGGTGTAAAGTTTTAGTCCTCCAAAGTGCCAGACTACTTGTACATAATACACATTTAAGTAGATATTTTGGGGTAGAACATAAATCATTGAGTCACATTTCATAGACATTTTACAATATATATCTGTATTTTAGAGTTTATTACCATGATTTTATACTGTCTGTACTCTTCCCTTAAGATATATATTCATTAATCTATTAAACAATTACTTATTGAACACCTGATATGTATCAGGTAGGTGCCAGATCACATTGTTTTAGCTGAGATATGCCTTAATTTGTGTAGACCTATCTATCTCATTTCAAAAATATCAACTCCAAAGTCCAAAATTGTATTAAACCTACATATGGCTTAGCTACATTAAAATAACCAAAAGGTGCCCATAACTTTTTATGTAATAATAAAAGAAATGGCCAATAGGATTTTGGATGTCCAAGTCTGTTTTGCTCTACCTACATCACGAGGGTCAGAAGAGAAGGGGGTTGATGGCAGAACATAGAGCAACACAGAATTGTAAGAAATCCCCACAAAGCCCGAGAAAGAAGAGCGAGAGATTTTGAACAAACTTGGAAGGATGTGAAAAGGGAAGAGAATATTTCAAGAAAGAGAATCCAATGCTGTCAAAATGTCAAGCAACATAAGGACTGAAAAGGGTCTTTTGGTTTAGGAAGAAGATGTCACTGTGGATGTCGCAGGCGTGGTGGAGTGGAAGCCAGATTGCGGTGGCTTTAGAAATAAATAGAAGAAGAAAATGAAAAAATAAAATAAAATAACTAGTGCAGCAAATTATTTTAAAGAGTTTTTCAGTGAGGGGAAAATTGAGAGAGAGAGCTGTAGCTATAGCAGGATCTGAGGTAGATGCAAGTTTTCAGGGATACCACGGCAGCCAGTATTTATATCATTCTGTGTCTGGCTCCCCCTGGAGTTGTGCAGTACAAAGACAATGCAGCCCTCTAAAGAGGCACTGTTATTGTCTGTTTATTCATTTGTTTCCAAAATGGCAGAGGCTTTGGTATGTTTACGTGTTCATGGAAAGTGGACAATGATGAAGAACAGGCTAGACATCCTGGGAAATGAGATATTCAGAGCAAGTGTAAGGAGGGCCTAGCCACGGGGGCAACATGAGGCATTTTTTTTGTTTAAACCAGTGTGAATTCAGGTCAGCTCGTTTCACTTGCAGTTCTCCCAAGGATGTACACGTGGCCAGGGTACAGAAACCAGCCCTCTCACATCCGCACCAAGTCCCTCTTCACCATTGTAACTTTTACCTTTGCCATCATCAGCATGTGACATTATTTATTTGAAGTAGGAAAAGAAATTCTGCCTTTGTTTCAATGCTGTATCCGTAGCACCCAGAATACTCCCATAAGAGGTACTCAATGAGTATTTATGGATTTTTCAGTCATTTCATAATAGAGTTATTTGTAAAATTGTGCTATGTTCTGGAAGATACTGTTTGTCTAAACAACATTCGATCACTTTTTTCCCCATGTTGTCAGATCCAAATTTCGTTTATGTGTTTCTCCCTCTTCCCCAGGGACTCAGAAGACTCACAGTTGGTCTTAGGTCTTAGCAGGTTGGATTATTCTATCAGTTTGCTTGCCAGGGACTGATTTTGTGGTAAGCATGTGACCCAGGTCTGGCTAAAGAGTTATAGGAGGAGACTATCTTAGGGGATTCTAGGAAATATTTCCTTGCTGATATAAAGAATGATAAAAAAGAAATAGTTCCTCATTTTCTACTCAACATCATTTTATCTCCATTTTATACCTGGAACTACAGCACCCAACTTATAAGCATGAAAAGAGCCAGTGACAAATAAACTAACTTGCTTAGTAGAGAAGAAAGATTTGGGTCATTGAGTAAGTTAACCCCAACATTCATTTACTCACTCAACTGAGTTCTACTACCAACCCACTAAGTGCCAGGGGACAGTAGAGATGACTGCCATAACCTCTAGCTTCAAAAGTTCACAAACTCCTGGTCTTGATGACAACATGTCCATTTATAGATGAGAGGACACAAAAAGAGATCAACAGACAAACAAGTGTTTATTTGGAGGTTTGCTTGGGGACAGGTCCACTTAGAAGTTGATTCAGCCTGTTGTAAGAATTCATTTTCACGTGGCTATAAGACTCATGGCAGCTTGCTTCTGTAAAACCAGCAACATAGATTTCTAGCAAGACGACTCTTACATAATGTAACAATCTTGGGAGTAACATCCCATCACTTTGTGCCTATTCCACTAGTTGGAAGCAAATTACAGGTCCCACCCACAATCCAGGGGAGGGGATTATAAGGGCATGGACATGGGGGTCTCCAGGGTCACCTTAGCTTCTGCCTACCACACAGTCTACCCTCTGGTCACCAACGATTAATGTGTCTCCCACATGCAAAATAAATTCATCTCCTCTCAAATTCCCTGAGTCTCATCCCATTATAGAACCAGCTCAAAATTCAAACGCTCATCTTTTAAATCAGGTCTAGGTAAAAATGAGGTTTCTGGTGATAATCTGTTAAGTATAGCTAGCTCCTGAGGCACGATTCCTCTCCATCTGTGATCCTGTGAAACTAAAGACACAAGTTATCTGCCTTCAAGAAACTCAATATAAATTAGTGGGACAGACCAAAAATAACATCTATAGACAGTCTAGTTCAAAAAGAGGGGAAATGAAAGATAAAAGGAGTCACCGGTTCATGGTAGTTCTGAAATCCAGCCAGGCAAATGTTTGATTTCTTGATTAGGTTTTAAGGCCTGAGAATAATTCTTTGCAGCTTTAGGCTCCACCTTCTTGGTTCTTGGTTCTGCATTCTGAGTCACCCTTCCTTTTTCATAAAAGGTAGCAGCTGAGTAGTTTTATCAGTATTTCCTGCCAGTAGAATTTTGGGAGTTTGACAGCCTCCTTTCATTTGCACTCTCTGTCCTTTTTTGTCCAAGCTGGTAGCACCTTCATTGAAACAATTATCTCAAGTACTTTCTGGGTCTCCTGTGGATTTTAAAGGGGTTCACTTCATTACACAAACGCCAGGCCCACGGATCTTTCTGAGTAAATCCCTTCTCTTCCTTGGCATCTTGCTAAAATGACTAAACACACCACCCTTTACTTTGTAGAATCCTCACGGTTTTACTGGGAGGATCTATGAGACACAACTTTAATCTCTTGAAAGGGCCCTTTATGTTACTGAATACCCTAACCTTTTAATCTTTCTGAGCCTTTAGTAAAAGATTGTAGACACATCCTGGGCTTTTTCTCCAGAGCAAGATTTCTTGACAGCAAATCCCTTAATTTTAATTTTTTTTTTTTTTTTTTTTGGCCATCTGGAGAGACTGAGAATTTTCAAAATCATCAAGTCCTGGTTCCTTTTTTTAGTAGTTCTGTCCTCAATTTATCTCTCTCATCTCATGTTTTACTATAATCAGCAAGAATAAACAACGCAGCACCTTCAACATGCTGCTTGGAAATCAGATACATGACCACATGCATCACTAACAAGTTCTGCCTTCCAGATAATTGTAGGAGACAATTTTGCTAATTTTTCTGCCATTCTGCAACAAAGGTTCCTCTTCCTCCAATTTCCAGTAACATGCTTCTCACTTTATTGTCAGCCCTCATTGACAGTGTCCGTAATGTCCAGATCTCTGCTAATGATCTGTTCAAGGTCTAGGCATTTTCTTTCATGTTCCCCAAAATTCTTCTTGCCTTCACCCACAGCCTGGTTCCAAAGCCACTCTCAGATATTTCGGTATTAGTTTTCTACACTATGTAAAAAATTACCACAACCTTAGCGGCTTAGAACAATACATATTTATCACCTTCCAGTTTCTATAGGTCAGGAGCCCTGGCACAGCTTAGAGCAGTGTTCTGCAAGGCTACAGTGAAGGTGTTGGCTGGGACCAGGATCCTCATCTGGAGGCTTGACCTTCCAGGCTCACTCAGGTTGTTGGCAGAATTTGTTTCTTTGTGGCTGTAAGCTTGAGGGAGCCGGCTTCTTGCTGATTATTGGCTGGAGACCTCCCTCAGCTCCTTGCCATGTAGGCCTCCTAATGTAGCCACTTAACCATTTCAGAGCCAATAAGAGATAAAGTCTCCAGAGTCTGCTAGCAGGACAGACAAGTCATCATACCAATCATGGGAATGACTCCTATCACCTTTGCTACATTGCAAAGATTAGAATCAAGTAGAATTTCCCACTCACTCCCAAGGGGAGGGGAATACACACAGGTGTGGACATAAGAAGGTGAGTGTGATAAGCTGAATTATACCCCTCCCCCCAAATTTATACATTGAATCCCTAACCCCCGGTACCTCAAAACGTGACTGTTTTTGGAGATAAGGTGCAATGATCTTAATGTTTATGTCCCTCCCAAATTGGTGTGTTGAAACCTAATCACCAAGGTGATGGTATTAGAAGGTGGGGCCTTCAGGGGATGATTAGGGCGTGAGGGATGTACCCTTGTGAATGGATTAGTCTATAAAAGAGGCCCCAGAGAGATGCCTTGCTCTGTCACCATGTGAAGACACAGCAGGAATGCGTCATCTTTGAACCAGAGAGCGAGCCTTCACCAAACACTGAATCTGCCAGTGCCTTGATCTTGGACTTCCCAGTGTCTAGAACTGGGAGTAATAAATTGCTGTTGTCTCTAAATTACCCAGTCTACGGTATTGTGTTATGGCTACTTAATCAAACTAAGACATAAGGCCTTTAAAGAGGTACTTAAGCTAAAACGAGGTCATCAGGGAAGGCCCTAATACGATATGACTGCTGCCCTGTAAGAAGGGATGGTGAGGCAGACAAATGCAGAGAGGAGACCACGTGAGGGCACATGGAGAAGACGGCCGTCCACAAGCCAAGGAGAGAGACTTCAGAAGACACCAATCCTGCCAACACCTTGATCTCTGACTTCTAACCTACAGAATTGTGAGAAAATAAATTTCGGTTATTTAAGCCACTGAGTCTACAGTACTTTGTAGAGTCATTGCAGGTCACTTTAGAGTCTATTTACCACAACGGGCGATGATATTAGTAGTTTTAAGACGGTGTCCTGAGGAAACCGGGGTGTTTTTTTGAGGTACCTGAGAGGGCCTCTGGGCTGTGGAGGGAGGGACAAACATGAGGTCCCAGGGCTTCCAACTCCACTGCAGTGAATGAGTTCCACTTTAGTCAGTATATATCGGAATTTCTACCTAGTGAGAACTTTCCAAATTCAAAGAATCTCTATAGTCTTATCTGATGTGTCCTATCCCAGGAATATATTACTCTTAGAAATTGTATCAATCATTAAAATAGCACTGGACTAGTATTTAGAGCTGAGCTCTGATACTCAATTTGATATAAGGCAGCTTGGGGACTTTGAACAAGTCTCCTAAGATCTCTGGACTTTTTGTTTCTTCAATCAGTTGGGAGTTTGGACAAAAATTATTCTAAATTTGTTTCCATTTCTCAGTAAATTATAGCAGTTTGCATAGTTTGTTGTTAATCACCTTGCTTCCATTTCTACACTTACAGGAGAGAGGTAATAAGATAATTCTATGTGATACAAAGTTTTGTTTTGCTTGATTAGTAATGCCAAATATTTCTGATAATTAAAAGCAAAACATATATTTGTACTGAAAAAGAATTGGACACTATGTCTCCAGCATTAGAAAGATATACGAGGTTTACATGTTGAGCATTGACTGCAGTTTTTATTCTCAATTACATAAGAAAGGAAATGAAATTAGACATAATTGATAGGCTATTTTATAAGTTTTGTCAGTGCAGAAGAGTCACAGCCAATTTTAAGAGAATTTTTTTTTTTTTTTATCTTAAACCACAATGGTTTTTACCTTTGTGTTTTCAGAGATGAATTTCGTATTTCTGTGATGTCTCTTTGGTGTCTGTATAAAGCAAGTGACAGATTAGAAAATGAAAATAAACTTCTTTTGTTCAAATTCCAGGAACCTCATCTGTATTTTTATTGCTTTGAGCCCTTTTCACTCACTGGTATGGGAATCAATGAATAATTCTTTATCCTCACACCTGTAGTCTGAACTTGCTGCCATGGTTAAAAATTTATAATTTTCTTTTAGGCTGTCAAAACTCAGCCCAGAAATAAAGTACACATTTACCTTCCCCCACCATAACAAAGTATTCATTTCCTTTAGGCAGTGGTTCAAAATTTGAGGTCAGCATGAGTTAAAAAAAACTTCCAACTTACTCTTTTAATTCTCTGCTGTTACCTATCCCAGCTCCTCTGTCTTCAGCTCCCACAATGAAGGTCCCAGAACAGAACTTATATGGATACTTAAAAGGTCAACTTCCTAAAGCTATGCCAGACTAGCAAGATATGTTACATTCAAATGAGTTCTTTGATGTATGGGTGACAAGCAAGGACTAAGTTGGCAGTATTTGCTGAATTATGCAAACCCATAGGGGGCAGGATTCCACCTGCTTGGGATCTTCTACTGGAGTCAACTCAGGGACCAGCCTTTATGAAACGAAATGGGTTGCAAGGGAACAGCCAAAGTGACGGCAGATTTTGTGTTCAATGACCGTATGGTTTTCATTATCTTGTTCTCAAGGAAGAATTCATCCAAAGAACAACCAAATGAAAGCAATGTGTAAACCATGTCAACCCATCCTTGGATGAATGTGCCATATTTGATCCATTATCTAGTGTGACTGTACAAAGGTGGGGAAAAGGGAGAGCAAGAAGTGGGAAACATGAGGGTAGTACCAAAAGAAAGTGCAGAAGGAGCAAGAGAAAAGAAATGGGTCAGCCACTCAGCTGTCTCATTATGTAGCTTCCCACACTCACCAAAGATGTAATTCATCCTGCAGGTGCAAACATTGTTGGCTTTCTCATGGGCTCTTGACGGATGGACCGGATGCATGTTTCCTTACCCCAGATGCTCTTTAGGAACACCGGCAATGAGATAGGGGATTGTGTGCACCTGAATCAGCACATTCACTGAGTCTTATTTGTCTTGTTTCTTATTTCAAGAACCAGTAGTGTTACTCACAGAACAACAATAACTAGGCAGAGGGCCTTTTTTTTTTTTTTTAAATATAGAGAAATAGCCAATCTAAACACCTTTTTGAGTCACTTTTTATAACTGCCCCCTAGATAAATATGTCATTATTGCCCTGATTGCTCATTATCCAGAGACACGTTGGTGGGTGATTATCAGATCACATGATAATATTGTATCCTGTAATAAACTTATTCTTGTGTTTTCTACAAAATTTTCAAAAATTGAAGTTGGATTTTCTCCTAGTAGACTGAGAGGGGAAAAAAAAAAGATTTTCAAGTCAATTGAACAGATAACATATTAGAAGTGGGAATGTACATGCTCTCTGAATCAGCGTCCCCTCCCCTCCCTGCTCATTAGCTCCCACCAACTTTGAAGATTCCAAGATCTCAAACAAAACTGACTCTTTTTGGGTTGAAGTCCCATTGACTCTTGGCAAAATGCAACTTCCTTGTTCAAAGAAAAAAAAACTTATAAAAAAAGCTCACAAGGCTTCTTAGACATCAAATGGGTCTTATGAAACCACATTTTGATGAGCTAAGTGTAAATGAATCAGAAACACATGGATTAAATTTCCCTTGAAATACACATGGGTTTGAAAATTAAGGAAAAAGTGTTTAGCCAAATGTGTTTTGGGTTTCCTTGAACTGAAAACATTTGAAAAAAGTCGAGGCATTTGCTAAACCCTAATATACTGTTGTGTTTGCTCAACCCTCCTGCAAATCAATTAAATTTCCACGAGACTTCCTCCATTCCCTTGTGGCTTCTCTTGTCACCTCTGTCTTGACACTTTACAGACCAAACTAAATTTCCATTAAAAAAAATAGACCGTTGCTCATCTACTTAAATATGAGGCAGCTATTAAAACACCCAGAGAATCAGAGATATTAAGGGACAGAAAAGCACCCATTAGGTCACGGGTTTTGTCCTGAGAGTTGGAGCACATGCACTCACAGCTCTCTAGTGCTTTATCCTGTGTAGTTTTATATGTCTCAAGTGACAGGACATCCACCAGCTCCCTTGGGAGAATATTGTGCATTCTAATAGATTTTGCCATTAGGAATTTTGCCTAAGTGTATAACAGAGGCACAGTGGGACATCTGGGGTTGGGGGAGGCATTATGGATAATTAACTCTTCCACTACTCCCTAACAATCACCTGTAGCGTGTTCACCAATTTTAGCATTTTAGTACTAGACAATGTTGCTATATGTGTGGGAGTTCTCATTCAAAAGACAATATTTGATTAACCATATAAAATCACGTCTATTTCAATGCAAGACAAGGCTCCACAATTAACAGATACATCACAATAAAACTATGGGAGTCATAAATATAACATTCTACCTGATAATTGTATTTTACTGTTTCTTAAAAGTACATAACTTTGAAAGTCTTATGATTTTTATTGACCAAGAAATAACTAAATGGCACCAACCAGAATCTAAATGCACATAGTACTTATATATATATTTTATTAATATCTTATCCCCAAACCACCTTCCTTCTGTTGCCAATACCTTTTCTTTAAATATCTTCACAGCAAATGAACTAATTTCCCATTTCTGCTGCACCTTAGGGGGAAGGTAACATCTTTGTGAGGATATGTCTGTCTTTCTAGAAAAAGAACAAAACCTAGCTTTCAATGTGCCTAACATGTTTTCAGAGGTCTTATGGCAGAGTTTACATTAATTTGCTCTAGTTCTCATTCTACTTACAAATGAGTTATAAGGCACATAATGACTTACGTGGCCTGTCATACTCCTACTACGCTGACCTTTTCAAGATCCTGCGTGGTGAGCAGCTGACAGGCATACCTCTTCCATGCCAGTTATTGCAAACTATAAAACTTAACCAATGAAGTAGCAGGAAGAACCAAGTAAGGGGAACCGGGAAACAGCACGATATTCTTGACTTCTCTTTTTAATCTCTTTTAGATATGGAGTGGCTTTTCATGTTTCACCCAACCATTTCTTTTATTTTAAAATGACCATTTTCTTCTCCCCCAGCTGGTCCCTCATATTGTCTTACCTCTCCGTACTCATGTCTACAACAGTCATACAAAAGGAATGTCCTGTTGGGATATGAAGTTGGGACTTTGCTAACTAAGTAGCACTCTCTCCCTCATTTACTTATTTATTTTTTTACTATTTTATGATTTTTTGAGGGAAGTAGAGATTGAGTTGAATAAATATTTTGAATTATTGCTACACTTACCCACTTTAAACAGTCTTCCCTGAGGATATTTTAAATAATAATTAAAGCTGAGGACTTGCCTTTGGATTACTATATCCTTCAGCTGATAATACTTACTATTAGCAAATAGAACTCGGTCATTTTTCTCCCTCAATTAAACCAAATATGAAGTTGCTCTACCCAGACTGTTTATATGACTATTACAGCTTTGGTTTACCAGGGTTTTGTCCAGCAATACATCTAGTATTCTTTTTTTTTTTTTTTATTTGATCCTATAAGTCAGTCCTTGTGGTCTTTTAATACCCTTCTCTGAATTTCTTCTAATGGTCACCTTCCCTCCCTTGCTTAAAGGGATTGTTGTTAATATTTAACAATTTATAAATTCTGTTTTTAAAAGTGAATATTGCACTTTTAAATATTTGGGCTGGGTTGAAATCATAGCAAGTTTTGCACAGCACAGAGTAAAACACACATATACTATTACCAGTTGATGGCAACCAGGACCAAAAAGGGGGAGAACTCCTGTGGTTGTTTTTCCTTTAAAATTATTTGATATTGACATGATTCTAAGCACAGACTAAGGACAATATTCTGAATCAAGTTGCTGAATTGTGTATTCTACTCTGGATTTGTTCAGTTTCTGAGCAAAGGGGTATTTATTTTACTATCTAGAAAATGCTTTGAATTAGGTTTCATGTTCAAAAAGACTGAGAAATAATAGGCTCAGTTCTTCATGTAGAGTTAAATTTTGAGATTATGGTAAGCATATGATGTATGCTGCCATATTATGCCACTAGCTTGTTTTTTTGATTATTGGCAAAAGTGAAACCAGATTCAGTAATGCAGACAGTGCAATGCCTTTGGCTTACAAGCTTAGAGAAGTCTAAAATTCTGTCAGAAGGAGCTGATGGTGAGGCTGTACTCAACTAAGTTCAAGTGTGCATATTTACTTTTCTACTTCTTATATAATGGATCCTTTAAATAAAAGTCACTGTGTAGTTCATTTTGTCAAGCACATCAGATAAGTCATTGTCTGGGAGGGAATTCAAATTCAAGATTTGTTTTTTTTTAATGTGCTTTTATTCTATCATACAAATACATGTTATTTCAAAAGGAGATATTAATAAATCCTTGAAAGCCAACATTTTCTATGCTGTGATCATTCTATAGACATTGGGAAAAAAGAGAAAATATTTATAAAGCATTTAGTGATGAGTAATTCACAAGGAAATAATTATAAATACAAGTCAAACAAATTGGCAATTGTTTGCATTTCAAATTAGAAATCACATGGAATGAAGCATTGCTCTGATTTGCTTTATGAGCATTTTAGGGAAAGCTGTTCCTACCTACATTTGTGAGACTCACATGGAGGTCTAGCTGATAGAACATTAGTCTGAGAGTCTGGATTTCATAAAGTCTCTCCTGGCTCTATCAGACCTCGTTGTGTGGCCTGGTGGAATTTATTCTGGATTTTCTGTATTTCAGTTTCCTTATCAGTTCAGCTGGGAGTAAAAAGAAAGAAAAAATAATGTTAAATGTATTAATGGTCAAGTACGCTAATAATTTATTAGAATCTAAACCATGTTTTTCACAACAAACATTTTTCTCTAAAGTCACTGATGTTCCCAATGTACTTGAATGTCTGCACACCTTCTCAATGCTGTACAGACTTTTTAGACAATCATGAGGACCACGTATGTCTACTTAAGAGAAGAGGAAATTCAGTTGAAGAGCTGACAAGATTCACCCAGGGCCACTATGGGTATCAGAACAACTAATCATGCTTTGTTTATAGCAGTGCTCACTCAACAAATATTACTTAATATGATCCTATGATGTTCAATGCAGATTAATCACAAACAGACTCTCCTTGCTTATAACTCCTTAATTGACACTATCTGCAACATTTGCTTGCTCTACCCTATATGTAGCATCAGAAAGTAAAGAGGTAAAAGTTTTAGGTCTGCTCTCAATAGGTGTGCTCCAAAACCACAAAATACTCATACTCAAACCTTAATTGCATTCTCAATTAATAGAATGACGAACAGTAAGTGTCTAGGGAGGGAGACAAGTTAGACTATGTGGAGTCATGCCAGCCCTAAATGGATTTGAAATTTGGTGTTTTCCCATACACAGGAAAACCAATATTAAACTATCTTATATGAAAACACATGCGTGACTAATGCAATTTTTGATCATTCTTTATTTTGATTGAGCCATGCATGGTTCAGTTGATCTATGCACAGACAGCAACAGCAGTTACTTTTATATAGGTGGGACCATATTCCCAGGTTTGATTGGAGAGGCCAAACTCACATTTTTTGTCCCTCTTTTCTGTTAGTGTTGTCCTAGGTTTTTCATTTACAAGCAATGTATTATTATTAAAAGTTGTGTTCAAGTAAGTCAGGATGGTTTGGTAGGACCTTACCTTTTAGGCACCCAGCCATTGAGATTACAGAGTAGCATAAGTGCTCTTCCTACAGAAGTATTGTTATGTATTGCATTTTGTAAATCTACAAATATTTAAAGTAAAATATATTTATTTTATTGTTTTTTAGCTTTTCCTTTTTCAAGAAACAAAATTATTTTGAAAATAGTTTAATGAAAAATTATTGAATTTTTGCTCACCAAGAAAGAGGATGAACTTTTGCACAAAATATTAGTTGACATTTATAACCCACTATAGTTATTATAATGATATCACTAAGCACATGAAAAAGCAAGACACAACTCTTCTGAATAAGCCCCAGCATCCACTTCTAAAGTTAGTTGTTGTTTATACATGACTGTGTCAAAGACAATAATTTAAAAAACATAAAAAAGAAAGTAGGTATACATATTACTTTGAAAGCAAGGCTTTTCATTTAAATCAAATTAATATTTTTCATTAATGTTACTCATGTTCAGTCCAAATTTTCTTGTGCACATACAAAAATGAAAATGATAACTGCTAATGTATTGGTTGTATTAACAGAATAACTTTGTAAATGGTTAAATGATGTTAATTGTATATCCTTGTTATCAGATGCTTTAAATAGACAAGTCAATTCCAATAATAGCTCAGTTATTTCATCCCATTTATAAAATCAAGGTAAAGTTTAAGGGAATTCACTTTACTGAAATTAATCAAAGTTCAAAGTAAAAGTTAAAAATTATAATTAAAGATAAAATTACTTGTTTTGTAAAGATAATGTAAATAAAAATATTGGTGAAGAAAATGGACATTTAAAAAATACTCTTACTAAATTAAGAAATCTATGGAACAGAAATACACTTGGAATTGGCTATGGTATACATAATTTATACTTTTGTGTCCAAACTGTGAAAAATCCCAATTTAAATAGAAGATTTGTTGTCAGAATTTACTATATCTTTTCTATTTCTACACAGTAGGACTGACTAAAATACAGAATTTTTGTGATGAAGATGATGATGCATAATAATTTTATAAAATCCCAACATGGCAACATGCACTTTTTTTTTTCTTTTTGGGGACAAAGCCTTACTCTGTCCCCCAGTTAGAATGCAATGGCATCAGCCTAGCTCACAGCAACCTCAAACTCCTGGGCTCAAGCAATCCTCCTGCCTCAGCCTCCCAGATAGCTGGGACTACAGGCATGTGCCATCATGTCCGACTAATTTTTTCTACATATTTTTAGTTGTCCAGCTAATATCTTTCTATTTTTTCTTAGTAGAGACGAGGTCTCGCTCTTGCTCAGGCTGGTCTGGAACTCCTGAGCTCAAACAATCCATCCACCTCGGCCTCCCAGAGTGCTAGGATTACAGGTGTGAGCCACCACACCTGGCCTGTACTTTTACTTTTCATTGTTCATCAACATATTTTAGAAATGTTTGAGCCTTTGAAAATTGCTTTATAAGTAAACTTAAGTATTCTAAAATGGTATTAAAACTTTTTAAAAATTGTTATATCACTGTAAGAAATCATTTGGAATGCCTTCATAAATATTTATAAAATGGAGTACCTGAAATTATCAGCTTGTGAAACTTTTTATAAGATAAGATAATGGAAAACAAACCTTCCAAACAGAAAGAAATTAAAATTTAGCCTTGCAATAAAAAGGAGAAAATTAAAAAATGTAAATGATGAATGCTCAAATAGTATACAATATTTAATTTTTAAATTATAAAATTGTTCCTGTAAAATATCTTGATTTGTGGGGAAAAATTTTTGAAATTCCCAGTTTTGACTAAGGAAATGTACATGGTATAGTGCAATGGATGGAAAAATATTAATAGAAAACCTGCAGTTTTACAGGATTTACATATAGCAAAGCATTTAAAATACTCAGGAATAATTAACTTACCTGAAAAGTGGTTTCTTATAAAAATAGTTCATTATTGGTGAAAGGTAATCTAAATGAAACAGAAGGGCAGTACCTGTGAAATATATAGATGGAATTATATATATATATATATTTTATTTTATTATTTTTTATATTTTTAATGTGGCTACTAGAAAATTTAAAATTAGATATGTGGCATTATACTTTTGTACAGTGGTGCAGGTAAACATTGGTGGTTACTTGTCACCCAATTTTTTCAATTGATAATACTTTTATTATTACCTCCTGCCCACTCCCACAATTTCCAACTCACTCTTGTCCTGCTTTTATGTGCACATTTTGATAATAAAGAATATTAGAATAGAGAATATCTTCGCCTAGGTAGAATATGCTATGGGCTTACTAGGTATGTCAACATCTGTTAAGTGATCATTTTCTCATTTAAAAATATTATGGTCCATAGAAAAGAGTCAATTGAAAGCATCAATAATTTCAAATTAATTAATCATAAAAAGAAACTTGGAAGAAATTTTTAGGTAATTTTATGAAGTTAAAAGAAGAAAGCCTTTATTATGATATTCACAGAACTCTGGAAATCTATTTAAAAACATTAAAATGTACACTTAAAATAGGTGAATATATTGGCATGCAAATTATACCTCAATAAAGCTGTTAAAAAATTAAAAATAAGAACACATTGAAAAACAAAATATGTTCTAGGGACCTAAACTGTTAACACAGTAAGAGACAAACTAATAAAATGAATTGAGGCTCATAAAAATTTACCAAAAATAATCCTTCTATTTGTGTTCCTCCATAATATTTAATAAACAACAAAAATTTTATTTTAATGTATATGAATATGTTATTTTATCTTTTAGAAAGAGGTTATTTTTGAAAATACATTTTGAATAAGCTAATACTGATTTATAAAGAGTTTTTGTGCTCAATAAACATTTCAAAATATCATATAAATTTTAATGCTTTTAGTACCCCTCCTTTTACGTTGTTTTGGATGATACATTACAGATGGTCCCAGACTTACTATGGTTTGACTTATGATTTTTTGACTTTACAATTTTTTATGACTTTACACATTCTTTTTTTTCAATACACATACTCTAAGTACCATACAGCCATTCTGTTTTTCATTTTCAGTACAGTATTTGAGAAATTACATGAGATATTCAACACTTTATTATTAATATAAAATAGGCTTTGTGTTAGATGATTTTGCCCAACTGCAGGCTAATGTAAGTGTTCGGAGCACGTGTAGGGTAGGCTAGGCTAAGCTATAATGTTCTCTAGGTTAGGCATATTAAGGGTGTTTTCGACTTATGATATTTTTAACTACGATGAATTTATCAGTACATAACACCATGGTAAGTAATTTGAGGAGCATCAGTGCATGTTTGCACTATATATGTGACATCTCCTCTTGAGCACTGTTCTGAGATTTACACAAATGATAACTCCTTTATCTCTCAGCATAACTTTATGAAGTGGGTTATAATGGGAAAATTGGGGCCTAGAGAAGTGAGGCAACTTTCCCAAGGTTGCACTGGTCACAAATGATGGCCTCAGGATCTACATCCGGGCAGTTTGGTGCTAAAGCTATGTTGGTAACCACCAAACAAATGTCCTTTCGAGCTCTTTGCTTTAGAGGATATGCCAGTGGCCTATGTTTTTGTGCTCAGATCACCAGGCCCTGTTTTCCTTTTCTGGTGGATAGTTTTACTCTCAAGGATTTTTTTTTTTTCCAAATCATTTCTACATTGCTGTTTTTTGATTTATTGTGTTGCAGAAAAGCCTCATAATTACAGCCACATTACTCTTGTGTTCCCCTCCCTGCCCCCTTATAAACATTTGGAGAAAGTTAAGACCTGGTGAAATGAAGTAAATGTCTGGAGGAATAGCGACCTGAATGTTGCCATTGCTACTGAGAACTGCGTAACACTCACGCAGTATGTCCCCTGCTGACTTCCATAAACATTTCCACTTTAAAACGGCATCCTTTATCATAACTTCATTATCCAAAATCTATCATAGCGATGTGAAATCTCATAAAGGTAGGACAGTACTTAACAAGAAGCATTTTCAAATGTATGTGCAATTCTTGGTTAGGAAAACATTAATTTGCCTTCCTGTAGTAAATAGAAGGGAAATACAGTAGAATTTATCCCTACTGTATTTAGTAGTCCAGGCTCAAGGGCTAGACAGAGCATATGCAGGGCTGTATTTTCAGCATCCCACCCTAACCCCTCTGAATTCCACCAACAAAAATCTTCTTTTTCAGCCTCCTGCCCAACACAGTTGCATAGGTAATCTTGGCCATGTCTATGCTTCATCCTTTTCCAAAAAGGCTTACAGCTCTATCTTACACTATATTAGTGGTCTCATGACAGTAATGTTTATCATCTCCCTCCTATTCTTTTTCTATTCAACTTCTACTACTCTTCAAAGATCTGGTTACAATCCTACCTCCTCAATGGAACTACAGATGTTCCTCGACTTACGATGCAGTTATTTACTGATAACTCATCATAAATTGAATATAGCATAAGTTGAAAATACACTTAATAGCATGGAGTTCTACTTGGTCACAAAAAACAATGGTGATCTAGCACCTGGATGGAGCTGGAGCCCATTCTACTAAGTGAAGTATCACAAGAATGGAAAAACAAGCACCACTTGTACTCACCATCAAACTGGTATTAACTGACCAACACTCATGTGCACATATAGTAGTAACATTTATCAGGTATCAGGCAGGTGGAAATGGGGAGGAGGGGCTGGATATATTCATATTTAATGGGTGTGATGAGTACCATCTGGGGGACGGACACCCTTGAAGCTCTGACTTGGGTGGGGCAAAGGCAATATATGTAATATAAATAATTGTAGCCAGTAATATGCTGAAATTAAAAAAAAAATACAAAAAGAAAAAAAGAAAAAAAATACACCTAACCTACCAAATATCATAGCTTAGCCTAGCCTGTTTTAAACATGCTCAGAACACATACATTAGCCATTGAACAAAATGATCTAACACAAAGCCTATTTTATAATAAAGTTTTAAATATCTCTTGTGATTTATTGAATACTGTTCTGAAGTACCATTTCTACTGAATGCATATCGCTTTCGTGCCATTTTAAGTTGGAAAATGGTAATCAAACCATCATTCAGTCAGGGACCATCTGTATTTCAATGTGCATAACTCAGTCTGTTGAATTCTAATAAAACTTACTGCCTATATTATATATCACTAATTTTACGTGTATATATTGTATATATACATATATATGTATATATTGTATATATATACATATATGTATGTATATATTTTATATATACATATATATGTATATATTATATATAAACATTTATATATGTATATATGCATATACATATATAGACTTTTTAATTTCAACTTCCTAGTAAATTGTAAACATTTTGTGGAGAGAAATTGTGTCTTGGATTTGTCTACCTCTCCAACTATGTTCCCCTTAAGGTTGATAGATACTTGTATACACTTAAGTGTATGCTTGTATTCTCTGTGCTTAAAGGGTTTCTTCTCTTCTGATTTGTTTTCAAATCATTTATTTATAAAAAGAAGGGCTTAGCATTTTGATGCCCTTTATCTTAAATTATTTGCAATGTGGAATATAGAATGGTCCTTATGTTACAAATAATACTATAAGTCCTGTTAAAAACACTATTCCATGAGTCCTAAATTCCACCAGGCCTAACATCTATCCATATCTGCTATAGTTACATTGGTACTTAGCTGTCAAGACTCCTGGTATACGAAGATACACTGATTTAAAAGGCAACAACTTGGATCAGATTTCTCTATAGAGTGTCAAAATACCAGACACACTGCGACATCAATACCATATCTAACCTGACTCCTATAACCATTCATCACTTCCTAAATTTCATTTAACTTGAGATCATTTTTGCGGCAATTTTGAAAGTTTGAGTGAATGTATGCTACCATTAGCCAAGAGGAGAAGCACATGAACAGCAATAACACATCCACAAATGTCTGGGGAGAAGTAGGATGCTGAATGGTGGCCTTCATCTTCTTCTGTTTGTCTTTCTTTTTGCTCCTCTCTTCTCTCTCCTTCCTCAAAATCAACCTTAGAAAAAACTTTTGTCAATGTATAGCATCTTCTTTCTACTCTTTGTCTATTAACAAATGCCTTTAAACAGCATATAAATCCTGTTCAAAGAGTGGAATTCAGGGAATAAAAATGGTAGCAATGAACTTGTGCATTACTTTGATTGAAATCAGGATACATCAGTTTAAAATATCTTAAGAATTATTACACTCAGCATTTTATTTTATTATGAAATAATAAAATATAATGATCAAATTTCAGCATGAGATGTGTTCAGAAAGGGAAATAAAATCCCCATTTTTTGTTCAATCAAGAACCTAATTTCCAGTAGTGAAACTTGTAAATCCCCTGAAGATGTGGCCTTTTGAACATCTCCATTAACATTTTTTACATTAAAAAAATTATGTCTAAAGATCCACAATTTTATTTAAAAATTGAAAAGAATTAAAATATAGTGTATGTTATTTTATTCTAATGATGTTTTTTTAAATTTCCTTAACTCCTATAACTTCCTATGTAAATACATATATGTACATATATTAAATAATTGTGTGTATATATCTTCACCATATTCATTTTACATAAGTGAAACCATGACCTGATAAAATGATGTGTTATGTTACTTTAGTGAAGCAAATATTTGAATTATCTTGTTTGAATTAAGTCTCTGCTCTTTTGCTTTCACTTGTGTTTTGTTTTGTTACACTCATTGCACCACAGGAATTTCTTTAAGAGGTGAAAGATGGAAGAAAAGGGGAGGAGGTATTTCCTTCTTGCAGTAAGTTTAAGCAGTGATTCTATCACCTCTCTTTTTCCTATTGTCAAATATGTTTATTTTGGGGGAAGATCAATTTTATTTAAATATAAAAATTATGGTGTGGAGGCTTGATTTCTTGGCATTTGATTAATTGTGCATTATTATTAAGGCAAGTAATAGTTTTTATTTGTGTCAACTCTTTGGGGAAAATATACATTGGTGGTATCTTTATGAATGTCTTTATGATAATATTTGGGTGTAGTCATTCTCTGATTTCTATTTCTAATACAAATACCACTTGTGCTCCTTCAGGAGTAATTACCCTGAAGGAGTATGATTGCCTCATAGCCGTCTTGCAACAGTGGATGGACCCTCCAGAAGAGATGAGGTTTGATTTGGTCTACAGAGAATGAGTAGCCTTACTTGTTAGTTAAAATTCTCAAGAATGCAATCACTGAATATCAAACCAAAAAAATTATAAGTTTCATAGTCTATAAACAGAATATTTATATCATTTAGTTCATCTAACTCTAGGAAAAAAAAAAATTACTTGTCTGCAAATTGAAAGGTATAAATGTAAAGGCTATGATTTGCACTACCAAACCTTAGCATTCTTTATCTAATGTAAGCAGAAGTAGTCTATAAGACTTTGAGGAAGATGAGAGATTTCAGGAATACAACCATGATCGTTTCGTACAGCTCATTTCAATCCTATCTTCAAAATAATTTCCTGATGAACTTTTGAAAAATACCAATGCCTAGCCCTAGAGTTTCTGTTTTTCCTTGTTCTGGGGTGGGCATAGGCATCAACAGTTTTAAGGCTTCCCAAGTGATTCCAGTGTGTAGCTATGATTAGGATTCAATGATATAGAAAGGGTCATTCATTTGTTCATTTTTAAACAAATATTTATTATACTCTACTATGAACATGTGTTAAGATGTACTTGTGAACAAAAGAGATATAGAATGTATCCTCATGAATTTACATTTATTTAATATTTCAAAGTAACCATAAAAAGGAAAGTCCCTTTATTAGGGGTTAGAGTTTCTCAGCTCCTACTGAATACCTGCCTTTAGCATTGAGGAGGATCATTTGCAGACTCTGAATTATATTCCTGAGCAGCTGTGGAGTTTGGTGGGAAAGTTTATTTTGAAGTAACATCAGAATTGCATGAAGTTGACTAAGAAATTTTTAATGCCACAAGTAGCCCTTAGACATAAGTTAAGAGACTATTCTTGAAACATACTTTATCCCAGATACAGCAGATACTGACAGTGCAAGTCCTATTACTAATACAAGTGAACTGATTTAAGGCTATATGAAAGAAAATAATCTATACAATGTTGTCGGCAGAACTTGAAGAATTCTATCCTGAGTGTTAAAGAAAGTTGGGTTTCAATGGGATGAACGAGTTGATTTTGAACTATGGAGTAAGTTACCTATTCAAAGAATTTAGAAAAGAAAAACTTTTGTAATGTTCAGGATAATTTTAACCTATGTCTCTCAACACTGTTCCCTATTCAATAATACTTCTGATACTTTTAATATCTTCTAAAGTGATCCTTTCAAGAAGTTTCTGCTTTTTAAAGGAAAATTTCTTCTTCTTTCTAAATATTTACAAAACATATAAGAAAAAATGTGTAGGTTTCTTCATAGATCAACTGCTCTTTTAATTTTATTGTAATGTGTTCTTATTCTAGGTATACAACTATCTTATAAGATGTTTAACATAGTTCCCAGAACACAAAGAAACCCTATTGGTCATTTGATCAATCACCTATCCACCCTCAACTCTCTTTATTTCCTTTGGTCCATCAGTTTCACTGACATTTCTAATGAGTATAATTTCACTCATTTCTTCCCAACTCATTTCTGCCCATTACACTCTAGATATTTCTGTCTCTTATCGTGGCTGTTGTAGATTCTGAGTACACATCATGATAAGCAGTGGGCTATGTATTTTGAGTGCATTATTTCTAATCCTCACATCATATGTATAAGATAGTGATCTTCCTCATATTATGAATATGGAAATAGAAGTGAAGAAGAGAAAAAGAAACTTGTTCAAGCTTATAGAGTAGCTTTGTAAGCCAGAATTCCATGCTAGATCTGCTCAGCTTCAATGCCTGTGTTATTTTTTTTTAGTTTATCCCTCCAAGGCTTTTACAACCTGGTTCTCTTTCTTCTTCTTGATCATGCAGAGTAACTCTAATCCTATTTTGACAAATCTATTATTCAAGGCACCATGTCCTTCTTAAGACTTTTCTAAAGCTAAGCCTTCTCATTTCCCACAACTATTTCTTACGTGCCATAGTTCATACTGACTTTAATTGTCACATTCCTTGCAAATGGGTCCAGGTGGGCCCACAGGGCTGACTGCACCCTTCAGGTGTTGTGTGTGCAGCATCAAGTGGGGTGGCACCATTATCTCCCTTATTCTAGCACAACACTTCTTCCATTAATGCAGCCTCGGGGCCCATCAGCCTTTTTGGCAGCCCCATCACTGTTGACTCCTACTGAGCTATTGTTAACTAAGTGCCTAAGACTCTTTCACACTTGCTGCTGCTAAGTCATATCACCCCCAGTCCTGCCTTTGTGCATTTTGTTTCTGAATCCAGGTGTAGAATCTTACAGTAATTTCTATCACATGGATTTATATTAGAGGCAGCCAATCATTCTAGTCTTTTAGGATTTTTTCAACATCTTTCAGCATCTGGGGTTGGGAGGTTAGAGGGTAGGGGATTGTGATTCTATCATTTGATATATTCACCCTCCCTCACAACTGGAAGCTTTTATTTTTTCCAAATCTAGCCACATGACTTTCAGTCTCTATTTAATTTATTGATAAATCTCTTCACTAAGACTTGCGGCAGACCCCCAGCCACCTCTGTGCAGGGTGAAGAAGAAACTGGCCTCAAGGATTATGGAGTTTTAGGCTGTAGCCCAAGCTGTGCCTCTCAGTATCCTGCACTTGGCAAATCCTCAACAGCTATGTGGATCTTGTTGTGTTCCTACAGAGGATTAGAATAATTACAGAGAATTTAAGAGTTGATGCTCAGGTAAGCAAAAAGTTATGAGTAGCTTAAAGCAATCAAACTGTTGCTAGGCTGTTCGCTCAAACTAAATTGTCCACACATATTACATCTCAAGGAAAATAAAAAGCTATGAAACCATGGGAGCATAAGCAGGAATAAACACTGTATAATAATTTTGTCACCAAAAGAATCCCTACCTGCTTAAAATTATGTAAATATTATGTCTGGATGCACTGCAGAGTTTTTATAGGAGGTCAGAGATGAAAAACATATTTGAAGAGAAACAAAACTTTCTGCCTCTCCTCATGCCTTCATCTTATTCTTTCCTTTTTCTCAAACCTTAGACAAATACTAAGTGACCTAAAAGAAAGAAAGAAGAAAGAAAGAAAGAAAGAAAGAAAGAAAGAAAGAAAGAAAGAAAGAAAGAAAGAAAGTTAGTTAGTTCTCATCCAGATAGTTTTTATCTTTTTCCTCTAACAGCATCCAAGAAACTAAAAAGGGAAAAGTGGAGAGAGGAGGCAGATAATCAGAGTTGATTGTGAATCTGGGAAAAGTCTCAACTATGTATTGAGATTCACAAAAATGAAAGATGAAAGATCACAAGAGAGGAAATGAATAACCATTTTGCCCATTGCCAGTGTTCTGCTCCCCATTCTTCCAGCTGCGGCCGATGCTTCAGCTTCACCCTTCAAATTTGAGTTAGAGGCACATGCAAACATCTCAGCTGCTGTGCTTTCTCCTACTGTAGTTCGCCTTTCTTTAGAATGCCCTAAAGATAGCATTCTTAGTAAACATACTGTCGGGCTGAGGAAATTTCATCAGGGGGGATGTAACCATCTTCTCTTGTAGGAAAGGCTTTTCCACCTGCAGGGTGTAAACTATTGGAAATATAAAAAGTTATTTTGGAAGCATCAGAGGCCAAAAAAAAAAAGTGCCTGATTCAGCTCTGGAAATATCTTTTTTGCATCTCTGCAAAGGACTTGGTGTAGTCGTCCTGCATCTGCCATTGTCATAGTGTGTCCTCTGTGCCTAGCACAGTGCATCTCACATATCAAGTATTCAACAAATATTTGTTCCCAAATGTGATGAACAAGTGGCTAGTCATCTAGGATGAATTGGTCCTTTTGGTTTAAATAAATGTGAACAGACACTCAGTGTGCAAGCATTTATGTGTTACCAGGCAGTAGACATTGCCAGGTAAGGAATTTTGTCTGCTCTTATAAAAATGGTGTTGTTTTCACCATGTTTTTCAGATATTTGATTGAATTGCTCAGTTCTTTTGTCCATGATAGAACATGCCATATGTGACCTCATAGAAGTTCAACATTTCTTTGAACTCCCAGAGTTACTCATTGAGTTGATTTGCTTTGGGACCTGAAAGTTTGCATTTTCAACAAGTTCCCAGGTACTACTAATATTGCTGGTCCAGAGACCACATTTTGACAACCAATGCATTAATCCAAACCCCTTAAATGAGAAATGAAAGAACTAGACTGAAAACTAGAGAGAAACCGGGTGTAAAGTAGGCACTCTATTTGCTAGAGCAGTACCCATCGTCTCCTTCCAGCTAAGGCATATTTCTGTTCTCTCATGAGGCTTCTCCAAGCAAAGGCAGCATAAGGAAGGACACAGGGGGAGAACTTAGCAAAGCAAAAGCAGCACCAGTAAATGAGGATAGATCTTATGCGAAATTTGTGGATTAAATAAAAAGTTTTTTACTTGTTTTAAAGTTCTCCAGGGGGAAGTGAGAGAGGTTCTATAATCTCCCTTGCTAACTTCTTCCACATCTAAAAACATTATTCAGAACATTCCTGTTACAAACTTAAGCCCATTTTCCATTGCTAATGAGGCATTCTATATTATACTACTAAGGAACTGATGTTGGAAAATAAATGTGTCTATGAAGTAACCACATTTAAAAAAAAATAAAATTGAAATAAAAATAATTAAATGCAGCCAGCTGCTTTAAGCAACCATTTCATCACATGGCAAGAAAAGTATTCAAAAGCCATCCAAAATCTGTTCCCCTCTGTTACTTCTTGCCTTATTGCCTCACCACAAAGAACCATATCAGTTATTGAATTCATTGTCTCTGTGCATTTCCTTGTTCTATGGCCAGTCCCGAGCCCTTTCAGTGAGCTGAACTGTCTTCATTTATTCCTTTGTACTTATCTGACTTTGCCCAGTTATCATCAAATTATGAAAAGCAAAGCCTATACTTAGCTGCAAAGACCGGTAAACTTTTCTTCTCAATAGTCATGTTGGAGACTCAATGTCAGAAAGAGAAGTAAGTGGGCTGTGTACAGATTCTCAGTCAGTATTAGAAGAAGAGTTGTAGTGTTCCTGAAGAATTAAATATATCACTTCTTTCCCTCAATATTTGAATTCATTAATACATGACCCGTGCTATTCATAGATAGATACTCATTCTTAAATAGAGGAGGTGGAGTAGGGCAAAAGAAACACATAAATCTTTCTGTTTATGAGGAGAAAGCTTAGCCGTGTGAATCCAAACAACCAGCGAGCAGTACACGGCCTCATATATACTAGGGATTAACCCCTTAGAGAATTCACAGAAGTATAAATTAAAAAGACCCCTGATTCATTGCAACTAATTCCCTGATTCTGTGGACTTGTTTCTAGTTCAACTTCTCTTTTCTCTGTATTTTGGTCAAATGATGCCAGCTGGTTAATAGTTGCCCTATATTAATACTTTACAATGTGTAAAAACCTGAACTAATAAATAGGAAAGCCTTGTCTTACACCCCAAAATAGCAATCTGCTGACATGGGAAAGCAGGAATATATCCAATTCATATAGGTACTGAATTCATTCACTGCAACTTTCAGTGTGCAAGACAGCCCATGCTAGAATAAATAATAAAGAAAATGTTTTAGTAAAATGCATGCACACACACATATGTGCAGTTTAAAAAGCAACAAGTGCTAAATATTTTTTCTCCCATCAAAGCATTTTACCTTATAAATAGTTGACATGTTCTTAGCATTTTTCTGGAAGTTATTAAAAAGTCAAACTTTGCTATGTGTCAATGCCATTATTCTGTAAATACCTGTGTGTATGTATTAGATACATTCCTAAGAAGACAAAAGGTAATAGTAAAAATTTTTGTAATAAAAATCTAATTCAGAATACTGAGCCAATGTTTTTTAAACCATTCTTAAACAGTTATTAAAAAAATCATTTTGCAACATTACCCTGTACATGAAACACACACACACACACACACACACACACACAGCTAAAACAAAATTCCACACAATAATTTAATTGTACTATATGAGATACATTCTGAGATTTTCTATCTCATTCTGTTTTATTCTTTAAAAAGTTTTAGTCAAGCCCCACTAAAATAATTTTAGCATTTGCTAAATTTGACAAAAATCTCATCATTTAGGAAACGTTGCATTAAGGGAACTTGCTGTTTTTAAGTTCTATAGTCATGCTCTAATAGTCCTTTAGTATGTTGATTGCCTTCTGATTTGTCTCTGCACCAATTCAAATTTTCAATACAATGGATCTTTTGAAGCTATGCTCATCTCTACTTGGCTAATGCCTATCTGAAGACAATAAGAATATGTTATACGTTTAAAGACCATGTAATATTAGATAATGTCATGATTGCTTAAGATGCAATTTTTAATGCATGCTTTGCATTGCTATCTCAATTTGGTGAGCAAAGTATGCAGCTTGTGGTGTCTCCAGCCCTACTCCCTTTGTGTTTCAGTTCCCTTGGGGCTTATCTGTACTTGACTTTCTATACCTTAGGGCACTCCTAGAAGTCTAAAAAGGCATCTCTAGCAATATTTAATTCATATGATTAAAAATTCAAAAGAAGCCCTTGTACCAGCTGTTAAGCTATGTTCGTACGCTGTAATTCAGAGTTCAAACCCCAGCAAATTGAAGGTTAGGTTAACAGGATCATTCAGTGGAACTGCATTAAACCGTGGCAACTACAGCCGTAGGTGGACTGTTTCATACATGCTCATTTGCAGATGATAAACTAAGGATGTGCAAACTTATCTCACTGAAAATTTTGCTACCTAATTTGCTTTCTTTACCTATTTTCTACAGTATAGTTTAAAAAGGAAAACATAGGAAGTGAATTGTGGGTTTTGTTTACTACATGCACAGATTTAAAAAAAGAACAAAATCCACATACAGTGTTGCATTGACTCTTACTTGGAAATTGAGATATGAATTTCTCTTTTCAGATGTTAACTTTCTCAAACATGTCTGAAGTTTTAGAAGCTGCCCCAAACTGGGATGTGCTAACATGCTCATTTAGGGAACATCATCAATTAAAATAAGCCCTTAATAATAATCTTGATGCCCCTACCTACTCTTCTATGAGAATAGTAGTGAGAAGTGATCTTTATAGTATTAATTCCATACTTTCCAAAAATAAAACAACCTAACTCATAACAGAATATGTGAGAATTGAGAATTGGTGGTCCTGGTTCAGTCACTTTCTAGTGGCATGCTCTTAGGGGAGACATTTAAATTCTTTGGACCTCACTTTTCTCACCTATAAAATGAGAGAAATGACAAGATGACTGCTATGGGCAAAAGTTCTCTTTCCATGAGATTTTATGCACCTAAATTGTGCATATAGTGGTTGTGGGGCTATATCTTCTTGTTAGGCTTATTAGGCTGAAAAGAGACTGGGGAAAAAAAGAAGAGAGGAAACATAAAATATATTTTTCTTACGTGAACTTGAAATGTTTCTTTTCCCAGGAATTATGTATAACATTGATAAAGGAAAATAAGATGTCTCCAGAAGACAAAGAGGAAAATGACACAAATTAGTAATCTGGCCTTGAAATGAATAAAATAAATTAGTTGAGAGACATTTAAGCAGATGCTTCTGCCTCATAATGCAGTTGACATGCATAAAGAAAGGAGTGAAGGAAACTTTTAAGAACACAAATGTTAGCTTCAATTGAATGAGAAAGGAATCACAAAAAGCCAATATTTTGCCTTAAAAAGGGCACAAGAATAAAATGTTCTTGTGAAAATGCAAACCAAAGTTTTGAAAAAATTTTAGGCCAGGCGCGGTGGCTCACGCCTATAATCCTAGCACTCTGGGAGGCCAAGGTGGGTGGATCGTTTGAGCTCAGGAGTTCAAGACTAGCCTGAGCAAGAGTGAGACCCCGTCTCTACTAAAAAAATAGAAAGAAATTATCTGGACAACTAAAAATATACAGAAAAAATTAGCCGGGCATGGTGGCACATGCCTGTAGTCCCAGCTACTCGGGAGGCTGAGACAGAAGGATTGCTTAAGCCCGGAAGTTTGAGGTTGCTGTGAGCTAGGTTGACTCCACGGCACTGTAGCCCAGGCAAGAGAGCGAGACACTGTCTCAAAAAAAAAGAAAGGAAAAGAAAAATTTTCAAATAGGTGTCTAAACAAGTAATAAAATATATCAAAGATCATTTTCAGTCAGTAAACGTCATGAGATGCTACTTTAAATAGCACCTTGGGAAAAAAAAGGATGTATCTACGTGCTACAGTGGTTATAGTTCATACATATTTAAAATAATTAGTAAGTATAACTTACTAATTGGCTTTTTCCATAGTATGCTCAATTCTCATCATCCTGTTTACCTGTAATAAAGGCTTCCCTACATCTATGAAGATGCTCCATGTAGAGTAGCCTCAAAGCAAGCTAAATATTAAGAATATGCTAAGGTTCCTTGGACAAAGGTATATGCTTATTAAAAAGAATTTATCACTCACTTGTTAGGTTAAGAAACTTTTGTACATTTTCAGTTTTTTTCACTCCCAATAACAGAAACTGATTTACCAAATCAAGGTGTACAATCAACAATAATACTATAGAGTCAGATAAAACTACTTCCCAACTGCAAATCACCCATTTACTGTAAATCTTGGCAAATTAATAAACTTCTCTGACCTCCAGTTTTCAAATCATTAAAGCAGAGATGATACCTGCTCATAGTGTTATTGGAGACTTTGAGTGAAATAATACATATAATTCTTGCCACTTTGGAGTTACTCAATATGTTATTTATTAGGTTAGTTTTTTTGAATATGGATCTAACTGGAATGATTTTCTAGAAAGAAAAGGAATCTTCCAAAGTATAGACTAAATAACAATTCTTTATTTCATCTCATACTACATTTTCCAATGGGGAGAAACTTTAAAGAACATGGAAATTGTATCCAAGATTCTTAAAATAATAAGGAGTACTGGCCACTATAAGGACTATTTTTGTTAATATGGTAAGAGCACATTTCAAAAAAAGAAGAAAGAGCAATAATTTTCTTGTTCATTCTGTATTGAGCATCTACGTTCTCAATCCTACATGATCACTCCTTCAGTAAACATCTGAGCAGAACATACAATGACACCTGCCATCATGTGGCTATAATCTACTGTATGGGAAGAGATAAACATTAAATAAAATTACTATAAAACATATAATGTTATAGGGAAGTAAGGGATATGGAAAAATTAATAAAGCAGGGTCATTGTGATAGAAAAAGATGAATTTTAAGCAAAGACTTGAAGAAGGCAAGAACCTTCGCTATGAAATGCCTGGGGGTGTAATGTTCCTGGCAGAAGAAATAGGCAGAACAAAGGCACCAAGTTGGGAGTGTGAAGCCATATCTGTGGAATGACAAGGAACCCAGTGCCACTGGAATGACATAATCAAGAGTGAAATAACTAAAGAAATAAGGTCAGAGATAACAGATGAGATCATGGTGGGCCTTCTAGGACATTGTGGGGATTGGGGCTTTTACTCTGGATGAAAAGGCAGGGTATGGGGAGGCCTGCAGTGTTTTGAACAGGAGTAATATACTCTAACTTACTCATGTAGGATTAAACTAGCTACTGTTTGGGAAGAGACTTTTCAGGTTCTCAAGAGGAAGCCGTGAGACACATTTGGAGGCTACTGCAATAATCCAGGAAGGATAGCAGTATAGTCATAGTAGAGAAGGTGAGAAGAGGTCATATGCTTGATGTACTTTGAAATCTGAGACAATAGAAATGAGAAAATAGATGTGGTGTTTGGTGGATAGAGAATAATGGAGGGAGGACATCACAATTTGGGGACTGAGAGATTGGAAGGATGGAGTTATCTGATGGAGTAACTGAGCTAGGAAAGACTGTGGGGAAATAAATACATTTCCGAAGGAAATATAAATAACTGAGTTTCGTGCATGTTAACTATGAGATACCCATTGGATATCCAAGTGGGTATGTAGAATTGCAGAATGAAGTTTATGGAAGAGAGCTTGCCTGGAAACATAAATTTGGGTTCTTCAATGTACATTTTGGGTTTAGCAGTGAACTGGTAGTATTAAGCCGTGGAGAGTAGATAAGTTCCCCTAAAGGAATAAGAGTAGATAGAAAGGGAAGAGCCCAAGGGATGAGGCATGGGGCCCTCCAATATTTGATCAGCTACATGTGCTCTGTCTCAGGCACTTGGTACTCAAGTGTTCCAGGCACACCAGGTCCATTCAGAACTCCATGCTTTGATTTATATCACCTGTTGGAAACCTTTCTCTCTTCCAAGAACCACCTATCCATTCCATCTCCTCAAAGAATACTTCCATAATTATGCTCATCCTCTGTAATCACAGAACGCTAGGCATGTTCTGCTCTGCATTACATGTGTATCTATCTGCCCCCTTCAGCAGATTGCAAAGACTTTGATGGCTGCAATCCTAGCATTCCCATCACCAGCATTATAAAAGTGACATGTAATTAGTGCTTAATACGTGCCAGGCATGCTCTTAAGTGCTTGCCATGCATAATCTCATTACATCCCTTAATTTCCGTACTCTTATTTCCAGATGAGGAAATTGAGACTTGGAAACTAAGGTAACTCACCTGCAGTCTCCTAGCTAGAAAGTGGCAGAGATGAATTTCAGTATCAGATCTCAACTACTCCTAAGATCTTGACCAATGGCCTGGTCCACCTTCATGTCACTTATTTTATGGGTCCCTGGTACATGGTAAATCGTGTATAAAATCTGTTGATTAAATAGATGAATACTTGCTTGAATTAATGCTTCTGCTTTCCTTTGGTAGCCACAGTAAAACCTTGACTAACAAAAATTAATTTTGTACAGCCTTCATCCAATTAATTGGGATTTTTTTTTAATTTCTTACTATAGTTTACTTTGTAATGGAATATGGCAAATCCCAAAAAACAAATTTTGCTTTGGAGTTTCAGTATAATAAATTGCACAAACAACTAAAATATTACTTTGAGTTCAGTGCATAATCATCTCTGTTCCCTACACATTGGATATCTGCATTGGTGATATTCTTTCTTGAGAAATTATGATCACAATGAGAACCAGAGGATCATTTGATCTTGAATTTTCAAAGAGGAATATATATTATATGCCTCAGATAGTTCACTTGGGAACACTTTTTACACCAATATTTTAAAATAATTTTAATAACATGAATCAAAGCATACATTTTTGTTAAATCTTTAGAAACCCCAAATCCTAAAATATCTTATTCCTCAAGAGAACCAGATGCTGTTCAGTACCCTACTCTCATTCGGCAGATTTTGCTGTGTGATCCGACTGGTATCTATGTGCCCGAGAGCTTTGTTTCTGGACTAGGGGAGGCTACTCTATGCACACATGACAGCCCAGAAATACCAGACATGTTTAACACACCACTACCACTGCCTCCATGCCTTTCCTCTCCCACCGCATGCAATAACTCTCCATCCAATGACTCTCAAGAGGTGGTATGTAAATATCCCAGCTCCCTCACCTCTTGATGGGGTCATTCTGAGGTGTGTGCTTTGTGCTATATTCCAGAGGTCCCCTGCAGGATTAAGCTCCAGTCACACACTGTGATAGCTGGCCTAATAAAGCACTCTTTAATGGATGACTTCACTTCCCTGGGCCTCTCCCCTGCCACCCTCAACTAGTGTTTCCTGCGTCTCCCAATCCACTGCTTGCCATTACATCCTTATCTCAGGCTCGGCTTCTGGGGAAACCCACACTAAGACAACAAGAATTTTTATTAACAGAGCCTTGACTGCAGGGATAGATCCTCTTGGACAGAAAGAAGGAAGTAACAGCATGCATTTCTTTTTGATTTATTTATTTATTTATTTATTTATTTATTTATTTATTTATTATAGCTTATTATGGGGGTACAACCGTTCTGGTTAAATATATTGCCCATGCCCCTCCCAACCCCCCGAATCAGAACTTCAAGAGTGTCCATTCCCCAGACAGTGCAC
>CM052439.1:69147666-69166432 GCA_028533085.1 Varecia variegata
GAAGACCCCTAAGGCAATCACAGCAACAACCAAAATAAATAAATGGGACCTGATTAAATTAAAAAGCTTCTGCACAGCCAAAGAAACAGTCATGAGAGTAAACAGACAACCCACAGAGTGGGAAAAAATTTTCACATACTACACATCAGCATGCATTTCTTGTCTAGTGCTCTTCTCTTTAGCTCCAAATGTGCCGTATTTAGCTGCTATTATATGTGATCTTAATAGAAAAATTGAGATTTGATGTTTTACATAAATCCTATATTTGGGAAACTAATGCAGAATATGACTAGTTTATGGGCTGACTCTGTTCTAGCCCTTGATCCACAGAAGCAATAAACCAATTGAGTACATGGGGGAGAATCTCACAAAAATAGCACCATATCCACACCTGTGAAGAACAAGTCTGGTACATGAGCACATTCCAGACCCTGGACAGTGATAAAAGAATGACACTGTAGGATATCCAAAGCTATAAAGACATAAGTTAACTTCCAAAGTACTTTCTACACTATAAATTATTAGACAAATATAGGATCATGTTATTATTACAATGTTGACTGACAACATATACTATCATATTAAATAACCTAAAATCTGTTTCTTTCCAAAGTACAACAAAAGTTTACCTCATAATAAATTAATTTCCGAATCACCAAATTTTGTCAGGACTGCTTATATCTATGAAACCTACACCAACATTTCATTTATCTCAAAACTGACTTAGAAAAGACTGGTCTTTTATTTCCAGCTTTTATTTCCAGCTAAATATTTTAGCTTCCACTTACAAAGTAGACCAAAAATGCTTAATAAAACCTTTAATGTGAGGCTATATTATTCCTTGATGTTAAATATCTAAAATAGTTTTCCTCGTAGGGGTCCTTTCTAACACCTACTTTAAACATTAAGGGTTTTTTATTTGTTTGTTTGTTGTTCTGTTTGTGTTTTTTATGCTAATGGGTGAGTTTTTCATATGGTTACTCCAAGCATCTTTTGATTTTGAAATAGGTTCTCAGAAAAAAACTAAGAGCTCTGAAATTTAGCACTTTTTTAAAAATCAAGTCCATTCCCACATGATGTAATTTAGTTTCAAAATTAATTTTAAGGGATAGAAATTCCCTACTGCTAATTGGTGCATTGGATATAAAATGTGTTTTTAGATACAGGGTAAACAGTTTACTTTCGTATCAAGGAAACATCAGTTAAGATTTTATTAGAATTCTAAAAATGAATAATAAGCCCAGCCCCATGCTTGTTGTAATAGCTAAAATAAACTTGCTGCTCACACTGTGGTGACTTAGCTAAGCTCTTCTTTCATTCCATCAAACTACATGGGGCAGCAGCTGGCCTTTTTTTCGACACCCTCAGTGTGTTTACTGCAGCCCTGGAACTTTGTCTCAGAGGGCCGGGACTGTTGCTAAGGCGAGGACCACACCTTCCTCCTGCTTACCTAAAGCCTGTTGGTCAGAGTTTCATAATCAGGCAGTTTGCACAGTGTCAACGTGAGGGCATTGGCAAAAATAGTCTCTGTCTTCCTACAGGTGTTGCGTTTTCGCTCCCCTAGTGACTACTAATCATTCAATGGACTAAAATGATATATTTTAAAAAACAATGTCCTGGCATTGCTGAGAACATGCATATAAGGCCATGAAGGTCTACACGGCAAGGATTGCACAATAACCCATTAAAATAAACATTTGCAACCACAGATAGCTGGACTGAAATCCTGCTCTGATACAAATAACATCTGGACAACTTTTGTTTGCATCTTCCAGCATAAAACACCCTTGAGAAAAAATAGAAGGCAAGCTAAAAGACAAAGGACCACTAAAGGTTTTATTATGCTATGGGTGTGGTGCCATAAATTTGAGGGGGCTCAGGCTGGGGTTGCCAAACCTGAATTTAAACAGCATGTTGTTTTTAAAAGTTGTAACATTGGTGAGGAACAATTCGGTTTTCTTACATAATTAATCCAGTGTGAAATAGAGTGACTGGAAAATATCCAGTGGTTTAAAAATAACTCAATTATTTATAAGTTCCACAGTGCTATAAGATTCCACACGAAGGAGAAGAAAGTGAAGCATCTTGGTACCAAGATGTTGTTTTTGTTCAGGGAGGACTTGAGGAAGTCAACATAAACAATCTAATAGTAAAAGTCTATGCTGAGAGCCGAAGAAGATGAGGTTCCATTGGATCAGCCTAGTGGGCAGGAAAAGGTTTCTTTCCTTAACAATTACATACTGTGAATACATATTAGTATATATTCCTAGTACTGAAAGAACTGAACAATATGAAGCAGGGGTATAAGAGTGCAGGGAACAGAAGGAAGAAGGGAGGATGACTGGGAAAGACAGAAAAATGAGCATCTTTTATAAGATCTGTAACATAGGCCATGAATCATGCACGACAGTGAATGGACTTTAATTTCTGATGTTGCTCTTTGATGTGAAGCAAAATAATTACAAGCTGAAAGATACTAGCAAGTATTATATTCAATATAAAGATAAAGAAATTAGCCATAAATAAACCCTTATATAAAATCTCATGCTCAGGGCGGGCTCCCAGCTAGCAGCTATATATTTGTGTCAGCTACAGCTGGTCACTAAACAAAGGCAACAAAAGTTTGCTTTAGTAATATTAAAATCTTGCAAAATATTTCCCGGTTGTCTCAGGCATTTTTTTTTTTTCACTTTCCTCTACTTAAAGGGGATATGTGAGAGGTGGCAATAATCTAAAAGGGCCAAGCCAGAAGTTAGGATTGCTTTTGAATATCTGTCTTTAAAGTGCTTTACTAAATCATGTGGTTTACCTTAAATTCATCTTTTGTTTCAGCTAGCGTGCAGAGATAAGAAAAAGAAAGTAGATCTTTATTCATTCTTCCACTCCATAGGTCTAGTATGTTTCACACATACTATATTTATTTATTTATTTTAGCCTCGTAAGCAAACAAAATATGAAACACACTTACATCATTTATTTACTGAACACAGTTTGGATGTACTAATGCCCATGACAACGAAAGTAGAAGACAGTTATTGAAACAAACCATTAAGTTGAGAAAACAATTTAAAAAATTATAAAACTATTTGCTGCTTATTTATGGATATCACTTGGTGGAATCAGTAATTCCACCATAAAAGGATTTGTTTCCTCTTGAGGAACTGTAAGTGACAGTGGAAATATTGAAGGAGGGTAGAGAGGGAATTACAGTTCCAGGTGGTTGTAATTATAATACCTAACTGCTATTAACTGAAGTTGTTTTAGTTGTAGTCACTGTATTAATAATTGGGAGATTGCTAAGACAATTTTATAAAGTTTTTGACTAAGGGTCAAGCCAATAAATAGGCTCAGGCTACCTTGTTCCCTGACATGAAGTTTGCATTGCTTTTCCACTTTTTTTTTCTGTTTGTAGTATCAAGTCAGTGGTCATTAACCAACCATCGGCACTCTCTGCTTGTGTAGTTCTTTTGTTTCACTTTCCCTATCCAACCTTCCTGGCAATGATGACCCAAAGCAGCAAAATCTTCTTGGAAATGAGCTAGAACAATTCCTGTTGATGAAGAATGTATGTGAAAAGACATGAGAATGCTGAACTGATTGATGTTCAGCTCTGAATGGTATCTCTATGTGGAAACAAAACTATCCATTTGCTCATTAATTTAAATTAATCCTTTCTTGTACTCATTTACTTAAGGTCTACCCTGTACCAATTATGTTAGACATTAAGGTGGAGACACAATGCATTGTTTCTGGGGGTGCCAGTCAATGATATATGTTGTGTGAATGAGGAAGCTATGAAAGGGAGTTGAGAATGGATTTGATGGGGAAAAGACATTGGAGGTGGCTCTTGAAGGAGAAATAAGAATGCACGTGGTGAGGAAGAAGGAAAAAAAAAACTTCTGGGTAGAGAAAAGATCATAAGATGGAAGAGGCATAAAACTGGGTGATGTTTGGGGAAAATGTCACTGTTTGGTGTGACTGGAGGGAAGTGACACGAAATGCAAATGGAGAGATAAATTGGGACTAGATTGTAGAAGGAGCTGTGCCAAGGAGTGTATTCTGAAGGCAATGGGAGGAATGGAGGATTTATATAGGGTGTGACATAATTGGCTATAAAAAGGTAAGTAAAACTTGCTCATTAGTCTTGAAAAGAACAGGCTGTTTGAGTTTTTAGTGGGATTTGCTACGTTCTATTGTAGAGTGAGTTATAAGGTCCATCTTGGCAGCTGCGGAAAAGATGGCAGCTCATGGGAGCAGAGCCCATTTTGTGCTGTTCATCATTCCTAACCATCTACCCCATGTACTCTACTGTTCATGATTTACCAGCATAGATTTCCTTCTCTACTAAAGCAAAAAAAAAAAAAAAAAAAAAATTTAATCCCTCTTCCTCTCCCCCAAGAAAACAATTAGAAAAGCCTTGAAGTTTAAACCTGTGGATAGAAGAGCTAAATCCATGTGAGCAAAGTGAACTGGAGAATTAGGCATTGAACCAGATCATTCAAGCCTCCTTTACCCACCATCACCTCAAAAATCCTCTTGCCTTATTTATCTTTATAATTCGCACAAAAGAAACACTTTTCCAGCAGATTATTCCCTCACTTTTTATTTTGGGGTAGAAAGCTACAGACTTTATGAGCCTATGCGAATAAACTTACTGGCACTTTGCAAGAGCAGCGCTAGTTTAAAAAAAAAAATGGAAAGAATAAAGATTATTCCAAGATGAAATGCTAGCATTATGACCCACACAGACCACCTGGAATTCTTTAAACCATTATACTGAGTAACAATTCTTCTCATGCAATGTAGCCTGTACTTCCTAATTTCTCAAGAGATATTTACTTGGACACTAGCTCTTTGTTTCAGCAGCTTTTCTGCCCTTGCAAATTAATCCCCACCTTAGTCAAATGCTTCTATTTATGAAATCACAACAGTTGTTTAAGTCATTGGATTAAGAATGGAAAAGTTTATGTAATTTTGGGGTGTGGGAAGAGGAAAAGGATATTTTAAATAAGCAGGACAATCATCTTATTTAGTTATATCTTTAAATATAAAATAATAAAGCAACTGGATGTTCCTGGAGCTAGGAGAGTAAAGCTGTAATGGTGTCATTTTTTTTTTAAAGGCAAGTGGTAAAATGACTAGCACAGATCTTCAATGGCTTTGACAATCATCAAAATCATCCATTCATTCCATGGATGGTGCACTGAAGAACCACCAAATGGAAGGATAAAATGATTGAGCTGGGTACTGGGCTCCATTCTGCTAAGCTAGCATGGGCTGATTGGAAACCTACCCAGGGACACAAAGAGCAGAGTCACATGAAAATCTTTCATTGGATTCAAACTACAATTTTGTTAGTCAAACTAAATTATTCCAAACCCTAAATCATTTTTATAACAAATAATGCCTTTGATCTACAGTTAGGCAAGCAGATAATTGCCAGTTCTCCCAGTTCTTCATGTTGTGAAAATCCAGATGGCTCATTGTGAGAGAGGACTGTGACCTGCTCTTCTCTATGCCCTGTTTAAGAGACAACAATGAGGGCATGGTACAAAAAGTAATGATTAAGTGGTGAATTTAAAGACTTCCACTTCTGACTGAGAAGTAACAGGGCCCAGCTTTGTCCTTGGGATTGAAACAAATGTAAAATGGATAAAATATATGACAAAATAGTTTTCAAGATACTGAACATCAGGCAATAAAAAGCAATGACCCTTGAAAGACAGAAAGAAAATCAGGTGAGCCCTGCTATTGCCCTAGATTACTGCCCTGAGAGTGTTTTCAGGGTATTGTCCAGGGAGGGGAAACTCAGGTCAAAGCTGCACCCTCTTTGAGTTGAAGATATGAGGACAAAAGTCTGGAGAAGCCAAGGTGACTAGAATCTGAAGAATAAAGTACCATAGAGAAATAAATTACGCAGAGAGAGAACCCCAGAAACATGCAGTGGGTTCTGCTCTAATATTCAGCTGAGTATTGATCATTGAAGAAACTACCCCACAGGGAAAGAGGGACCCAAAAGGATTAGACTGTAGTTACAGTTTCCAGTGAGCACTCAGAGTTGGAACAGTGCCTATCCTTACCAGCCAGACTGGTAAACCTCCTGATTACTGGGGCATTGGGTAAAGTCCTCAAGAGGATCTTGTCTGAGTGGTGGAGAATAATTAGTCCAATACTAAGCATTGCTCCAGACCCAACTAACAAATCTTAAAATGAAGATCCAAAAGAAACAAACTATGTTTGTATGATTTAACTGTGTTCCAGAATAAAGCTCTAGAATGCTTATAGAAACATAAATACTGAACACCCAATAAAAAATTTATAATGTCTGGCATTGCATCAAATATTACCAAGCATGCCAAGAAGTGGGAAAATATAATCCATGATGAGAAGAAAAATCAATCAAATCATCCCCAAAACATCCACAGATGTTAGAATTAGCAGATGAAAACATTAAGATAGTTTTTATATTTGCATTGTTAAAAGCTAAGGAGAGAGAATTTTTAATTATAAAAATAAAACTTGTAAAGATGAAATCTACAATGTCTAAGATGAAATATAGTAGATGAGATGAATGTCAGATAAGACATTGCAGAAGAAAAATTTAGTGAACTCGAAGACGTAGCAACAGAAGAGTGAAAATAAACTGTGCAGAGAAAAATATTTTCTTTAAAACAATAAACAGAGAATAAAAGATCTGTGGAACCATTTCAAGTGGCCTAATACATGTGTAATTGGGGTCTCTGAAGAAATTGAGACAGAGAGGATGGATAGAAAAATAATTTGGAAAGATCATGACTAAAATTTTTCCAAATTTAATAAAAACTATAAACCTAAAGATCCAAGATTCAACAAAACTTAAGCACAAAAAATATAAAGAAAACCACACCTAATCACATTATAACCACATTGCTTAAATCCAGGAATAAACTCTTAAAAGCATCCAGATATATTAAAAATAGGAGTGATATTAAATATAAAGGAGCAAAGATAAAGATATGGTGGATTTCTTGTTAAACCAGTGAAGATAATGGAGGATCATTTTTAAAGTATTGAATGAATAAATCTGTCAAATTAGAATTCTATTTGTAAAAACATCTTTTAAAAACAAAAGTAAACTAAAACTTTTGAATATACACTGTGTTACCAACAGGCCTGTAATATTAGAAATGTTAAAGGAATTCCCTCAGACTTAGTAATAATGTATGAAAATATGTATCTACACAAATAAAGAGCACTGGAAGAGGTAACTACATGGTTAAACAAATTGTTTTCTTAGTATCAAACCTCTTTAACTATAATTGGCAGTTTAAACAAAAATAACAAAAATATTTTGTGGGGTTTATAGCATATGTGCAAGTAAAATTTAAAACAATAACTTGTTTCTAGGAAAATACTGAAAAAAGATTACTATAGTAAAGTTCATATATAAGACTGTGGAAAATTGAAGAGTCTTCTCTTCTGTAAGAGTCTTCTATACTGTAAACCATAAGGTAATCATTAAAGTAATAAAACAAAGAGTCATAGTTAATTAGTCAAAAAAGAACATAAAATAAAATCATAAAATAAACTCACTCCAAAAAAAAAAAAGGCAGAAAATACAGGAGAAGGGCAGCAAACAGCAGAACTAATATTATAAACAAATAGCAGATGATAGGATTAAACCTAATATTATCAATAATAACATTAAATAGTAATAAGTTAAAAATCTCAACTAAAAGACAGAAGTTATCAGATTAGATATAAAAACAAGATCTATGTATAAACTGCCTACAATAAATGCATGTGAAATATAAAGAAACAAATAGATTAACATTAAAAAAATGAAAGATTTGGCATACCAGCACTAATAAAAGGAAAGATGGAGTTACTATCCAAATCTCACAGTAAGTTGATTTCAGAATGAAGAATATAACCAAGGAAAACCTGGTCATTTCATAGTGATAATTGTATCAATTCAAAAAGAGGATACAGCAGTCCTAAACTTTGATGTTATTAATAACAAAGCTTCAAAATACATGAAGCAAAAACTTATAGAACCACAAGGAAAAATAAATAAATTCATCATTATAGTCAGAGATTTCAGTATCCCTCTTTCAATAATTGGTAGAAGAAACAGAAAATCAATAAGGATATAGAAGAACTGAACAATACCATCAACCAATTTGATGCAATTAGCATTCATTGAACACTCTACTCAACAATAGTATAGTGCACATTCTTTTGAAGTGTACATGGAACATTTACCATGATATCCTGTTTTGGGTCCATAAAACAAGTCTCAAGATATTTAAAAGTCAAAATAAGCATGGTCTCTGATTATAATGAAATTAAATTAGAAAGAAATAACAGAAACATCTCTGGAAAATCTACAAATATTTAGAAATTATATTACATATTCCAAAGTAATCCATTGGTCAGAAAAAGAAATCAAAAGGAAAATTAGAAAGCCATTTCAACTGAATGAAAATGAAAACACGACACATCAAAATGTGTAGGATGCTGCTAAAGCTGTAGAAAACATTGTGAGCAGGGAAAATTATAGCACTAAATGACCATTTAAAAAATTTAAAAATAGGTCTCAACTCAATGACTTTAGGTTCTGCTGTAAAATATTAGCAAAAGGAGCATAAATTAAATCCAAGATAATCAGAAAAAGGAAATAATAAAAGTCATAGCAGAAATTAATGAAATAGCAGTAAAACAATTGAATGATCATCTAAAGGATCATATGAATAGACCTATATCTTTTAAATACATTAAATGTTTTATTTAAAAACCTTCTAAAAAAATTTCCTCCATCCCAGATGGCTTCACTAGTGAATGCTACCACATATTTAAGAAAACAAATAGGGCCAATTCTATACAAATTCATTCAGAAATTCAAATAAAAGGGAGTATTTCCCTACTCATTCTATGAGGCCAATATTAGCTTTATATGGAAACCAAACAATGTCACTACAAGTAAAGAAAACTATAGACCCATCTCTCTCCTGGCATGTATGCAGAAATTGCCAGTGAGATGTATGTAAGTCAAATACAACAATATATGGTAGGATAATACTATATCATGACCAACTGGGGTTTATCTGAGTGATGCATGGCTGATTCAATGTTCAAAAATCAAACCATGTAATTCACCACATTAATAAAATATAAAAGGAAAACCATATCATCTTAATAGACACACAGACACACACATTCATCTGGCAAAATTCAACATCCATTCTTGATAAAATCTTAGCAAACTAGGAATAGATGAGAATTTCCAAAGCCTGAAAAAGTGCATCAAGGGAAAAAGTACAGTGAATATCATATTTAGGGTGAAAGACTGAAGACTCTTTCCCTTAGATCAAGAATAAGACAAGAATTTTTGCTCTCACCGCTTCTGTTCTAAAATGTACTAGAGGTATTAGGCATCTCAATACATGAAGAGGAAAAAATATCATTCAAATTAGAAAGTGAAACCGTCTCAGATGACATGATCATGTATGCAGAAAATCCCATGGAGTCTACAAAAAAAGAAGCTTTAACTGTAATGTGTTAGTGAAGCAAGACTTCAGAATATAATGCTGATATAAAATAATGATTTACTACCAACAAACAATCTGGAATTGGAATTTTAAAAATTCTATTTATTATACCATAAAAGTATAGAATTCTTATAAATAAACCTGTGAAAGATGCTCAATAGCTGTATACTGGAAACTATAAAACATTGCTGAAATAACTTAAAGAAGACCTAAATAAATGGAGAAGTATACCATGTACATTGGTTGAAAAAGTCAACATTGTTAAGATAGCAATTTTCTCCAAATTTATCTATAGATTTCAGGTAACGTCAAGAAAAATTCCAACAGGGTTTCTGAAGAAATTGGCACATTGATGCCAAAAATCATTTCACATGGAATGTAAAGGACCTAGAATAACCAAAACAAAATTAAAAAAGCAGAACAAATTTGAGGGCCAACACTATCTAAGTTCAAGACTAGTATAATGTGGCAACAATCAAGGCAAAATAGTGTTGACATAAAGACAGACAAATAGATCAATGGGATACAATAGTGAAGCCAGAAATAACCCATACACATATACATAATTTATCTTGACAAGAGTACAAAGAAAATTTTGTGGAGAAATGTTACTCTGTTCAATAAATGGTGCTGCAATACTTGAACATTAAGATGCAAAGAAAAACAAGCTTTAATCCTTACCTTGACCATATATGAAAATTAACTCAACTGGATCACTTTTAAATTTAAATCACTTAAATTTAAAATATAAAACTAGGAAAATTCTAAAAGAAAATTTTTGTGACATTTGATTCAACAAATACTTTCAAACTGTAACACTAATAGCATTCTTAAATTTTTTTCTGAAAATAAAATTTAAAAAACTAATCAATTGGCTATCATTAAAAAAAAAATGTGCCAAACATATCTGAGAAAGGATTTTTATTCAGAATAACTAAATAACTCTTAAGGGTTAGCAATAAGAAAACAAACAACCCAATTAAAAATGGACAAAGGATTTGACCAGATATTTCACCAAAGGAAATAAATAGATGGCAAATAAGCACATTAAGACATATTCAACATAATCATCAGAGAAATGTAAAATAAAGCAACAATAAATAATACTACATACCTATGAGAATGGCTAAAACTAAAGATTGACCATACCAAGTGTTGATAAGAATTTGGAGGACCTAGAACTCTCATGCACTACTAATATTAACGTAAATGTAAAATGTCATACTACTTTGGAAACAATGCGGTAGTTTCTTAAAAAGTTAAACATACACATAACATATAATCCAGCCATTCCACTTCTAATTATTTACTCATGGGAAAAGAAAAGGTGTACAAATACAAAGAATGGGTTACCAATGTTCATAGCAGCTTTACTTGTAATAGCTTCTTAACTGGAAAACAATTTAAATACCCACCTACAGGGGACTGTATAAACAAATAATCATATATCCATACAATGGAATAATTCTCAGCAATAAAGAGGAATGAACTATTGATGCACAAAACAATATGGTTGAATCTCAAAATATGTTTGAGTGAAAATCACAGACACAAAAGAGTACATATTGTTTGATTATTTAAAATTCTAGAAAATTCAAACTAATCTATAATAACAAAAAGCAGATCAGTAGCTTCCAAAAGGGAAATATGGATCAGGGGACCAAATTAGAAAGAGATATGATTAAATTTTTTGAAGTGACTGATATATTCAGTATCTTGAGTGAAATGATGGTTTCACAGGTGTATACTTATATCAAAACTTATCAAATTGCACATTTTAAATATGTGGTTTGTTGTATTTCAATTACAAATCAATAAAGCTGTTAAAAAACAAAAATGGTGAACATGATTCTTTTTAGAATGATCAATGAGTATTTAAATATGAACTCTCAATTTCCATTGTCTTTTCTTCTGTAGATTTACAAATAATCTTCCATATTGTGGATAACTATAATGGATGTAAAAATTATACAAGAAGATTAAGTCCTCCTGCCTAAAGAAATTATATTTAAATAAATTTGGAGCATAGAGATCATTACACTTCTTGAGTTTAGCCCCACTTATTCATGCATGCGATGTTTACATACAAAGCTAACATACTGTGTTCATTTTGATCTGTTCCTTGAAAAAAGAAGAGATCCTTCCACTCAGAAAAGAGATAACCCCAAATTGGTCGGAATCCAAATGGTATTATGTGACCTAATTAAGTAGTGGGTATTTCATGATCCTAGTCTTTCACATCTGGCTGTTATTAGATAGCCTGACTTGGCTACCCTACAAAGTCGCATTTGATCTAAGAGGCCAACTCTGCCCCACAATTTATTAATGTCTCTCACATGGACTAAATCCACAGGGAGAGGTTGGGCCCAAGAAACTAGGCAACAAAGTAGGAGATCTCTCTGCTGAGGGACTATTTCTTTTTGTTTGATTTTTAAGTGCATTTTGCCTTGACTAACTTCAAATATTGATTGTTAGAAAGTGGACTGGAAATGTAATGATTGACTGATCGCAATGTATTACATACAATGAATTTTGAATACCACAGAACTAATTGAATAAATGAACGGAAATATTAATATTGAATTAATAGGAATGATCAGAGTGAATTAAACACAGCGGGCCAAATTCTGCCCCTGGATATGCATGCACAATTCCCATTGACTTCAATGGGGGTTTTGTTGTGTGTATCCAAGGGCAGAACCCAGCTTAATGAAATTTTTAATTGTTTTTAAATGGTGAATGAATTGGTTAAAGTGCAAAGCACCAGAGATGACTTCGTACATATTGCATATATCCCTGTGTTTTTTAAAATATGCATGAAATACGTGCTTATAATCTTATATTTATGACCCACCACAAATATCAAATTTTGCAGAAAATAATATAAGAAATAAAATCATTGCTGTTACATTTTCTTTGTAAAAGGTTAATGCATACATATTGCTGCAGATTTCTATTTCTTTATGTTAAAATGACAAAACTTTGATTTATTAATTAGTTTCTAAAATAAGTACCAAGATTTGGTACCCAGGAATCCACCCAAGTCCTCACAAGTGTCCTTCCAGTGAACTCAATAGCTCAAGGTTCCCCCTCCACCACAGCACTCTCACTTTTTTATTTTACTTAGAAAATATTTTTCCAAATATTGTCAATGCCCATGTTTACTTGATTTTAAGCAACTGTCACATCAGTTTGGTTTTTGATTCTTAAGAAATTTTACTATGAAAGTCCTTCTAGATTATGAGTCCATGATGGATTCTAAAATATGTTTGATCCTCTAATTGATTTAGTCATTAAGATAGCCCCAGTCTACCCTATATCATCACATCCAATGGTCTGAGGCATAAAAAGTCAATGTCTTTGACCTGAGATTTATAACAACTAGGCATAAGACATCATTCTTCAATATCATCTCCCAAGTAAAGAAAAATGAACTTCTGTGAGATAAGCATTAAACATGCATAGGAAATTAGGAAATATGTGTGTATGTGTGTGTATGTGTGTGTTGAAGAACTCTCTTATATAAGAACAATAAAACAAAACAAAAACATTCCTTGAGTGACTGTATATGTAATAATAAATTGATAACTTTCTTTTTATTGTTTGTTTTTTTGGTAATTAATAGGCTTTATGTTTTAGAGTAGATTACTTTTCAGATTCACAACAGTATTGACCGCAAGCTGCAGGGAATTCCTGTATGTCCCCTTCCCCTCTCATACACACTGACTCCCCACCATAAACATCCCTAATCACTGTGGTACAATTTATGAACCAACATTGACATATCATTATCAACCAAAACACTTAGTTTACATTAGCATTTGCTCTATGTGTTGTACATTCTATAAGTATTGACAAATGGATATGGACGTGTACTCAACATTGTAATATCATACAAAATAGATATCCTGCCCTAAAAATTGCCTCTGCATCACCTATTTATTCCTTTCAGCCCACGAATCACTGGCAACCACTAATCTTTTTACTTTCTCCATAGTATTGCTTTTCTAGAATGTCATATGGTTGCAATCATACAATGTGGAGCCTTTTCAGGTTGGCTTCTTTCACTTAATAATATTCATTTAAAGTTTCTCCATGTCTTTGCATGGTTTGATAGCTCATTTCTTTTTTAGAGCTGAGTAATATTCCTTGGTCAGGATGTACTATGGTTTGTTTATGCATTCATCTACTGAAGGATATCTTGGTTGCTTCCAAGTTTTGGCAATTGTAAAATTGGTATAAACATTCATGTTTGTTGTTACGTGGATGTGTTTTTAATCCTTTGGGGTAAATATCACGGAACAGAATTGATGGATCAAATGGTAAGAGTATGTTTAGTTTTGTAAGAAACTGCCAAATTGTCTTTCAAAGTGACTGTACCATTTTGCATTCCCACCAGGAATGAATGAGAGTTCCTATTGCTCCTCATCCTCATCAGCATTTGGTGTTGTCAGTGTTTTGGATTTTAGCCATTTAAATAGCTGTGTAGTGATATCTCATTGTTATTTTAATTTGCAATTCCCTAATGACTAAGATGTCAAGAATCTTTTCATATGCTTATTTACCATCTGTGTATCATCTTTGGTGAGGTGTCTGTTCATATGTCTTGGTCATTTTGCAATTGGGTTGTTCATTTTCATATTGTTGAGTTTAAGAGTTCTTCATTATTTTGAATAGCAGTTCTTTATCAGATATGTCTTTTGCAAATATTTTCTTACAGTCTGTGGCTTGTGTTCTCATTCTCTTGACAGTGTTTTTACAGAGCAGAAGTTTTTTTAATTTTAATGAAGCCCAACTTATCCATTCTTTTTTTCATGTATTGTGCCTTTGGTGCTTAATCTAAAATGTCAAAACCAAACTCAAGATTTCATCTAGTTTTCTTCTAGGTTATCTTCTAAGAATTTTAAAGTTTTGAATTTTAAATTTATGTCTATGATCCATTTTGAGTTAATCTTACTGACCTTACTAAGGTCAATGTCTATATGATTATTATTATTATTAATTTTTTGCTTATGGATATGCAATTGTTCCAGTACCATTTGTTGAAAAGACTATTTATTCTCCATTGAAATTCCTCTGGTACTTTGTCAAATATCAATTGGCTACATTTGTGTGGGTATATGATTGTGATCTCTACCCTCTTCCACTAATCTATTTTGTTTATTATTTTGCCATAACAAATCCACAAATCCTCTGTCTTGATTACTGTAGAGTTATGGTAACTCTTAAAGTCAGATAGTGTGAATTCAATTTTGTGCTTCTCCTTCAATATTGTATTGGCTATTCTAGGTCTTTTGCCTCACCACATGAACTTTAAAATCATTTTGTCAGATCATTTTCTTTTAGAAGACTTTTTTTTTTTTTACTCAGTTCTCTTTTTATGTTGGTTAAAAAATAAAAATTCTAGAACTCTCCTTTATATAAAACCTTAATAAAGAAGGTAAAAACTACTTAAAAGATAGAATGACTACAACTTGATCTATTGGCAAGGGTCATTCTTAGGTTTAGCCATGATAAAATGTTTGCTGTTAATGAATATCAATTAATACAAGTGATTATGTTTGTAATTTCTAATATATAACATGAATACTGGTAAATAAAATACTTGGACTTTGTTCTACAAAATATTACAGTCTAAGGAAGGGATATTAACACAAACATTGAATTATTTAAAATTAATATTATTTTATGTAATCAGGTTCTAAGATACATATTTTTCAATGTAGTTGAGGAAGGCATTCTACCCTTTCAGCCTAGTTGCCCATGTCTATCATATTAGGTGGTAAAGATTTGCCCTGTCTCCTGAGCAGAGTTGTTCTGAGGATCTCAAATGAGAAAAAAAAAAAAATAATGTAAGTGAAATTACATGAAAAGCTATGAAGTACATAGAGGAGGAAATCCTCCCCCCAAAATCTCTGTATTACGGAAATAGTCTCAAAACCATATTGGTGATAGCAAGTTGAATTATATAATTTTAATTTGGGGGTGTTGGTTTTTGTTTTATTGTTTTGCATTTACTTATTTATTTGGCATTTTTGGTTTGCTTTATAAGAAACATGAAATAGTTGCACTAAAATTTAAATTTAAACAAAAATATTGCTAGTAGGTGATTTGACAGTAACTGTGGAAGCACACTATAGACTCCAGAGAAATATCACGCCTCATCAACCTAGCATTATAATCATGTTTAATTTTGAAAATACATCATTAATGAACAAAGAGTTGTACCTTCAATTATCCATCCCACAAAATATTTCACTTGATTAAAAATAACAAATGGTGATGTGCATCAATTTCCTACAACACGATTTAGAATTATTCAAACAAAAGACGTTTCTGCATATAAGTAAGTCTGTAAATAACTTTTAACAAAAGGTGCATAATAATCCTGAAAACTGAAGAATAATAAAGGCATGTACACCCATGCTACTCAAAGTGTGGTCTGCAGACCAACAGAATTATCATCACCTCCCTGGGAATTTGTTAGAAATGCAAAATCTCAGGCTCATCCTTGGCCACCTGGTTCAGAGTATGCATTTTAAAAAATTAGGTGGTCACTGTAAGCATATAATTATGAAAAGCAATGTTTTACAATCTTAATAATATACTGGAAAATAAATGGACTTTGTAGAGCTGTTCTGCCACTAATTGTTTGTGTAACTTTGAGTCTTATTCAATCTGTCTATACTCGGTGTTCCCACTTGTCTTGTGGGGATAATAATATCTACTTCCCAAAGTTGTTGGAAGGATAAAATGAAATAGCATTTGTGAAGTATATTTATCCTTTCATTCATGCAATTGTTCATGGACTACCTCAAGTAATAAGTTTATAGCACACTGCCCCATCACTTATTAACTCTTGCCACAAAGTTATACAGAAAATAAAACATAACATAGAAAAAGCACAGTAGTATTATATGAATACACTGCGATTTTACTCTGAGAATTTTTGGCAAAACTTTTTTCAAGCCCACCCTCTTTCTTTCTCTTCTTTACTGAATATGAGCTAAGCTGTGGTTCCCTTATGTCTGGGTTCAGTCTTTAGATTTCTCAGGGTGTATTACTTATTAAGAGTGGACAGAGGCCGGGCGCGGTGCTCATGCCTGTAATCCTAGCACTCTGGGAGGCTGAGGCGGGAGGAACATTTGAGCTCAGGAGTTCGAGACCAGCCTGAGCAAGAGTGAGACCCCATCTCTACTAAAAATAGAAGGAAATTATATGGACAGCTAAAAATATATATTGGTTTTTATATATTTACTCTTGCTAGGACTACAGGAATATTCCCACACAATTCAAATAGTGTTTTTACCTAAAATAGCAGTCTGTCCCTTGAGTCTCATGAGTTTATTCCCATTTATCTTGTCTTTAAAAATTGGCTACTGACAGGGTGAACAGATAGGGACACCTTTGAGAGCATGAGTGAGTACTGCTAATAATAACCTAAGGATAACAAGCACAAAACATAACTGTCCAGGCAAATCAGGATGTGTGGTTACCCTAGGCTAGGTATTGGTAATTTTACCACTGGAATACTTAAGGGCCATAATTGATACAAAGTTATTCCAATGATAAAAGATTCTTTCATCCAGGCAGAAGTACATGAGGGAACTTCAAAAAGTACATGGAAAAATGGAATTAAAAGGTAGAAATTTTTAAAAATAAATTTTTTTGTCAACATAAGCTCCATCAAGTTCAAGACAGATTTGTGAGCAATAATACCAGTCATTTAGTGTATCTCTAAAGAACTGAGGGTCCTGAGAATTTAACCATGCCAATGCAGTCTTTTTTACATGGTTAACTGAAGAAAAATTGGTGCCCTTTAAAGATTTTTAAGGCTAGGAAACAAAAAGAAGTCAAAAGGAGCCAAATCAGGATGGTAGGATGGATGCCTAATGATTTCCTATCAATACTCTCACAAAATTTCCCTGTTTGATGAGAGAAATGAGCAGGAGCATTGTCATGGTACAGAAGGACTCTCTGGTGAAGTTTCCCTGAGTTTTTTTCTGCTAAAGCTTTCTGTTAACTTTCTCAAAACACTGTCATATTAAGCACATATTATTGTTCTTTGGCCCTCCAGAAAGACAATGGGCGAAATGCCCTGAGCATCCCAAACAACTGTTACCATGACCTTGCCTCTTGACTGGTCCACTTTTGCTTTGACTGGACCATTTTCACCTCTTGGTAGCCACTGTTTTGATTGTGCTTTGTCTTTGGGATCATACTGGTAAAGCCATGTTTCATCTCCTACTACAATTCTTTGAAAAGATGCTTCAGGGTCTTCATTCCACTTGTTTAAAATTTACATTAAAAGTTCTGTTCTTATTTGTAGCTTACCTGGGCACAATGGCTTTGGCACCTATTGAGTTGAAAGTTTACTCGACTTTAATTTTTCAGTCAGAATTGTGTAAGCTGAACCATTTGAGATGTCTGTGGCATTGGCTATTGTTTCTGCTGTTAATTGTGTGTCATCTTCAATTAAAGCAAGAAGAAGATTAATTTTTCTCTCAAAAATTGATGTGGACGGTCTACTGCTACAGTCTTCATATTTAACACCATCTCATCCATTTGTAAACTGCTGGTTTCTTTGGGGCATTGTCCCCAAAAACTTTTCATGAAGATCAATGATTTCACCATTCTTCCATCCAAGCTTCACCATAAATTTGATGTTTGTTCTTCCTTCAGTTTTAGTAGAATCATGTTACTCTGATAGGAGCACTTTTCAAAATGATATCTTATTCTCTGAAGTGCCTCAAACTAGATACTGTTAAAATATGTTATAGCAAGTTAATATGAGTTTATTTTGGTGCAAAAAAAGTTTGAAATCCATGCATAGCTTTTTCATAATATGCATTTTCCATGAACTTTCTGAAGACCCCTTGTATTGCAGCTCAATACAGTTTTTGATATGTTTCACTTCATATTCAAAAAATTTGAATAAATTTCTTGGATCATGTACAAGTAAATGCCCATGACCCCATGAACATGAGTCCTTACTCTAAATGGTGAGTCAGAAAACGATTCCAAGAAAATGAAGACTTGGGAGACAGGGCAAGGGAAATAGTTTGACAAAGATGGTGATATGTGTTGTCAAGAGCAAATAATAAAAAGAAGGTTATGGTATACTTATGAGGTATGAGTGGCTCTGGGTAGAACCAGAAAGAGTCTTTCACGGTATCCATCTGTATAGACAAATATTATTATTATATCAATTCTAAGTGTATTTTCCATTTATTTTT
>CM052439.1:69166932-69192980 GCA_028533085.1 Varecia variegata
ATGACCACAGTGAAGAGCAAATTTGTTAGGCCTAATTTTTAGAACCCAGAACCATTTCACTTCATGCAGCAGCTCTCTTTCAGATGGCATGCATGACCCTCAGGTGGACACCATGCATGTCTCATGATGGTGACTAAGCATGACAGCATATACCATTTGTATACAATTCTCACTATCTCTGATATTTCAATTCCAAGGCCTTATTCTATTAAGAATGAACATGAGGCGTCCTTATAGACATCAATGTGTCCCTTCAGGTCAAAAGATATTTCCTCCACTTATCTTCTATTTTTTCCTTTTAATTTAAATAAAAATTGGGAGAGGGTTGACTTTAGATTTATAGACAAGTTACAAAGATCATACAGAGAGTTCCCACATGCCTGGTATAGTTTCTCCTGTTGTTAACATCTTACATTACTACTATGGTACATTTGTCAGAATTAAGCAGCCAGCATTGGTATATTACTATTAACTAAACTTCACACTTTATTTGGATTTCACTATTTTTTCCATGTCCTTTTTCTATTTCAGGATCCTGTCCAGCATACCATGTTACAGTTAGTCATCATGTTGCCTTAGTCTCTTCCGGTGTGTAAGTGTCCCAGACACTCCTTGTTTTTGATGATTTTGAGAATTTTAAGGAGTACTGATTGGGCATTTTGTAAAATGCCCCTAATTTGAGTTCATCTAATGGTTTTCTCCTAGTTAACCTGAGGTTATTGGTCTTCTGTTTACCTCTCTGTTATGATTGTATTTTGTCTAGTTGAGAGTTCAAAGAAGCTTTTCTGTGTGAGGCAATATTTGAAATCATCCTGCTTTATTTAGCTCTTCGTGTTCTATTTTACTTGGTGATTGAGATAAAAGCTATCTGGAGAACTACCAGAGAGGATGAGATGATGCAAGCAAATAACCATACAAAACAGAAGAAAATATTTTAGCCTATTTCTCTAAATATATAAAATCTCTCCCCAAGTATATTTTTCTGAATCTTCTTTCACACCAAAGACAACTGCTCACCAAGTATTATTCTTCAGTGTGTGTTTCTTTCATTCTGTATCTGAAAAGGTCAACCTGAAAATATACATCAAACCTGAATGAAACATCCTCTTTCCCTATGCAACATACCGGTGCTTGAAGTTTGCTCTTCCAGCATTATTTGTTTAATAGAAATATTTTCCATACCACCTGGTTCTGGCAGAAAGTCAAAATTTGCATTTATATGAGGTAGTTTATCAAATATAACATACAGAAGTCTGTTAAGTACACATTGCATTTTGTTTGTGAGAAAATCTGTTTGTATTTAATGTAGTTTTTAAATTAACCTTAATGAAAGCTTCTGAAAATTGTTCTAAGCATTTGAAATATGCAACAAGAACTGGTGGAAGACATAAACATGTTTTCCATTATATGTTATCAGATAGCCCAAAATTACTACAAAGAAGAATGTGGGACTATGTTAAATTAGAAAGATAAGCAAGCATTTAGTTAAAAGCAAAGGTCTTTAAAAGAGGAAAGCATCTAACACAGTTAACCCCAAACATCTTATAACAATCTTTAGTCAGAGGTATTTGAACATTTTTAAGTTGAAATAGTACTTACTGTACGTGAAAACTAAGATTATTTGCACCAAACCCTGACATGTCATATCTTTATCTTAAACTTGCCAAATACTCACAGATACACCCAAGATTCTCTGAGGTACTGAGAAAGGTAGTTTGGAAGATGAACCTATCTATCTTTTGTCTCATAAGATAATAGTTCATTCTCCTCTCATTTTTTCATTTTCTTCATTCCTTACAATGTTATCCTTAATATCTTTTTGAATTTCAACATATTCCAGTAATTTTCACATAATAACTCCCCAGTTATTGATATAGTATTAACATTTATTTCTAGTAGACCATGTTTTTAGCAAACCCAAGTGTCTTTAGCAGTTGGGCAAGTTATTAATATAAGTGAAGGCAGCTAGACAAGTGCTAAGGTGAACAGCAGGGCACAGAGCAAATCTTTAAAGGAGGAAATTTTTCTACTGGCTCTATCTTGTCTTTGCTATATAGATGGAAATGCCCAGTATTTTCAGATACTGGATTAAAAAAATAAATAAATAACGTGGATGGGCGCGGTGGCTCATGCCTGTAATCCTAGCACTCTGGGAGGCCGAGGCGGGTGGATCACTCGAAGTCAGGAGTTCGAGACCAGCTTGAGCAAGAGCAAGACCCCATCTCTACTAAAAATAGAAAGAAATTATATGGACAGCTAAAAATATGTATATAGAAAAAATTAGCCAGGCATGGTGGCACATGCCTGTAGTCCCAGCTACCCGGGAGGCTGAGGCAGGAGGATCGCTTAAGCCCAGGAGTTTGAGGTTGCTGTGAGCTAGGCTGACGCCACGGCACTCACTCTAGCCCGGGCAACAGAGTGAGACTCTGTCTCAAAAAAAAAATAAAATAAAATAAATAAATAAATAAATAAATAAATAAAGCTAGAAATCCAGATACTTGTATCAAAGCACATAATTTTTAAATGTTAGAAACTACCTTTAAAATGTTTAAAATACTGCGTAAGATTAACAAAATTTGGCTAGGGTACCAGTTTGCAGCCTTGTATAAAGTACCACAAATAAAGAATATCAATAATTGCATCATACAAGCAAAAGCTGAGAAAATGCGTATTTTTTTTAGCAAACATTGTATTTCTTTGGATCAAAAACTATGCTTGTTTAGAAACAAATCAGATGTGATTTGGGGCTATTGCTCTTCAGTGCTCATAGCATTAGACAAAGCCTGGGTTATGGTCCCTAATCATGAAATTTGCTACACCTTTGATCATGAATTTCTTTGAAGCCATTGAAATATTGTTTTGATAGTTTTTAAAAATATCTTGGCCGGGCACAGTGGCTCACGCCTGTAATCCTAGTATTCTGAGAGGCCAGGGCAAGAGGATTGCTTGAGCCCGGGAGTTCCAGACCAGTCTGAGCAAGAGCAAAACCCTGTCTCTACTAAAAATACAAAAATTAGCCAGGTGTTGTGTGCCTGTAGGCCCAGCTACGCAGGAGGCTGAGGCAAGAGGATAGCTTGAGTCCAGGAGTTTGAGGTAATAGTGAGCTATGACGATGCTATTGCACTCTACCCAGGGCAACAGAGTCTATCTCAAAAAAAAAAGGAAGAAAGAAATCTTAAAAAAATGTTTTTTTTATGCAATAAATTCCATCTTTGATTAAACTATTTAATAGTTTTAGCTCCCTAAGCCCTGTATCTCCTAATCTTAAAATTGGTTTATTCATATTTTTTATCATACAGAAGTTTGATCTAAATTTTTTAATTTACTAAAATTATACACAGAGGGTTTGAGCCTCCATAGGATTTGCCATTTGTACAAGGTATATTTTGCTTCAAACCATCATGTTTAGCAGTGACCTCTTGGATTAGTGACCAGATGGCTTTGGTTGGGATACAGGGAGGTATATGAACTTATGAATGCCTATGCTAAGATCTGTCAAGAAAAGCAGTCTTCATTTGTTTTTTTTCTTACAATCACAAAAGTGGAAAAAGAAAAGGCTCCTGTCCATTCACTTTCTACAAGTTTTATTTCTCCTTCCTGCCTACATTAGGGCCCTCTAACCAGTTAGAAAGAAACTTACAGAGCTAGATGTGAATCATACTCCTCTTCTCACCTCAACCTCAGCTCAACACAGTCCCCTCAAGGGTGAGCTTTGAGTTCTCTGCCACTTTTACCACATCCCCAAGATCCTTCCATGCAGCCCAGAGTCAATGTCTTCAATAAAAGAATTATTTCTTAGACTTATTATTTCCATAATGCATTTGAGATATGATTTAATATATTTGAGGGAGATGTTGAGGATAAAAATGTTGATTAGTGGGGATTTAGTAATTAGATATTTTTAATGTAAATAATTTTCCCTTATAAGTCTTTTCATCCTAAATTACAGTTACCAGGAATTCAATCTCAAAATATAATGTTGAGGGATCCCTTCCCCCCCCACCACTCCGCTGCCACCAGGCAGTTCTGGGAGAATCTGTACCTTTGTACATATCAAGTGTGTGGTTTTGTCTACTAAAATTTATAAATGGTACATACAACACATGTTCATATAGTATTACAGAACTTAAAATGTTGCAAAAACTTGCATAAATAGCTTTAGAAACCCTAGCAGAGCTTTTAGAATAATCTCTGTTGGTAGAAAATGCTTTTCCTGTGTCCATAGTTATGATTTAAAAAAATAGCCATGGATGGTTATCAAATTGCATAAACTTAAATTGGACCATACACTGGATTACAATATAAAGGATTAAAATCCATTTTTTTTCATTTAACATCATTAAGTGCCTATCATATGCAAAGAAAACAATACAAAGTGGCAACTGATCCATAAAAGATGTATAAGTTCACAGTTTTGAACAACACAATAATAATTTGAAGGTATGTTGTTTCAGCACACCTTAATTAAAGTAATTAATTGGTTGTAACATATACAGTGATGCTAACTCTAAAACTATTAAACCAACATACTCATTTCTATGGCAATTTTTTTGATAGATTAGTGGATTTTACCATTAGCTTGTTTGGCTAGTAAAGAATCGTATGAATTGAAACGTTTAAAGTTTAAAGACAGACAAAATTTGAGTTTTTTATTGATGTTATCAATGTTTGTGGTCCATTAACCATCTGCATTATTAATAGAATCACCTAGCAATACTTGTTGAAAATATAAAACCTTGGGCACCATAATGGAATTCACATTTTTACCATCACCAGGTTTTATTCTTGCACACAAAGAATTGTGAACTACCAATTTACATGTCAAGAAATCAGTATGATGAGTTCATCATCTCTCCAATAGATCTCAGAAATTCTTCACGAAGAAGTGGAATTTTATCATTAGTTTGTTTATGATACCAAGATTTTCCTATTTGCTGACAATTATATTAGAGCCACCAGATTTTCTCTAAAAATCTACTTCATACATTTCCATTTCCTCTGAAGTATTTATTTACATCAGTCAGTGAATTCCTATTTTTTTTAAAATGCATGTTATCTATAATATTTCTTTCATACCCCATATCTTTCCAAAAAGAATGTCAGAAAGCTTGATACAATATAAATGATTATAAAATTATAATTTTGGCAGTTAATCCCTTGCCTCTAAATGTTTAAGAAAAAATATATTATATGATGCTTTTGCCTGTCTCGTTTATGATCTGGTTTTTATCTAGTTTGACGGGGGCTTTAAAGAATGCCTCTAACCCACACATCACTGTGGTTGTAAAAAAGATATGTCTAATTATCCACTTCAGATATGTCCTTCAAGTGGATTTTTTTCTTCATGCAAAAAAGTCTTTCGTAAAATGAAGGAGTTAATATTTCCACACTTAACCTTTTCTGATTACAAAGAGAAATGTAAACAATTTAATAACATTATTTGCTTATACCTTTTAAGGTTCAAATAACTTGTTGTTATATAGGAACAGCTAGGTCTTATCTGCTTCAGAAGAAACACACCCTGTTAGTGTACAATAGCTAATATCAGACCACTAATAGATTTAACCTTGTAATTTCATAGATATTTAAAAGTGTTATGGTTTGAAGGTCAACTTGTCTGTCTTACTGTAAAAGTAAGGCAAAGAAATGAATAAAAATTAGAAAGAATTAATTCTTCAAAAAGTTTTTACAAATCAAAACCCTGCAGTTTCACACTGAGAACAAAAGAAGCATATTAAACACCAAAGTTTATCAAGACAAATTAGGTCCCAGTTTCAAATTTTCTTTAATCTTTTGCATCTGAACAGTTTTTTTGCCTCATGCTGTTTTCCCTAGTTAAATGTTAAAATGAATTCTAGCCAATACCATTGACTTCCTTCCTTAAAAATATTGAGACACATAATAAAAAATTAATTACTTCCCCTAATTTCCGTGTGATTCTTTAAAAAGATGTAAAATTCATTTAAAGTAAGTGGTGACTTTGTCTTTGAAGATCACGACAATTAACATGGATCAAAGCTTAGGTTCTGTAACGATGATAGCTTATTAGCATAATGAAATTAACTTAGAGACAAGAATCTTTAATAGGTACAACAAAAACGCTTTAATAATACTTGAAGAAAATTATGTATTTGCTAGAAGTACAACAGTTTCAGATTTTCTATCCAATTAATAAGTTGTTAATTAACTCCTTTTCCAAACAATGCACACTTTAAGCTAACATCTGCCCATTGGAATAGTCTATCTATTGTGCTTCATTTTTTGGAAGGGTACAGTGGTTTTACCAATTGTACTTTGTATTTTTTTATTATTAGGAAAATTGAAGTATACTTTTCCATACTATAAATCCAATATTTTATCATGAAAATAAAAGAAGGCTTAATTTCATACCTTGGGAAGTAAATGAAGATTTCAAAATATGATTATGCTATGACTGGTAGTTCACACTTCACACTTCAGCTCTTCAGTATTTCAAGGGCAAATATTTTTTAAAAGGGGTGTCTAAAATTTGACTCATTGTTTAAACTCAAGAAAAAATATTTTTTAAAAATAATAAAAATAATTTTGGTTTGTGTGTACATGTTGGAAACTACTTGGATTTGAGGATAAATAAAAGAATGCTTTTTTTTTTTCCTCAGCAGCAAGTTTAGTAATTATGCTTTCATCCAAGGGCTGTGAAGGAAGTGTACTTTGCCATTTTTTTTAACCATTCATTCATTAAACCAATATTTCTTAAGCACTAATATTTATTGGATGTGCCAGGCACTAAGAGTCTCCTAATATTAAAAAGGAAGGTTATATTATTCTAGGTGTTGTTTTCAGTTACTGTTTCAGTTAAATGGATTTTCTTTTCATCTATGTAGCAGAAATAGGTGTTTTGGCCAGTTCCTCCTCCTCTTTTGTATCTGTCTGCCATAGTATTTTTCTGACTTATGTAATTGAACATAATCCAAAATCAAAACCAGAAAAGAATTATATATATAACTACCCGACAGAAGACACATTTTTTAAAATATTATAATTTAACAAGGAATTTCTCTGTAATGCACACCCCTCTCCCAATTCCACCTCCATAAAGTTCCTCTTCTTCCACATCTATGTGGGAAATCTGTGGTTTTCCAGTTCATGTACATTGGCAATATGCTTTCTAAGTGTTTTGTTTTCTGGACCTGGAAATGAATGAGAATCCCCCAATCCCAAGTTATCACGCTGCCCTCAATCCACATAAACGTCAAGTCCCCTGGCTGTCTCTCTTAGAGCTTGATTCCTGTGTGCCCCAGTGCAAACAGTTACACTGTAATTTCCTTTTCTATCACATAAGAGCCAAAACTGGGAGCACAGAAAATGGGATCATATCAGAAATACAGACAGAAATACCAGGAGAGTAGGAATCCTATGACATTCGGCAATGCAATGGGTACGCAACTCTGAGATGCTTTCAACTGTAGTCCCCAGAACAGACTGTTATGATTTCAGTGAATTCCAACAAGGCAGTGCATGAAACTTACTTCTTTTTTTCTGATTATCTGGTAGCTTTCACTCCCTACCTGAGCTCTCCTTATGTTTTGTACTTTTATTTTGAAATTTACCAAATTCTATTTGTGCATATGTCTATTTTTGGAGATGTCTTACCACACTATTCAACTATTCTCGGGACCCTTTTTAAAATATCATTTTTTTAAAGCACGTTGGCTCCTAAACTATAGTAAAATTAAATGTTTAGGGAAAGACCCTAGTTTTTCTCCTCTTCCTGTCTTCCAATCTCTTCCTACTAACTCTAATTGGCCAAATCTTCCTGGAAACCCAGTGGACAAATGAGTTTAGGAAATGTAGTTTGCAGGGGTCAGCCACTTTGGCTATAGAGCAGAGAAGGAGAAAGGCACAAAATGGATATGAGGATGCCTAGCACAATTTCATAAATGATACTTTATTATTAACTGCAGGTGTTAGATACATTATTGAACATTATTGAATAACATCCTCACTGATTTTCTTACCACCCATTTGGGACTTTCAAGCCCACTACCCATTCTGTGTGATGCCAGTGATATCTTTCTAAACCGTAGATCAGATCATTTCATCCCTCCCATCTTAATGCCCTTCAATTTATTCTCAAGCTTTATACTATGCAGTTGAGCCTTGAACAGTGCAGGGTTTAGGGGTGCTGGCCAGTCAAAAATCTGCCTATAAGTTTCAATTCTCCCCAAAACATAATTACTAATAGCTTCCTATTGACTGGAGAAGCTTTAGTGCTAACATAAATAGTCAGTTAACACATATTTTATATGTTATATGTATTATACACTGTATTCTTACAATAAAGAAAGCTGGAGAAAAGAAAATGTTATTAATAAAATCATAAGGAAGAGAAAATATATTTACTGTTCATTAAATGGAAGTGGATAATCGTAAAGGTCTTCATCCTCACAGTCTTCACATTAAGTCAGCTGAGAAGAAGAAAGAGAAGGGGTTGGTCTTGTTGTCTCAGGAATGGCAGAGGCAGAAAAGGTGGAGGAGGTGGAAGGTGGACAGGGGAGGCAGGCACACTCGGTTAAATTTTGCCGGAAAAAAATCTGCATCTAAGGGCACCAGGGCAGGTCAAGCTGGTGTTATTCAAGGGTCAGTTGTACATCTTTAGTTCATCACAGTAGACTGTCTAGCACCTCCTTCTGGCTGCCTAGATATACCCTCTGGCCCGCCCTCAATAACTACTTGTAGCTTTACACTGCTTCAAGCTACTGTAGAGCACTGTGTCTCATACAGGACCCTCTGCTTGGAATGCCAGTAACCTCTCCTTGCCCACCGCCATCATGGCCATCACCATCATCTTTTTTCTCCCATTAGAGTAACTCTTATAGTCCTTCAAAACTTGATTTAATCTTTATGTCCCTGGTATGACTTCAAGGCAACTTTTTGCCTCCCTGGAGGTCTTGATATACCTTCCTTAATTGTACTGTAATTATTATTTATATTTGATATTGCATATCCCCTACAGGATTTTAAGTACATAAAAGTTGAGGAAGATGCCTCTCAATTGTGAACCATTAATGCCCATCACACAGTAGGGAAACAGAAGATTGTTGAATTCATAAACAAATGAATGAATAATCATCTCCTCTTTGCCCATATTAGATGACAGCATAATCATTTTACATATCCCATAGCTGTTAATATAAAGACAACTCAATGATATTCAGGCAAAATTTTAATTTTGTTATTAATATAAGATGTTGTTACTTAAAGGTACTTTTAAGCAGTAATTAAAATGTCTTACAATGATCTCCTCTAAATAAAAGTAGATTTAGTTGATTTCTTTTTTCACAGGGCATTGTCTTTTAAAGTAATCCTTCTCTGCTTTACATGAGTATTGCTACTCTTTACTTTCTAAGGTTTTGCACAGCTGTGTCCTGGATTTGAATTTCCCTTGATGACCCTGTTCTTTTAATGTTGTTGTTCTTGTTTGTTTTCAGAACAATTTATATTTCACACTTAATTTGCATGTTTTTTTCTAACTTCATGAGTTTGAACAAGAATAGTTTTGTGGTCTCATATGACAACTCAGCAGGATAATATACTGTACATTAAAAATGATTTGTTTTTCTCATCAAGTGCAAAAGATATTTGCCCTAGGTAACTATCATTTTTAAAAAGTATATTATCCAACTAATACCAAGGCAATCCCTAAGACAAAGGTAAAAATAAAAGGAAGGAAGGAAAGAAGAAATGAATAATGAATGAAAGAAAGAAAAAGAAAAAGAGGGGTGGAGGATGGGGGTGGGGAAGGAGAGAGCCAAAGGGAACAATGTCTCTTCCCCTTTGCATTTTCCTATCATTCTTTGACCATAAGAACTTTTATGACAATGCCTTTAACTGTGTTACCCCTAAACCTCAGAAATTAAATTGAAATCAGGATCCTTCATAGGACAGGCACACTCCTGTGTTCAATCATCTGATATAGTGAGAAAACTAAGGGGATGTTAAAGTGTCAACCACTGGATGAGCAATACTATTAAAAAAGGTGGTAGAACAAATAGAAGGGCATTCAATTCGTGTGACCACTGTTATATACCTGAACTAGAGTCTACATAGTGCAACAAAACAGTGACAGATAATTTCAGGTGTATTCAAATACTCTATCAAAAACTGACAACCATTTATGATATTTTTGATTGTTTATGCATGGCAAAAATTATTTGTTTGTATATTTTCGTGGAAAATTTTCAAACATATGCAAAAGCATAAAGGATGATATATTCATTTATATACCCATTATTCATATTCAACAATTCCCAATTATTAGTCAATATTATTCTATATACTCCATTCTCCCACTTTTGCTGTTGATAATGTTATTAAGATGAACAGTTTTAAAGCAAATTCCAGACATCATATCATTTTATCCATAAGCAGTTCAATATGTATTTCTAAAAAATAAGTATCATTTTAAACAGAACCACAATGACATCAAACATTTAAATCATTAAACAAACATTTCTAAATATCATCATGATTCAGCCCACACTTAAATTTCCCTTAACTTTTTCATAGATGATGTGTTCAAATCAGAATACAAACAAGATCCACACTTCATTTGATTTATATGTCACTTAAATTTCATTTACTCCTTAACAATTGCACCTTTATTGTTGAATAAACTTGGTCATTATTCCTGGTGAATTTTTCTTATTCTTGATTTGACTTATTATTTCCTTATTTGTCACTTAATCTCTTTCTCCATCCTTAGATTTCCTATAAACTGGTAGACAGAGTTTTTAATAGACACAGAGTAATATTTTTAGGAGGTGTTTGTGAGGCAAAGACATTTCATGGCTGGTGCTGTTACCTGTCAGCATCCACTTAATATCTGATTGTCCATTCGAACTGTTTTTTTGATAAATTAATATTTAGTGATGTTATAAATGTGTTCCAGTGTTATCAGCCTAAGACAACCATTACAAAATTTCCTAACAAAATATTCATGCAAATTTTGATATAGATGTTACATAGATAATTAGTGTACTAGAGGTTACAAAACAGTGATTTTAAAAATTATATCTTACCTTATGAAATCTTTCCTTCTTAAGGTGAAAATTTTGATTTCTTTGAAACATACACTGGGATAAATTGGAATAGACCTGGGGTTACATCTTTAATGGGTCTAATGAAAATATTTAACCTCATATTTCTTTATGTCATTTACCTATGATAAGAACAAATTCAAAATATCAGAAGATATAATAACTATTTATTTTTTTAAAACTTCCAAAGAAAATCTTATGCAACATTTATGAGAAAGTGTTTTGTCTTACTGTATTTATTTATATTGTCTAAATAAAATGTTCAGAACATTTAGATAAGACCATACATTCAAGCATTATTTCAAATGTGATATAAGGGCAGATTCCTGAAACAGGCCAATTCAATTTGTTTTTCAGAATTTTATGGGGGTACATAAGTTCTGCTTACATAATTTGCTTTTGTGCTGTTTGAGTCAAAATTATAAGTATACCCTTTAGCCAGTTAGTGTGCATTGTACCCATTATGTGTGAATTTACCTATCCCTTCCTCTCCCCTCCCACCTACTTGATTTCCCTTGAATTTTACTTCCATATGTGCACATAAGTGTTGATCAAGTAGATTCAATTTAGTATTGAGTACATGTGGTGTTTGTTTTTCCATTCTTGTGATACTACACTAAGAAGAATGGCCTCCAGTTCCATCCAGGTTTTTACAAAAGAACTATATCTCCATTTTTTTTATGGCTAAGTAATGCTCCATGGTATACATATACCATAATTTATTATCCAATCATGTATTGAAGGGCATTTGAGTTGATTCCACATCTATGAGATTGTGAATTGTGCTGCTATAAACATTTGAGTGCACATGTCTTTTTTATAAAATATCTTTTTTTCCTTTGATAAACACCTAGTAGTGTGATTGCTGGATCAAATTGTAGGTCTACTTTTACTTCTTTGAGGTATCTCCATACTACTTTCCATAGAGGTCGTACTAGTTTGCAGTCCCACCAACACTGTATGAGTGTACCTTTCTCTCCATGTCCTCACCAGCATCTGTTGTTTTGGGACTTTTTGAGAAAAGCCATTCTCACTGGAGTTAGGTGATATCTCTTAGTGGTTTTGATTTGCATTTTCTTATGATTAGAGATGTTGAGCATTTTTTCTTGGCCATTAGTCTATCTTCTTTTGAAATGTTTCTGTTCATGTCTTTTGCTCACTTTTTAATGGGGTTGATTGATTTTTTTTTCTGATTTGCTTGAATTTTTGTAGATTCTGGTTATCAGCCATTTATCAGATGTATAGTGTGCAAATATTTTCTTCCATTCTGTAGGTTATCACTATTTTTTATTTTAGCCATTCTGATAGGAGTATAGTGATATCTTGTGGCTTTAATTTTTATTTTTCTAATGGATAATTAGGTTGAATTTCACTGACAGTGTTTATTTCCCATCTAAATAAACTCTTCAGTGAAATATCTGCTCACAATTTTTGCCTGCTTTCTAATTGGATTGCTCAATTTTTTTACTGTTGAATTTTGAGAGTTCTTAAAATTCATTTTATAGTGATGTTTCATCTTGTGTGATGGAAATGTTCTATATAGTCTTCTTTTGTAAGATACATGGTTTGCAATTTTTTTCTCCAAGTCTGTAGGTTCTCTTCATTTTCTTAATAGCATCTTTTGCAGAGCAAAAGTTTTTAACTTTGATGAAATAGAACTAATGAATTTTTCCTTCCATAAATCATGCTTTTAAATTGCAAATATTTTCTTCTTTTTTTATGTTTTATAGTTTTGTGTGTTACATTTAAGCCCATGATGCATTGCTTTTTTCTATAAGATGTGAAGTGTAGGTTAGCATTCATACTTTTGCCTATGGACTACCTTTTGTCATAAAGTCTATCTTTCATTGAATTGCTTTTATATCTTTGTTAAAAATCAGTTCAGCATATTTGTGTGGATCTAATTCTGGGCTTTCTATTTTGTTCCATTGGCCTATGTGTCTCTGTGTCACCACCAATGCCACATAGTCTTGAATATAGTAGCTATACAATGTCTTGTAATTGGGTAGACTTATTCCTCACCTTTCATTCTTTTTTTTTTTTTTTTAAATTGTGTTAGCTATGCTAGTTCCTTTTCTTTTTTATAAAAATGTTACAATAATCTTTTCCATATATACTAAAGAATTTTCTTGACATTTTAACAGATATTGCATTAAACCTGTATCAGTTTAGAGAAAAGTGATATCTTTACTATGTTGAGTCTTCCAATACAAGAACACGCTGTATCAGTCAATTTATTATATTTAGGTCTTTTATGATTTCTTTCATCAGCATGTTGGTTTTTAGCACTTAAGTCTTATACATATTGTTTCAAGTTTCTATCTAAGTATTTCTTCTTTTTGTCAGAAATTGTAAATGATATTGTGTCTTTAATGTTAATGTACATGTGCCCATTGCTACTCTATAGAAACACAATTAATTTGGGGATGTTTATTTTGTACCCTAAAAACTTGCTGAAGTTCCTTACTTTTAAGTGTTTTTTAATTGAATATTTGTGATTTTCTATGTAGATAATATCATCTGCAAGGAACAGTTTTGTTTTTTTCCTTTCTAATCTATGAGATATTTATTTCTTCTTTTCTTACTGCACTAGCTAAGACTTCCATCAATATGTTAAGAGTGGTGAAAGCAAATACCCTTGCCCTATTCCTGATCTTAGGAGGCAAGTATTCAATCCTTCAACATTAAGTGTAAGATTACCCATAAGGTTTTTTTGGCTGCTCTTTATCGAACTGAAGAATTTCCCTTTTAATCCTATTTTTCTGGAAGGATTTTTTTTGCTATGTATGTGTGTTAAATTTTGTCAAAATTTTTTTCTGTATTGATTGATATGATTTTATGTTTTTTCTTCTTTACCCTGTTAATATGGTGGATTTTATTAATAGTTTTTTGAATATTGAACCAATCTTGTAATAAACACCACTTGGTCAAGGAATTTAAATATTTTAATATATTGCTGAATTTTATTTGCTAATATTACATTAAAGATTTTTGTGTTTATATTGGTGAGGAATATTGGACTATAGGTTTTTTCACGTTGTCTTTACCTCACTTTGGTATTAGTGTAACACTAGCTTCATAAAATGAACTGGGATGTGTTCCCTTTTTTCTTTTTCTTTTTTTTTTTTTTTTGTGGGGAAAGAGTTTTGGTATAATTTAATTTTTTTAAGTTAAGTAGAATTCCCTAGTATAATTATTTAGCCTTGGAGATTTCTCTTTCAAGAGTTTTTAAATTATGAATTCCATTTTTAATAGTTATGGGATTATTAATATAATTTATTATATATTTGGTAATTTCTGGTAGTTTGTGCTTTTAAGAAATTGGTTTACTTCATCTAAGTTGGCAAATTTATCTGGCTAAAGTTGTTGATAATATTCTCTTATTTTCCTTTTGATGCCTGCAAGCTCTGTAATGATAACCCCTGTTTCTTCCCAATATTGGAGATCTGTTCCCTCTCATTTTTTTCTTTAACAGTAAATTTCACTGATCTTTTCAAAGAACAAAGTCTTTGTTTCATTGTTTTTCTCCCTTCCATTTCATTGATTTCTGTTCTTATCTTTATTATTTCCTTGTACCTGCTTGCTTTAAGTTTCTTTTACTATTCTTTTTCTAGATTCTTAAGTTAGGAGTTGAAATTATTGATTTGAACCTTTTTATCTTTGCTAATGTAAGTATTTAGTGCTATGAATTTCCCTCTCAGTACTGCTTTAGCTGTGTCATACAAATTGTGGCATGCTGTATTTTCATTTTCATTCAGTTCAATATATTTTTTTTATTTTCCCTAAGACTTTCTCCTTGACTCATATATTGTTTAGAAGTCTACTGTTAGTTTTAAAGTGTTTGCAAATTTTCCTGTTATTTTTCTGTCATCATTTCTAGCTTAATTTCATTTTGATCAGAGAACACATTTTTTAATGATTTTAATTCCTTTAACTGTGTTGAGGTATCATCCAGGGTATGGTATACCTTTCAGTCCTTACCTATTTCCACTATCATTCCAGGATTCCAATAGCAAGAATGGTAGATCTTTTGTTATAGTCCTAGACATCTTTACATCTCTATTAATTTTTTTTAGTCTATTTTCTTTCTATTGTTCAGATTGAGTGATTTTTATTGTCTTTACTCAACTTAAGATTCTTCTATGCCCTCTATTCTTCTGTGGAGTCCATCCACTGTTTTAATTTTAGGTATTTTATTTTTCAGTTCTAAAATTTCCATTTGTTTTCTATTTAAATACTGAAATTTCCTATTTCTTCACTGAGATTTTTTTATTTCTTTCAAGCATGTTCATAATTGCTCACAAAGTATTTGATGATGGCTGCTCCAAAATTTTTCTCAAATAATTCTAACATGTCTGTCTTCTTGGTGTTGGCATCTGTTGATTGTCTTTTTTCCTTTCACATGGAGACTTTCCTGGTTCTTAGTGTGGCTAGTCATTTTCTATTGAACCTGAACTTTTGGGCACCATGTTGTAAAACTTTGGGTCTTTTTTAATTCTTCTCCTTTAACTGGCTTTCTATCACGCCACTCCATCAAGGGAAGATGGGGCATCACCAGATTACTGCCAGATTGGGATAGTAGTCCTGATTTTCTACTCAGCCTCAGTTTACACTCAAGTGGGGTTGAAAGGAAATGGTACCCAGGTTATAGCAGTAGGGAAGGGTAGCCAGAATGCCCACCCCTGCCCAGAAGTACTGGGAAGCACTTCTACAACTTCTTATATAACATCTATGCCTAAAATGCTACAAGGAAGTCCCAATATAGAGTTTTGATAATGATATATTCAAATACTTAATAGTTAATGAAAATATTAATGAAAAACATCAACAGATAATAGGACTTTAAAACTAACTTTTACAATTCAAAAATTGAATCAGTTAAAATCATAGTGAATCCAAAATCTCTTCCATTTATTAATAAATGTAATGAATTTTTAGAATAATTTTGAATCCAACAGAATTTTCCCATTAAAATTCAATTTATGAACACACATATTATCAAAGCAGCTACTGTGTAGTTAACAGGGACATAATTTAGAAAACAAAATTGTCCACAATAAGGTAGATGAATTTTATATTTGTATAGTGATGATGTAAGGCCACCCTCATAGCTCTGTCTACCAAGAGTGTCCACCTTACTGCCATTCAACCCACCCAGTTCCCACCCCAGACAAAATCACAATTTGGATTATATGGATTTCTCCTTGAGAACCTGAAAAAGAAGTCCTCCAGAAGCTCCAAAAGATCTTTGTTCAAAATGGACACAATGAGCTCTCCAGCTGGCCACTGAAGTAGTTGTTCAGCACCTTCATGACAGAACCTGGAACATCATAGTAACATAGTGAATACTGGGCATTACTCACCCAGTTCACATCTGCAAGGCTTTACTATCAGACCCAGCTTGACATGGCAGCTTACAGTCAATGGTATTTGCCTGGGGACAACTGGCCAGGAAGTCCAGCTACTCCAGCCCTGCCCAGACTGAGGCTCACAAGTTGTGTTACACTGAACATTTAGGGTTTGACCAGGTTATATAATTTCTTATGCCAAAATCCAATCCATACACAATCATAAGACATGCCATTTTTTTCTCCTGATACATCTCATATGACAGAACACTAGCAAACATTTACAGCAAAGTAAATGTCTTTGAAACAAATCTTATTTGCCTGCTGATATTAGGATAATAAATGAGGCAGGAAACCCTCAAAATGCTCATGGTGATAAAATACTTAAAAGCCTTTCAAGTTTTGATAAGGAGAAGATAGAGCTAGCTATTGGCCAGACCCACACCTACCAGCTAGCCAATGTCAAGGGCAGCATTGAGATTTCTGAGTCCCTGAGCAGATCATGTTTCCCAAGAACTCTGAAGTTCTGCATGTCCAGTTACAGAATCACCCCTTCAGTATGTCTATCATGTGCTGGATCCTGGACTGAACAGATATTAAATAATTGACTCTCTCTTCTTCCCACGGTGGTTCTTAGTATTTTTAGGCTGTTGACAAATTTTTAGGGATACATCTTGAACAAAAAGCACAAAAGACACTGTATTGTAATTTTTAAAAAGCTCAATTTTTGAAACTTTGACATCACATTTTTTCTACTTTATTTTTCAAAAGTCCATACTGTTGATAAATGAGGGAATTACAATAGGAGATATTGTACATTCAATACTTTCTTTATTAAACAGAAAATTGTTAACTCTATCTCAGTCTCATTTTTTCATCTAATTTTACTGATTTATAAAGTACAAATCAGGGAACCACTTTGCAAAATGTGCATTGTCATTTATTTGGGTTTGTATGACATTTGGAAACATATTTCAAAATTAATTTGCCAAATTAAAGATTTAAAAGAATAAGCTAAAAGAAGCAAGTGAAAAAGTGAAAGTCAAATAATATCACTTGTAGGTTGTTTTAATATTTAAGAATAGCAAAACTGCTGTGTGAAAGTATCTTAAAAATACATCTGAAACAAAAAATAAAGCAAAGGCATCATGAGGTCCGACCTGTTGGATGTTCTGAAATCCTATTGTACACCAAAAGACTATAATAGTATTTGTTGAAGACGAGCAACCGGATACAATCCCTGTTAGCACAGTACAGCAATTGGAGTTATATACTGGCATTTCCTTGGAGGAGTCCCCATTGACAGCTATAGAAACAAATTAATTCTCACTTTGTTTTTAATTTTTGTTGTCACTAACAATGCCTCCACCTTCTGGCTTAGCATCTCAATATTCCCTTACAAGCATGAAATAAGAACTTAATCAGAGAATGTTTGGGGATTTACTTTCTAGCAGCTGAGATACCGAAGGTGAGGTAAGAGCAAACAGTTGGTGGTGTGGGACAGTAATTAGGTTCAGACAGAAGGTAGAGAACTGCAGCATTAGCTAAATCTGTTTGTAGCTGGTGTCTCATCTCAATTAATGAAAAAAAAAAAAAAAATTACACCACAAGAGTGTATAGGGGTTGAGTTTTCTTGCAGAAGAGTCCAGACTGTGGCTGTCTTGTTAGAACCGTTGATAATTTCAAAGATGAAAAGTGACTTGTTCCAGATCATATGATTTCTTTTATGTTTTGTTTCTTCTTCTTCATTTTTTTTAACCATTACCTGCCTGTGCTACAAAACTATGTTCAAGAGATATGTGTGACCTAAGGAAGACAGAATCCATCTCCTAAATACCATGAATAATTACAGACTGTAGAGGGGTTATTGTTCACTTAGACAAAGTTGTGAAGGATAAACAGAAGAAAAGTGGACTGAGTGGAGAGACTAGATTAATCCTAACTCTCCTATTATGTGGCTGGATACCTTTAGACATACAAGTATCCAATGCTTCTATTTCCACATATTAACCATGCCACCAATATGTGTTCTACATTTTTCACAGTGTGCCTGTGAGACTCAGGAATTCTTTCACTAATATATTAAAGTATGGAACTTCTAAACTGACATCTTTTCCCCTTTACATAGAGGAGATTCTTGACACCTTTTACTTTTCAGAGCTATAATTGATAGGTCTATTGGATCTCTGCATTGTAAACATAAGGAAAATTGAGGGCTAGACCAGTGTTTTTCGAAGAGCAACACATCAGCCTCACTTGGAATGCAGATGCATGAGCTCCATCCCAGACCTGCTGAATCAGACTCTCTACTCAGAAATCTGCATTTTTAAGACGCTCCACCCATGATTCCAATATTCACTCAAGTCTGAGAGGGCTTGGTCTAGACTATCTATTGTCAGAGACCAGAGGCTAGAGGCAGAGCCAGGACTAAATCCCATGCCCCCTGAATTCTAAATCAGACCTTTAAACTACACACATTTAAGTAATTCTATTATCTAAACCACAATTTGACTTTTATTTTGGCTCTTTGGATTTGTAGAGTACTATTGTTAGGGAGCTGGTGAAGACCACGGATAAGGTCACAAGGAAAAGATTATTGCTAGTTTATTGAAATCTGTCATGTATGTAATCTGTGTAAGTCCTGAAATAAAAGAAATACTTTTATATTTTGCTGTCACAACTCTCAACTATAATATCCTAGGTTTAGTGTATTCTTATCCAAAGTTATAGGTCCTTGTAGCTGAGTTTGTATTTGACAGATTCAACTAAGGCAAGAAAAGACTCATGTTTAAAGCCTTTTGGAAACAAGAATCTAAACCATAGAATTATGTGGTGTAGCTATCCTTAAAAGAAAAAAAAATGCTTAAATGAGATAATTCATATGAACAAACTTATGCTTATCTCAGAAAGCAGGCTGGTATAACTAAAATGAGGTTCTCCCTTTTTTTATTCAAAAGTGTCAGAATGGAATTGAGTGGGAAAGTAAGTAACAGTTCTGTTCCCTTTGGAGCCATTTGTTGATTAAAATTCCTTCTAAAAGTGACCAAGCTTCAGAACGATTAGCTTCAGGGATGGCTGTAAACTCTAGGTAAGCCCAGGTTATGGCTGCCTTCTGCTCAAAGGGTAGACAGATGGGACTAGAGGGGCTGGGACCCTGGGCCAGTCACCTCTGCTTGCCAGCAATTTGGTTTTTTAGCTCCACGATACAGAACAGGTACGACTGATCTCTGTACATAGCTTACTATTTAAAAAATTAAAAAGCACTGAAATCCAGGGGGAAAAAAAGAGGTTACTGGTTTTCTTTCTTTGCTAAAGGTAGAGTTGTTCAGCTTTATTTTTTCAACAACTAGAAGTGGGATATTGAAAAAAACATTTTCCTACCTTAAGATACTAGCACCCTAAATTCTACTTTTCTTAGTTCCTCTAACTTTATTATCATGCTGTCTTCTGTTATTGCAAGGTACAATCTATGAGAAACAAAATAGAATAATAACATTGCTTAAATATTCATTATGCACTAGAAATTTTGTCTAATCAAAATGTATTGAATTCCTTTGCAAATTAAAAGAAAAAAAGGACCAGAAATCTGACCAAAGTATTTTAAGGAGAATTTAAAATTTACCAACACAATTTCAAAATAGAAATAAAATGATTATATAAACAGTGCATCATTCTAAACATTTGTAACTTAATTCCCTCTCTAGAATATTCAAATGAAACACAAAGACAGTACATAATTCAATAAATAACAAAAATAACCCAATATAAGAATTTAAGAAATGGAGATGTGTGAAATCTAGTAAGACAGTAACAGGTGAACATTTTAAATCAATTTAATTGTCAACTTTTTTCCATTGTACCAAATTACACCTGTGCATTTGGGCATGTAAAAAGTAAGATGTCTTGAAGTCCAGAATGCCTGAAATCAGATGTGATTGGTTTGGAAAGGCTATGAGAAAACAAAATTAGTTAGCAAATGGTGAGAGAAAAAAAATAAGATTCAGTCAATAACAGAAAGAGAGAATCCGGTTAAGGTCAATAGTGTGTGGTATTCAGGGAAAGCCAGACAAAAGCATGAGGCAGCCAAGTTTGCCATCGCCCTTCTCCTGGCCCTTGGAGACTGCTGACTGTCCAGGGACCTCACATCATGGTTTTCACCTGACGTGCATGCATTAATCAGAACATTTTGGTTGCATATGATTGGAAACCAACTTGGGCATAGTAAAACAGTGATGTCTGGGGAGAGATGCTCACAGAATGAAAAGTTCAGGTTAGCTTTAAGTATAACTGGTTTCAGGAGCTTACATAAATTTGTCCTTCTTTTTATTCTTCCCCTTTCTCAGCCCTGCTTCATTCTTTGTTAACTTTATTTTCACATTGACTCTTCCATCGTGATGGCAGGATGATTTCCAGAAGCTCTAGGCTTTTGTTGTAATCTCTTAACAATGGCAGCATAGAGACTCAGTAGGCTTCTATGGCTCTAGCTGGCTGGTTTTGAGTCACACACTCATTGCTCAACCAATCACTGTAGCCGTGGGAGGCAATGATTTTATTGAGTGGATCCACATCACAAGATTTCCCCTGGAACTGGGGGACATGAATTTCAACTGAATGAATTAAATGTAGGGTAGAGTTGGTTTTTGTGGGAAAATCCAAATGACTTTAGCAAAAAAAGGGAGAATGAATGCTGGATCAAAACCAGCATCTACTAAAGTTCTGAACAGTGACCCACACTCCAGACCCCTTCTTACCTCCCACTTCCTAACAGAAGAGTCTTATATTTTGTTCTTCATAGTGCTCCTAAGGGAATAAACTTCCACATGTACAAACTGTACCTGGCATAGCTTCACGACCATAGCCTGGGAAATTCAGGGAGTCCTTTGGTCTTCCTTTCTGGCACCTCTGCTTGAGAACTCCCAGTCCTGGTGGTCATTACTACTGTTGGGTAAAGGTAGTTAGTTTTTATTTTATTGTGAGCTGGTATCTGCCCCTGTATATTTTACCCATTGGTTCTAATTCTTCTTCTGGAGTCATCTAAACCATGCCTATTATGTGTTCTATATAGTAGATCTCCACATTTTTAAAGGCAAATTTATTCAACTGCTGTACATGCATAATAATTTCTAGAAATCTGACACCCAGCTATTTATTTTCACCCATTTTTTTCTCCATCTGTTATGCTACTCTTTTCTCCTAGACTTCATTTTGGTTGAAGCTTAGATCGGATGATTTTTTTATTGTTCATTTTGTTTACATAGTCTCAGACCATCAAAGAAGTAAAAGTTCAACCAGTATTATGTGAAGAATTGTTATCTTGTTATTTAATTACTCATCATCTATTGGCTTTATATATTTGAGAGCAACAGAAATATACCATTTTCAGCTATGGAACAAAAATATTCTGCATCCCTGTAGACTTCTCTCTCTTGTGTCATTTATCAGGTTGTTTTACTCCAAAACAAACAAACAAGCAATTTGAGTCTTATAGAGAGTGCATACTTTATATTCTCAGAGTCTACAAAAATTTTATTTATTGCTGCAAATGGTTGGATTCCTGCTAGTGTGCCATGGGAACTGAATTTCTGCCCTAATGTTTTGGCACATCTTCAGTATACTTACCTCTGTAGGAGTGGTGTGTATCCACAATTATGTTATTTGAAAAGAATCTTTGTACTGGAAAATCCCATTGAGATGTAGCATTGCGTTTCCAAGGGTGCCTTGGGACGAGAAAGAATGGGGCAGTAATATACAGCCACTTGGTTACATCATTCATACCAGAGAAATTATCATCCTACTGCTGACGGGGAACACTTGTACTTCTCTATTATCAAAGATTTTGCAGAACTGCTCAGCCCCCTCTATTCATTTCATTCCAGCTGTTCTAACACAAGGAATGAAACAGATTGTTTCATTCTCTAAGCATACATTAAAACAGACAATGCCATCATTTGGGGGGCTTTTGAAGGGGGTTTTGCTCAATTTGGACTGTGTGTGGAGCAAGCTCACTGCCTTATAACAAAAGCATAAAACTCCGCGGTGACAGGCAAGTCAAAGGCTAAAGAATTTGTTAAAAGGAAGAAGCCTTAAATATTCAGCATAAATAACAAGAGACATGAAAAAGGAAGCTGGGAAAAGGTAAAGGAGAACGGGAGAAGGAATGTGCGCTGGCCCAGCCCTGCGTCTTTTTATAATCCTTTGGGAAAACGCACTCCTAGGGCTCCAACCGCTCACTCCGTCCCAAATTTGTCCTACATCAAAGAGCCACAAACTTGTTCTTGTTTGAGCTTGTGCTTAGTACCTTTCAAGTGTAGATTTGGGGGTTTTTCATACCAAACTATTAAAATTGTTTTAGGTCAAGTATCTGAGCCTTTCTTATAATGTTATCTTCAGGCAAAAGCCTTGCCCTCTGCTTGAGAATCTTCCATTTCTTCAAATGATATTCCTGGCTCACCATACTTTCTGCACACACCACAAATATCCAAATATTTTCCTCTTTCCTTTTCACCTTCTACTCCTATTCTTCTCGAATGTCAAATACGTGAATACACACTACCACTCCCTTTTTCCATAACAACAGGAGACATTGCAAATTCATCATGGAAATCTCCTGGCGTATGATTCATTTTCAGTATATGTTCCAGGAAGTCGCCACCAAGAGAGCAGAGCTGAAAACTGAGATGAAATGTGTTTTTGCATCCTGGATCAGGAATGTGAAGACTTAGCAATCAAGCAGCTTCCACAAAATAACCTTTCTGATGTGAATATTGGGAAGAACACGTCTCTGTACTTGGTGCAAGAGTGATGGTAGAATTGATTCTCAAGTCAATATCATTGTAGAAGGCAATATTTTATCTTCAGTTAGGCTCAACTTCTACTGCCCAGATACATATGGATTTAGTACTGGAAGATTCCATTGACTTTTCAAAGTGGTAATTTTCAGACAAATTTTAAAAATGCACTCTACTCTGTTACAAACTATAGAATGGAGTATAGTCACCACACTTGCCGCTTCTTCCCCAAACTCTCATTCCATCCTCAGTACCTGCACTGGGGATAGCTGGAGGGTTTGGTTTCTTTCTGAGAGGTGACATGTCATTAAAAGATGCTACTCCTACCTAGAAAATTACCTTCTGGGTGGTCTTTCTATTGAATTGCCCCTTATTTTGCTCTGCCCTCCCATAATACTGATGGGATTTGGGGTCTCCTCTCTTCTAATTCAATACAGTCAAAAGGAATCCTACAGGCCCACACATGGGCCAGTTTGGTTCACCATAAACAGGCTACACAGGTCATTGGTTTCCCTCTGAAATAACTAATAAGGGTGTATTTATCTAGTGTGTTTTCTCTTCTATATATACTCCTTGAAGTCATGCAGCAGAGATAGGTAGCTGAATTCAGTGATCCTGATCTCGGCCACATCACTTCGTCAAACTAAAGTGAGTCTATACAAGGTATGTGGGAAGGGCAGAGGGTAGCAGGGTTTGAATGGCTGGATCCTGGGCATAAACTAAGCCATAAACAGGCACTAAACTGAGGCAATTAATTATTCAAAGAGGAGATTCAGTCTCAAAATAAATACCTAAGAAAGGCTCTTGATTTGCTGCCTTGTATTTCATGATTATAAATACAGTATTGGTGAGCCGTCCTCTCCCCCTGATAGGTCAGGTCCCCAGCCTGGAGAACATAAGAGCTCAGTCTCGCTGTCTGGCTCTTTTTTCTAGATCAAACTGAGTTAATACTTATCGTTTTCTCTCCAACAAAACCTCCTCCTCAACATTTCTGCCCCATGCTGCGCACGCGCGTGTACACACACACACACACACACACACACACTTGAAGACATCATTTAACAGAAACAAAAATTAATCCAAAAACCTACTCAAAGTTTCTTCAAATGATTATGGTCATTTCTGATTCCAATTTCTGGCATTGTCCAAATTCTTGCTCACTAACTTGTTATTTAAAGCTATACCTTTAAACCTGCCCTGGGCTCCTCAAAACCCTTTCCTCTTAGCCTCTCACCTGCCCAAAGCAACCACAAACACATTGCCACTCTTGGGTTTTGTTCTGCTTTCAGAACTATAGGTTTATGAGTCATGGGGTATTGCGTGCAGCTAAATAAGACTGCTTTCTGTGTAGTCTGTTTAGACTGCTTTTGGATATTCCTCTCCCTATATGTCATGGTGATCACCCCACCACTAGAAGAAGCTGTGCTTGTTTCTGAAGGAAATTAATGATAAAGTACGGGGACAGACTTTGTGGGAGAGAGGAATAACTGGTCTATTAGTCCATAGAGGATCTAGCAGATTAAAATATATATTAACTATCAAGAATTACAATCTATATACACCTGAGTCACTGGTGCTTGAGGACACAATGAGAAGATCCATCTCTCCTCTCCCACTGTAACCTCCCCTTAATGTCAACTAATGATTTCCAAAGTGGGTGAGCAAGGCAAACTGAAGAGTTGTGTGAAGAAACTATTAGCATTAGAAATTCTATTTGCTTGTGTGTATCTTCTAAATATTTTTGTCTGGATCATATTAATTATAAATTTATGAAAGTTTCTTTCTCTCTCTCTCAGAAATTAAAGTGTTTTTTGGTATGCTCCTAATCTATGATATGAATCAGAAAGACAATCACATCCTGTGAAGACCCTGCTCTTGGTGGTGTGGAATATGTCTCAAATGTTACAGAACAGGAAATTCCTTCTGTCCTGAATTGAATTACTTGCCATTTCTGACCCAGATGAGCTGGATTTTAAAGTTAAAGTTTGTACAACTTGACCCAGTCCTTTCTCCTTTTCCGTTTCTCTTTTAAACACTGAAGCAATAATCCTTAAGTTCTGCTCTATTCACTTATTTTTCTAATCAGTGTGCACAGTGTCTTACATTTAGTAGTCATTCAATGACTATTTGTGGATTTGCCAGGACTTATAATACTTCAGGAGGGCACTTTACACTAATCTAAGGCATTGGTTTTCCAACTTCAGTGTGGGTCAGAATCAGCTGGAGAGCTTGTTAAAACACAGATTGCTGGACCTGAAATTCAGAGTTTCTGATTCGCTAGGTCTGATGACAGACCCTAGAACCTCCCTTTCTATCAAGTTCCCAGATGATCCTGGTGCTGTGGGCTGGGGAATCACAATTTAAGGACCACTTATCAAAGGACTGTGCTGTGTCCTGCAAACAGGCAAAAGAAGACACAGTCTAGGAATAGACGAGATGAATTTTAAAATGTTTCTTTTTCTTATGATATCATGGTCATGTGATATTACTGAAAGCAAACTCAAACTCTCACTCTTTGCTGATGATATGATGTTATATCTGGAAAACCCCAAGAATTCAACCAAGTGACTCCTGGAACTGATCAATGAATTCAGTAACGTCTCAGGATACAAAATCAATACACACAAATCAGAGGCATTCATATATGCCAACAACAGTCAAACAGAGAACCAAATTAAGGACTCAATACCCTTCAAAACAGCAACAAAGAAAATAAAATACCTAGGAATATATTTAACTAAGGAGGTAAAGGACCTCTATAGGGAGAACTACGAAACACTGAGGAAGGAAATCGCAGAGCATGTAAATAGATGGAAATCCATACCGTGTTCATG
>CM052439.1:69193480-69217753 GCA_028533085.1 Varecia variegata
GTTCTCCTGGGGAGAGTTGGAACCCATTCTATTAAGTGAAGTATCCAAGAATGGAAAAATAAGCACCACATGTACTCCCCAGAAAATTGGTTTCCCTGATCAACACTGGGTGCACATTTGGGAATGATACCAATTGGGTGTCGGACAGAGGTGGGGGGAGGGGATGGGTGTATGTCTTCATGATGAGAGCGAAGCGAACTGTCAGTGGAATGGACATACTTGAAGATCTGACTCGGGGTGTTGGGGGTGGGGGAGGGGACGGGTGTATACCTACATGATGAGTGCGATGTGCACTGTTGGGGGAATGGACACCCTTGAGGCTCAGTCTCGGGGGGGTTGGGAGGGGCATGGGCAATATACTTAACCAGAATGGTTGTACCCCCATAATAAGCTATAATAAATAAAAAAAAAAAGCAAGAAAAATTTGAAGTTATATAAAATTTTTATGTTATTACTATATAAAAATATAGATAATTGGTGATTTAGCTCTATATTCATAATAATGTGGGTAATATGTATCTACTTTATAATTATAAAATTATTTTAAAACTGATAACCTTATTTCTTTTGGAAAACAACCTTTCAGGTAACTTAATCTTATTTATTCATACCAACCTTGTTGCATAAAAAACAATCTAGAGAGGTTTTGATATATAGAAAATAGCTTAGAACTTTATAAAGTGTGTTAGATATATAAGGTCTGATGATTAGGCAAAGTATGATGATTATAATTGTGTTGTTTAGCAGTCTCTGAATTGAATACAAAGATGTATGAGATTAATTGTTAATGTTTAGCTACTTACAGCAAGTCATAAAATAAACACAGGATATGAAATTACTTAGCTAGGAATATAATCTGGAATTAGTAGATTGAAATTAGTAGAGTGAGGGGGAAAAAATACTACAAGGGGCTCCATATTCTGAAGTCAGTACACAATTCTGTTACAAGGAAAGGAACATCTGCAGTGTAGTTGTTTCCTCAAAGAGGGGAAAACTTCGATTCAACCTTTCTCCCACTGACTTCCCTTCTTTATTCCTTTCAAACCCTTTCCAAAAAGTTCTGAAATATCTGTCTTCTGAATTTCATATTTGTTCAATATTCTCATGTAATTTTTTTGCATCTACATAACGTAATGTCAATTTAAAGCACTTCTCCTAATGAACTTAACAACCCTTACCTGGTGGGAGTATATTTATGTACTATTTCTAGAACCCAGCCCTTGCTAGTTATGTTCACTTTCCTTTATTTCCGTTGAACCATAGAATATTGGAGCCAACAGCTACCTTAAGACAACATTGAGTCCCTAGCCCCTCATTAAACAGATGAGGAAGAAAAGGGCCCAGACTTGTGGCTAAAAGCACATAGCTACTTATTGACAAAGCTTGTGCTGGAACTAAGGGATCCATTAGTCCCATGACAGCTTCCTTTCCACCATACCATCCTATCCCCTCTGGATGCTCCACCATTTTTTAGGAAACAAAAGAACATGTTAGCCCAATCAAAAGCCCTTACTAAGTGGGAAGGTACAGGAAAAAGTGCAGAAGGCACGAAAGAAAAAATGCAGATGGCTCTGGACAATGCGTATTGGAATCTCGGACCTGTTTTTACTGGACACTGCCCTGAGGCATGTGGTTTTACCTCTAGGAGTCCCAATTTCTTCTTTTATGAAATGGAGACCAAAAATACCTATATTAGAGATTGTTGGTATGTTACAACATGGCCAACCCTGCCCAGAATATAGTAGGTATATCATAAACATACCCTCTCTCTGTATTCCTTCCTTCTCACACTGTTCTATCTTTCTGCAAGTTATGCCTTCCACTGATCATTTGTCCTTTCCCACTGCAGCTTAAATTATTGGATTTTTCTCTCTCCTCTGTGACTGTTTCTTTTTTACATCCTATGCTGATTTTCCCCTTTTCTTTCTTTCCTTACTCTTTAACCATGTGTGACCCTGATGTCACCCTCTCTTTCTCCTCTACATCTTCTTTTATGAACTTCTTGCAGAGCATCCACAATGAGTAGGAGTTGCTTACAATGAAAAGATGATCCCAGTGGTATCCTTCCCCCTGCTTTATCTTCCTCTGTGGTTTGAGGACCTCCAACTGTGCTCTATGCTTTTAGTAACCAACAGCGGTTAGCCGGGCATTTGGACTGGTAATATCCCCAATCTGATTAATAAATGTCCCAATAGTGTGAACATTCAACTTTAGAGTTTTTATCCAATTCTGCTCCATCCATTGTATTTTTAGCTTTAGAATGGCCTTATTATGTTATGTACCTGTTACCTCAGTAAAATAGGTGACACTTGTCTGAGTTCCACTTTGACCTTCCACCGCTGCTAAACTATGAAGTTAGAAAGAATAAGTAGGAATAAAGGATATTCTTAAGCTAGCCAGAGAATCATTTGCTTGAAAATTTCCCCATTATTTTGCAACTGTGAGATGCTGCCAACATCATTGCAAGATTTGGCTTGTGTACACCTGGAAAATGTGAGACTCGAATATTTCATGTTGACACTCTGGCTTTACTTCCCCAAGGGGAGGGGAGGGAGGCTAAACTGCAAGTGTTAGACCTATGCTAAACTATAACTCAGCATATGCTAGGGGGGCTTGCTTGTGGCTTTTGCTCTTTCAATATTTGCTCCCTATCTTTTCACCCAAAATGAGTTTATTCATCTGTTTATGTGTTGGAACAAAGGACTGTTCAGGGTCAGCTCTAGTCCCAGGTAGAGAAGGCAGATGTTTATAGGGTATGATTTAAAGAAATTCCAAAAGCCTCCTACAGAAAATACTTTTCCTAATAGCTTTACTTAAATTCCCATGTTAGTCACTTCCTTGGAATGAAGCAACGAGAAAAAAAAAAAAATCTCTGATAAAATATACAAGCTATCTAAAAGTTGTAGCACATAAAGTCCCTTTCACTTACTGATCAAATCAGATAACCATTCATTTAAAGGACTAAAGAGAAAAAAAAAATGATAGGAAGGAGGAAAACAAGTCGTGGAGAATGTCCAAGCTTGGAAAGGCACCATAATCTGAACAGCTGAAGAAACTGATAAAAGAGAGATGTCACAAGGGACACCTTCATGTCTTAAAATGATTGCTTAAGACCAACCCCAGTGCTATATATCCATATATCCATCTATCTCCCCACCCATCCATCTATCCAGCCAGCCAACATCCATCCAGTCATCCATTTGACAAGTGTTTATTGAGTGACTTTATACAAGGCACTGCAATGATACAGTAAGGGCACAGAGATGAAGAGAACTCAAGTCTTTATTCTCAAAGAGCATACAAAGGAATAAAAGCAGGTAAATAAAATATACGAACCAGAGTTTTAGATGCTATAATAGAAATTGGCTCATGGTGCTATAATAGTAAGAACTGACACTTATTGCCTATGATAAGACATTGTTCTATAGGCATATTTATTCATCGAATCCTTCCAACATCTGACATAGGTACTATTATCAGGTCCATGTTACAGATGAGTAAATGGCGATAGATCATAGGTAACTTGCCCAAAGTCCTACAGATTGAAATATGCAGGATTAGAATGTGAGCCTAGTATATCTGACTCTAAAACCCATGTTTTTAACTCAAAATCTACAGGAGTTATAGCTAACCTATGAAAAATATCACACAAATTCTAATAGTCACTATTTGAATGTTTGGCTAGTCAGGAAAGAAATATAGCTCTTCAGCTGAAATTGGTATCAGTTAGGGCTATGATGGCCATTGCTTCATTCTCTACAGCCTCAGCGTAAGCAACCTGACTGGCTGAGGACCTAAACATCAAGGCGATTCCCTGGTGAACTGCTTTTTTGTTGTTTTTTTTTTTTTTTTCCTTTCTCTCTTTTTTCTTTCTGCAAGGTATGTCTAGATGAAGATTCACTGGTGAACTGTATCCTCAAGGATTAAGAAAGCTTAGTAGCAGACCTTTGAATTATTATGACTTGGCCATTTTCATTGTGAGTAGAAACAGATATTGAGCATTTCTCAGACTCACAAAGAGGATAGGCGATTAAAGAGTATAGGGAGGCCAGTAAAGAGTTGTGAGCAAGACAAATTTTGTCAGGGCATAGGGAGGAGACCTAGGAGACTGTAGCATCTAATTTGATACATTATAAGCCACAAACATGTCTGAATGACCAAGAGCCAGCCACGACCACAAAATAACCAGGATAGGTCCGGAGTCAGCAGGGAAGAGCTGGGAAGAAGGCCAGGCCGATAATGAAAGGGGGCATTAAGGTACACATTAAACTCTCCAAAGGGGAAAAAATAAGCAGAATTTCCAAGACATCCCTAACAAAAAGTTGAAGTATTAACATTTTTGCTAAAGTAGCAAAAATGGCAAATTTGCTCGTTTCACTAAGTACATTATATTGCCTTTTTATTTTTTTCTTTTCTTTTCTTGAAGTGGGGAGGTGGTAAAGCTTCACTGAGCAGTAGTGAGCGAGGATGTAAGAGACTTTTCAAAAGTGGTACATCAACCAATTACTCGGAGTTCAGAGGGAGCCATTTATTTTTCTGGCATTGGAAAATCAGCATATTTGGAGCTGGTGTCCAGTGACTTAGCCGGTTTCCCTGAGCGACATGGGATTCCAGATGGGAGAGAAGCTGTCTTTTTTTCAGGGAGTCAAGCTGCCACCGGAAGCCAGGGGCTCTTGATTGAAATCTCAGACGTCTGATTTTGTCAGAGTTCGGATACCTCTCCTCTGCGGTGCCCTGCCTTAATAACCACTCTCGCCCGTTGCCAATCTCCCCGGCAAACATGTCTCCCTGTGATTGGGAAAATTAATGAACAGGCACTAGCTAATATAATTAAACCCAAACGCTCCTGATTTCAGGATGGGGAAAAAGCCACTGCCCTGATTTTCTCCTGACAACACACAAGTCTTGCCATCTCCGAACTGTTTAATTATTGAGATGAACTGTAACAGTACACCGGGCAGGGGCAGAGGTCGGAGCAGCGCTGGAAGTCAGAAAGCGGGCAGGGCAGACAGAGGGGCCTGCCAACCCCTCGGGCTGCAGCTCCAAACCCACACGCTGTCTCTCGGGCGTCCGGCCTCTGATAGGTAGCCTGATAGCGGCTCTCATTTGCTCCTATTGCAGAGGTCCAACGGTGCTTGCTTGTTTTAAGACAAGCCAAAATATGCTCTGGTGACCACCACGACACTGCGATTCCCATGCCCTACCACATTCCTCTTTTCAGATCCCAGGCCTTTTTTTTTCTTTTCTTTTTTCGTTTTTTCTTTTTTTTTTCCCCTCCCTACGTGCAGTCCAGGATGTAGACAAAATGAATTCCAAGTGACCTATGTGGGGGTGGATTTTTTTTAGAAACAAACAGCAAATTAAGTGAAAAAAAAATCCTGTTCTCACTTTTTATTTTTTGGAGGGGGTGCATATGTTTATTTTCTCAGGGACACTTTCTGGCAGCGGCAGTGGAACTTAGTTCTATGAGTGTCTTTTTTTTTCCCAAAATTATTAAATACTAAATATTAGCCCCCAGTTTTATTTAACTTTCTTCTCTGCCTCCCAAACCTAATAAAACCTATGGTAATTGCTTTCTTTAAATAGAGATGTCCAGTTTTCTATGATTCTAGACTACCAACATGGCCTGGAAAAGGAGAGATTCTTTTTTTAATATGCCATTAATAATACTTAGACTATTACCAGAGATGATGGGGGAACAAAAACACCTGGAAAACATTGCTATAAATATTAATATAAATAAATCAGAATAAAAGTATGATTTTCAAATATGTTTATCAAGTTAATCAAAAAAGTTATAAAAATAAATACATACACTGGTTTGATAAAGAGTTTCTGAACATTTTGAAGGCTGTGAATTACAAACATAATTTTTTTATGAAAAAATGTTATCAGAAGTAATAAGCTTTTCGGTAGTACCAGAAATGACCTGAAGCAAACTTGTGAAGTTGACACAATTTGCCTTGCTTGTCCCAAATCTCCTGTTCTATACCATTCTTTTTGATGCCACCCTTCCTGTGCTCTACCCCTAGTACCAGTGGGACCTGGTACTTCTCTAGCCCAATGTCACTGCCTTCACAATCTCAGATCACCTTATTGAAACTTACTCTAAGGCTAAGCAATCATGGGTGCTTAAAGGGACTTGGTAATCTTCTAATGACAGAATGTGGGTATGTGGCACCCGCAAAGGGAATGGGAGGACTAGATTTTACTGTACATGCATATCATTTTAAATCTAACCTGGAATACCTTTGGGAGTGAAAGAGGAGCAATGAGAACAGAAAGAGGAGCAATGAGAACAGAAACCTAGGCCAGAGCTATCCCAAGTCAAATAGGATGCCTTGTGTAATTATCTAAATTATCTAAATAGTTGTTAGTAAAGAAATTCATGTTTAGATATGCATTGTCATTTTTCTAGCCAAACTGCTCCTTTTGTCTTTCACTTACTGCCTCCATCTCTTCAGCCTGACCTCCTGGATCCACACGTGCAGTTTCCCAGAGTCTTATTTTAACCTTTGTCATCATCAGATATCTTCTAGACTTTCCAGAGAGATTTACTGGGACCAGGTGAGAATTTAATGTCTTCATTCCAGCCTGCAAGAGTGAGGACTCTCTACCATTCCTCAGCCCCTCCGTGCTGCTCAAACTACCAGAAAGCCAAGAATCCCCATGTGAGAGAAGCTTCATTAATTATGCATCATTCCATAGGTGAAACAATACGGACATGTGAAAATGCAGTGAGACTTTATCACAAGCTAACTTAGTGCAAGAATTTAGTATCATGGGAAGAAAATTCTATCCTCCACAACATTATAGTGCAAAGAGCAAACCCTGGTACAGTCATGATGATTTTTGTTTTACATGTCCCTAGACACAAATATAAAGAAGATCCTTAGCAATCCCTTTAGATAAGTTTTGTGAAGAATGTGAAGAATGCGTAGCAATGGTCTTCAAACTTTAGTATGTATAAGAATCTCCTGGGGCCCTTCTTTAAAATGGATCTTGGGTTCCACCTCTCAGCAAGCTTGACTAGATGCCCAAGAATCAGCACGTTCAAGTTCATCTGGCGATTTGGATGTAAGGGTTTCATGCAGCCCTCAACAGAGGTAAAAGCTTCATCTTTCTCATTCTCTTGACAACACAGAGGATGTCATAAAAGTATACACAGCCTTTGCTGATTGCCTAGAAGTGCTCGTCTATTGGGAGGTACGTATAGACCTACCTACCTACTGGAAGAGACTTCCTCACTCCCATAGAAGTAGCATGGTGTATGTCCTAGGAAAATAGACCAATTTGGGCATAGACTTAAAATTAAGGACTAACATTCTCCAGAGAAATAATGTTAAGAACAGCCTAAACCCTATTCAAGAAGAAACTGAGTCCCTTTATGATCCAGCGTTGGCAAAGAAGTTAAAATGTGCCTCAACCACCTCAGCGACGTAGAGGAACAAATACTGCAAGGAACATGAATGAAATGACTGTTAGGAAAACGTCTGCATTTTTCAAACCAGGTGACTTTTCCTCTTCGGTCGTCTCATTTAACATTCCAAAATAGGAAGAAATCCAGCATCTGTAAACTGTACTTAATCCATTCTTTAAATAGCCTTGCAGCCTTTTTCATTTCTCTCCACGCTGCATTTTGTTGTTTCTGTCTCGGAGGCTTTAACACGAGGCTGGGGCTTGCACTGGGAGGCCTGCGGATTACAGGAAATAATGACCTGTATATATTTAGTTGTTCAAAGGAAATTAGAGTAGCCTGATTTTTATTATTCCCCATTGCCCCACGTTCTCTGGTGTAATAACTTGCCCTGTTCTCTAATTTACTTTTACATCATCGGAAATGTATACCATTTAGCCCAGATTCTCCCATGACCAATCAGGACCTGCTGCTGAGCGAGGTTAACAAAACCTTGCAGGGAATGGCAAGCCTTCCTAATGCAGGCCAGCCAAAGACAATGAACAGCCGATCTTTCCAGAAAGTATGTGAACTGGAGAAAGTCATTTACCAACTTCTTCCCTTAGGTAGCCAGTGACCACTGTATGCCCCTGCTATTAAATGTGACAGCTAACCTTTTCGGGACTGGTGTCATTTTAGATTAACCTTCTCTCGTAAAAATGTGTAGGCAGTTTCCTTCTGGTTAAGCTTTTCATTGTTAATCTATCAATGTATTTCCAGTGACACTGCCTCGTCCTCCTACCTTTCCTTCTCTCTCACCCCATCTCTGACATTCGAATTGCATAATCTCTTTAATGCTAATATTGAAAATCTGAAATTCATCTGCTTGTATTTTTTTCTTTAAAAAGGAAAGATACCTGTTTTGGATTTTGCTTTTTTTTTTTTTAAGAATTATAACTAGATATTTAGATCATGATTTTATTGAGATTTCCTACTCCCACAGCACATATTATCTGTACTTGCTAGGATACTGAAGGGAGGACGGGGCATGGTGGGAAATATATTCTTATTGCAGATAAATATCATGATATCTCTAGAACATTTGTAACTTAGCATTTCTTTCATTACAACTCCATATGTGGTTTATGGACGCTGAGAGAAGAGCAACATTTGAAAGACAGGCAAACTGATTTTCTTAGATTTAGTGTGATTTTGGGGACATTTAGTGAAGTTTTGTGTATTCTCTAAATTTCATTGCAACGGTTTAAGTTGTGTGCTCTTTAACTGGCAGGATTTGGCAAGATGAAAATGAAGAGAAATAGTAAGTAGTTTCAATAATCACAACTTCTGAAATTCACTCCAACACGATCATATTTTAAGAGCTCAATAAATTTGGCCTTCACAAGCTTTTCTTCATCTCTTCCCAAATACTTCTTTTCAGTCTGGGTAGTTGCCTCATTATTAAATAGGTTCTCTATTCCAAAACAAACTCAAGTTATTCATATTCATTTTACTTTAATTTCCTTTGGTCTCATATATTATAAGATTAATTATTGGTTTTGTTTCGTCCCCTCCTCGCCATTCTAAAACAGCAGACATCCACCTCATTTTCCCACTGACAATTTCTTAAAAAGATCATTTTTTCCTTTCTAATGTTCTCTCAAATTTGATTCATCTGAATGTTCCTCACATCTTCCCAAATCTTAACTAAATCCTCCCAACTCTCCTAAAATACTAATCTCTGGTTCTAGTTCAAGAGACAATTTTTAAAACTGTTGCTACTTTATAGTAACTTTAATAACCCAACCATAGTTTTGTTACGGGAGCTTGGGCAGTTTCTCTTCCCAAATTGTCCCCTTGCCCTAAATTCTAATCCTGGGTAACATGGTAACTTGGCTGGATGTCTTCAGAGATTGCAGATGTTCCTTTGGGATACTCTGGCTCACTAACCTTCCAAGGACCTTTGAGCTTCAGGAAAAGTTTGGAATATGAATATTTTATATCTCAATGTGTCTTTACATCAGTTAATGTTTTTCCTTTCCAGAGTTGACCAGGTGGTTGATCATGGGCCTGGAGGTCGGGGAGGTGGATGAGGAATGATATGGTAGAGTGGAGAAGAGCAATACTGATTGTTTTCTCCACAGTGACAAAAATATTCAATTGGCAAAATTCAACTGGAAAATATTCATTCCACTTGATTACTTTCATTCCAAAATGGTTCCATAGGGAATCACAAACAAAATGTTATGGCAGGATAGACAGATAATACATCATGTTATTTCTCTTAAGACAGAAATTTGAATTTTATTCTGTGTATCTTTCCCTCCTCCTTCCTAAAGCTGCTAGCATTTTTGTTGCCTCAAGTACTATTTTATATAACAGCTTTGTTGAGCTACAATTTATGAACCATTTATCATAAGCCCACTTGACATATACAATTCAATGATTTTTAGTATATTCACAGAGTTATGCATCTAACCCAGTAATTAATTTTAGAATATTTTCATCACCCCCAAACACTCCTGGGTCTAAGCAATCACTAAGTTACTTTCTGTCTTTATGGACATATCTATTCTGGAGTCATATGATATGTGGCCTTTGTAACTAGCTTCTTTTACTTAGCATAATGTTTTCAAAGTTTATACATGTTTTAGCATGTATCAAATACTTCATTCCTTTTTATGGTTGAATAATATTCCATTATATGGCTATATCACATTTTATTTATCCATTCACTAGTTAATATATATTTGAGTTCTTTCTGCTTTTTTGGTTAATATTACTAAGGCTACTGTGAATATCATGCATGGGTTTTTGTGTGGACATATGATTTTATTTCTCTTTGGTACATATACCTAGGAGTGGGATTGCTGGGTCATATGAAAACTCTATGCTTAACCTTCTGAGGGACCGACAACTATTTTCCACAATGGCTTCACCATTTTACATTCCCACCAGTAGTGTTATATGGGTTTCAATTTTTCCACTTCCTTGCCTACTCTTGTCATGATTTTTCTTATTATCATCATCCTAGTGGATGTGAAGCAGTATCTCATGTTTTGATATTCATTTTCCTGATGGTTAATGATATGGCACACATTTTCATGTGATTATTGTTTCTTTGTGTACCATTTTTGGAAGAGCATCTATTCATATTCTTTGCCAAATTTTAATTGGGTTATTTGCTTTTTTAGTATTAAGTTGTGAGAATCTTTGTTTATGTGGCTAGGTACAAGTCCCTTATCACATATATGATTGGTAAATATCTTCTTCCATTCTCTGGGCTGCCTTTCATTTTCTTGACGGCATCCTTTAAAGTCCACAACTTTTTAATTTTGACAAAATAGCCCAATTTACCTATTTTCGTTTCATCACTTGTGTTGTTGGTGTCATTTCTAAGAAGGCTAACTCAAGGTAATGAAGACTTAGTCCTATATTTTCTTCTAAGAGCTTCTAAGAGATTTATAGTTTTAGCTCTTATATTTATGTCTTTGACCCGTCTTGAGTTAATTTCTACATGTGATATGAGGCAGAGTCCAACTTCTTTCTTTCACATGTGGGTTTTCAGTTGTTCCAGAACCATTTGTTGAAAGGCTATACTTTCTCCATTGAATTGTGTCGGGACCCTTATTGAAAATTAATTGATTATAAATATGAGAGTTTATTTCTGGAATTCCCATTGTATTCCATTTTATCTATCTGTTCTTATGCCAGTGCCAAACTGTCTTGATTGTTGTAGCTCTACAGTAAGTTTTTAAATCAAGAAATGTGAATCCTTGGACTTTGTTCTTCTTTTTTCAAAATTATTTTGACTGCTCTGGGTCCCTTGAATTTCCATATTAATTTTAGGACCAGCTTGTGAAATTTTGCAGAAAACCCAACTTGAAATTTGACAAGGATTGTTTTGAGTCTGCAAATCAACTTGGAAAGCATTGCCATCTTAATAGTATTAAATCTTATGACCCATCAATATCACATATCTTTCCATTTACTTAAATTGTCTTTAGCTTCTTTCAATAATATTTTATTGTTTTAATAGTATATACTTTATAATTATTTTGCTAAATTCATTCCTAAGTATTTTATTCTTTTTATGGCATTGTTTATTTTATTTTCATATTATTCATTGCTAGGGTATAGAAATATAATTGATTTTTGTATATTATTCTTACATCTTGAATCCTTGCTGAACTGATTTATTTTCTCTAAGTTTTTTAGTGGATTTTTTAGGATTCATAGGATTCTTTTGTGGCTTTTCTATATGCAAGATCATGGCTTCTGCAAATACAAGTAGTCTTTTTTTTTTTTTTTCAATCTATAAGTCTTTCATTTATTTTTCTTGCCTAATTACCCTTGCTAGATCTGCCAGTAAAATGTAAGTGGCAAGAGTGATGTCCTTGCCTTGTTGCTGATCTTAGGGCAAAAACTTTCAGTCTTTCACCATTAAGTATGGTGGCTGCTGTGGATATTTTTGCAGATGCCCTTTATCAAGTTGATGAAGTTTTCTTCAGTTCCTAGTTTATTGAGTGCTCTCACCATAAAAAGGTGTTGAAGTTTGTCATATGCTTTTTCTGCATCTATTGAAATGATCATGTAATTTTTGTCCTTTACTGACATGGTGTATTCCATTAATTGATGTTTAGATGCTAAACCAAATTGTATTCCTGGAATAAATCTCACTTGGTCATGGTTTATAATCTTTTTTTGTACATTGGTGGATATGGTTTGCTAGTATTATGTTGAGGGTTTTTGCATCTATATTTATAGGAGTTATTGTTCTATATTTTTCTTTATTTGTGATATCTTTGTCTGGTTTTTGTATCAGAATACTACCGGCCTCTTAGAATAAGTTGGGAAGTAATCTCTCCTATTCTGAACTTTGAAAGAGTACCTAAAGATTTGGTACTGATTCTTCTTTATATATTATGTAGAATTCATCAGTGAAACCATCTGGCATAGGGATTATATTTGTTGGAAGTCTTTAAATTACTAACTCAATGTCTTTACTTGTTATATGTTGTCCCAAACTGTATTGTTGCAGTTTTAAAAGTGGATGCATTTTCCTCTTATTTGCAAAAGCCAAAACTCATTGAAATATTATCTTTGGTGTCTTGATGAGGGAGGAGAAGTAGCAGAATTCCTCCAAATGCAAGAACAGGAAGAGACTGCTCTGTACTAGGGAGAGATTAGGTGTTTCAGTCACTGTTTGTAGCATGGTTCTGTGGAGGGGATAAGATGTTACAGAAGGGATGTGAAGCAAGTAAGGTCAATGGGCATGAAATTTGGACTCCCATGATTTCCAGCTTTCCCCTGCTGCTAAAGGCCCTGGGAGTTGCAGAGACACCAGGCCTGAAGGTGCCTGTGTAGGCTGGTACAAATGGAGCTTCAGCAATATGTAATGTGGATTTATGACTAATGACTAGAGAAGTCCTCCAACATTTTTGCTTACCTAAGACCTAGGATCTACTATAACTCTGTCAAGGGTAGCCTTAATATCTGAAAATTTCTTTCCATCTGGGTAGAATGGAGTCTTAATTTGATTTGACTTGATTAAAAAAAATAAAGAGACATAGTATTTCTTAGTTTGTTAGCTAAAATTTATATCTGTTTCCTTGGAAAGTCATTGGCATGCTACATCTTTTACAGTTCTCTGCACTAGACCAGCCAGGCCAGACCTAGTCCTTCAGAAAAGCTAAGTTATCTAGAAATTCTTCTAGTATTTTAATCCTTTCAGTATAACAGAGATTAAGCTTCCCAATTCTGGAATGAGAGTGCCTAGGAGTAATGCCTGATTCAGATACTTAGTAATTATTCAACTTTGGGCAATTTATTTAGCCATGCTGTGCCTCAGTTTCTTAATTTTTAAAATGAAGGTAATATATTAATATAATACCTAATGAAGTACCTAACACAAAAATTTATATGAGAATTAAGTGTCATTTACTCCTTAGCTACTATTGTAATTGATATTCTTTCCAGAAAGAACTGGAACCAGCTGAGGAGCCAGATTTTATGGGATGCATGATTCTTATGGAAATTACCAAATACCTTCCTTATACACTATATCTGTCTCTGATAATTGCACCTCATCCTTCCTGTCACAACTGTCAACACATCAACAACACATAACACTGTCATCCTCTATTTTCCCTTTTTCACTTTTCTCAAGATCTAGAGATGTTCTTTTTACATTTTCTTTCATATTCCTTCCTTTTTCCCCAAGCCCTCACAGCTTTTACTCATATTATTGAGAAATATTCTTAAATATTTCTGCCTCCAATGTTGCCTTTTCCCAGTAAATACTTATTGAGTCCCTACAATCTGCCAGGCTTAATACCGGTCTTTTAAACCTATTCTCTCCAATTCATGTCAAAGCAGGATATGGATTGCCAGCCCCATTTAACAGATGAGGAAACCGGTGAAGAAAGCTTTGGTGACCTATCCTCGTCCACTTGGCCAGTGCACAGCAGGTCTAGCACACAGATTTGGTCATCTGAGTCTGAAGTCTACGCTGCCTTCTTTTTCAATCTGCTGCCAAAGTAATCTTGCTATAGTGCAGCTTAGATTATAATACAGTCAGTTCAATGAGTCCTTCTGGCCTATAAAATAAAGCCTAACCTCTCAGTCTTAGAATTCAAAGCCTGCAATAATCTGGCTCAAGTCTACATTTCTAGCCCCTCTACTCCTCACACGCACTACTATACCATCAAAACATATCACTTTCTGTTTCCATGTATGTCTTGTACTTCCCTGCAAAGCTGCCTTTGCCATGCTTGTCCCTTCTACTAGAGTCCTACCCCCATGCCACCTCCACTTAGGTGCTTCAAATCCCAGATGGATGTAACATCCCCTCCTCTGTTCTCCCACAGTAGCTTGTATATTGCCATTTTATAACTTTCATCGTTCTACTTAATATAGAAAAGATACCAGAGAGAGGTGAGATCAAAAAGATATTAGGAAAGAGAGTTTGAGGGGAAAGCTGAGCACTGACTGGGAAGACGAACCTCTCTTGTTTCCACTACAGAGACAAGTAAAGGAAGCACCAAGAGCAGCGAGGACAAGCATGGCAATAGACAGTAAAAATACATTTCACTGAGAAAGGAGGCAAATTGTTTCATTTTCCCATTCATTAGAACATATAAATTATTAGGTGAAGTGAAGGATATCACCAGATACGAATTTTGGCAGCACAAGGAATTTGGCCTCCATATGAAATTACTGGCTTGGCATATTTTATACATTATTTCTGGATATTAATTTATTTTTCTTCAGATATTTTTTGTGAGAGTGCCTATCCAGAATTGGGGATATTCCTGGGAATGAAGAGGGTGGGAAAAGGCCAGGAATAGCCATGCTCCATGAAATTAATTACTTACACAGATTCATGTCAGAGTGCACTGATGTGGATACTAAGGAGTCATATGTGAACACATTTTATTGTCCATGTTAGTCTAAAAGTACCAGAGCATGAAGACTGTATCTTATTCACAGTATCTTGCTTAGTGCCATTCATATAGTGATGCATAGAGTTCTTTGGTGGGGCCTGGCCATTTATTTTCAATATAAAGGATTTCAAGGCCTGGTATCGCATCTGTCCACTACTATTGAGTTAGGCAGGTGGAGGGAGGAGTGTTGAGCGTCTCTCCAAGAATTGTAGAGAAAGGGGAGGTTCTACGTGCTGTGAGCCAGAGTTGGGTGTGGCACCATATGCTCATGGGCCATGGTGTACACACCTTAAGGCCGGATTTCTCAACCCTGGCACTATTGACACTTGGGGCCAGTTAATTCTTTATTGTGTAGTCCTGTGCCTTGTACAATGTTTAGCAGCATCATTGGTCTCTACTCACTAGATACTTGTAGATTCTTCTAACGGTGACAACCAAAAATGTCTCTAGACATTGCAAATGCCCCCAAGTGGGGCAACATTACTCCTGGTTGAGAACCAGTAGCTTAAGTCAATGAGCCAAGAGGAAACCTTCTGGGAGATGTTGACCCCAGAAGTCATGCAAAGTACCCAGATGAAATGTCACTTTTCAGGAGGTACCTGAAAAGGGAGAATCTGAAAATCAAAGAATCATAGGGTGTGAGGCCTACTGCAATTCCTTCAGCCAACTGGCTTACAGCTACTGAAGCCACAGCAAGTCCATTTTTATAGGACTCAGGAGCTGATGATGGTAGAAGGCGTGAATGAGGCTAACATCTAGGAAAAAGAAGTGTGCTGGTGGAATACAGCAACACACGTTCAGGATACAAGCATAATATCAGGTTGAGGGCACAGGAGAACTTGCTAAGAGACAATCAGAATGTAGCATCAGGAAGGCAAAGAGGAAGGCAGTGGGATCTAAGCAAGTGAGACTCAGATGTCAAGTAAGAACAGCATTCCTCTCTGGGTTCTAGAAAGACAAGTGTATAGAAAAGAGATACAGGGAGTTAGCATACATGGCAAGAGCAAAACCTGATCTTCTTTACTCTATAAAAACAGGGACTTGTGTGATGATTGAGGAAAAAGCCAAGTTCTAGAAACTATGGCACTTAGAGTAAAATTGAAACTGAAATTTTTATGACTGGAGACACTGCAGGGTGTGAGGAGCGAGCTAGATTCTGAGTTCAACCCTGGAGCTCAGAGGTAAGCAATGAGAAGTCATGTCAGGGGTAAGATAAGCAGCACTGGTGATTCAGAATGGGTGGGCTCACCCTTGGTACTGTGGTGGCACATCCCTAAGCAATCCAGTTAACCCAAAAGAGTGAGTCAGAACATGCTAACACATTCCTGGTCGGCCAAAAGAATCATACATTTGAAGATTTTGCAATGACCTGATTAAAACATTCAAGGTATAATCTTATGTGACAAAAAAAGGGCATACAACTGCATATACAGCATGATCTTATATTAATATTAAAGGGGCAAAAGATGTAATTATAGCTAACTAGTTATGAACATAAACTCCTAGGAAACATAGTGCAGGGAAAGAGTAGAGATACTCTTTAAGATGTGGGGAATCTTAGGCCGGATGCGGTGGCTCATACCTGTAATCCTAGTACTCTGGGAGGCCGAGGCGGGTGGATTGTTTGAACTCAGGAGTTCGAGACCAGCCTGAGCAAGAGGGAGACCTTGTCTCTACTAAAAATAGAAAGAAATTATATGGACAACTAAAAATATAAATAGAAAAAAAGTTAGCCGGGCATGGTGGCGCATGCCTATAGTCCCAGCTACTCAGGAGGCTGAGGCAGAAGGATTGCTTGAGCCCAGGAGTTTGAGGTTGCTGTGAACTAGACTGATGCCATGGCACTCTAGCCCAGGTAACAGAGTGAGACTCTTTCTCAAAAAAAAAAAAAAAAAAAAAAAAGATGTGGGGATCTTAAAAATAAGGCATCATGTATGATTTCTATTTCTTTCCTTATACTTTTCTTTATCTTCCATGTTTTGGGTAATGAGCACATTAATAATCCCCTTTTAGGTGTTGTTACAAAAATGAACTTCCTGTCTCAAACCAAGATTGGTCTAGGAGTTAAGAATGACTGATTCTCTAAGTAGGACAAATATTAGACCTTATAAAAAAAAAAAGCTTGGGGAAGACACAGCTTGAGGAAAGTGTGGGAAATGTGGAAAATGTGGTTTGCTCCATGGAAATGAACACACTCCTACATAAACTTAACAGGAATTTAGCATGTGTCATCAGAGTACTTTCTTCCTAACAGATAACTATTTTGCAGTTTTGTAAAAGGAGGCAACATGTTCTTTTTCTCTTCCCACCCCACCACCAACTGCTCTCTTGGGGAGGGGAAAGAAAAGAAAAAAAAGAAAAATCCAAGTCCTTTGGTCACATGTAACTGTATATTGGACTATGGAGCACGGAGTTGGTTTGGGATGATGGATGGTTTGACAATGTAGCACAATCAGATAAGACTAGCCATCAATCACTTTAAATCAATGATAGACCTTGGGTGTGTTTTGTGCCACTTTCATTCATTCTGGTGCCCAGAGAGTTGCAGGGAGCAACCTCATGACCTCACATGAGCAAAGAAAATGGCTTTTAAAGTTGTTTCCAGGCCCTGTTCATCACTCATTCCTGGGTGAGATGCCAGGAAATAACTTTCATAGTTTTTTCCTCAACTCATCTTTCTCACATCAAAGTTTGGATAAAGGACATGCACACAGGCAGAATGGGAGAGAGAACCTATCTGAGGAGGCTAAGATTTTGGTCAGATGAATGAAACATAGTCCCTAACTTTTTTTTTTTTTTTTAATTTCTCTTAAACATCCATCTGCTCGGAATTTCCTCCGATGTTTCTGGAAGGAAGTTGTGATTTAGTCATGATTACTTCATGGGTCATTCCAAAACATTTGGAGAAGGGCAGTCTGGTCATCAGTGCACACTACATATTGCTGTTAATATTCCTCAGATGAGACCAGCAGGAGCCATCTCTGCTGGCACAAGTATTGCTCACTGTGACCCTCACAGCCATAGTTATTAATGTGCAGACCCTACCAGCAGAGTCCCTGGAAGCACCTCATGAGTGATATTAGCATCTCTGGGGTCAGGAATATCTACCATCGGAGGGATTGAAGGGATACATCCACCTCCTAGCATTGGGAAGACCTACAGCACCCTAAGAACACCTTTCTTCTCCAAACACCCTTGTTACATAGCCTCATCAACTCAGAGCTCCAGCTCAGTTCTCACACCTTCATTCATCCTCCTCATGCCTCTGAGACACAAAAGTATTTTACTTGTCTTCACTGCTCCCCTTCCCTAGGCCCAGAGGTGAGAGGGGAAGTCATGGCAACTCAGCTCTTCAGAAACACAGAGGTCAACTCCACCAATGTAGGGTGAGGCCAGGGAAAGATCGGGCAAAGCTGGATTTTGTCTAACCTTCTGACAGGTACTTTAAATACAGGGGTTTGTTGGAATTAGTTACATTTTCTTTCTTCCCATAAGACCTACCAAACCTACCAAAAGATTCTTTAGATTTCATATACCAGGAAAATAATATCTGTCTTGTGATACCTTATGAATGCATACCCCACATAAAATTTTATCAGGATATTGATACAATTCTATTTAATGATGGAAAAAATCATGTGCATTTTTTAGAGCACCAAGGTCCTGTTATTATATACACACTACTCAATAAAAAGTTCAGTCCAACTGAATGCTAAGGAAATAATGAACCAGTAACACTTGGGATCTAAACACCTCAGGTTACAAATCAACATGGAATAAAGGAACTCACTAGCCTTAGAGTCAAATCCCTGGTTAGACTCCAGATCACTTACTAGATAAAGGACTATTGGCAAGGCATCAAGCCTCCCCTTTGAGCTTCAGATTCCCAGCATTTTCATGGAATGATTTGTGCTTTGGGGACTCTGTGTGGATTAAAAGCTATTTCTCTTGCAATTGTGTCAAATTCCCCTTATCTGTGAAAAACATCTTGTCTTCAGTGACAGTTACAGAATAATAACAATGTCTTCATCATTTCTGTTGCTATCACTATAGGGACCAAAGCAAATATGAATATTCCCAGTTAAATTATATACACATATGTATATATTCAAATGTATGTGTGTATATACTAGTGTGTATGTTTATGTGTGTGTATATATAGGATGTATGTATATGTATAAAAATTATAGCTCTAAATAAGATATTACCTTATTTAGCACTCAAAAGGGTTGACATGTGTCAGTGGTATTGATAAAACAAAGGCCATCATCAATCTCCTTTTTATTGCATTATAGACTGAAGCAGAAAGAACTGTTCTTTCTGACATTGAGCAAGTTGGAGTCAATCATGGATATAAGGAACTCCGATTACTTCAATAGTGAGTCAACAGTGTCCCTTGCTTAAAGAGAAGAGAATACAGCCTAAACGAGTTCAACCCTAAAATGAACTTAGGAAAAAGTATGTGTGTCAGTAGAGGAAGGCTTTATGAGTGACAGAGGAAACACAAACCACATACTCCCAAATCTCAGTCCTTAGAATGGAAGCAAACACAGAACTTCCCACGTGCACAATCTTCTTTCACTGGAATCTAGTGACAGACAAGAACATTGTTCTGGAAGTGAGAAAATCAAGCAAAGTTTCACTCCTCCAGGGCAGACCATCCAAGAATACCAAAGTAGAGCTACATTTTTATTTTTCCTGTTACAGCACAGATCTGATGCTTGGCTACTAAATTACAGGTTGTGTCTGGTTCTCACATACTTCTGCTTTTCATGTACTGGACAGGAAGAGTAATAACAGGCTGCTCCTTTTACTTGTGGGATTTAGGTATTCTTCATCACAGAATGGGTCATTTTTCTAAGAAAACCTGCCAGTGTAAAGACTGGAGGTGTATGCCGTTCGCGTGGGGGTGGAAAACCCACAAAAATGAAAGGTTTTTGGCTAGAAAGAGTGGGTACTAGTTACTTGTTCCCAGATTTAAATGACATGTTTATGAGTCATACCCTTATTATCTAATCCTAACAGCATCATCCAAAGATCACTATCATTTAAATGACTACTTCAGAGAAGGGTCTCTGGGAAATTTTACCAAGGAGAAAATTATACACATCCATTCAGTTACGGAGCAGCACTCTGCACACACTTCTCATTCATTTTCTTAAACACCTATTGATAATCTATAAAAGATAATTAAACAAAGTATAACAAATATGTTCCAAATGTATAATGTCTGATATCCTAGACAGGAGACTAGTTAAGTGTAATATAACATATATTGAAGGAAACTACTGCACACATATATTAGCAATTAGTATCTGAATCAATCAGCATTCATACAAATATTGCTCCCTTCGTTATCTAATGTGTGGCTCTGCTCAGGCATCAGTGAGAAATGAAAAATGACCTGGTGGGATAAGATTTTAGAGAAATCCTGAATTCAGAGAACCAACTGACAACTAAGAAGACTGTAAGGACATTTTAGTGCGAGATGCCTTATCTATCAGTCTGACCTAACCCAAAGCAATATTAGGGAATCACACAAGCCAACATGGGAAAGAACCTTGGAATTTTGACTCATCAGAGAATTTCTAAAGAACTCTTTTGGCACACAGGACCTATTTTGAGGACATCTGGGTTTCTTCAAATGAAACTAATTTATTCTTTTTTTCTTAAAAAAATAAATAAATAAAAGGACAAATAGGCATTTCCTTGCCCTTGAGTCATTTATCTTGTTCAGAGATTAAAAAAAGAAAACATTATCATTTATATCACTCTTCATATTTATGGAATAAGAAGCTATTATTGTATTTTATTAGAAGAAAAACAGGGAGAACATAGAGTCCAAGTGATTTCTAAGGGAAGTAGAGACATTTGGCAGTGCTGAGTGAAGACCCATAGCCACATCACAAGAAGTAGCAGACAACATTGAAGAGAGTTCTCACTTGCCAATCATTAACACAATAGGTCCAGGCTTCTGTTGAGATGGTTGATCCATACTAATCTCTTCATCAAACTGCTGTTTGGAAGCACCTTTTCTCTCCGGAACAGGTTTTCTCATTTTTTTCCAATATAGATAGGCTGAGAAGTTTCCAAATTTTAAAGTTCTGCTTCCCTTTTGATTCAGAATTCTGACTTTAAGTCATTTTTCTCTTCTCTCATTTTACTATAGTTAGCCTATAGGCAGTCAAAAATTAAAAAAAAAAAAAAAAAAAAAAAAAGCAAAGTTTCACCTTTAACATTTTGCTTGAAAATAGCTTCAGCTTAATATCCAACTTCATTGCTCATTATTTTTACCTTCCACAAAACCCTGAGACACAAACACAATTCAGTCAAAGTCTTTGCCACTTTATGGTAAGGATTGCCATCCGTCCAGTTTCCAATAACATGTTCCTCATTTCCATCTGAGACCTCATAAAATGGCCTTACTCTCCAAAGCTCTATCAACATTCTGCACACAATCACGTGGCTATTCTCTAAGAAATCAGGGTTTCTCTACAGCTCTCCTCTCCTTCTAAGCCCTCACTGGCCTCAGCCTTAACAGTCTGTTCACAACAATAAGGCTTTCTCTAGCCTACTCCTCCTACTCTCCCCATTTCCCAACTCTGAAGCTGCTTCCTCATTTTAGGTATTTGTTACAGCAGCACCCCCATTCCTAGATACCAATTTTCTGTCTTTGGGCTGCTATAACAAAATACCATAAACTGGGTAGCTTATGAACAATAGAAATTTATTTCACATGGTTTTGGAGGCTGGGAAGTTCAAGATCAAGCCAGTGGCAAATTCAGTGTCGGGCGAGGACCGACTCTGGCTCATAGATGTCATCTTCTCACTATGGTGACTGGGGTCTCATATAAGGGTGCTAATCCCAACCATGAAGGCTAAACTCTTATAGTCTGATTATCTCCTAAAAGCTCCACCTCCTAATACCATCACCTTGAGTGGTAGGATCTCAACATATGAATTTGTTGTGTGGGAGGGGACACCAAACTTCAGATTATAGCACTAAGAGAATACTTATGTTATAATCCCCATTTATAACTTTTCCCCATATGGATATGTTTCCTGCCCTGACCTAAAATACCAAGCTCTTTCTTGGACCTTTCATTTCCATCAACAAAATACTCTTGGGCTGTTGATTAAAAAGAGGAAGTGTAAGTTCTTCTGGACCAAGGGAAATACAATCTAAGTTGCACGTTTTAGTAGATGCATAAATTACTCCACCTTGAACATTGTGTGGTTTGTAAGAAATCAGGATTTCTTTGTACAAGAAAAGCACCAATGATTATAAAAAACAACTGATGGGTTCCTAAAATCTTTATAAAATATTATTACAAGTAAAGATTTCATATTACAATCCAGATATAATGATTCGGGTGGACATAACTAAAATATGAAAAAAATAAATGCCCAAAGTGGAATGGTTACTGCTAATATCCTCAATAATTATTGGGCTTTTAATCTTTAAGAAGAGTATTATAACAGTGCATATTTCACCCATTTTAAAGTTCCAGTCAGCACTTAAGCAGTCAAAAAGAGAGGAAAAAAAAAAAAAAAAAAAACCTTTAGATCTGAGCTGTGTTTAGAGCTTTGTTTGGCTACAGTTTTGGATTATTCTCATAAATAATTTAAATCCCAACATTTCCATCCTTTTCCTTGACTATTTGTCTACTTAATAAAGCCATTCTTTCTCATCTCTTTTTAAAATGTCTTATGTACACAATCTTGCTTAAAGTGAAAGCTTGTATTTCTTGGCTCATCAGGAAAACTGAGTGAGTGAGGTTACTTTTTTATTCACAACTTTTCAAATATTCCTACCTGTTCTTACATTTTCTGAGCCTTTACTTTCACAAATAATTAGAAGTGATTGCTTCAAACTCACTATAAAGCAAGCAGATCATGTTAAATACCAGGTAGGGTGTAGTGACCTCCTATAGGAGGATGTCATTCCCTGATGCTCTGTGTTTTGCAATGAGGTGATTAAAGAATCTTCTTGACCCAGAGTTCCTCTACTTAATCAACAAGAGAGGATTTTGGAAGCAGAAGCTTTCCTTAAGCAGCTGACGTCAAAGCTGCAGCAGAAGCAGCAAAACAGCAGCAAGAACTGCAGGTGTGGACTCTAAATCAACGTGTCTCTACTTTCTCAGGACAACCTCCAGAGAATATTCTGGCTCACCACACATCTGGTTTCTATTAATTGGTTGCCGAAAAGAACATGTGAAGATGCTGCATGTATAATTACATATTTACCAAAATATCACAGGGCTAGATGGGAAGCTTTCCCTGTGACCATGTCTATGATACGAGAAAGTGTGACAAATAGAGTCACGTTCAGAGTTTCTGGGGACCTCTCAATGCTTGACCATAATTTTCTTCGTGAGGGTAGTGAACTGAAGTTCTCAACTGTCATAACTGGAGGAATATTAAAGACAGTTAATGAAATTCTTTCTTTGTGCCTGGATTATTGCACTAACCTTATAAATGATCCCTCAACCTGCATCTTTGTCCTATTCCATCTGTTCTCTACCCAGTTGAGTGTTGTTGTTCAATCCTAAGTGAAATACTAGCATCTGTCCCCTCCTTCCCATCTCCTGCAGAGCGAAACTCACAATCATTCTGAGGGTCTATAAAGCTGCCTAAGATCACCCCACCTTACCGCTCTAACCTAACTCCCTTGTATTCATTCCTTGGCTCACTCCTCCAGTGCTACCGCGAACTTGCTCTTCCAGGAACATACCACGTGCACTCCTGCCCCTGGGCTGCTGCCCTTGCAGTTGTCTTTATTTGCTCTGTTTCCCCCCACATATTCCTGTGGCTCACTTCCTTCAAATCTTTGTTCAAATATCACCTTCTTAATGAAGCCATCTCTAACCTCCCTATTTAAAATTGCAATTCTCCTACCCTCACCTCCACCCCTACCTTCCCTGCTCACCTATTCTTCACAGCACTTATTGCCTTCTAGCATTCCACTCCATTGACTTATTCATCCCATTTATAAGCTGTTTTCTCTAACTAGACTATAAACCCCACCGTGGACAGGGGTTTTGTCTGTTTTGTTCACTATTGTGAACAGTGCCTGGCACCTAATAGGTGATCAGAATATTTGCACCCTACGAGGAGTCTATGAGAATTTGATGAAGAGCATTCTTGATCTGAAGCATTTAATTCACCTGGCTGCTTCCTAGAGCGGTAACAAGCCAAATCACCTGCTAATCAATGGACCAATTAGCTCTGCAGAAAGAAAATCTCTGCTCCACAACGACAACACTCTAATGCCATCTTTCCACCTAAACATTATGCACAATAAGTCACAGCCATAAGAAAATGTGGATGATACAGTGTAGTTCAGAATATGAGCTAGAGAAGGAAAACCCTGACAGCACATAGCTCCCAATAGGGGGTCTCAGTAAAAATACTTTCTTTTTTTTTTTTTTT